>OY757254.1:1092960-1833960 GCA_963584085.1 Pyrausta aurata | reverse complement strand
TTGCCTAGTATTTTTATTTACTCAAGAAAGATGCTCTTTCTCAATTCATCTGAAACTCAACTTAAACTCAGCACAATCAAAAAATGAAAAGCAACGTTTAGCAAACGTTTTATGTATCAATAAGCCGACAAAAGAATGTATTCTGAATAGATTTTTATAAAAGAGTTTTTGTGACGGTATCAAAAACCATTGAATGTATAAATAAGTTACCATTCTATTATAATCTTGACAATGATATCCATTGTGCATTGTGCGCAAAAATATATTATTTTAGACATTTTTCTAGCGATTCTTTAGTCAATTTAGTGAAAACGTTTTTATTCAGATGAATTTGCGAGACCATAAAGGAGGTTCAACTTTTGTTTCGTGTGCTAGCTGACTTTTATTAATAATAAATTATAAGTAGTGGTTGTATTTCTTTGATTAACTATAAATATGGATAAGGATTACTATAGATCGTGAAACCGAGTGAAACTAATGGTTAAAAGTCGTTACCAGCTGTTAAATACTCATGAATGTGCATATTTTGAACAAACAATATCTTAATCTATTGACAGAATGATTGGTTCAGTTATATTTTGCTCATACCTTGCACAAACGTAATTATTCAACCAATGGTAATGACTTTTACCAAATAGTTGAAGTCAGTCACAAAATCACTGGGTGACTATTAAAAGGTAAAATGTAAAGTAAGGCAAAGGCTTTACCTTAACTTTGAAGTAGTTTGACTATTAAAACAAATGAATATTTTTTGTCAGTAAGTACTAATTTAATTTGAAATCAATTGGTAGTACTGTACTCATATTATCGTCCAAATATTTAAAACTGTGTCTCAATAATTAAATTTTAATTTTAAAAAACCTCGCCGATATTAAAAGTGACACGGTACCATATTTCGAATCGATCGGACAAGATAAAGTTAGTTAGATCCACATATTAACTAGAAAAGAGCTAATCTTCAAACAGCTGAACAGATTTTCTTTAAAAATAGCTTAGAACACTTGGGTTAAAATTATAAATGACCCCAAAAAATACTAAATTAAAATCGACATCCGTTTAGGAGCTACGACACCACAGACAGATACACAAATATACAGATAGATACACATATACATAAATACACAGACAGATACACAAATTCACAGACAGACACGTTAACACATTCCGGGACACTATTCCAGACAGACACAATAGATGTTTTATTGTTATTACGCCTGTAGGCGTTCACTGTCCCGGAACGTGTTAAACTAATAATATCCTTCTTTTTTTGCGTTGGGGGTTAAAAATACATCGAAGTGAAAACAAAGTAAACATAAAAAACGTAAAAATGTTTAAGTCTCGTGAATGTACTGAAATACTTAACTGTTTGTGAGGAAACGAAATATTTGATTATTCTTTCAGCCGGCAAGCAACATAACACTGAAACTGATACGTTCTGTAAAATTTACTTTCTACAGATAACTTACACTGTACAAACAACTTAGCTACTACTGTGTGTGTAGAAAAAGTAAAATTATCACTTCAAAATCATTACAGTCCAAGACATTATATATGGTCATGTTAGAGATAACTTTTGCCTATACTCATTTGCCATCGTAAGGTTTTTTTTACAGTAATTTGTCGTCACTGTATTTTTAAAATTCGTCACTGTATTTGCCTGCCTGTTTTTACTAATTTCAATGAAAACAAAAAAAGATTTTAGTACAGGATAAATAGCGAAAAAATCAGATTGCTTTAGTAAATTTTACTACAAAATGCGACATCTAGCGACATAATTGGTCTGTGTATTACCATAAACACAGGTGCATGCCCCCTTAAGCCTCCATAAACGCGATTCGTCGTGTAAAAATAAAAAAGACGATCCAGTTTTTATTTTACGGGGCCTTAAAAGTTACACCAATCTCTCGTTTTATATCTGATGCCTTTATGTTTTTCTCGACATAATTAAATTACAAAAAAATATTAAAGGGTAAAACAGCGTTAAAAATACACTCAAGAGTTTGGTTGTTTTAACAAAATCAGTCTAACTAGCAGTGCTGTCAACCCCAAAATACCCCATTTTCATAATTCCTTCTTTATTTTCGGTGTCACGTGATAATTTCGTTATTTATTGACATACCGCGTCTGCTTACTCCCAACATTAGTGAATTAATATCCTTACTTGTTGCTCGTTAATATTAAAATAAGTACTCGAACATTGACCTTTTAGTACACGTGTTCGGTCCATTAAGAAAGGTAGTTTTATTTGAACTCTTCTCGTAACATCTTGATTTATGATCCGTCCTAGCATCACACGGATACAAATTAAATTGTACTAAAAGCTGTACATTTTAGTTACAACAAAATGAAATGACTTACTTGACTTATAGTCCTATGTCCCCTAGATGGGGCAGAGGGCGTCCACAACAGTCCTCCATCGCGTTCGGTCTTGAGCTTCGCGCTTAATTTCACTCCACGTCTTGCCTATTCTCTTCGCATCGTCTGCAACAGTGCGCCGCCAAGTTTGTTTGGGGCGACCACGTTTGCGCCTCCCTTGGGGGTTCCAGTCCAGAGCCTGCTTGGGGATGTGATCCGGGTCCCTTCGGAGAGTGTGGCCAATCCAATTCCACTTGCGGCGCTTGATCTGCTGGTCGATCGGGATTTCGTGGCAGCGCTCCAACAGTTCGACGTTGGAAATTTTTTCGGGCCAGTATATACCGAGAATTCGGCGAAGACAACGGTTGACAAAGACCTGGAGCTGCTGCGAGATGACTGAACAAAATGAAATAAGGTACACTAAAAGTTCTTTACTTAATTATTCCTCCTAATTTAGAGTAATTTAGTAAAAATGACATTATAGTTTAGTCAAGGTTTCGTCTGTGTAAAATATATTCTAAGAAAGTAAAATATAAGCCAGTGCCCAAGGAATGCGTATCTAAAAGACTGTAGTTTGCGTTGAATTTATACATGGATGTAACATTTTAATGTAAAGATATGTTTTTTGTAGCTTATGATACGCGTAAAACATATTTTCTCAGAGCCAGTTTTGCACCTAAGCACAAAAACACTCAAATATAATTCTAAAAACATCAAACCTTTTTAGCACTTGGTATCTAAAAGACCGACACATCGTTTTTGGGGGGTAACGCGAAACATTTTTGTGTAAATCTTGCCAATTTTGCACGTAAATTATGTATTCGCGTAACGAATTCTCGACTGGCGCGTTAGACACACGTTAAGTGCCCGAATAGCTCTTATGGCCCGACGCTTTGGCAGGGTTGACACAAATAAATAATTTACTTCAGTCCTTACTAAAAAAAGAAAAAAAAATCCTCAAGGAAAAAGATCTGTAAGGGATTTGGCACACTTGCGGTCTGCGGTCCGGTCCATGCAAAATTAACTGCATTAAAATTTGTATGGAACGGACCGTAGACCGCAACCAGTGTGCCAAATCCTTAAGTGATGATTAAAAAGGCTAACCCCCTTATTCATAATAACTCAAACAGTCTAATAAACCTATTTTAGCTATAACACTGTTTTGTCACTTTCTGTTAAATGACGACAGCGCCAAGAAAGAATGAGACAAACAGTGTAATAGTTAAAACAGGTTTATTAGACTGTTTGCGTGTCTATGAATAAGAGGATAAGTATGTATCAACTCAATAAACTACCGAAAGATTTTGCAAGACCTTTGCATAGTCATTTGTGTAAGTATAAGAAAATATTTTTATATAAAAATCTAAGATTTACGCAGGTAAAGTTACGAGGTACAGAAGTAGTATGAAAGGTTAAGATTGTTTTAAATAGAACTTTATGGTTTGCTTGCAAATTTAAACTTACAAGAATAATAGTATTTTCAGAGTATTTTCCCCCAAAGTATTTTCAGAGTTGTGTAAGAATGTTCAAACTAACATCCCTACAGTTTTGTTGATAAACATCAAAAATTGTGATAAAAAGTCCCAAAAATATTCTAATTTTAGTGCTGACATCAACCCTACGTGATGGTGCATTTGTCGCCGTGATGCTTATGGCATACAAAATATAGGCACGTTAGTACAGTCGTGGTAAGTACACAAACATGTTGTTGCGCCATCACAATAAAGTCTGCAATTGCGTGACATTAGCATCACGACTGTAACAAACTAGTCCAACGTTGGGAACGTAGTAAACAATAATAATTTCTGTGAGCAGTTTGCTGCATATGGAACATATCAAGGTTTATGTTACAAAACTAGAAAGGAA
Organism: Pyrausta aurata; assembly: GCA_963584085.1. Lineage (NCBI taxonomy): Eukaryota > Metazoa > Arthropoda > Insecta > Lepidoptera > Crambidae > Pyrausta > Pyrausta aurata. The sequence goes on along the minus strand of OY757254.1, from coordinate 1,829,739 downwards.
GATGGTTTTTGCATTTTTTTGTATTTTTTTATAAAATAGCCATATATTTGTTCAGAAATTATATGGTGCAGAAACTTGGTGTTGCTATAGAGCTGATCTGAAACAACTGGATGTATAATGGTTGTACTATATTTTTAACACTCACAGTGTCATATTTTATTCTTAAAAGATGAAATATGAAACCAATAATTGCGCACGGGCGGGACTCGAACCAGCATCTTTCTGGCTAACCGGGCCAACTGCTCTTCCAATTGAGCTACAGACGGGTAGATGGCGCTAACGTCACGCAATGACGTATCCATGAGACCAAGAATTTCACGCGGTCGGACCGACAGCACGGTAGCTCAGTGGGAAGAGCAGTTGGCCCGGTTAGCCAGAAAGATGCTGGTTCGAGTCCCGCCTGTGCGCAATTTTTGGTTTCATATTTCATCTTTTAAGAACTGGATGTATTTCATCTCAAATGTCTCAGATCGATCTTGCGAACAAAATAGCAGGACCGTATTCCAAACACAGTAATCCTGCGCCGCGCTGGGGTGTCTAGTATCGAGGCCCTCATCATTCGAAATCAACTGAGGTGGTGTGGCCATGTCGTGCGCATGAACGACGATAGACTGCCAAAGTGTTCTATTCGGAACTTTCTTGTTGCAAGCGAAAGCGGGGCGGCCAATATTTACGCTACAAGGACGGCCTGAAACGCAACCTTGTAGCATGCAACATACCAGTTGATAGTTGGGAGGAACGCGCGTGTCTCAGACCGGAATGGCGACGCACTATCTATAAAAGTGTTGAGACCTTCGAAAACCTTGACGCAAAGCGCCAAGTACGGAAGACACGGCCAAAACCTACATACAACTACACCTACAACTCCACAGGGCAGCTTTACTGCTCATCATGTGACCGACTTTTTAAGAAGAAGTTTGGTTTCGTTAGCCACATCAGAGCGTACCACCACCAATAAACCAAATCTACCTAGAGTGTAGAAGTCGCCGTTTCCGGATACGGTGTGGACGACATGATGATGATGATTTGTTCAGGGTTGCAAGCATAGGTATGTACAAGCCTAACTTAACTGCCTCGGTGGCGCAGCGGTGAGAGGGTCGCATTTTAAAGTTACGGCTGCGCCGGAGGTCCCATGTTCAATTCCCGGGTCGGGCCAATAATATGTACCGGAGTTTTTCTATTCAGAAATTCTCAGGGTAGCCCGGAGTTTGGAAGTTGGCGGTGTTTCACCCCCGTGCCTCGGAAAGCATGTTAAGCCGTTGGTCCTGCGCCTGATCTCTCTCCGGTCGTGTCAGATTGCTGTCCTATCGGGCTATGAGAGTGAAAGGAATAGAGAGTGCACCTGTGTTTGCGCTAACACTTGTGCACTATAATATGTCCCGCGCAGTCGGTTGGTCGCTGTGACTGGCCACCGTAGTCGAAATCGGCTAGGGGGACTATTATGTACAAGCAAAGCTCTATTTATCTCTGAAAAAGGTCTCCGCTGTCCGCGCTTTTTGATTTTACTTCGTACCATTAGGTTGTATCATGCATGATGCCTAGCAACCTAGCCTTCTTTGATAAGTCACTTGTATTTTTTATTCGGTCCAGTAGTTTATGAAATAAGCGCTTTCTAAGAAACAAACTAATCACTGTTCAGTCAATAATATAAGTATAGTTTTCATTTACACTTTCCATCCTCGCTAGTCACCCCAAGACCGGTTTAGAGCATGACTGACCAAACACAAAAACCTTTAAAGGAGACCTCAAGGCTAGAGTGAAAGGTATTTGACTTCTACACTCTCGCACTGGGCCTATCCTGTGGGTAGTGTCACGGTGAGATTCGCTATCATCAAAACGTAGTACCAAATATCTTTCTGTGACTATAAATAAAACTCAAACTCAAACTCAAACGGTTATTTGCCAAGAACACAGTAAATAAAGATCACATTTAAAAGAAGTACACATGTGTTCAGTCTGCTCGCAGACGTGCAAAAATTCAATTATTTAGATATTGCTATTATTGATATTGCAAAACAAATAATTAGTATTCAGGCTAAATTAAATCAGGCTAGAACTTTCTAAAACTTTAAATTACCAGCCCTACGTGCAGTTGCATACGCCGTGGCCGATGCGAAGAGCCCTCGAGTGTAAGAGGGCCCGTAATTTGGGTCAGCACGGGCTAAAGTTTCTATCTTGCATTTTTTTCAATTTAATCATACGTCACGTACCGAATTTTCACGTTTTGAGTGAAGGTCAGGGAGCGCATTGCAATCCAAATTAATCAGTTCAATTCCTAGGCAGTTCAATTACCACTCAGTGTAAACGAATATTATCAATATAATAATACTACAATGGTATGACTAGTTATATTTATATTGTTATACAATAGTAATATTATCAATATAATGCGAAATTGCAATAAAAATTGCTAATTTGACAGTAAAGCAAAGCTGTTTAATTGTCAAAACTGCATCGCAATACGCACCCAGGGCTTGTTCTTTTATCTTTAGTTAAATAAATAAATAAAGTATACCTAACTCCCTTACATATTATTGTAAGAAATTGTCTGGTATGAGCAATCATTTAGACGATTCATCTGCATCTAATGAAGTACATAAAGCCACTTTAAAATGGGCATAGGAAAGTCAGTATAAAAAAATATGTTTGGTTGAAAACAAAATACAATAGGCATAGTGATACAATCTGGGCACTACCTTTGTACGCTCAAGCTAAAGGCAGGACACGGCCAGTACAGAAACTTTACATTTGTTCAACATTTAATCTGTGTTTCCCAATAAAGATTTTTCAGATTCATTTATGAAATAATCTAGGGCCACGTAATATGACATAATTTTGTAACGAGATCCCATCAAAATCACTAACTACACTTTTCATATAAATTGCTTTTTACAAGTGCAATTTGTATTATTAAGTTTGTCTAATGACAAAACACTATAAAAACAAAAATAAACTATACACTTTTCATGTCCAAACCCATTGAACTACTATTACTAGCGTATGCAACTGACACTACGAACAAATTTTGTGCTCCATGAATTGATGACACAGTCATCAACTCATAGTTCAGATACTAAGAGTAAACAGTTGCTATACAAGTGCAATTTATATCATAGTACAAATTCAGAATTTGAAATTCAAATTTCAAGGAAAACGTCACAATCTTGCCGTCTTTTTTGCGGCACATTTTTTGCTTAACCAAATTTCAAATTTAATTCAAATTTATTTATTTGTAATCAAAAAAGAGATGTACATGGTATCTTAATGCTATTTCAGAGTACATAATTTACAGACAATAATATATTTATATAAACCTCTTTAAAAGATACGCTATCTAGTAAGATACGGATGTTCGTTAACTACTGTACTAGTTTTACTAGAAAAACCCAACTATTTTAGCACGTACTAGCTATAAGTTTCAAACAAAAACCTAACAATATCCTGAAACTTTAAACCGCTCGATCCCTGGACTCTTTTACGGACTAGTTCAGAAAAACGAACATTATGTAGTATGAAAAAGATTCACAAGATAACCATGTCAAAGGTGCCTCATAGTTAAAATTGTGAACCAGACTCTTTGGTGTGAGAGTGCTGTCCTTTATACAGGAGAACCTTTTTGTATCTTTTTTTGAAGAGGTAATAAAAAAGACTGAGGGTTTTATACTTTTTACGATGTGATACTGTTGAGAGAGTGAGTCCTAAGAGTCATGTGTGAATGCATCACAGTGGAAAATATGACTTTGAAAATGTGACAAAAGTGTTTACTTTTTTGCAAGCACTACGTGTAGACATTTCACAAAACGACGTCTAGTAATTTGGGTACTATCAGTCTTGTATTAATTATACGGGGTGAAATTTAAATCAGTACCGAAAGTTTGTGTAAAAACTCCACAACTATCTTGCAATTTGACACCAGTCATAATTTGAGGAAATTGGGCCTTGATATTATTTAAGCCTCGACTATTAATTAGGACGATGTCACTACACCCTTAAATCGATACCTATCACAATTTATCCGAAAGTTTTCAAGAAAACAACTGCTTAAGGCTAACGAAATTGTTCGAAACTCGGCAAGTGAAGTGTTGGGCCAAACTAGTTTCGCCAAGAAAGTTGGAAAATTAGTGATCCACCCGATACGGTCCCGATTTACGAACTGATGCATAGCTAAAGTACAGCAGTATTTACAGATTGAAATAAACTACCTAATTGAGAACTGTACCTCGTCAGCTCAATTGCCTTGTTATTGTCTGTTCTCTTACTTTATTTATTAATTTATTCTTAGGAAGATTTACAGTTTTAATATCACTATATCCAAATAACTTAATGCTTAACATCAATACTAATATTATTATTTTTTTAAAGCAAAATTTACCTCTTTGACATGTTGTCTCAGTGAAATTTTGTAATTGTATATAAATAAAAATAAAATGAAATAAATATTGGACCACCAATCACATACATCGCTCTGATCCCAAAGTAAGTAGCTAATGCACTTGTGTTATGGAAATCAGACACAACGGTGGTACCACAACACCCAGACCCGGGACAATATAGAAAATTATGATTTCTACATTGACCCGACCGGGAATCGAACCCGGGACCTCGGAGCGGCGACGCCTTGAAACCCAGCGTGCTTAGCCACTACACTACGGAGGTCGTCAATATAGTGTTATGTGATTTCTCAGTAAGTGAATGAATTATTGTATTTTTTTTAGTTTTCTTTTTAAACCGGCTCCATGTTTGTAACCTCCAAAACGACGTTAGACCGCATTAAAAAATGCCCTTTGATGAAAAACTGAAGTGAAACTGACATTCAAGGCATCATGCCTAGTCCTATAACTTAAACTCGATCAATCAATAGGCCGCCAACAATCGCGTAAACTTAAGAATGACAAAATAATGTTGATACACATCCGTGAGCGTTAAAATAAATAAAAAAAACTATTAAGTAACCCAATTACAATGAACACTTCTAACTACATAAAAGCAGCCTGTGCTTGCTTTTATATTTTGGCATAATCTCAGAGCTGCTGAACCAATTCGATTTTCCTAAGCCACGCTTATATGAATTTTCTCGATCCTGTCTTAGTTAGTCTGTGAGACGCTCAGAAATAGCTTTCCTGCTTATAAGGAATCCAAACTAATCTTATGAAACTCAACAGTATTCGCTGCGGGGGAATATTCGGTGCATGGATTATTTATTTACACTATTTTAAATGAGTAAAATACAGTTCCAGCATAACTAGCGCCCCCCCCCCCACCCCCCCCCCCCATGACTACGTCTGCGCGTTTTGAGTTTGCTCCCTCCTCCCTCCTGTCGCACGTCTAAGCCTTGCCCGATAAATGAGCTATCCAACAAAAGTTTTTTATCTTAATCGGTCCATGGGATTAGCGCGTTTAAACAAACAAACTCTTGAGCTTTATAATAATTTAGTATAGATTTGGTAGAAGATGGGCGTGACAAGCAAGATTATATGACTATAGCATTACACGTTTCCTCACCTACATATGACTCCCAACACCGGCTCGCCTCACAAGCACACACAACGATGGCCTACGTCCACTCTTACCCGCGGTTCCCGTGCAAGGAATATTTACTTACCTACGGCAAACTCCCGTGTTCTGACCATTGATATCTAGACTTCTAGAGAACTATACTATCCGTATAAAGCTAGACTTGTCGTCAGTAATCAAACAATTCATAAACTCATTGTTTACCCGTCAAAGTCAAGTCGAACCAAAAGTTCCTTATTTGTATGGCTGTCTGTCAGTCCAAGTCGCCAGTCCGCCTCTTCACCATGTAGGCTGGACGCCGCGACACTAACTGACGTAGCATTCTATGTGGCTTACCTCGAGATGTGTATCTACCATAGAATTATTATCCCTTTAATATTAGTATTAAATATTAATTTTATAATATCTACTTACCTACAGATACCACAATCACTACAATGACAAAGACTGGAAAATAAATGCCAAAAATTGTGGAGAATGGAGGCCTTTGTCCTGGAGTGAGACACCACAGGCTCGTAATAATAATAATTAAGGATTTTGAAAAGTGCCCAAATCGCCTCGGATTGGTTGGTTATCCCACGAAACTTATTTTATTTAAAAAAATGTACTTACCACCTTTTGCGGAAATGTTGGTTGTATTCTGCGTCCAGTCCGGGCCTTTCGACCACACAAACACTATGTAATGTTAATTTATATTGAACACTGACACTTTAAAATCTCACACAGACACTTTACTCGTACGCATTTAGAGTTTAGATATCAACGGCCCACGTTAACACATTTTACACCGTCTATACTACTACCAATTAACACTTTCTACTACCGTACTAGTATTAATAGATTTCACTAAAACAAACGGATACTTTTTCACATTTTAAGCAAGCGGTGCGCGCGCGACGTTCACTTGCAAACGATAAACGAATGATTGCAAAGTGACAACGTTGTCTATGACAAGACTACCTTCTTTTTAATAAAAAAGTGAAATGCGAACACGTCCGAAGTAAATGATACAGTTTTTTTTTAAATATTAATAGTAATGAGAATCAATGTCATTTGGATTGAGAGTGTTTCCAATGGATTATTATAACCCTAAAATTTTCAAAGTTAGAGTGAACAGGCTTTTTCTGGGTAAGCTTGCTCCATGTCATCGTCGTCTCTGTCTATGCCACTGGTCTAGCCTGGAGACAAGAGCGAACCCATTTCAAAAAAAAAAAAAGATTCGAAATGTGTTATAATTGAATTGCATTGACCGACAATATAATTTTTGCAACAATTTTTCTTTTCACCTGAAATCGCTGTCTCGTTTCCGATAACTGTACAGTTTTGAATGGATTATTATATATATATACATATTTCTCATTAAAATTCACCATCCATTACTCTTAAGTAATTTAGCGTTGCGTTCGCAATGTGACTTTATAACATATTTATTTTAAGGATTAATAAAAATGAAACCAAGTATTTATTTCACGAATTTTATTCTCTTTTATTTTTTAATTTAATACTTGTCATAAGATTTCGTAGTAACGGTTAGATAACATGTTATCTCGTAAACCTCCAACATATTTCGATAATATGAAGTTGCAAAATTTACACAAAGATACATAAAGTTTCGTTAAATACATACAACGATGAAAACAATCACGTAAACAATATTATTTTGATGTACGATGAAATCTTTAATTCAACTTTTTTAACTAGTTTTTAATGTTTAAAAAAATACAGTAAAATAAAAAAATTTGTATTTTTTAAACTAGGTATTTGTCATTGGTGATTGACTGATCAATTTAATTGGTTAATTGAACACCGTCCTTGACAGCCCAATGTGACCTCATTGTGAGCCCAATGTGTATTAAAAGGTGTGTACAGCTGAAGAAAAAAGCCTCGTTACATAATATTTTTTTACACTCATAATTAATTCTTAAAAAAAGAAATAAGAAACCAAAAATTGCGCACGGGTGGGACTCGAACCAGCATCTTTCTGGCTAACCGGGCCAACTGCTCTTCCAATTGAGCTACCGTGCCGTCGGTCCGAAATTCGAAATTCTTGGTCTCTTAGGCCTCATCCTGGACGCCAGCGGGCGGAGCGGGCGGAGCGAGCGGCGAGCGTTGAGCGGTATTGGCGCCCACAACGCCCTGTCATCGAGAAAAGCTTCACACAAATCTATGAAATTGATCAAAACACGCGCGCCATCGCCTGCGCCGCCCGCTCCGTCCGCTGGCGTCCAGGACGAGGCCTTATGGATACGTCATTGCATTTCTTATTTCATCTTTTAAAAAGCCCTGTTTTGTACAATCAGGGCACCTATAAAAATACCGTTCATGGTACAGAGAACATTTTCATCAAGTGTTAGGCATTTTTTTCGTTATATATTTTTAAACAGATCCGAAGACAAAGCTAATACAAACTTTTCTCAAACTTAAACCACTACAACTAAAGTAAAACATTCCTTGCAAATGGAACAGCAAGATTTACAACTCGCCACAAATCTCAGACAACGTATAATTTGTTCAAGAAGGAAAGTACGCATTTGGCAGAGAAAAACTATATGGACAAAGTGAACATTTGTCTTTTTATTTTTCCTTTTAGTGATAAGAATATATTATCTTATCCGAGTTTTAGGAGGACAAATTACGTGATAATTTTTCCTGGAAGCTGTCTAAGCGGTTTTCAGTTGTACTTTTTTATATCATTGCCCATTGAATAAGCTTTTGTACTTCGAAAAAAAAATCTTGAAACTAGGTACCAGTTCGAAAAGTTTTTTTTTTAAATATTAACCTATCAGTGACGCGCTGTTCACTGAACGTTTCTCATAAAGGTCGTAAATAAAACCTTTTTTATGATTAAAACTATACCTTAATAAGTGTAATATAATTATTACAAATAGAAGATTGTCAGATATTTAAAAGTAGGTGAAATATTAACAAACCACAAAAACAATACACAAAAACAGAATGGATATCTCTTCCAAGGAATATCTTGAAGGTTGTCTGGGTTTTACTTATTTATTCCTAATGATAAACGAAGGAATATCCAGTTCCAGTGTTTTTTTAGATATAATCAAAAACCACTACTGAAAGATTTTATAGTATTTTTTCATTTAAGGACGATTTTTTTTATTAAATTAGTTTTCAGTCCTTAATTAATTTCTAGCTAGTCCGACACTTTTAATGAGGAATTTTAAATTAATAATAACATTTACTTTTTACATTATTTATTCTTCAAAAAAGATTTCATCGTACATAGATATTGAAATGTGTGATACAGGCAAGTTATTTGAGTAAAAGCAAAAATTTTAGTTTTATTTTTAGAAGAATACAGTATTCATTTTTACAAGAATGACTGTCGACATTAATAGTACCAAAATATAAAATTTTATTATTCATAAAAAGTGCACACGGAAATATTTTCTTTTCAGCTTCATTTGGCTCTATACTATTTTTGGTTGGAATTTCCACCCCGAACTTAGTATTACCATGTTTGTGGTAAACAAGCATGGCGCATGCAGTATTTTAGCTAATCTAATTACAGATTTATCTAATTTAACATTTGTGTGGTTTCCGCAATCGGGTCTGCGCCATTAGCTGGGATATCGCTCGATCGCGCCCCGTGAATAACTATGCTTGTTGTACTCTATTTCGAATTCGATGTTTCGGCACAGTGTAAATAGGTGCGGTTACTTCGTTTAGCCTAGTTAGTGTTGAAATTTGATGCCTAGTCGTAACTGTAAACATCGATGCAAGCAAACAGTCAACCCAATACAGCACTCAACAACTTCAGCATCATTGCATGTACCTGAAAAAGTTTAATACATTCGAAAAATGACACAAAAATGATGAGGTTTCTATCCTTAATTTTGCATGTAAATAAAATTAACTTTTACAAAAAAAGTAAAAAACCGACTTCAAAACCAAAATGCACTAAAAATCTTAAATAATCTCTTGAAAAGACTCCATTTTAGGCAAACCATTTCTTTTTGGACTATTCACACTATACGTGCCTTTAAAATATGAGGGTTTCCCTCGATTGCACCAATATCCCATCATCAGACCTCAACTTGGGGACAATGGGACCAACTAGAAGGTAGGGACCTCTAGGTACGCGATAAAAACAATCGAATCGGTCCATAAACGACTGCAATATGAGGTAACATATAAGCAAAAAAAAACATACAGTCGAATTGATAACCTCCTTCTTTTTTGAAGTCGGTTAAATAATCTGAAATCAACACCTTAATCATGGTCCTACGCCTTGTCAGCTGTACCCTTACCACGAAAAACTAAAGAATGCGTAAACGTATCGAGAAATGTCAAAATCCATGTTAAAAAAGTGATTTCTTTACGCACAGCCAGAGGCGCTAGTCCAATTTCTATACGAATTGACATTTCTCGATACGCTTACGTATTCTATAGTTCTTCGTGAAAAGGGGTCTGAAGGTCGTTTTTAATCAATGGCGCCTGACAGTTAAAAGTTAGTTTTTATTTTGGTATGTACGTTAGCCCCCATAATGATAAAATCCTTGTTTATTATGGAGGCTACCGTAGGTATGCGATCTTACACAGTGAAAAGTAAACCCTTCTGTTTTGACTTCAGTTGTTTCATTACTAGGTCCGCTGGTCGGCAATTTGTAGTTTAATAGCCGGAAAATCAGAGATTAGGTAAACTTCACTCGAAATTACTACTCGACGAGGATTTGATTGCTGATGTGAAAGGAAATCGAACCATCCATCATTCCTGACAACATTTTGGGCTAATAGAATTGACATTTAAATTGCTGACAGGATAGAGTACTTCCGACACAGGGCAACCATATTTTTCTAATTCATAATATAAATAGGCTTTTTTGATACCATGACAAGCTTTACATCTTGGGTTCAGTGCGTCCCTTAGCTTCGACCATGCCATTATGGTTTTTGTGTGCAACGTTCACAAAAAAATGCTAGCTTTATTTGTTCCTATTTAGGTAGGAAGGCATGTTCATACGTCTTTATTTTTTATCGTCAAATTTTTTGAAGAAACATATCAGTGTTCACGGTGAGAAAAATTGTCTGTATCACACTAAAACAAAATACAATTTCCCTATTACATAGTATACAGTCTTTAAGATTCTAAATATTTACATTAAGTCATCAAATGACTAGATCAGAATGGAACATATCCATTCCTTAACCGTCGAACAATCAAGATGATTTAAACGATGTATGTTCATGAATTCCTATAATTCGAGTTGATGCATTAATCTGTCCATTTACAATGGTAAATTTAATAGAAGATATTTACAATATAACAAAAACGATACAGTTAATGTACACCTTAACGAAATTACGCATACCATACACGCTATAATCTATAAATCTTACAACATTACCTGTATATTACATACAACGATTTATATCATTTACAACTTTTTTATCGATATTTACAACCATGTTTAGTCCAGTGATTTGCGTCACACCACTTTATACATAATTGTAAATATCTTCTATTTCTCATACGTTCATTTCGGACATAGCCGCTTGGGGGACTCTTGATTTTTGAAAGTGCTGTGGAGGCGATGAGGGGGGAGGAAGCACTGACCCGTTTCCAGGGCCTTGGGATTGTCCAGTTTGAGCCTGGACATCGGGCAAGTTGCTCGCACTGCTCATGAAAGTAGCATTCTTAGGCAGCGTCATACAGTTTGACGCGTTGCAAATCTGATTCTGCTGCTGATAGTTGCTGAAACCAACTTTTCTCGGCAGAGTTGTACATTGACCCCTATTAGTAGGCGGGCTCGCTTTCTGCGACAGATTCGACATTTGAATTCCCGTGTGACACACGTTTGGACAATTCGAACTAGTGAAATGCGGCACTCGGTTCGTCATTGCAATAATCGCATTCTTGTCCTGGTGATCTATGTCAACTATCGTGCTCGAGCTTTGCGAATGCCCTACGAAATAATGTGGATGCTTTGAAGATACACTGTCGAATGTCGAATTGTGATTCCTCTTCTGCTGTTGCTGCAATGCTTTCACTTGCAACCGAGTTTTGTCTCTTTGGTAATACACTCCAGCAAAAATCAACACATTCAATATGAGCAATGAGCATCCAATCGCTATCGTGACACTCAAAGCTGTGGAATAGGCCGTGTATCCCGCGACTTCTAAATTCGATACGTCTTGGGCGTTCGTGTTATTCGGGGCATGATTCTGCGTGACTGCCGAACCGGGCCGCGCGGATATCACGCTGATGCAAGTTGTGACGTATGTGTCCATTGTTGTGGAAGGCATATCGAGCGTCACGTTGTAGATCGGCTTGCGATACAGCTCTAGGGTTGGGTCAAAATAATTTACCCGCATCAAAGGGTCGGGTCTAACCAGCCCATCGTATAGTTCCGGGTCGTTGTGGTTTCTAAAAAGGTTGTGTTTAGCGACGACGTCCTTCATCCCCGCCCTGTGGATTTCGGGAATCAACCGCAGCCACACCGAGAGCTGGTGGGCCCTGTAATGGTTTTTCATACGAGGCTTCATCCCTGCAATAGAATTTTTGAATGTGAAAGGGTAAGGAATTTTGCGGGGAGCAAATTGCTTTGTTGGTCCCTAAGGGTGGGTCAGTATAATTAACTTTAAAATTGATATTGCGTAATGTGTCATAAATGTTTATTATTCGGTTCAATGGGAACTTTTGGAGCTTTTCGGTTTTAATTGGCTGCCTCTGTTATAGGGCTAATTACTGAGTGTTATCATTATAATATTTAATGGCATTTACACTTGCATGATTCTTTTCATCATTTGTATTCAATTTCATCTGCTAACGAGTATTATTTAAATTTAAATATTATTTGATATACATTCAAATTTGAGACTATTTGCCATTTGATGACAACATAAATTAAGCTTTGAGATGTGTTATTGATATGAATTTACAGATCAATCGTACATAGCTCAACATGCGTAATAAAAAAAAACTGTTCGAATCTGAAATAATATCTTACCGATTTCCAAATACTTTTGATGTAGTGTGTCGTATTCGTCCCAAACGATGCTTTTGTATCGATTCCTTTCTCTCGATATTGGGAGGACACCTTCTTGCCTTTGAGCTTCGTTCGGGTTCCTATTGAGAAGAAAACGTATCATTTATTAGCAATACAAAAGATTCTCGAAGAAAAGACATCCTGATATTATCTTTTAATGAAACGGTGATATCTTTTTAAGATTTGAATCGTTATTGATACTCATTATTTAATGCGACGGCAAACGTGAATCCATTGTGTTATTGTTTAAGATCAATCTCGAAATAAGTTTACTTATCTTATTATTTTTGCATAAAAAAATTCAAGTGTTTGAAAAAATATTTAACTTTAAAAAGAAGAGAGAAAGAATATTTCAAGAGTATTTTTTCACAGATAGATGTTTACCGACACATGTCAAAATGCCTTCCAAGATGATGTAATTTTTTTAATGCCTTTTAAAACTTACGCACCCTGAAACCCAGGCGATTGTTTATTGAGAAACTCGAATCTATTGTTCCAAAAAAGTTTGTTACATAATAGTTTAACCTACTTCCAATAATAGCCGAACAAAAACCACCTTTTAATATAACAAATCAAGGAACGCATTCAGCACAAAAACCGCTGACGAAAGTTACCGAACTCATTAACTCAACGTTCTTTTATTCCCAAAGTCCCCAGGTCCTACTATGTAAGTTGGATGTATTTTATTCATAGTGGCTTGTGGAAATTCGCGGAGGTTTTAGTAGGTATATTTGACGAGTGGTGTTGTTCGTCAAGAGAGTCCCACGTCACCTATTGCCATCTCCAGGGTAGTATGCATAAAGCAGATCCTTCGCGTATAAAAAAAAAATTCAACCTTCCTAATGGGGCCTAAGCGGATGGCAAATGAGGAATTGCACCTAGGTTCTAATAGATTGTTCGTAATGTAATTATGAGTTGATAAGTAGTACTTTTTCTCACAATACTATACTCCAAAAGTACTAAGATCGCAAAAAAGGAGGGTTTCATTCATTTCGATCAATAAAATAAGTTTTAGAGAAAAGTTACTTTTGTAAACTTTACAATTAAATACATACCTAATTAATTCAAAGGTACTGTAAAGTAAACGAACAAAGATTTAGAGCATGAGAATTTTTTTTTTCTGATCTTTTAGTGTCATTAAGAGGATTGCGCAAGCTTCCATACAAAAAGAGAAAACGTTTTCCACCCCTTAAACGTTATCTGATTTTAATATTTTTTTTACGTGTCAGAGATATTTTGGAAAACTATGCTCGTACGTTTTTTCATAGTGTATGTTTCAGAAAATATAAGAACCTAAACATTCACTTTTTTGACAGTAAAATCTCTTCGGATTTCGTCCATTTCTCACTAATCAAACCTTTATACAAAAATTCGAAGACGTACAAGCGTAGTTCAGGATATATGAAAACGAATGAGACAACAAATTTGTCTCATTCTATAAAGGTTAACGGGTAGGAAAACGTTTTCCCCCGCAAGCATATTTCGACCGTTGGCTTTCGAAATGTATGAAAACTCGCGCTGCGCTACGCCTGCACACGATCCTCTTAAGAGATTTAATTGTTTTTTTTTTCGTGTTGTTTACACTAAAAGAATTAAAGTTAATGCGGTGTAGAAAGAATAAACATTCATTCGTCAGATATGAATCCTTCGTAAGTGGAATACCTCAGATGAACGACGCCATTTGGGCGTAGTTACGGATTTATCGACTACTGTCATCCTGCTCTCTTTTATCCAAATTCAAATAAGTCACAAAGAGTTCTAGGGCTGACATTTTTCAGAATAGGGTACCTGTTACAAGCGTAACTCGAACAAACTTTGGCGTAATAATTTTCCATTCTGTTGCCAAACACACCGGAAAAGGAAGCCGACCGTTAGCAAGCCTGTAGCTGCTATTTCGTATTCACCGGATCGCGAAAATAATGATACCGTTATTTCGTTTTGTGAAGGTTAAAATTTTTTGCGAAACAAAGGGTGTTTTTAGCATACATTTCGAATTCGCGGACCTGGAACGAACGATGCGTCGACGGTTTTTGTGCTGGAGTTTTTTTAAATAAAATTCCAGTGATTTGCGTAAATGGAATAAGGATTTGAGCATTAGCTTTACCGTGAATTGCATGATGAAGGTATGATAAAAAATAAATGTAGGGTGTAAAAAAACCTTTTGCAATCGTGACTGTTTTAGGTAATGTAAAAATAAAAATAAAATATATAAAAAAATATTATTAAATGCCAGGGCCTGTTTATCCATATAACAAGCACTAACCAACAAAAAATTGCATGGCACAATGGACAGATTGCGTTACAAGTTACATTAGGACATTGTAAAAGAGGCCGATAACTGACTGATAGGTATTTTAAATACCAAAAACAAACGTCTTGAAACAATTGATCCTTATCCCTCGAATACAAAACCTAACAAAAAAATCCATCTAAAATAAATCACAATGAAACCACTCACCCAGTCCTAATAAAGTTGGCCATGTACAGTATAAAAGCCTCCGACAAAGCCACTTCGGACTTGGTGTAGTTTTTCGGGAAGTGTCCCAGTCCGTCCACAAGAGGCGCCCCGAAAAGATACGGCAGCTCTTCACCGTGCACTGACCCCATGCGCTGTAACGAAATGGTTTTATGAATAATTCTGCACAAAATCTTACAAATATACCGCGCCAACATTCGTCCAAATCGTTTTTAGATCATGTGTGAAAGTTTTTGCCACTAAAAATAATGATTAAATATTAATTATTAAGTATTTTAATATTTGTAACAGCCCCCGCACCCCGTGCTTTTCTTAATCAAAAATGAGTGGCGCGCGCTTTCGTGGATGCTATCTTTGTCTCAAAATTATGCTGCTTTGTAGGCTAAAAATGAAATGTATTGCATTGAGTGTTTGAACACAGCCGATGTTATTACGAATCAGAATTATGTATTCAAAAGTGATCAAATAGTAACATAAATGTATATATATAGAAAAATAGTAATATATAGTAAAGTAATAGTATATAGTAGCAAAAGTAATGTAACTTTATTCATAACATCACAAAATAATGTGCTTTTACAAAAGTTATGGCAACAAAAAGTAGAATTCATCAAATTAGTATTATTATTTTATGGAAAACATACTGAATTTATTTTAGTTATTAACAACAACACAGAAACATTTATACATTTTATGATTTTCTGCAAATGTATCGCTTTCTACCTAGACGTTCCTAACAAGAAATTGATGATTATTAATTTTCGCAGCAAAGAGAGTAGAAATCAAAAGGTATATTATTAATATACCTTTATAAGGTACAGCAAAAAGCAATTACTCTCATTCGCAAAATGTAAGAGGCCTATTAATAATTCCGTATCTGTCCGTTTATCATTTACAAGCGATTTAGCTTGGAAGTGCCCATTTTTGTTTTTTGTTTCTAATATTTTGTTTATTGTATCTTTAGTCGTATCTGTTCTCTACGTTGAAAAGTTATCATTTGTCATCCATTAGTACAGTGCGTCGTGCCTGTACAAAACACGGAGTATCGCAAGAACTGCAGACGTGACATACATGCATCCATCCTCTTATTTAAAGTAAAATATACAACACGATTAAGAAAAAAAGCCTATAAGCATCCCACTGCTGGGCGAAGGCCTTACCTCAAGCAATAAAGTCTTCAGAAAATGCTTATCGACTGCGTACTCAGCAGTAACAAATGTCCAGTTTTAGAAATCATTTTTAAACCAATTTATTTATTTAACGAGTATTCGCAAGCATTTCAATAAAATCACGCAACAGAACAGTTAACGCTTCGGTTGAGCATTAACTGCCTCGGTGGCGCAGCGGTGAGAGGGTCGCATTTTAAAGCGACGGCTGCGCCGGAGGTCCCGGGTTCAATTCCCGGGTCGGGCCAAAAAGTGTACCTGGATTTTTCTGTTCAGAAAATCTCAGAGTAGCCCGGAGTTTGGAAGTTGGCGGTGTTTCACCCCCGTGCCTCGGAAAGCACGTAAAGCCGTTGGTCCTGCGCCTGATCTCTCTCCGGTCGTGTCAGATTGCTGTCCCATCGGCTATGAGAGTGAAAGGAATAGAGAGTGCACCTGTGTTTGCGCACACACTTGTGCACTATAATATGTCCCGCGCAGTCGGTTAGTCGTTGTGACTGGTCACCGTTGTCGAAATCGGCTAGGGGGACTATTATTTATTATCTTTACAGTACGTTTCTAAAACGGAGACAGTATCAAACGTTTTAGGTTACACTAATTTTGAAATTGTAAATTAAATCCAAAAAAATAATGAAGAGAAAAATTAAGTACAAATCTGACATACACCAACCTGCGGATAGTCCCCATCCTTAGTCTGGTAATCAAAGACATAGAAGAAAGTGTTTGGTCCAGAATCGGGTGAACTCTTCGCAACGCTGAGGAAATCTCCCGTTTGGACTAAGGGCGCGACATATTGGGCGTCGGATATCGCTAGGACTGCCGCATCGCGAGTGTTGATTGGGTGCTGAAACAAATAAATAAATTGATATTTTTTCTTAGATTAAAATATAGGTAAGACTTTCTGCATTCCCAAACCAATGTCTGGTAGATAATAAAAACCTAGAGCATTATGTCCACCAATTGGTCAGACAACAGCACATCAAGGTACACTGCGGTATCTAATGCAGTAGAACTATGGGTTGGTTTTTAACCTAAATGTATAAACTGAAGTGCTGGCGACTGCACAACTCACAGTACAGTAAATAAATAAAAAACATAAAATATGCACATTTTGAAGACTTGTATTCATTATAATTTCATTAAAGGTCAAATGAAGAAATTGTGAGTTGAAGCATTAAAATATGCATCATTTTATACAATACTTGAGCTTGAATCGCTTTTAAACATGCTTTTGCAATGTAATCACTTTAAGACATGAGAGTGTTGTATTTAATGTTAATTCTCATGAATTACACTGCCCTAAAAAAATAATCATTTACTACTCCTAAGCCAGTACTTTTCAATACTCCCGTTAAAAAATTTGGTGCTTATAACTTAAAAGCAAAACAAAATCGCGTTCGTGCGTAATAGTTTTCTCTTGCTAAACAATATTTGAGAGCATGCCAGAAATCAATTTGGGTCGCTTTCTTTGCTGCTATAAAATAAAGCTTGACCATTTATTGTGGGTAATTTAATGAATATTAAGTACTTCAGCAGTTTCCTGGTAAATTATAATATTGTTTAGAGGAGGGTGTAAATAACGTAACTTATAGATTTCGTGTGGCTGGCTGGTATTAATTAATTACGTTAATTTTTCGATCATATTTCCACTCAATACATGCTTTGATTTGTGTTTCAATTTTATTATAAGTATTTTCTTAAAATTCAATATTATTTATTCAAAAAGTTATGTTTTTCCTTAATGTGTTCATGTCAGTAAAATCACTGATTCTTACTTTACTTTGTTACTTAATGGTTGTGAAACATAAATATATTTAAAAAACACTGCTTTATATACATATCAGTGGATTACACAAAATACACAATCCCTCGTTACATAATATTACATAAACTAGCGCCGTATCTACAAAATTGCCGAAACACACTTTCCCCTAAAACGCTAAGTAGATAAAACCGGATTAGATTAGTGTGGAGCTGGAGACGAAATATTCCTAATCTAAGATTATTTCGCCTTTCAGCTCAGAGACATCCGGTGCCACGATGATCTGGCACTATCTCTGCCAAATTCCTTTTGTTACGAACAATTCTGTACTGAATTTATTTGGCTAGTTTCAATTTTGTTTGAGAGAGATTTGTAAAGTGTCTTACTCGAGAAATATATATTGCTGCTCTTTTTTCAATCTTACATTTTTATAAACAAAAATGCCTGTTTTCTTTTTCCAAAGGCTACACAAATATGCAATCTTACCTGTACGGTCCGTTCCCAATCTGTGTATTCGTTAACTATTGTAAAGAATATTTCACTTAAATGATATGTGTAAGCGTTTCTGACGTAGGTTCTGAAACAAAGAAATCCAATAAATTTTCTTATTTACGATATCTCATATGTAATGTTATTATTGTAATACCCCAACCGTCATAAGTAGCCTTATTTTACAAAAATGTATAAGTAAATTGAAATGAAATTTAAGCCTATACACCAATATTTTAACACATCTTCAATAACCTTGCTATTAGGTTTAAATTACATGATACCTTTTCAAATTATCTATTCATCGTCGATCCTTACATCATCCAATATGTCGGCCCTTTCATTAACACCCATTTCTACGAAGACCTTCACATAAGACCCTGCGGTCGAACGCCAATTTGCTGAATAAACATTGCCCTCACCTTATTATTCTATCCCTCCTTTCGCCTTCAAATCCGTTTTGTATGTCCTGGGCGGAGAATTTCCAAAGGGCCTCACTAGTCACCACGCCAAAAAGCAAGTCGTATTTGTTTTGACCTCCTCTTATCCCGAAAATCCTATCTCCGCTCCGTTTATCCGCTTTGAAATTGTTCACTCCGGACACACTGGTGAAACCTTGCAAATCGTTGGGGATGAAAAATGTTAGCAGCTCTTTCGCGTAGTCTGTTTTGACGACTACTCCATCAACGGATGGCCCGAACGCTGTCAAATAACTTGGAGTGCTTATTTCTGCTGACATCAACTCTTCTAGAGGTACTTCACGGAGACAATCGACGATCAATTCGTGGTCTTTCACGATGTCTTCTGGGAGAGTGCAGTTGGACTGCTTCGCTAATTGGACGGAGTAGCTCACGGGATCTTCGACTAATGCCCACGAACTCAAGGCGGATCCTGACAGTAAAATGGCCCGATGGAATAAACCTAAAAGTAAAAACGCTGTTACCAAGAATATATTAAGCTTTGATGCCGACCTCTCGCCTCAATAATTCATCGTACCGTAAACTTTGAGATTGATGGTCTGAATTGCGTAAACGTTAGGTCTTGTGCTCAAACTGTTAATGTTCTAGGCTTGAATAATTTAACTTCGAAATTGGGTGCCAGTTTCGTATAATTAACTAGTAATGTCGTTAATTGAAACTGTAGATCATTGTGTTTGAATAAAACAATTTGCCGGCTACCCGTTAATGAATCGGTGCTATTGTACTGTTAATTGAGTGTTATTTTCTTCAATTTTTCTTAGTTTTAATGTTAATTACGAATATTTATTACTTTCTTAATCAATCGAAGTCAGTTTCTCATAAACTTTATAGTTTATTTTTAATCATCGATGTATCGAATAGATTGATAAAGTTAAGTTTACCTGGCATAACAGTAGGTGAAATCATCAAGAAGTTGATACACGCAGCACCAGACCCATGTCCCAGCATAGTGACATTACCAGCGTCACCTCCAAACAGGGCTATGTTTTGCTGTACCCAGTGTAACGCAGCTATTTGATCCATCAAGCCGTAGTTTGCTACTCTTGCTTTCAAGTGTGGAATGGGGTTGGCGTTCAGGAAACCTGCAGAAAATAATTTGCATGTAAACAGAACTTAAGAGTATCAGGTAGTTTTATTGCAATTAAATTGCTTGTCCTAACCCAGATATTCACGGAAATTACATAAACATTACTTCCAGTGTATAAGTTATACAATCATCTTTTTATTTTTCAATAACATGGATAAAAGAAACATTAAAAACATAATCATTTTATTGTAATTCAATTCTGTTTTCATTTTGATTTCACAAAGGCAGATTTCTTAAAGCAACAATATCGATATACTAATTGAAGCATTTTAAAAGCACAATTAAAATAATAAAACAAAATAGCTTCAGATATTTTAAAACATAATATTATGCATTTTTTCAGAAAATGGCTCATGTAAAAGAGATATATTACTGTAACATTAAAAACGTAAATCTTAACACTGCAACAATGATCTATATTAGTAACAAGTTAAACAAGTGTACTAAAGTAAAATCGGAATACGAAAAATCTAAAAACAAAAATGCACAAACAAAACCTAAAGGCTCAGCTCAATTTGCTAAATAACCGAACGTACACATTTTTATTTTGGCACAGTTTTTCATTTTAATTAACATGTCCGTATAACTTGTACGAGTTTTCAGCGAAATAATTTTCTCTCGCACGCGTCATACTCAAAAACACTGCTGGTTATGTTAAATTTGAACTACTTAGTATCTCAACTGAAATTGGTTCCTGTGATGTAGGAGCATAAGTTTGAGTTTGTAATAACGAAAAAGTGGTAGCTGGAGAAGAAATGTTTAATTACGCTAAGTGAGTCGTGACGAAGCCATAGACTGAGAGCTGGGTATCGCATAATTAGATTGAAGAAAAATAAAACTACTCTGGTGCATTTAGAGACGTTAATCATTTCGCCGCCTCTTGGGGGGAACGTAAGTTGATTTGTGAGTTGTAATTCAAGTTTACGGCTTCTGGGAGCAGTGAT
Source organism: Pyrausta aurata (assembly GCA_963584085.1). Lineage (NCBI taxonomy): Eukaryota > Metazoa > Arthropoda > Insecta > Lepidoptera > Crambidae > Pyrausta > Pyrausta aurata. The sequence goes on along the minus strand of OY757254.1, from coordinate 1,808,815 downwards.
GTAACGCGCACTTCATAAATGAGAATTGTAATATTCACCAGGTTAGTGTTAGATAAATTGTTGTTGCTAGTTTCGCACATGATTAGAGCTTGACAGAGCTTTGGAGAGTACGAGTAACAACGGGAGAAAGCACTACAAAACCAGTCTTCGGTATGTTTGAAATACACAATTACAAACTATTGTAAATGGGGTAAAATTACTATAATTTCAGCATGAGATCGTGATCATATTCTGATGCAGATGTTTAAACAAAGGTTCATCCAAAAAACACTACTAACATGTGAAAAATATAATTTGGGGCTGAAGAAAAATATAAAAATAAAAACAAATAATGTTTTGAAAAAAAAACGGGCCCAGAATTTCTTGGACATTCCAACACATCGCAAAGAACTTTTCAAACTAAACAAACTTTTAGAAACTAGAACAGTCACACCTACCCAAGATCCCAAGCCTATAATTGATGGTGATGACCACAACTCCAGCGTAACTGGCAAGTACAGATCCGTCGTAGACGTTCCCTGAGTTCCACTCGAAGGATTCCCCGTGGATGAAGATCACAACTGGGTATTTGGCTTGCAGTGTTGGACCAACTGCAACAAAAATGTATGATTAGCTTATGTTATGGAGTACATTTTCGTATTGAATAATAAAAATTCTACGTAGTCAAAAACTACCCTTGGTAATTTTTACGCTGAAATATGTTTATTCAAAGGAGGCGGTCGGCGCGCCATACATTGCTTGCCCCAAAAGTAAAAATCCATGCGTCACGACCAAAACTAATTTTATGGGTTCGTTTCTTCGCCTTTTAAAATAATATAAAGTAATATAAGCCGTAAATAGCGGGGTTTTCACATAAAACGAAATAAATTGTGTGGTTTCAATCTCTTGCACAGGTCTTTCTAGATCATAGCGCCATCTGTGTCGAAAACCCGCAATCTAGGCCACCAAAACTCAAACATAGAAAACTGCCCCGCTAGGGTGCGTGACGCGTGAAAATTACGATGACGCAAACAATAGCCAACGAAAAGAAGTTCCTTGTCACAGTTTTTTTTCAAGTTTTAGGAAGAGGTTGGTAGGTTTAAAGGTTAGTACCCATGGGAGGCAAACGTCATCTTCCTTCTTAAAATAGCGATTGCGAGCGCTTACTTATTTAACTAACTGCCACATGACACAGTATGACACAATATGCCATTTCGTTAAGCGGTCGTCAGTTTGTTGGGGACAGGAAATTGTATTCAATAGTTGTCCTATTTTTTTTGTAGATTTATATGCCGCTAGATAAAAGCAAAGTAAATTAACAATATTGTATTAAAAATTCAATATATTTTTTGCAAAATGATATAGTCAAGTCTCTTAATGCTTTTCTTTAATCAAACATTAAACGACTCTGGGGCAATTTACGAACGTGTCCTTTTCTTGGAAGCGACCCCGTGAAACAATATGAACATTGTCATCGAAATGCAATGAGAAAAGCATAATTCATTTCTGTTGGACCGTATCCAAAGTGGGACTTGGTCATAGACAACTCAGTACTATAGACAAACGGAAGAGAATATTATGATTCACACATCTACTAAAGATACCTTTTTTACTCACGTTTGGGCATCAGGTATAAATTTTAGAGACCTACATCGAAATTCCAAAGAAATACTGACTTCTCCATCAAATCTTTTAAAACTTAGCCATGTTTAATCGGAGTCTACCAACAAAATGTCTGTAGGATTTATCTGACGCTCAGAAATCTGTCATGCGAGACGCGATAGCGAAACAAACAGAAAACACCTTTGACGAATATACCGAGGGTTGTTCGTTGGAACACATTATTATTTATTCCCTATGACTTTTATTGTCAGATATTGGCTTGATGAATAATTGGGCGTGGCATTCAACCTGACTAGATTATTTGTGAAACAATGCTTTGATGCATATAATACATTACGTTTTTTGATGGTGAAACTATTATAGTCAAAAACAATGCTAAAATAATAAATAATATTTTGCTAAAAATAAAATATATTGAATAAAATATAATGTAAAACAATATACCTAATCAGTTAACGAGAACACAGGATATGAGGCAGAATAAACTGTGGCCCAAATATCTTACACACAAAAACCAATGAGTATTATTTGATCTCATTGTGTTATCAACCACAAATACATCTAGACGTCAGTTCATTTTATCGGGGGCAATACCAATTAGTTTTCGTAATCTGATACTTGATCTTGGATATCTGGGCAAATGAAGAGGGTTTCGTACATAACTATAGTTGGAACAGTCTATTTGTATCGACGGAACGATTATATTAAATCAAATCAAATCAAATCAAATCAAAATAACATTTATTGCTTTTGTTATAGGTATTTTACAGCTGATATTAATGCTTAAAAAACAGGACTCTATAACATGCCACTATGGCGTACAATATACAGCATGGTACACATTACATTTAATAATAAACAATGCGTGCACAGTTTAAAAAATAATGATAATGTTGACTTTTAATACAATTTAACAAGACAAATTGGAATATCAAGGCAATGTACAGCTATGTGGTGATTTTATCATTAAAGTACTCATGAATTGAGTAATAGCACTTATCTAGTAGAATTTTATTTAAAATGTTTTTAAAACGATTAATGTGAAGTTCTTTTAAGGAGTCGGGAAGATGATTATATATTTTTGGTGCTATTGTATATACACTATTAGTAAAAAAACTAGTGCGAGGGACGTGATGGGGAAGAATATCAACTTTGTTTTTTGTTTTACGATGATGTCTATTTACTCTGCGAATAAAGTAATGTTCATTACTTTTAACAAAAAGGCAAACTTGAAAAATGTATAAGGAAGTAAGGTTGAGTATGCTTAATTGTTTGAACAATGGCCTGCAGCTAACTTTTTGGTTTAGGCCAAATAAAGCTCTTACACACTTTTTCTGTGCCCGAAACACAGGTAATAAATATTTATTTGGAGTATTTCCCCAATTTATAATGCCATAACGCAGGTTTGAGGCTATATATCCGTAGTAAGCTGTAAGCGCTGCCTTTAGTGATATTGTTTTTGCAATTTTTTTAAGAGGATATATGAATTTGCTTAATTTATTACACAGAAAATGTGTATGAGTTTTCCAGCTGGCAGAACTATCAATAATAAGACCTAAAAACTTTATCTCATCTACTTCTTCAATTTTGTGGTCCCCATAATTTATTGCAATATTATGTTTATGTTGCTGTGGAAGATGGAATTGCATATATTTAGAAGACTGACTTGAGAAGACTGGATATTGACTTTGGTTTCTGTTAGGAGATATTTAGATATCTAATCTAGAATTTCGATAAGTTGGAAGATATTTCATGGCAGGATTTCAATTATCCTGGTATGTTGGTAACGTCATCGCCTACGTAGCAAATAATTATGTTAGTTTGTACAGAAAATTTGTGTACTCGATTTAACAATGATCTATACTCGTAGCATTTATCACTCTGTATTGTTTTTATTTTACTTGTGCAGTTAATAATAATGGATGCCAAAAAGCTCCAAAACGTCAGTTTTCCATAAATAATATCCGAGGTAGTACACGCGAACGAGTTAATCCCTAAGACACGGTAGGAGAAGGAGTAATACATTAAATCCCCCAACAATATATCATCCGAGTTGGAAGAAACTAACCGTTCGCAACAATACCGTCTAAAAGACGATCCCTTTGTCATTATCCATAGTATTTTGTTCCTGAGTAAACAGACACACGTGTTCATTGTTCGTCCAACAATGAAAACTCTATCGTATCTTTCACAAAGCGGGCCCCATTGAGAGCTGTGATTAAAATTTTCGCAAAGCCTAAGTTAAGACTCCGAATCATCTCTGTAGATTCACCATTATTTTCTGAATGAGCACTATTGACATGAAATATTAAACCGGTCACAATGAACGCTGGATTTTAGTTTGTGGAGTAATTTCTCTTTAGTCGTGGTTTGAATTTATTTTTGAGATGCTTGGAATGCATTCTGAGGAATAGTAGATTGCTATTTTTGCTTTGAAAATATGACATCCGCGGTAACTGTTTTATGTATTGTCAAGGAAATTAGAATATCAATCATATTGCAGCATCATAACTACCTAGTCCAAGGTGTAGTAACGTGTTTATATAAAATGTTTCCTTCCATCACCATGTCCATGAATTAATGATAACCGGTAAAATGGTAGGGTAACTTTTTTTACTCATGTTACCATTATTATATTATTGATTTAATTAATGAATAATATAATTATAGCCTGTAGTAGAAGTATTCTCAATGTCCTAATAAGCAACTCGTAACTTTATCTGTCCATTGCCCACATTACTATTATTCGTTGTTCAGTATTCATTTTGTCCATGGTGAAACAGGCTCTTAATAATTTTATTAATTACTAGCGGTCCCAGCGAACTTTGTTTCGCCCCGGCCCCGTCCCGCCCCAGCCCCGGCCCCGTTGAACGGGATAAAAAGGATTCTATGTCCTTCTCCTGGCTCTAAGCTACCTCTCTGCCAATTTTCAGCTAAATCGGTTCAGCCGTTAGGCAGGGAACGCAAAATAAGTAACTTTTTTGGTTGATTTTTTACACCTTGTGTCCGAAAAACCCTAATATCCTAGGAACCCTATTTTTATTCAAAATTAAATATCGCCTATATTACTCGTGGATAATGTAGCTTTCGAATGGTGAAAGAATTTTTAAAATCGGTCTAGTAGTTTATGAGCCTATTCATTACAATCAAACAAACAAACAATCAAACAAACAAACAAACAAAGTTTTCCTCTTTATAATATTAGTGTAGAAGTGTAGATAGTGTAGATATTAGTGTAGATAAAAAGTAAAATATCATCATTCACTCTTTTTCATGCAGCCGTCACTACATACTTGTAACAATACAAAATGCACCAATGAAATGTAAAGTAAAAAAAACATCACTAACTAGACGAACAAAATGAAAAGCTGCGCTACTCTAGCTTGCCAGTAGTGATTTCTTTTTAGTCACGATTTCAATTTTAGAATGTGCGGTTGACATTGTGAGAGAATATTTCTGTACTCAATTCGACATTGAGAAGAAAATGGTATTCTGATTTGGATTGACAAATTCATATTCAATAGCGGACTTGGCGAATACATTCTAATAGCATTCTTCATCTTCTAATTTTATAATCACTTCATAAATTTGACCGTGTTCTATAATTCCTTTTTATTTTCCATTTCTATGGCAAAACGATGGGAATAATTTTGATGCATTTAATGTTAGTAGGTTAGGCCTTACTAATACTTTTGTCTCAGAAACAATGTTGGAAATGATGAGAGTTATTGTACGTGGAAATAGATTTTTCTGCAAGTGACGCCACAAATAGCAGCAAAATAATATCATAGGTACTGTAAAAGAGATCTTTTCTGTTTTCAGTTTGAAATTAAAACCAAATGCACCTCTTATAGTAAATTTCCGAGTAAAACGCTAAGCTGGATTTAAATACGCTCTATTAGTTTAATAGAAAATGGCTTTGTCCGCTCAAAATTAAACTCCGTTTGAAATTGCTTAGCTTTTGACGACGCCGCCTAATGTTCGGATAAATATTATTTAACTTGCTAACTCCTGTTTTGTCCTGTTAAACGGTAATTAGTAGTTGAAAATTAAATAGAGAGATAATTTGAAATAGAATTGTCTGGAATAATATTTTATTTCGCTGTAAGCAAGATGGTTAGTACTTTAGTATAATTAAGCCCCGTATTTATTATTGAAAGTTATTTTAAATTCATTTTTTTTTTCAAAAGCAAAGGTGCAAAATGTGTTAAAATTTTGGAAAGCTGTTATACCCAGTATTTTAATTTATTACTGCATGAATGTTCCTGATTTATACCAAAAATGTAAAGGAGTCATTTTTTTTGGGCCCAGTAGCAACTTGTAGCGTCTAATAATGACATTGCACCCTAAATTAATAACTTATTTTTTTAGACAATTAGACGAAAGATAACGTTTAAATGAAACCGGAATAAGAAAATCGAACTAAAAGATGCGTTGTGTTGACTACTTTTCATCACGCCATTCCTCCTTTACAAATACGTGTAAAGGAACGACGGGCTGGTCAATATAAAAACAATATCAATTATTTCAAGTACGTGATTTTGTTTAGATCACGTTTTAACTACTTTTATTTATTTTAAACAATTGGAATCACCGTATAAAATATTTTAATTGTTTTTTTAAGATTTTTGCATAAATTGGTTATCTAGTAAAGCCGTGGAACAGATAGCAACTCTGACAGTTATCACTGACATTGACAGGAATGGCTGAAGTGTCATTTGTCACACTTTTTTTTTTTTTTTTTTGCGCCAGACAACACACCAATTGTCTGGTTTCGTGGTAAGGAATTTTCTTCCTTGTTTTACGAAGTACCAGACAACGATTATGACGGGGGCGTCTCCCATAAATACTTAAATACATATAACATCCATGACAAAGGTACAAATGTTCGTACTCATCACACAAACATTTGCCCCCTGCGGGATTCGAACCCGCGACGGCCGGCGTAATAGTCAGGAGCGCTAACCAATACACCAAACGCGTCGTCGAAGCTTTCCGTTTGGCGTTTGGTTTTCCGTCACCTTCTGTTTATTTTGAATTGAGTGTTAGTTTTCTCCGGATTTTTAACGAAAAGTAGAAGCAAAACGCATCAAGTACGGCCCCCATTTCACTAAACCGTTATTGTGTAACTGTGCAGGGAGATTTCAACGACTGTGATTTTCGGAAACGACTGAAAATGTGCGTCAACTGGTACGTGTGTAGATCTAAATTAAGATGAATTTTCAAATATTTCCGTTAGATAACGAAAAACTAATATTGTTAATGTTTTTAAGACATTATAAGGAACAATTTAATATATGTTTCGTCATTATGGTTAATTTTGTGAAAAACAAAAATCAATTTTGTTGTAGTAAAATAACAATCATTTATCAAACTTACAACTAGATAAATAAAGTATGTTTGTTTAAAAAGCACTCTCTTTAGAATATAAATTCAACTCCACCACGCTCAAAATAGATATGATAAACTTGGAAATACCGAGTACATTAGAAAATTCGATATATTTTTAGATAAATACACGTTCCATTTAAAAGCCACAACCTCTTTCCGTTGTTGCATACATTATGCAAAGAACGCGTGTATAGTACTTAAGTAGTTTTACTAGCAATGGGGTAAAGGCACGAAATATCGATACTCATACGTCATGCTAGATGGAAAATAAAAGATATTTAGCTACATGACGTAAAAGGGGAGCTAGAGGTAAGTTACGTAGTAAACTTTTCTGACTTAACAATGTGATAGACATTGCTTTTTATCAAGTTTAAGATTTTCTTTCGCAAAACACATTAACTGATAATAAATTAAAATATTTATCAAGACAATTTGAAACTCTTTGTATTTAGTATTTTTCTTTTAAATTTTTCTTTCAAAAGACTTAGTAGAAAAGTTACAAAGATTTGTTTATATGAGATTTTGTAGCGTTGACGTAGAAGTATACTTCAAATCTGACATAATAATAGCTCTTCAAAACCTTATTTTAATAATCTGTATCCCGCCTTCAAATTATCCCCAAAAAGGTAAATTCAAAATCTGAAAATTCAGACCTCGCAAGGAATTTCGTAACCCAATTTAAGCCAGGCGCTGATGAGACTAAATTGCAACCTTACCTTGTACGGGTGTATAAATATTCATGTACAGACAATCTTCGCTTTGATTCTTCAGCCGGGGTAGCAGTCGCCTGAGGTACTCCAACCTGCCTTTGGGCATTCTCTCCAAGGCTAGTGTCTCGTTGGATATATCTGGTAGCCTTTGAGGACAGACTGGGCCCATTTGGTCTACAGTTTTGACCTCGTCCCACGGTGCGGGCGCTCGAGTTGGGGCGAATCTGGGAAAGACAAATAATATTTAGAAAATGATGACTAGAAAGAGGTGCATAACGGTATACCTACTTACTTATAGTTTAAAGGATACATAAAATATATTCTATTTAAATTTAACAAAACTGACATTTTGACACTCAATTTGAGTAGCGAAGTTTGAGTAATGCCACTTCCACTAGAAGTAGAAGAAAACAAAACCCGCTTTAAGAATCTAAAAGGAAATTACACAGTTCCATTCACTGATATCCATTAAATTATAGCTTGAAGCACAACTATTATCCGTGTTAACAGAAATTCATTAATCATTGAAATTGTTTCCACTAAATCATTCAAAATGGCCGCGATACGCTGATAGTGTTTTGTACGGATATTCTTTAGGTATTTGTTGCTAACCAAGATCAAAAAAGCATTGTTGATGATTGGTTGAACAATTTATTATTATATTTGTTATTTAATTGATGTGCCTGTAGTTTTAAAGTACTCGTAAGTCATGTCAATAAATTTCCAAACATGAAATCTAATAATAAAAACATTACAATAATCTAGTCACAGATAGTAAAATATAAGACCTCCAAATATCGCCTCACGAAAAATATTCATGAGCGTGTTCGGCTACCAATAGCGAACAAAAAGAATGATATCAAAGGATACCCGAACTAAAGAGAAACTATAAACACTAAGATCTACATTTATTCAAATACTTCACGAAAAGGAAAACGCCAGAAGTTCCAACTATTTACCATATCCGCTTATCGAACGGAATATAATTTATATCTGCGTAAGGAAAACTGTATGAACTAGTGCTAAAAAGGTTGATCACAATATCGACAGATATTTGACCTCTTGTCGACTTGAAACGGGCCTAAGTAAAAATATATGTGGAAAGTGTGAATAGTGGTTTCTATTTACATGTAGATAAGCGTCGATTTTTTTATCACCATTTTATAGGTCACCATTATCTCGTTAGTTTTAACTGTGTAGCAAAAAGATATCCATTCGGATATAAAATATGAATGTTGCACAAAGCTGTTAAAATTAACGAGATAATGGTGACCCATGTTTTGGTCTGAGAACTATACGGCGTTAGCAATTTTGGTGTACTCCAAACTGTTAGTAAAAAGTTAAGTTTAGCCTGTAAGCATCCCACTGCTGGGCAAAGGCCTTACCTCAAAAGGTAGAATGAACCATACTTCACTACACGAGCTCAGTGTGGATAGGCAGAGGGGTGTTTGCAAGGCAAGCGACAAACCTTGCTATCAGATTTGATCAAGCCATCTGACAGTATCTGCCATCTGATAAGGCTCAATGACTTATATAAACCTATATTAGCCGGGACCAACTGCTTAACGTGCCTTCCGAAGCATGGATGCAAAATGACGCAGAATGGATGCTCGTGATATACGTCACTTATATGGTCAGAATGGTCACCGATCCAAACACGACCGCGCCGTACGTTGCTTAACTTCGGTATTTTGATACCGAAACACAGTTTACAGTTTGCTGTAAGTACTAAAAATACACATGGCGGCCTGTTTTACAATGTCCTAATAATTTCTGGTTAGCGAGTCGAATACTTCATACAGAAAAAGGTTACATACGGGTTATATGTTAATGGTTGATCAGGCCCTTAATATTTTTGTGTTCGTCTCTGTCTGTCTGTTACGATGTCTTCCAACTTTATAAAAAAAAGGGCTGAAGGGTTTCATTTGTGTTAGTTAGCACGCATATAGCTCCATTCTAATTACTAATAGTCGTACGTCATTGTTACCCTCTTAAAAATAAGGTAATTCTGATTTTATTAAAACAGGGTTGCATATTGCGATGTTGCTTTGACAGTTAAGCAGCTCTGCTTTTGAACTGATTTGCAAATTTGTATTGCGATTTTGTTTACTCATAATCCATTTAGCAGATAAGAGTTGGGCAGCACAACACGAGTGAGGGAAATATAAATATTTAAAAAATAGTTAATTGCAATCTCAATTTGGCGACTTAGTTGAGTGGGAATCGCACTGCCTGCAGGTTAAACGTATTAAAGCAAGATCTCATAATGGCCCCCAGAACTTATAATTAGTTAAAAAATTAATGAGATTAAATATTTTGTCTAACATTCTAAGAATAGAAAGAAAACAGAACGGACAATCTAAGTTTTTCATGTTGAAAAATGAAATTGCTAGCAAAACTAGTTTGTTGTCAGAGACATTGAAGATAATAAGAAAGTTGTTTGTAGTGTCGTTTCTTTGTCCTCGCCCCTCACTTTGTTGGTGCGACATAGTGTTTGCGAAACTATCGATGGTACAAATACCGAGTTCTGTTATAAAGAAAATGTAAATACAACGTATTTATCGAAGAAGTCCTAGTGAAGTGTACATTGTTTATAGAAAATTCTTGTAAAGATCGCAGGATCTCATTGGATGCAGACCGCTCACAACCGGTTGTTGTGGAAAACCTTGGGGGAGATCTATGTTCAGCAGTGGACGTCCTTTGGCTGATAATGATGATGATGATAGAAAATTTTTGCACTTGGCTTTAAAAAAAATTAGTGGGGTCAAAAAAGTTTTCAATCATCATTCAAAAATCAAAGATCAATGATATCATGCATATGGATCATAATAAAAACACCTTAAATATTATTGCGATTAGTCTCTCAAATCAAACTGATCATTTAGAGTCAGCATATTCTTGAGAATAGATACTCGGATAGTTTTTATTTCATCAATATGACAGTTTTGTATCAAAAAATTTAGTAGAAACTTCACGAAAACACAGAAAGTGGTAATGTTTCTTACTTCTGATTCACCAATGAAATATTTTTATTACTATTGCTATGTAAAAAAATTACGATATACGAACTCTTGATCATACCACTATGTAGAGGATTCCGAAAATGTTGAAAAACTGCGATAATATTATTACTATTGCTTAAATTCATAATCTTTAATGTGTTTGCTTCATCACATGTTGGAACATTACACATGCTCTAAAAAATAAAGATTAAAAACATACATGAGTCAAGTAAGTGTTGGTTCTTAATGTGCCACAGATTTATGAAATATTCTTAAATAAGGAGTTGTGACAGCAAATAGGGAAGCATTAAGTACTAATGGTAATGGTACCCATTTGATCGAACGGATATAGCATGACTTACCTGTTGGACCCCGTTGGTGGTGTTGCATACGGAACTCCCATGTAAGCCTCCACCGGCTTCAAGTATTTATGCTGATCCATAGGTAGTATCACTCCCTGCAGCTTCCCGTATCTCGTCCCAATAACTCTGGTCCTTAACATAGAATTCCTACCACTCCCAAAGTTATTACCACTCGAATTCTGGGTCAGCAAAAGCACTAAAAGTAAAACTAATTTGATTCTTTCCTTCGTGTCCAATTGTAAACTTCTCCGCAGTTTCACTTGGGTATCTTCTACAAAACTTAATTTATTTAGAACTGTATCTTCTATTTTGAACCAGTACTGCTTTATTGAATTGCAAAGGTGTAATGGCAATCTATCGGTAGCCATTTTCTGCATATATCACCTTTCCGTCTCCATTTCTTTATTCAGTCTGTGGTGTATCTAGTCTTGATTTCATTGGGAGTAGTATTACGACATTTCAATTGTTTTTGGCGTCTGGATGGAGCATAGTTGTTCATTCCGCATATTCAAATCTGGAACAAAGGAAAATAAATTATCAACCAATTATGTTTCGTCAAATTTTGAAGGGTAGCAAATTAGTTTGACTAACCGCAAATTGTTCTGGACAAATTTAATTGATTTGACCATTATATTATATAAGACAAAGCAAATTTATTTTACCAAACGATGCTGTTGTTATTTTGGTAATTTTTATTTAAACCAAAACTATATACTATGTACGAGATTTTTAACAAGTACTCTAACATAGTTAAAGATCTTGGTGAACAGAAAAATCAATTCAAGATACTAAAGTTATAATCTAAAAATCCGATTAGCATAAAAGTCCTAAAAACTTATATTATTTAATAACTTACATAAATGTTGCGTATAAATTTTTCAAAACAATAATGTAGTTATAGCTCAGGTATTGTATCTGTTTTGAACCTTGAAATATAATCCATTTCATACCTAGCATGTCTCATGCATTACATACCTAGCCAAGAGCATCCAAGGCCAAGATCCGAGGCAAATATTCAAGTGGATCATTAGACCTCTTTACTTCCCCATCAATATTCCTTTTCGTTTAATAGCTTTATTGATTTATTACGAGCCTTCGCTACGAATATCGAATAAGCCATTTGTCATCTTTTTCAGTATCCCAAGGGAACACCGTTTCAGCTTCAGATCGATGATACCAATATAGCATCAGCGTTCCGAAAGATTTCGATCGTTCTCTGTTATTACTCTTAGTGGATTAATGGTTGAAAATTAATTTGGGATTTGTGATTCCAAACGTTACGGATTTTTTTGCTGTCTTTTTGGAAATGAAGGCTAATAATATCTATGAGTATAATATTGTAATGGTTTTGTTTACAGACTCCATGAAATCAATAGGTAATACGAGATACACCCTATAAAATCAACATAATCGAAATGCAGTTCGGGGTAATTTATATAATCTTGATCTATATTTATCAATAAAATTAATAAACGCCAAGCTTACTGATTCGTAGGGCTATGTCCGTTACCGCAGCTACGTATCTCCTCAATTTTGATTCGATCTAGTACAAAAACATCGAGCATAGCCCTGTTCATCGCTCGTTGTATGATTATAAGCTTCTATAATGGGGCCTATAGTGAAAATTCCATGTTTCGGATCCGTATGTTATCACTGGTAACAAACACTATATGAAGACTTTTGTCTTCAGAAACTAAAGTAATTGAGACGAGAAGACGCTCAAAAGGCTGGTTAGTAAAAAGATTGTTATTTAAATCTTATAAGTTCTCGAAGTGTTAAATGTTAAAAGGTTAACAAACGCCTCTGAAAATATTTGAACTCTGACCTTTATTTTTAGTAACAAGCATTTTTAACTTCGTTGTATTTAATAAGCAAAATACTTTTACATTCAATCCTAGAATTTACCCGAAAGCGTAACACAGTTTATGAATAATATATCCGAACCAGAATACCACAAACGCAAAAAACAAAAGAGGATTGGGGATAACATTCTGGCCAAAACACAAAAAACAAAAGCCTGTATGAAACAAAAAACGGAGAGCCAGTCTTTTATCTGATTGAATATCTATATGCCGTGAAAGGGTACACAATTTTTCCCTATAATTAATTCAAGTTAACGAGCAAACACGCTGAGGCTTATCCGCTTTTAGTAGAGCTTCGAATAAAATTCTCTCTCGAATATAATTTCTGTTCGGTTGAAAAAACCCGTATATATTTTCACAACATTCTGCCTAATGGGGCTGACCTCTCTTAAATTTTATAATCAGGCCATAATAACTTCTTATTGTTCAACATTCATGGATTGTGGAACACTTCTTGCCCTAATTAGGTCAATTGGCAGAAGCTTGGAGTTGGCAAAGCATACAAAGAAGACAGTAAATTTACTGAATAATTTTCAACTAATTTATATGCAATTGCTCAAGTAAGTGGTGCGTGTCTTGTTTTCTTTATTGTGGGAACTGTTTTACGTTAAAAAACTTCAAGAGCCTCTTACCATGTTATTCAATCATTCCCTTGCTTGCACGATCACGAATCAGAAAAAAAAGACAGAAATAAGCGGTGACGTAATAAACCCGAGATAATATTACACTAAATATTCACCGAACCAAATTCTTATATTTAAATCGTTACAGAATCGTAACACGATTGATATTTTTGACAGTACTAATAGTGGAAAAATGACAAAAATAGCTTTTCTGTTACGATTTAGTTTCAATTAAAATGGTAGAATAAAGCCCCTGGATTGAACAAGAGGTCCTTATTGTCTTAAAAAAGCAGTACTTAAGGCAGCTGAGAAACATTGTCCCAGAAACCTACAGACTTATAAAGTAACTTCCCCAAGACATTTTGAGAACTTTCAATGAACACTACTGAATTCCAAAAAAGCTCACGTCGCCTCTATAAATCCAGAACGGGCGAAGTACAATATCATATTCTGCAAAAACAATGATCTTCGTTCCCATATGCAAATAGGCAAACTTTTCCGATGCCAAATAAAATTTTTGGTTACTTTCTTTTGTTAAGGACGGATAAAATACAGAAGCTTATACGCCGGTCGGTGCCAAAATTGTTTTCTTTCTTTACTCTCTGTTCTGTTATAACTTTGCCTGAATAGGTTTCGATAGTAAGTACGAATACCTTTTAGCATTTGCATTGCAAAAATGTCGAAGTATTTTTCCGATAGAATACTTTATGGATATTACTGTTGGGTTATTTTGCTCTTTATCGTCTATTTAAATGTAGAAATACTAAATAATACGTTATTTGCTGTTAACGAGAATATGATTTACATAAAGATTTCCCACAACCTACAACAGTAATACGTTTTAAAATATAGGCAAATGAGAATTATGTTTATTAAATCTATATATTTTGTAGGTATTATCTTTTGTTTGATACATCAGCGTTATCAATGAGCTTTATTATAATCATTATTTAGTAAATACATCTTTATTTGCGAGAACACAGTTACAAAGATCGTGTTATTTTACAAGCCCTGTGCATTCTACCAACAAGACGGTATGCAACTTTTTACATTTGAAAGCAGTTTAAGGCGAAGAAAATATATTGATCCCTATCACACCTGATATGTGTGAATAAGGTCGAACATCAGACTTTAAAAGACACGTACGTTTTAAACCCAGATATCATCCATCATTTGTTGTGAAGCAGCTAAGATCTTGTACGGTAAATCAAATATCTATGTGGTCATGATCAGACTAAGACACAACAGATCAGCTGCTAACCCAAGACCAAGATAAGAGGCTGTTATAAACAAACGTGCTTTACTCCACGTTCCTGCCAACACAACTCCACTTTTCCTCACTGCACTCGAACTTCCAAAACTCTTAAACAGTTTAAGTGCCTTCATTCTTCGCCTGGTGCAGACTGTACAAACAAAACCACGTCAAACTAAACACTATGGTATCTTATTCAGTTGATTTAAGACTTATTTTTCAACAAAAATGTTAAATCCGATGTGCTAGCGGCTCTACTAAATTTCGAAGTAAGAAAATCGTGACATCGCTTCGCTTGGCGATCGTAAAATTTAATTCCGATTTTATTAAAGGACATAGAACGGATTCGTAATAAACCCAATATTGCGATTGTTAGGATTCAACCACAAGGTTAGTTGATATCTATATTTTCTGTCATATCAAATAAGATTTGGACATTTGAAGACACTATTTGGTTGGTATTCCCAAAGTAAGTACTTAGCTAATGCACCTGTGTTGTGGAAATCAGACACTACGGTGGAATTTCAACGTCCAGACCCGAGAAACAATTTGATTCAAATAAGAGCAAAATTATAAGCAAAATGTTTAATTGCATTATATATTTATTTAAACAGCTAACTCTAGTAAATTAAGACAATTGTTTTGTGTTTTCATTACACAAAATAAGCAAGCTTATGTTTCAGTTCATGTAATTAATTAAATACAACGTCTATTGTTTATTCATTTGCATCTTGAAGCGCAAGTTTTCAGTGAAAATCAGTAATGAAAACAATGTGTAGGATGTAATTAATTATTTTCCTGAATTCTAAACTTGACTCTTAACCACCCTCTTAAATTTGGCTCGTTTATTTTTCACACCCTGTATAAGAAAGAAAAAGAATAGTTATACTCGTATGATAATTTTCAATTTGGCTCGTACTTTTTTTACACTCTGTATATATTTTTGATATTCTATTTTGTTTAACCCGCTTGTATTATTCAAAATCAAGCTCATAATCGGGATATTCTAGCTATTTTTGAGTCTCAGAAAATATTAAAGGCACTTATTTTAAAATTTCACATTGCAAAAATAAGAATATTATACTGTGAGGTATTTTGCAATCTTGTTTAGCGGTATAAAGATTACGTTATTTTCGTACGTATTTTCCAAGTGGTTTATTCTATCATATTGAGTAATTTCACATTTTAGCAAAACAGTATTCGAAACATTTAATCGTAGTCTTTTCATGCACAAAACGTCTAAGTTAAGAAATTAAATATAAAATTTGTTTAAAATTTCGGAACCTTTCTAAGTTTATTTTTAAAATACTTTATTTATTAAAATACTTTATTAACTACTTTATTACTAAAATAATAATGTTGAACAAAGGTACTCCAAAACCAAAAATCTGCTCAATGTGCTCAAACCTTTAGGTCCGGCTTATTTGAACTATGCCCAAAAGAATGGCGGTGGACATTCCGTAATTCTCCACAATTCGTCTATCCACCCGATTCGTCACATCCCAGAGTTTGTCACGTTCCCTTAATTCATTAGCTTTCACTGTTTTCATTTTCTTTTTATTAAGCTCAAAATTTCCCTTCGTATTTTCAGACTGAAAAGCTTTGGTGCCTGTTCATTTCGACCCATTAACGTTTCAAAGACTGAAGCAAATTTTCTGCTAAATGACGGTACGAATTTGTGAGTTTGGATCTTACAGTTTATTATCAAGAGTTTTGCTTGTTTCAAGAAAGATAGTATTAAGTTTTTTTTTTGTTAATGATCAGGGGGCGTATTGCGATGCAGTTTTGACAGTTAAAATGCTCTGATTTACCGTCAAATTAGCAATTCTTATTGCAATTTCGCATTATATTGATAATCTATACCAATAAAATGCTTTGTCCTGAATGACTGACTGACTGACTGACTGATGGATCAACGCACAGCCTAAACCGCTGATTGTAGAGACCTGAAACTGGGAGGGTGTGTTCTTTGTGTGACAAAGGGATCCGATAAGAAAGGATTTTCAGAAATTCCACCCCTAAGGGGGTCAAAAAGGGGTGCAAAGTTTGTATGGGACAACCAGATTCCTTGGTCCAATCTACTTCAAATTTTGCATACACATTCTTTTACAAAATTGACGGAAGACTTGTTTTGTATTTTATTGAAATTCATCTCCTAAGGGGGTTAAAAAGGGGTGCAAAGTTATTATGAGGGTGATTTACTTCGAATTTGATGTCAATACTCTTTAGTGCTTACGATTAAAATATTTTTTTTTTCATTTTTGACAGGCATTTGACATAATCTGAGACAGAATATTTGACACATGTTTGTTATTGATGTTGCTCTTGAGAAGAGATTTTATTGCTTAGAATAGTAAATAATATTTTTTTGTGTTTAAACAGCGTAGGTATCAATCGGTCTGTGTCCAGTGTAGATTGCATATCGTATGTTCATATTGTTGGTGGACATTCTACGCTGCTCCTGTGGTCGAAAGGTGTCCAATCTGTAACTTTTCTGCAAACTTTTCGTGGGGGACCTATGTTTAGCAGTGGACGGCTTTTGGATGTTGATGATGATGGTGGCGTAGATCTAGACATAGAATTGTCCCTTTCAATTTACGATTTGAATTCAAGAAAGTAGAGTAGGTATTCGCTATAACCAATAACCATAAACAAAGCTCAAATTCAAGAGAAGACTTGAGGGAATATGCTTCTCTCACAGCCTGTATGTGACATGATGCTGTATAAGCGCAGAGAGTAGCCTGGTCATTGTAGTACCTGAAATAAATATACGATTGACGATAGGGCGTACGAAGTATTTCCATTTCGTTGTAAAATAAAAAATATATATATCCCTGTGTAAGTTTGACCATTAAACCGGGCTTCATGTTGTGTGTACGCATTTCTTTGTATATATTTTAAAACTGGATGTTTTTGTTTGTTTGTTTGAACGCGCTACTCACAGGAACTATTGGTAAGGTTATTAAATACGATATATAGATAATTTATCAGGGAAGGCCATAGTTTAATGCGTATAGGCTTATAAATTTTCGCTACGATCTATGGGAACGGAGTTAAACTAAAACGCGCGTACGAAGTCGCGGGCGGGCCGCTAGTCTATACATATAAAAGGCTTTGTCCTGAATGACTGACGGATCAACGCACAGCCTAAACCGCTGATTGTAGAGACTTAAAACTTGGAAGGTGTTTTCTTTGTATGACGAAAGGATCCGATAAAAAAGGATTTTTCGAAATTTTACCCCTAAGGGGGTGAAAAAGGGGTGCAAAGTTTGTATGGGAAAATGTTATTCTTTGTTCCAATCTACTTCAAATTTTGCATAAACATTCTTTAAGAAAATGAACGAAAAACGTGTTTTGAATTTTATTGAAATTTACCTTGGAACGGGTAAAAAAGGGGTAGAAAGTTTTTATGGGGATGATTTGCTACAAAATTTATATCAATACTCTTTGGTGCTTTTGATTATTTTACTTCTTATTTTGATAACGACACATGTCTAAAAACCAGGCAATTAGTGTGTTGTCTGGCGCATATTTATATATTTATTATTTATTTATTATATTTTATGTACACTAACACGTAGCCCGGTCTTTAATGTTCAAACTTACTCGGGAATATTATCTTTTTATTTTACAATGAAATAGAAATACTTCCTACGCCCCTATCTATCGTCAAGCGTATATTTCTCGGGTACTGATAAGACTCTCTGCGCTTACACAGCATCATGCCACATACAGGCTGTGGGAGAAGCGAATTCCCTCAAGTCTTCTCCCGCTACCTTAAGAGCTTGAACTTGAGCTTTGTTTATGGTTATAGCGAATACTCTACTTTCTTGACAATTCTATGTAAAGATCTACGCTATCATCATATGTTTATGTAAATAAATATATCTTATCTTATCTTATCATCATCATCAACACCCAAAAGCCGTCCACTGCTAAACACAGCCCCCCACGAAAAGTTTGCAGAAAAGTTGCAGATCGGACACCCTTCGACCACAGGAGCAGCGTAGAATGTCCACCGACAATATGAACAAACGATCTGCAATCTACACTGGACATAGAACGCTTGTTACCTACCCTGTTTAAACAGAAAACAATATTATTTACTATTCTAAGGAATAAAATCTCTTCTCGAGAGCAACATCAATAACAAACATGTGTCAAAACATATTTCAGATTGAGTTTTTAGACATGTGTCGTTATCAAAATAAGAAGTAAAATAATCAAAAGCACCAAAGAGTATTGATATAAATTTTGTAGCAAATCATCCCCATAAAAACTTTCTACCCCTTTTTTACCCGTTCTAAGGTAAATTTCAATAAAATTCAAAACACGTTTTTCGTTCATTTTCTTAAAGAATGTTTATGCAAAATTTGAAGTAGATTGGACTAAAGAATAACATTTTCCCATACAAACTTTGCACCCCTTTTTCACCCCCTTAGGGGTAAAATTTCGAAAAATCCTTTCTTATCGGATCCCTTTGTCATACAAAGAACACACCTTCCAAGTTTTAAGTCTCTACAATCAGCGGTTTAGGCTGTGCGTTGATCCGTCAGTCATTCAGGACAAAGCCTTTTATATGTATAGATAAATATTAATATTCATACCATTATAGTATTATTATAATATTTTTATATAGATAATATTCGTTTACACTGAGTCGGAATTGAACTGCCTCGGAATTGAACGGATTAAGTTGGATCGCAGTACAACCCCAGGAATTCCGCACCATTTCACCTGGTATTAAGTGTGATTTATAATCGAGGATGGATCATGTCTGGTCAGTAACTGCTTATTCACTGTTCTTTACTTGACGACGCATTTGATGTATTGGTTAGCGCTCCTGACTGTTACACCGGCCATCGTGGGTTTGAATCCCGCAAGGGGCAAATGTTTGTATGATGAGCACGAACATTCGTACCTAAGTCATGGATGTTATATGTATTTAAGTATTTATGGGAGACGTCCCCGTCATAGTCGTTGTCCGGTACTTCGTAAGACAAGGAAGATAATTCCATACATAGAAAGCAAACAATTGGTGTGTTGCCTGGCGCGTATTTATATTTATGTATATTTGCTACAAGTATATTCCTTACTCGTATAAAAATAACCATGTCATTGGGTGAAGTCTCGAAATAGTAGTTAGTAATTTTTTTCAACCAACAATAAAGTATGCACTAGTGATAATTCCAAATTAAAAATATATTAAAACATTTGCGAGGCCCAAGTTATTAATTTAAACAAAGTAACACTACTGGTTAATTGTAAAGCTATGATTTGACTGTTTGCAAGCACGCACATACTTTTACAGTTATATTTTTATCCAAACCCAATTTTCATGAAAATACAAAGCAACTTAAAAAAAAAGCTATCGACTTCGTAAGCGTATCGAGAAATGTCAAAATCCATATTAAAAAAGTAATTTATTTCCGCACCGCCAGGGGCGCTAGTCCAATTTCCATACTGTAGTGTATGTGTAAAAGAGAAAGAAGTATTCTGTCGTCTCCTGCGCACACTGGTTCCCCGACGAGGCCGGGGCGGGGTGGCGGTGGGGATACTTTACTCGCCACCACGGTGAAGGACGGACGTGTTAGTCAGTGTGACGTAAGGAGCCGATACCCGGGATGCCGGGATACTACACATACGAATTGACATTTCTCGATACGCTTATGCAGTCGATAGTTTTTCGTGATTGGGGTACAGATCCCTGAAAAGAAATATATATCCGAGTAATTGAATTGACGCCACTCTATAAGTTGTGACCCACTCACACTCAATAGGGTTAAGACGTAGGTAATAAAACTTTTATTTACGTTTCTGCGTTAATGGATATGAATACATAAAAGGGGTGAAGCTTTTTGATGGCCGAAGCATTTTTAATATGCCTGAAAAATAAACGTATTTTCATGGTTAATTGACGATTCCTGTGGTTTAGTGGAAAACCGTTTGGTGTAGTTCGGAGAATGTATTTTAAATATTTTTACGGCTATAGGTATGTATTATCATGAGTGTTAATTTTCGGTGGAAAGCATTACACAAGTATCATGGCAACTTACTTTGGGATCGGAACAATGAGTGTGATGGTGTTCTCCGTCTATTAGGATATCCATCTATTAATCTATACATTTAAAACGTGACATTAGTTAATATTTTTTAATTCATCCGAAATGTTCTTAAACCCGAACCGCTAACATTTATTTCCTTCAAAGACTATCACAATTTCCCTGACCTCTTTTATTTTGTGTTCGCTGCAAAATTGTACGATTAAGTCTGTGTAAGCTTTCAAGATGCATGATATATGGAAGCAATTTCTTCTAAAAGTCTCTTTCGTCTTAAACCCCTTGTCATAATGTCGGAAAATGGAATCCAGAAATTACTGAGTAATGTCTTTGAGGACGTAAAAAGGTTACCAATATTACGAATCGAGGTATGCGGAAGACGCGGGATTACATTTTTGTATTAAGCCTTTTACTGAGGAGATATTCAGAGACGAGGTGTATTTTATTCACGAATGTTATCGGGGTTATGAATATTAAAATGTCAATGGCTTCTTTTGATAACTTTGTCATTTATGGATTCTTTGATGTAATCTACTGAAACTCGTTCAATAGTGACAGGTGACACGTGTCGTACATAGACTATTTTTTTTTTGTAAAGGTACAAACATATTAAAAGGATGTTTAATGCAGCAGAAAATCAGAATATTGAATTGTCACAAACTTATCGAGACGAAATGACAAATATTACTGCTTCAGACTAAAGTATAAATAGTATTCTAAAATTCTAAAGCCGCTGACGCTGATATGGAAATGATAAATTTCTTTATTATGTTTGAATCGTTGGTAAATCTCCAACGATTTGCAATCAGTCATTTTGCTTCTCGTTGATATCACACAAGTCCAATCAACAATTGGTGTAGTGCCAATCTTAAATTAACATCATTTTGTTTCTCAAACTGCAATAAGAATGAAAAACCAACCACGTTAGAACAATAGAACCTGAATTAGATCCAAAAATCCAGCGTTTCGATAAAACCTCTAAAGAGGTTGCAAACTCCGATTCAGGGTCAGCATTACGTTTTATTGGCGCACGAGCTGAAAGCATTCTGTGACCACTCACGCCATAATGGCCGCCGAACTAATGTTTGCTGTAGTATTTGAAAGGCTGTTATGTGTACTATGCCATTCTAAATGTATAAACTTAGAGGTCGAATGATTGAGATAACTACGCTTAAGAAAGAGAGAGAATATTAAAATAAATTATTTAGGCTCCGTTGCACTATTTTAGTAAACCATAACTATGTCAATTACTTTACTAATCATTTTGTTGTCTTCATCAGTTTATGGAAATAGTCGTAACATATTTTTTTGTCTGCAACAACGTAAAGTACGATGATAAAATCTTTGATGATGATAGTTGAAACTACATATGGTATAATTCTTTCAGTGCATAATCACACAAAAGCGCTATCAAGTTTGTAAATTTCTGGGAAACATGCTTAGTTTTTCCGCGCCAAAACGCTGTAGGTCGATGGTGCATTTTATAAAAATTATTATTGCACGTTAAATTTTTCTTCGGGGCAAATTCAAGGTGATATCAAGCGACAAGTAGGCACGTGGTCTTGAAGCTGGGTGAGGCCAAATTTTTTATTATTACTTATTTGATAGATTATTACTATATTTATTTGTTATTGCATCAACTGCATAGTTAAAATGCAGAATTGGTTTTCAGCTGCTGAAATAATTTACGCTTTCGCGTACAAATGAAAATGAAGCTTAAAACGGCACAAGAAAAATTTGAAACCAAAAGAAATAAAACATTTTCTTAATCTAAAAATACCGCATCAAACACTACACCAGCGAAACGTCCAAGTAATGATTAGCGCACTCTAGCGGTCTTCAGGGAAATTAAACTCAGTCTTGCGAGACGCAGGCGTTAATCACAAGTAGAAGAGCAAAGATATCGCTGAGCTGAATTTTTCTTCTATTTTATCCCGTTTATATCTTGTTCTAACTTTAAATTTAGAACAAGATAATAAGATTTGATCATTGACATGTATATTTATGGAAGCTTCATGTTGTGTCAAGACTATTGTTTAGCTTTATCACTTGAATTTTCCTTGTAACGTATTTTTGAAAACGAAAACTTGTGTGTTCCCAAACTTTACAACGTCAACAAAAATACTTCGAAAACATTTAGCCTGATTAAAAAAAATGGTTTGTCAAATATTAGGGACTGTTTGGACATTAATTTTCTGAACCACCGACGGAAACAGAAAGAGTGTCTTGTTTCAAGGTTTCCGACAAAAACCAATTGTTTTCGTCTGTGCATGACTGAATACTGACTGAATGACTTTGACAATTACTCATAATTGTGAACGCCACAGTGAAATTTTATTATAAAAAACCAATCTCCTGTTTTTAATTATTAATTTCATTAAACTTGAGACGTTGTCTTAATGGTTTCAATTTGAATTGTTTTTAATATTTAACAAGTATTTTTTTCTTTGATGTAAATCGTGAATATAAAGAATAAAGAGACGAAATGCACTACATTCGGACTTGGAAGCTTTCAAAATATGTGATGATTGCTCTGCTTTATGGCCTACGATCGTAAGCGAAAAAGATAGACCCTGTTTAGTACTGAAAGTTTGAGCTTGATATGTTTTTGACCAAAAAATGTAAATAACAGCCCAAAAAAGCTAAATTTCAACCCTTTACTTGTAACAAGCAAATCGGCAGCACAGCTTTTACAGCTCACGGTTTACAACTACTAAATATAAAAAACCCCACTCTGGTACCTCTCGCAGCCGCGGTATTGAGATAAATAAGTAAGCCATTCGTTAAAAAGCGCTTAGCGTACTCGAAAACGGGGTCGAGCAATAAAGTGCACTAGGGTTACCAAAAAAGGTATCTTTCATGACATTTTAATATGTTTTTCATCAAAGAGGCTTGAGTTTTTCAGGCATCAATAAATTTTGATAAGATACGTGATTGCTTCTAACCTACCATATGTGCATTTTTCTTCAATTTGTTCTGGTCGAGAAAAAAAAAGAAATACTAACTGAGCGTAGGCTTAGCTCATCTAAGTCAAAGGTACCTAAAAATGTAAAAGACTAGTATTCAAAACCTAAGATAAAACAATCACAAATTAGATTCATCAGAGTCAGATACATAATCAGAACATAGATTTAAAAAAGATGAAATACATAATCACAAATTACTTTCAAGAAAAAATAACTATTTAGCCGGTTTTTAATGCTTTAAGCGGTCTCTACCAGACAATCTTATGGTATAGAAATTATCTACATGTTGACAAAATGGTCTCCACTTTTTGACCAAAGGCGTAGTGCAGAACGACCACCGACAAGATGGACAGACGACCTTGCATAGATCGCGGGATCACACTAGATGCAGACCGCTTGCGGTCAGTCGCTGTGGAAAGCCGTAGGGAAGCCTGTTTTTAGCAGTGGACGTCTTTTTCCATCATTATAAGCCAAAGGACGTTCCCATACAACTTTTACTGTAACAATATCCAGCTTAAACAAAAGACTTAGAACTTTCGAAAGTCAAAAGGTTCCTTTACCCCCTTTGAAGGCAGCAAAAGCAAATAAAAAACTGTGCATTTGCATTCCCATCGATGGCAAAGGCACTTGACCGAGCTGACAGCCCTAGTTTTATCTTGACCCGTTTCTGCGTTTGAGGGGCATTACTTTCCGGATTTCTGCGGCTGGGTGTAGAGAAAGGGGGTTTTTTACCCGGATATTAGCGGACCACATTTGCCGACCGGATGAGAAGACACTTTTGAAGGTCTTAAAGTTATTTTTTGAGTTCAATTGGTTGTGTTTGATTTTGAAGACGGCTCTTGATCCTCTGCCACAAAAAGGTACGAGTGTTATAAATTTAACTTGAATGTTTGTGTATTTATCTTTGGTATCGTAGCCCTCATCGTATAATTTTATCTCGAGTGTTCTTAGCCATGTGTGATGGTGATGAAGATCATTAGCTCTTTTCTAGTTTCTAGTCGTCCTATCGATTTGGAATTTGGTACCATGTTACTTCAATAACATGGTAAGGTAACCATGACTTTAAAAATGCCATAATGTCGGGGGTTTCTTAAATTTAAAATTATCGTTTATTTATATTTAACAATATTTTTGTTCCTAGGTGTTATTTCTATTGACTTTATTACGTTTATGATGTAATGGTCTTACTAAAACTGAATTTCTACATACTTTAATTAAGATTGGACATAACACATCTATGCACTATTTATTATAAATAAACAGATTTTTTGCACGGGTATCCTGATTTTACTTATATCTACAACGTGTGTTATTCATACTATTACGTCCATCATTATTATTTAGTGCACCGTTATGGATTATTATTATACACCGTGCTTTTTTAACCGTCTTACACCCGAAGCCCACGTAATGTAACCATCTTAATAAACCTCTAGGACATGTTATTTTTTTTATTACACTGCACATAATTTTGGTGTAAAAAATATCTAATAGTAATGTTACGTAATGTATCATCCTGTTCATAATGTTTACGTTTTCAACAATGCATTCCTTGACCTTGCCGCCTCCACGCGTTCCGCGCCGTAGCCAATCTAAGACAGTCCACGTGGATCTCTAACCAATCATGCGCTAGCGCAATCCTTTGTGACGCCCACCGCCTCGCCCCTTTCTATTCGTGCGTAAAATAAGGTCAGTAGTGCCAGACAGCCGAGTGAATGACCCGCGCGTAGTGCTCGTTACAGGATGTTTCGTACTAAATTGTGCTGATATCTTCTTTAATGGTTCTGAAGTTTACGCGAATACTCATTACAATAAAACAACAATTTTACGGATTGATTTCGCGAACGTTTATTTTTATTTTATGCCTGACGTTTCGAATGCTTTACAGCATCCGTGGTCACAGGCAGACTGACAGTCTGCCTGTGACCACGGATGCTGTAAAGCATTCGAAACGTCAGGCATAAAATAAAAATAAACGTTCGCGAAATCAATCCGTAAAATTGTTGTTTTATTGTATCTTCTTTAATGTCTTAGGCTTTGAAATCTTAATAATAACCAAGTTTTATTTAACGAATGACATGTAGTTATTGGATACTTTAAGTGGCCTTCGGCTGTAAGACGGTTAAAAAAGCACGATGTATATTATGGCCATTAGTTCAATAAAGCGATTTATATGCCGGACATCAAAACAATTCCCTCTCGCAACAACAGAGCAATTTCAACTATTCAGCCAACCGATATTCATTATTTCCAATCATCATCAAAGCTGTAACAATCAAACACAATAGTCAACTTTCAATCAGAAAACCACATTTTGTTTACGCTCCGAAAAATAATAAAGAGCTGTCGAAAAATACAGGTCGATAAAAATCTCTACCTTCAATGTTTCAAAAGCAAATATCTGTATAATCAAAGCGATTTCATCTTCGTTATTTTATTTGTATATATAAATGTCTCGTAGGCTCAGTTGCACGAACGAAATTTCCAATCAAACTCCATATGAAATAACAAGAGCAATTGTTTAGTAAATAAATAAATAAATATTGGACACAAATCACATACATTGCTCTGATCTCTAAGTAAGTAGCGAATGCACTTGTCTTATAAAAATCTGACGCAACGGTGGTATCACAACACCCAAACCCGTGACAATATATAAAATTGTGATTTCGTCAATGACCCGACTAGAAACCCGGGACCTTGTAGTGGCAACGCCTTGAAACCCAGCGTACTTAGCCACTACACCATCGAGGTTGGTTATAAAATATGGTGAGTTTTAAAGTCTTCGTTATGTACCTAGTTAAACCGAGTAACAGAGTTGCTAGTGCGCGAATTCAACTTCAAAGGACTACGAAATTAGGTATGTATTAGATTGCAACAGTTTTTTTTGTGAAATTTATCATACTCCTGTTTAATTTAAGAAAAACATCAACTTTATATCACAAATACGTAAGCACAAGAAAACCATATGAACCTATATAATAGTGATTCCTAGAATTGTACGGAATTTTATACAGTAAAAAGCTCTTTGTCTGAAATAATGAATTTATTACAAAGATCAGATTTCTCGGAAAATACTTACTACATTCCAAATAAAATGTTTAAGTTGAAATTAACATTAAAATGACTAGTATATTTTTTTTTGTATTTGATTTCCAAGCAACACAGCTAAAATGATGTTTTTACTATCGATTAGGAAATTGGGCCTTCGACCCGGTTTGTGATCAATAGTTAACTCAAGTAATTGTTAAATGTGGTTATCGGTGGTTAAATATTTACGATTGTGCGTGTTTTGAAGAAAAAACATAAAAAATGGGCCTCAGAAAAATGATTTTTATTTTTACTTTGACATGGTACTAAAGTGTGCAGGGCCTTATAATGGTGCCCGTACGCCAATAACTTAATTTGACCAACATTATTATGGGAAAATAATGGTAAAATTTTAGATGTCACAGTAAATTGATATTGTAATCAAAATTACCGAGATCTGAAAGCAATTATAATTTCACCTAAATATAATTACGTAAGTAATTACATTGTACACGTGCTGAAATGTTGAACGATTATGAAACCAGAAGTTTTGTTATCAACATTTAAAATAAAATAGGTCCAGATTGAATCACGGAGGAAGACGAATAAGTCATTAAAAAAAACTCAAAATTTTGCTACATGTAAATGAAGTAGTCAAACTTATAACATCCTTATCTAATAATATAAATTGCACTTGCAAAAATCAACTGTGAACTGTGTGAACTGTGATCTCACAACATTGATGATGTCACGCAGCCTACGCGTTAAAAAGCACTTGCAAAATTCAGGCTTGTTAATGTGACGGTGGCCGAGTGGTATAGGCATACGCCCGGATAGCGTAAGACACGGGGTTCAATTCCTCGTCTGTCACGGGTTCAAAGTTGCTTTTTGCAAGTGCAATTTATATTATTACGTTTGTATAGTGACAAAACACTATAAAAACAAAAATAAACTATCCTTATCTAACTGATGCCCGATGGTACAAACTTTCAATGTCTTCATAATATGTAAAGCCCTATCCTTGGTTAAACCGTTAAATAATAGATCCTATTTGCTCTTTAGCGAACGTCATAGAACATAAGTTTTAGACATGACGGGTTTAAACGCGAATAAAAACTTATGAGTTGCACTAGTTGACTTGTGACCACGGAAGTTGCAATACAGCCAAAACGTTGAGCAGTGAGTAATAGCAACTCATAAGTTTTTATTCGCGTTTAGACCCGTAATGCAATGTATGTCATAGAAGAACATACTGATGGTTATGGTCAGCATAAAAAAAGATGGCGCAACCATGCCAAAGCAGATTGCTATAACATACTTTGATGTGTATATGTGAATATTGTATCAAAACAAAATGATAAAAGACACCTATGTATTAAAAGACACAGTCTACAAATTCTTATGTTTTTTTCTGCTGTGATCACCTATACTCTGATTTTTAATTAATTAGACCAGAATGACAGCTTCAATCGAACTTTATATTTTTTTATGTTGCTAGCGTAGTACCCATAGTGTTGTAACAATTCAATTGTACGCGATTAATTGAACTTTGTGATATGAATTTTCATTGATGTGATTCTACTAATTAGGATAAATTATACACGTTCAACGTAACATAAAGCAACAAATAAACGTAATTATGTATTACGTTTATGTATTGCTAACAGTAACAGTTTTTGTACGGAGTAGAAAATCTAGGTTTCTCTTGCAATAGCAATATTCTTGTATGGTTTTACTTATTTTGACTTTTCAAAACTTTCTATAAATCAATTCATAATAGTTATGTTTTTGTATGATTCCTGATTTTTATAAACAGATTTTATTTGAATATTTTGAAATCGAACATAAACATCAATCGAATTAAATTGAAACTTTCGATTATTAAGGGCCAACACGGTTTATAAATTACAAAAAAGTGACCACCTACTAAATGTCATTTTGGTCTATCTAATTAAAAATCAGAGTATAAGCAGCAGTATTTAGACAGGTACTGACAATAACAAAAATTTTGAAGAACCCAGCGCCCATTCCAGAATTAATTAAGACTCCATTTTAATTAATTATCTCTATTGAGAAAACGAGTTCATAGCTTATTTCAAATCAAGGTATTTTCTCTCTTCCGTTTTGTTGTAAAGGTTAATTTGCCTTACGGTAGAATTTGTGGTCCTATTAAACGAGGTAAATTTTCGTAGCCGACTGTGTTATCAAAAGACGCTTGCTAAATTAATTAATATTTCCTGAAAGTTATGTACATGGATAAGAGGTTGTATTACATGAATTTGTTTTATCAAGGGCTTATTTTGTAATGTAGATATTGTTATGTATAAAATATTTTTTAATGAAACCACCTGTACAAAATACTAAAAAGATGGAAGCAAATTGCCAATTTCGATATCGGAAATCAATGCACTGTAACTAGACCAAATAAGAATACATTTTTTTTATTTTCTTAATGGTAGTTGCCTACGTGTGAATAGAAACAAAATATATTAATATAGGTGTGTGATGCCTGAAACTCGATAACGCGTTTGGTAAAGTGGTTAACGCTACTGACTACTATGCCAGCGGTTGCGGGTTCGAATCTCACAAGGGAAAAATGATTATGTGATGAGCACGAACATTTGTTTTTAAGTCTAAATTTATTTTAAATGTATTTAGTATTTATGGGAGACGCCCATATGTTAGGGGAGACCTTTGCCCAGCAGTGGGATGAAATAGGTTAAATAAAAAAAAATAAAAAAAATGGGAGACGCCCCGTCCTTCTAGTTGTCCGGTCCCTTAGTTCGAAACCAAAACAGTTAGTGGTTATCTGGCGCATATTTAAAAAAATAAATAATATAAAGACATTACGACGTATTTACAAATAAGCTCTCTTATGCTTGTTTCTGCATTCTCAAGCTAGCTCAGTCAACAATCGAATGGTCAAAACTTTGTTCGCTGATACAAAAAAAAAACAATTTCAAACAAAACATTGTAGGAAGATAGCGTAATATCGTCAAAAAGATACGAATCTAGCGTTTTTCGTATACCATCAGACCAGATACAATCAGAGAAGGCAGCGCTAAAAAGTTTTTATAGCACATATCGTGACTTCGGGGTTATTACGAAACTTGCTAGCGATATCAATGGAATCGCAATTTTTTCGTACGATTGCCAAATTAAATACTTGAAACACTTACCGTTATTACGAGAGGTTCCACGTAAAATACTTCAACTACCTCACATCACAAGATTTTTGAGTAATTTCAAGACCAAAAAAGTCAGGAGCTTTCGGCGTGAATCTAAATTTAAACTCAGGGACCGCATAGACTGCTACTTACTTGTGAACTTATCACGAAACCACCGAGACCTAGAACGATTTTGCACTACGTTCCGAGCCGAAGAATAGAAAATTACAATTGAGAAATGTAAAAAAGAGATACCTGCTGGTACTCTTTACTGTGCCTCTTTCAAACCAGATTTTCGAAACCAAATTTTGACTATGCAAGTCACGCTCTCGCCCATGCAAGAGCCCAGGCTAACACCAGCTAAGGGTGTCGCCGTCGACGGATACGTCCGGGGGGACCACATCACCATAGAAACATGCATACCTATACGCCAAATCTTTTATTCGATCCGGATTCTGCCTTATGAAATCAATGATAGGTTACGTAATCGATCTTCGTCGAATTAGGACAAAAAGTTTACCATTTTGCCTCGCGAATGTTGGAAACCATAAAATATTTATACACAGCACTTTCGGGGGATATGGTAAAATATTGACCCATCTACCACTGAAAGTGGGCGTTTAACTTTGAGTGGTTTTCGTAAGAGGCTGTTTGCGTTTATGTTTTAATTTGTTTTGTGAGTTTTTTGTTGACGATTTGGCGTTTCTTGCTACCTTGTTTTATTGTAGCACAAGCGGTCAAAATTTTTTTTTTAAACTTTTGATGAAACTTAAAGACGATGGCATAACGATTTAAATTTCTGATTTGAATCGCTTACTGATCTACAAGATTAGATTAGATTAGAGAAAATGCATTTTACGCTCAGTTTTGTCATAACTTGAACATTTGTAAATTAAGTAATATATAAACACGAAATACTTTTAATTACAATACACTTTCTTAAAGGTAATTTATTACAGTACAGCAAAAATATTGTACCTAAATGACCACAGTATGTTTCAGACCAAAAAAAACGTCCATTACTCAACAATAAGCGTTTCCATTTAGGACTTCTGATTACAACCTTTCCCGAAAATAAACCACCGCGCGTTCAAATTCCATTCAACTTGAGAAACATAAAAAGGCTAAATAGCCACATCTAACAACACAAATTCTTATCTACCTCATCACTCTTCGGCGAAGGTCTTTCCGTGAATGTCCCATTAATTTTTTTCTTTGCTCGTAAGCTCTTACTATTAGCGGTGAATTCACAATACGTGTTTGGGAAAAACGTTTTACATTTTTTCTAAATGGATACAAAATATAGAGCAAAATCGCTACGAACGTCCTAATGGAGATCGATTTAATAAAGATATACCGTATTGCTGTATTAAAATATTGTTTATCATTTTCATAATAAGACAGTAACTCGTCAAGTATGTGTGAACGAGGTACAATAGAAATTACATTATTATGCGACTCCCGGGAGTCGTTTGATACCTGACTGATTAAAACCTTATTTGAAATGTGTATTTACTTCATGTAACGGGAAAAGCCACTTATAATTTTTTTCTTTCCCAAAACCTGATTATTGATAAACATCATTATTGCTAAACCAATATTATGACCAAGTTGATGGATGACAAATATTTTAAGTTGAAGGGGTCATTGCTATTAGTTTACGACAGGTCCAACCATTACAAAATATTTTTATATACACTTACATTGTGCAATGCACTGTAATTAATTATTGCTGACATATTTTTCTATACTATGATGTTGGCAGCAGGTACAGAGAGAAAACCACTCACCGATGTACAAATGAAGTAAATTATCAAGTCAATCTTATCGTGACATGTTTGGTACCGTAATGCGTTTGTCACAAAACCGACGAATAATGTTCGGTAAAGCTTAATAAAGCGAGCAACCAAGGTACCTAATGGAACACATCATTCTTCGCTTCACTACGCATTGTAATTGTAAGGCGAGTAAGCGAAGCCTACACTCACGGTTCTATTGATGGCTTTTCTGGAAGTATTTTTTGATTCCCCTGCCAAAGTACAAGTATACAATTATATAAGTCATTTTATATAATTTGTTGCTTTTTTATGTGCAAGAGTAAAAGATAAGCCAGCAAACATCACACTGCTAGGCACAGGTTTTAACTCAAGAATGAGGTGGGGGCCTTAAAAAAAAAGAAATAACGTTTACTTTGTTCAAATTTGACACGTAAGTAGAGTCAATTATCATTATCATTTGGGCATATTCAAACAGAGTCCTGGAATGGGAACCACGGAACAACACGACAGAGAAACTAGGATGACCATCCCAATGGTGGTCTGATGACAAACGATGACACACAGAACATAGCTGGATGACACTGGCACAAGACACTTATAGTCATGGCTGCAAATGGAGGAGGCCTACATCCAAGACTGGATACGATTGGGCTGATGATGAGCATGATTAAAGAATACAACAGAATATTGGCACACATAAACTAACAATTATTAAATATAAATGAAAATCTTATTAAATTCTAAATATTCTATATTTCAAATTCTGGAAATATTATTTCCAGAATTTGAAAATAATCAATCGTTTAATAATGTCATAATAATTAGACGATTGGTGTATTGTCTAGCGCGTATTTATTTATTTATTAAAAAATAAATATAAATAAAAAAATGATTATTTCAAATCAAATCAAATCAATTTATTTACATTACCACAACAAACTCACTTATGTTTAATAGTACATAGTTAATTTCGGTAAAATACTTATAGGTATGCTATCTGTATTACTAAACACTATTCTGAGACATCAATTACCTATTAGCAGTTTTTGAATGTCTTTATCTAATTAGGCCGAAAGAAGAAATATATGAAGTATCAATAGGTAGTCCGCTTCTCCTCGCCAGTCAAACAGTGCAAAGAATCATTTTATAACTTTTAAAATAATATCAGTGTAAAAAAAATAATAAACTATTCGATTTAAGAAGACATCGGTGTTGAACGATGACTTACCTAAGCCTATGCATTGTGAGTTCTGGGTTTATGTTTATCTTATTATAAAACGAATCATTTCGATAAAAAAGAATATCAAGACCGCTCGCAATATCGGACAAGCAAAGAAAAACAGACTTTATAACGATAATAAATAAAGAATTTCACTTGCTATTTATGTAGGTCATCATTTTTAAAGCGAGGTGAGTTTGCTACGTCTAAGATCGTGATATCTACCCTCCGCGCTAGTAATAAAACTGTGTTGCGGCAGAGTAGTTTCGTTCGCCGTTCTTTTGTGTATGACAAGTACTACAGTAAACGCAAAATTTAAAGATAATACATCATAGTGATAAAACATTAGTAATACATTTTACAATACGTTTTGAACTAATCTATATCACTGAAGTTAATAAAAATAAGAAAAGACTAAAGTTTAACATTCTTTAGGATTTTCATTTTCACATAGCTAAGATAAGTAATATAAACAATAAACATGAAAATGTTGCGTCATCAGCATATTTAAAGTACAGTAGGTACCAATATCAGAGTAAATAGATAAAAAAGTATGGAGTTTGTATATATTATTTATATTATGTATAATAATTTTATCTCACTATGTTGCTACATATATGAAAATGCGAATCATACAATTGAATACGAAAATATAAATTATATAAATGTATGCAAATAATGTTTATAATATATGTGTATGTAAATATAAAATGGTTAAATAACGTTAAGATATTAACGTTAATTATTTGGTTAAATAACGTTAATTATTAATAAAGCAAAGGTAGTTTTGGTAACAAAGAGGACTTAAACTTAAAGACTTATTATAGTATTTGTCTGAACTAGGTTGGACCTGTGTTTCAGACTCTAAAAGAGCTATGTTAACTAAAAAAAATTACAATAAAGAGACTGAGAGAATGCAAACAATCTTGACAAATTAAACCTATTAGCCTACCTACTGGATGATAACAACAAAACATATTAATTATAATATGTACCTAATCTAATTCCAATAGCATTTTCATCTCAAACCGCGTCACCATCTCGTACCGCCGCAGAAAAATGTGCAATTCAGAATGAAAAACCTACGCGGCCTAACATTGTTTAATTTATAGCTTAATTTATCAGCGTTGCGAAGAATAAGCAAACAACAAATTCGATGCGATTTCTTATGGCCCCGTTTTTGGAAGTTATTTATGTTACTCCTTCCCGCTTTCGGGTTGATTGAGATGAAAGGGTCAGCATTAAAAAGGCTGCGGGTTCAAACTGAGAGGTATAATGCAATATTTGAAATATGCTCTTATAAGGGTTTCATTTGGATGTTATATGTATTTAAATATTTATGGGATATGCCCCCGTCATCGTACTGGTACATCGTAACACAAGGAAGGAAATTCCTTACCACGAAACCAGACAATTGGTGTGTTGTCTGTCGCATATTTATTTATATTTATTTTGAGTATTGAAGGGGACATATTATCACAACCTGGCGAAAGTTGATAGAAGGGGAGGTCAAGCGCAAATACTTGTACTGCGAAATGATGAATAAAGTCCGTTTATCTTTGCTTGGCTAATATTGTTAACAATCTTGACAAAATTCACCTACATAAGGTTTCATCGTTGAACACTGAGATACATTAAAATCGAATAGTTAATTAATTTTATTTAATGATATGCTGATACTAAAAAAAAACTTTTTTTTGGAAAAAGGGTTTTAGAAATCACATCAACTGTAGCAAGTTAAGAATGTGACATTCAAATTCGCTTTGAGTCACTTGTGCAGACACGAGCCAGCTACGATTTTATGTACAGTCTTCACATCAGGTTACCCACTTTTGTTGCAAACTAGCCCTTATAACAACGGC
The DNA here is from genome assembly GCA_963584085.1 of Pyrausta aurata. Lineage (NCBI taxonomy): Eukaryota > Metazoa > Arthropoda > Insecta > Lepidoptera > Crambidae > Pyrausta > Pyrausta aurata. The sequence goes on along the minus strand of OY757254.1, from coordinate 1,773,930 downwards.
ATAAGATACCGCAGTGTTTACCTTGACGTGCTGTTGTCTGTACCAGGGACCAATGATATTATAAACTACCATTTTCAGAGACAGAAAGACGCATTGACGTCATTTTAATAAACTTATAATAATGCAATTCCTTTTCTTCAGCTTAACTCGTCAAGTATGTGTGAACGAGACACAATAGAAATTTCCATTATTATGCGACTCCCGGCAGTCGTTTGATACCTGACTGATTACGTCTCCACACATCACGTCCCCACTATCAATCGGTATAAAGCTAAACAGTTTCTAATCCTCAACTCGTCTTACCGTGTTACGCCATAATAATTACGCCAAAAGCACGTACAATACCAATTACAAGGGAACACGAACGCGAACATTGCTTGAATTTCAATTCCGATCACGAAGCGATCTTTTATGGAACGTCTTAGTGGTAGGTAGTGGTTTGCTTAGGTTAATAAATATTTAGAAATGGATTAACTAGACCATTTTAGTGACTGGCAAGATTTTATGGATTCTCTCACTAGCAAAACACACTTAATATTGCCACTCTTTAAGGTTAAAGCACATTTATCCACCAATAATGGGAGCAGCACCAACTAGGAGTCAACCATACGGAAGCACGTTACGTAAAGGGATCAGCGACGCCTCGGCATGGAATCAGCGCTGGATAGCGAACGCCTTGCTTCGGATTACGTTTGCTACAACTTATGACGGTTGTTCGTGTAAATGACGTTTTACAAGGTGGGTGGATAGTTGACAACCATCGGGCGACTCGCCTAAAGCGCGATACAATTCATGCATTGCTGGTCGAGAGTGGGCCCCGAGTTTGATCTCGATCCGAAGTAGTAACGTTACGAAGTTAATAGATATGCGTTGCAGCATGGAGTTTCATACAAATAATACTCAACGCCTCAAATTGATACGGTGTTGTTCTCGTAACGGGTAGATAGATGTGAATTAACCTTTAGTGCATCTTTTAATTTTAACATAACGTTCATTTGAGATCTTTTTTAAACCTGCTCTATTATGCACTGGTTTTAAACACTTTCTTAATTAAACATAACTAGAACATACCATACAAAGCTTCGTTTGTACTACTCGTGAAACAATGTGAAAGCAAACTTTACTCCGTCGTCTTAAGAACAAAAGGTACAGAAAGTGTATGTACATATATTATGTATTATGTACATTTACCTGGACCTTTGACCGTTCAAATATTCGGGATCCTTTTCGGGTTGTTTCGTCTGGTAATATTTGTTTCTTTGTGCCTTTTGTATGTGTTTCACATACGTAACGAGAATCGTAATAATGATGCTGGAAATAGCGTTTTCATTAGGTTTGTTAAATTAATATGGCTGCGTGACGGGTTCGTAGAAATTTAATATTGTGGTCCTTTGAATGTATATTTTATAAGGGACTAGCGGCCCGCCAGCGACTTCGTACGCGCGTAATAGTTTTACTCCGTTTGGTGCCCATACTCGTAGATAGATCGTAGCGAACATTTTTATAAGCCTATACGCATTAAACTACTTCTATAGCCTTCCCTCATATATTAGCTGTCTAACATTGTAGCTAAAATATTTTATAACTGGACTAATAGTTCCTGTTATTAGCGCGTTCAAACAAACAAAGAAAAACATCCAGTTTTTAAATTTAAACGAAAAAAGGCGTAAAGATAAATGTTATATTTTAAAAACACACAACACGCAGTCCGGTTTTTAATCTGGTCAAACTTACACGGGGATAATATCTTTTTATTTTACAACGAAATGGAAATACTTACTACGCCTATCGTCAATCGTATATTTCGTACGGGAGCTAATGAAAAACCAGGATATACTCCGTGCGCTTACACGGCATCATGCCACCTCAGCATGCCACATACAGGCTTTGGGGAGAAGCAAATTCCTTCAAGTCTTCTCCAGCTACCTTAAGAGTTTGATCTTTAGCTTTGTTTATAGTCATAGAGATTACTCTACATTCTTGAATTCAAATCGTGAATTCAAAGGGTTAATTTTATTGTATGTAGGGATCTACCCTATCATCATCAATACCCAAAAGCCGTCCACTGCTAAACATAGGCCCCCACGAAAAGTTTGCAAAAAAAAGATTGGACACCCTGCGACCACAGAAAAAGTGTTGAATGTCCACCGACAATATGAACAAACGATCTGCAATCTACACTGTACACAGACCGCTTGATACCTACCCTGTTTAAACACAAAAAATATTATTTACTGTTTTAAGGAATAACATCTTTTCTCGAGCATTTTCGAGGGCAACATCAATAACAAACATGTGTCAAAACATTGTGTCTCAGACATGTCAAATGATTGTCAAAAATGATATACAAAATATTTTTATCATTAGCACTAAAGAGTTTTGATATCAACTTCGAAGAAAATCACCCCCAGAATAACTTTGTAACCCTTTTTAACCCCCTTAGGAGATGAATTTCAATAAAATATAAAATAAGTCTTCCGTCAATTTTGCAAAAGAATGTGTATGCAAAATTTGAAGTAGATTGGACCAAGGGATCTGGTTGTCCCGTACAAACTTTGCACCCCTTTTTGACCCCCTTGGGGATGGAATTTCTGAAAATCCTTTCTTATCGGATGCCTTCGTCATACAGAAAACACACCCTCCCAGTTTCAGGTCTCTACAATCAGCAGTTTAGGCTGTGCGTTGATCCATCAGTCAGTCAGTCAGTCAGTCAGTCAGTCAGTCAATCAATAAATCAGTCGTTCAGGACAAAGCATTTTATTGGTATAGATGACATTACAAGTGATTTTTAAATTAGATTTTATAATCATCATGTGAACAGTTTGGTTAGAAAAGAGAAAGAAAGTTTTTTTTTTTCGAGTATTGTAAAGCAAAAACTTTTCAACTTAAAAAAACTTTCTACAGATTTTAATTAAATTGTAATAAAAACTGTTACAAAAAAAGATACACTAGGGCTCGGTTTTTTAATTCAGGTTTACAGCAATTTGAAACCATTTTTATGTTTACCATTACTATATCACCAACGTTGACATTTTATTTATCGATTATTTCCACGCCATATAACAGCGATACCAAAACAAATTATTTAGACCCCGAATTATTTCGTGCTACTGTTATGTGGATTATGTTAGGGTTCTTTCACACAAATGATAGTTTGTCCACATCAAAAGAGGCAGCGACTTCCATCGCTGTCGATAAGACGTCAATGTGCTGTCAGCAAGTCATTCAGATTTCATCATCAAAATTTTCAACAGTGGCTTAAGGACTACTGCCGTTGACTCGCTGTAAATTGACATGTCGTCAGTTATCCGTCAGTAAACTGTCGACACGTCAGCTACTTGATAATTTTGAAAAACAGCTATTCTCAAGCGAAACCGTGTGTTGATCTCTTCAATCCATTGCGTACGTAACGAGTTATTTTATGGACGGAACTGGACGGGACGAGATTTGGCAACAATGTTTTATGAATAATGAAACAATATTACAGAGTCCCAAACAATACAGTCACGTACTCGTCTCGTTCGCGTCCCGTTTGAGGTAGTTCTTGTAACGGTAACGTTATGCAGCGGCCTTTCGTAGCACATACTATGTGGATGATGTTATACTATTGACCAGTCGTAAAACCACGGGTAGTGATGCTCGGCAAACAGAATTTGTCCAAACGCCCTTGGGTTATAAGGAAAATTGTGAGAAGACACACTATTAGATAAGATAAACTTTCGACATAAATTATGTTTGTGTTATTATTATGTTACCAAATAAACATGAAACTCTGGTAATACAAAATGGGAAATGGAAAATAGTCGTACTAAAGCGCCCTAATTTAAATCACGCCATATTTTAACGAAAAACATGCATTAAGGTTATGGTGAATTCAGTTAACTAGTGTTTTTTGTATGGAGTTTGAAAGTAATTTGAAGTTCAACTTAAAGTAATTTGCTAAGATGGACCCATAGTTCTTAATTTTTAATGAAAATGGTGATTTAATGACTCTTCAAATATTGTTATTATGATAAACTTCAGTGCTAATTGCTAAAACCTTTCAAAAACGACATATTTTTATCATTTGGCACCGAGCCAAGTGAACAGACACTCCGTCTATAAGGTTTATATGGCACAAAATTTTGCAATTAGCTTGGTTGGGTTGAAAATTAATATTATTTTATAAACCCTAATTAACTTTGTCGTGGTTAAAATTGGGGCAATTTTAAAATAGGTTTTGATGCGAGTTTTTGAATTGAAGACAGCGCAAATCTCTAAAACTTTATTCGGAATCAAATTTGTGGGGCATAAAATTGGTATGTTGACATTCAGGAGTATATAAAATTTTTTTTACTGTAGAATTACATAGTGTTACTGTGAAACAATTACAAAAAATAATTGAAGCAATGATTTCATGAAACATTTCTTTGATTCCGTAAACCGTTTTCAAAGCTTCAAGAAACTACAATTACGTACAATATTTTAAACAAACCTTAGTAACAGATCATATTTTCTCGTAACTTCTAGATTAAGTAATTCATAGAGTTTTATTTTATTGACGGATCTTTTTTTGTTACCATTTGGCCTTATCTAAATTGCGGAACTAGTGTTAAAATTACTTTTAAAAAACTCGTTATATCTGAAAAAATAAAATTGAAGAATATATTGAAATTTAGATTAAGACAAATAATATCATTCAATAGTTTCGTAATCAACAACTTAACTCGTTCCGGGACACTATTCCAGACACAATAGATGTTTTATTGTTTTCACACCTGTAGGCGGGCACTGTCCCGGAACGTGTTAATGTAAATATACGAGCGCAGTATGGTTACATTAAATTTATAAAATTTATCACCTTGCCACCTTATATCACTTTAAAAACGTAAATCACTTGCAATTCGCGTCGTTTTTTGTTTGAAGTTACGCTCGTTCCTGTGTCGTGTGTGCAAGCGTTGGTATCTTTTAAGAATATTATAGAGACAAAGACTTACATCCTATACAAGAAAACCCTCAAAGCTTTTCCAGTCATCAACAAAACTTCCCGCCATCTCCGTTAACAAAATACTAAGCGCAGTGCACGCAAGCAGTTTTCCCCGCGAGAGTAAGGCATTTTGCCACCACGTTAGCAGCTGTATCCATGATGAACCATTGTCGGTACACGTTACGACGTAGCATAGACAAATTCCATCCATTACGAAGAAAAATAAGCGAGGGGAGTCGACACTAATGGGGCTAAATTCCGCTTTCATCATCAAAAAAGCCCCTGAAACAATTATACATTGCTCGTAAATGTTATCTTTTCAAGACCGTCTTAAGATGAAAAGGAATTCGGTAAGGGCTCGTCTAATTCTTTTTTTCTAATAATTTATTTACATTTTTACTTCTGTCTGTTTGAAAGGTTTCATGAAATTAGTGAAAAAGGCAAAGGCTCTTAGATAAATAAATTGTTGATGTAATATTCAGTTTTTGAACATATTTGTATGAACCAAAATTCAGATAATATCAAATAAGGGATCGTAAAATCAAATTATGCAACTGTATTTTAGGATGCCACTTTTGATAGAGTCGAATGAACAAAACTTCTAAAAGAAAGTGCCACAATTCAAGCCTTAATAAACAGCATAGCTGTGGCACCACAAGCCCACTGCTCTAACTTATTAAACTGACGTGCGTGAAAACCGCCTTTTACGTAAAATTTCTATAAACATTTTCCCACAGTGGAAAATATTGCTATTAAAAGTCGTGACGCACGAAACCGCTGGTATCACGTGACGCGAGCAAAATCCATTATGGCCGACGAGGTTTGACATGTCAGAACAAGTTTGGGGTGGTTCGGGATTGTTGGTGAAGTGGCACAGTGTAAAAAAACACAGTAACATTACACACGGGATGTGCTTTCTTAGTGAATAGATGTTCATTCCTTTAGTTTCTTTAGATGACACATTTAGTTAAGTGATTAGCGTTCCTGACTGCTATGTCTGCGGTCGCGGGTTCGAATCTCACAAGAGGCAAATGATTGCGTGATGAGCACGAATATTATGTTCGTATGTCATGGATGTTTATATGATTTAAATATTTATGGGAGGCGTCCCCCCTCATAATCGTTGTCGTATTTGTAACCCAAAATTCATTTTTATTATAAGACATTGCTTTGTCTACCTACTTAAAGACCAAAGCAATATACTATAATTTTTGTACTATTTATTTATTTAATCAATCAAAATTGTGCACTATAATACTTATTCTTTACACCGATTAGACCTGCCCTGACCAATATTTTTCATTCGTAAATAGTGCCAAAAACAAACAAATATCGACTAGGACTTGACCAGCTGCACACAGTCAACTTACTGTATACATTCAAACTGTGTGACGTTTATGGCGGTCGATTGCTGTGAAATAGTTTAACATATTCCGTGTATCGTAGCGAAAAGTATGATTAAAAGTCTGTAAGTCTGATACAGTAATTAAATGGACATAGGCACCTAACAATTTGCCGTGTTGGTTGTATAAAAGTAACAACAACAATTTGTTATGTATTTCAAACGTGTTCGTGTTCATTTTAAAATGTGGTTTTTAAATTGATAACGTTACTTCGGCAAGACGTCAACGTGCTCAGCTTCTAAGTATAAGAGTACTAAGCCAAAATTACAACTTCTCACTTGAAACTGATTATGGGTTTGGGCCGTTTGGCGTTGGAACATTTGAACCGTAGGGACCTTCTCCTAAATTGCTTATTGGAAACATTGCACATACCTTCTTATCGAAAACGAGAAGTCTTAGCGAGATGATTCTTTTTTAGTTAAATCAAGTATATTTTCGCTTAGGATAGAGTGTGAGTTTAATCAAAATCAGTCCAGTAGTTTTTGAGATATGGGTAAATAACTAAAAATCATAAAATAAAAATAATTTAAAAAATTATACCGCATAAAATAAAATAACGCATTCGTCATCTATTTAGAAGAAACAAATTCTTTTGGAGTCGGTGCATGATGTGTGTCGACTGTTGGTGTACGTAAGCTTGACATCATGCACCAATGACAATTTTTTAAAATTATTTTATTCATGCAACTCTTTGTCATATTTTTATTGTTCTGATAAACATTATCACCTCGTAACCATTTACGTTCTTATCATTAGCAAACCAAGTAGGTCCATTTGGACGCCATTCCTCGTAATTACGTCGCTTCAACAGTTTTCAAACTCCAAAAATGCATTCGCAACGGAAAGTTTCAACTCTGCCGTTATGCACATCCAAATGTATTCTGATTTGCATAACTACATTCGTTTGCGGACCGAATAGTACGATAATCGCTGTGTTATCGTTAAACAGACGGTAATAGAAACCGGTATTTGTAATTGGGTATGTAATTATGGTGCTTTTAAGGTGCTGAGTTTTAAATAGAGATTCCATGAGGCTCATTAAAAAAGATGAGCTTATAGTTCCTATCACCGTATACCTACTCAATAGTTTTATAATACGAATAATTGAAGTTGGTAAAGAATCCAAATTTTTGTACATTATTGAAAAATGTAGGAGTCATTAAACTGCACAAATTTATGTCAATCAATTTTCAAAGGCTACAAAATAAGTATGCTTGATTGATATTTATTAAATATCACTAACAAACTGCAACTTTAACCACAACTTCTCTGTTATGGCTGAGAATTTAAAACCCCACCAAATTATGTTATTACCCAACTTTATGGCCATAAAAAATTGGCCATAAAGTTAAATATACTCCTTGGAAGACCAAATCAAATTCGTCTTTACCAAAACTTCTCCTAACAGTCTATTATCTTCAACTATCAAGTAAGTGCTTAATACAACTCCCTAACAAGCGAGGACAACCCTTTAAACTTGGTATGGAGTAGTTTGCTGATAGTTGCTTCATTGGATTGTTTAGTTGATCATTTGTATGGGATTCTCTCCGATTTTTAACTTTCGCGTTTTTGTACTTTTAGTGTTTTGAGAAGTGATGTGTCGGTGGCAGAAGAAATGTCGCCACTCATGCAGGTGATGCCACAACCCACTAGCTAGCTCGTGACCACGGCTGTTGCAATACAGCCGAAACGTCGAGCAGTTAGTAACATTTACTCATATTTCGTGTTTAGACCCGTCATGTGTAATTCTCATTGAATCTTTTAGATCAACAGAACCTGAAAGTCATCTCACTAGATACTATCCAATGCAATAGTGATACCAATTAGTAAGTTAGTTACTGATAGAAGTTAAAGGTTTGATCGATAAAAACAATTTCCTTAGCAATTGAAGACCTTATGAAATTTATTACATAATTTTTCAACAATTGATAAAAATGGCCTAAAATTCAACACGAATTTGTCAATCACCAAAATTCTTAAGTCTTCACTCACTTACTTTAGGTAGTAAATAGGCTAAAAATACATAAATTTTTATGTGCCTCAAGAAAATGGGAAACAAAAATTGACAGATGACAGAGTGAGTGAGTGACAGGACGTGTGAATAGCCGTACGAAAATAAAAATAGTATCTGTCATATGTCATATATTATGATAATCATGAAAAAAATGGAGTGAGTGCAAGTGTGTAAATCGTTTTGTTGTTGTTGGTATCTAGATATAATTCTGTGCAGTGTAAATAAGAACTAATCGAATTTATTGAAAAAAAGAGAATCTAAACCTATTTTGCATTTGCCGCATTAGTCAAACCAACACTGCTGATGCTGTGTTTACCGTTACTGATCAAAATAAATACTTTGAATACGATTAAAGCATAATCGATTACCATTTAAACGGTGATACTGCAGTGACAGTGGTAAAATAGATTCCTATAGTAGATAGACTTGTGATTAATGACGCAACACGGGCTGATGAAAAAAACGACGTTGAATAATTGTTCCAACAAACATGCTCCAGGGTTTATGGTGAAGAACATGGAATGCAAAAATCTGATGCCCATTTATAACAGTTTTCATGAAATTGGACATTGTAGATTCTGTTGTGACAAGCAATGTACGAAATGATGCTGGGTTTAAAATGTTTTTGCTAATGACCGAAAATTATAATTATATCTAAAATAATATTTTTAAGATATTTTAGTCATTTTTTCGTGGTTTTTCAGGTTTTGTCTGTATGTCTTTAATACATTAATCCACACCAACAACAAATGAGAGAACTGTTAACTGAAACGTTTTCTGTTTTTTTTGTTAATGATTCTAGTAACACAAATAGAAATTTAATGAATTGTGTGATAACACTGATAACATCATGGAACCTAAAATATACATATATGATTTTATTACAACTCACACCTAACCCCAAAGGAACAAGACTCTCTAAATCCAAACGAATACAAAACCAGTGAACTGATTCTAATAAAACTTTTCCACTGACCCATTCCTCCCAGATTTGAGTCGCTACGCTACATTGAGTTCTGAGCAAATTAATTTATTGAGCTCGATAACGATTTTTTTCTGGAACGATTGCTCCGACCTCTTTGTGGGATAATTACGGGGTCCGATTGGGCGGACCTTGGCTCAGCTGAAATGCTTGCGTCTGAAAAAATGGACGCCTTTCGTGCGCAGTTTTAGGACGGGGACTATAATTTGGGGAAATCCATACCAGGATTTTCCATGATTTCAAATTCTATATCAGTAAGAGTAAGAATGTAAGAGAGGTAAACTAACTAGTGTTAGTAAAGATGGCTTAATTGAAAGTTATCATGATGATTTCTTTTGCTGAAAGAATGAAAATAAGCTGTGACATTTGCATTTTGGAAAAAAACTTTAAAAAAATCAAAGACAAGTAAAATATCATATTGTTCAAGTACTACTAAATTCGGATTCTGTAAGTAGGAACGATAGAATGTGTTTTATAAGGATGTAATTATTAACATCAATGAACCGGTCGGTAGCATAAGTAATACCCCAACTTAATGCACAGCATCAGAGCATGCAAATACAATACATTTCATTCAAAATTCGATTACACCATTAGCATTCACAGTTGACTCCATCTAGTCCACTATCATAAATTCATAGAAATTCACTCTTTCGCGAAAGGTTTGGCTCGAATCCAGATGCGTATACTCGTATCTTGCTCTTATCTCCTTTACCCGGCCTAATGTTATGTACAACGCATATTGAATATTTATACCTTTCAGCGGTTGTTCTCAGCTTCGTATCCGAGGAATCTGTATTGTGTTAGAGTTACTTTGGGCGGAAAAATGTTTTGAAGGTTAAGGATCAGCTTATCTCAGGTCGCGGATGCCTCGGATTTTGGGTGATGGAGCTTTGATTCTTATGAGGCGTTAAATTGAGAATTCCAGAGATGGTACGAGAAATATTAATATTAGAAAAGGTTCATTGGTCATATTACAGCTCCGGAATATTTTGTTGTTTGGTTATGTATATTTTGCGTGCTATTTGTAAAGGCAAAACATGTGCACTAAAGTTAGTGTTACCATGTTTTTATGTAAATACATATTATGATTGTGATTCATATTTTTTTATTTAATCTGTTTCATCTCATTGCTTGGCAAAGGCTTCCCTTAACACTTTCCTCTGTCAGCAGCCAATGAAACCCAATCTCTCCGACAACGCTGGTCAAATCATGATACCAACTCTTTTTAAGTCTTCCTCTTTGTCGGTGGCCGTCTTGTGGTATCCATCGCGTGACGACTTGGGCCCATCTATCTGGGTGCTTCGGTATACAGCTTTGCTGTCTTCTCACTGACGTCTGCTATTCCAATAATAGAGCTTATTGTCGTATTCCGGATCTTATCGATCCTCATTCACGGCTCATAATATAATTGTCAAAAAGTACGGTCATAAACATCATAATCATGAACAGGATCAAGTCGTCGCCACCTATTTCACTGCTCAAAGAACTTCAGCAACAATAAACCATCAGACGATCAATATAATCTTTTTCTTAAATACAGCTGCCGCAAAAATATATTAAATTAATAACGGATATTGAAAAACCAAAGTCCAATCTGCGCATTATAAAACCCATTAGCCGGAACAATGGTGTAACCGCAGACTGAGTGCGGTTTATTAAACAAAAGATATTTTAATTACAGCCGTCGTTCAATACTTGTGATGGATGGCCGGTTTGTAATCTATTTGTAAATGTGTCAGGTGATGTTTTTTAATATTATCATGTTACAGTAAAGTTTTAGTGAAAATTGCACATAATATAAAATGATACGTGACATTATCTGTAATCAAAAGATTTAACTTACAAACCATTACCTTTTTGTGCATATGCATAATTATGAGATGATTTTTGAAATAAAAGTTCGTAAGAAAGAAATAATATACTGAGATTCAAAAGAACCAGCACGATATTTAGACTTGGTTTTTATTACTTTCACTAAATATTTACTTTTTCGCTTTAATATTAATTATGTACCTTAGTGTCAAATAAAAGTTTATTCATTCATTCATTCAAATAGTCAAAGCCATTTCGCCTATATTGACAATCCATCTAGCAGAGTTAACGAAGACGTTAGTGAATTTCATCTCCCGTCTTCGCTTTGAGCTGATTATGCAAATGCTCACTAATTGCCAGGCAACTTCGGAGTCCGATCTGCTGAACGTTTAGCTGAATTTGCGAAACAAACTACTTTGCTTTGCTTTTGACTACACTTCGTGTTGAAAAGGATTAGTTTGACGAGAAAAAAACAAACAAAGAGCGTGTTGAAGATTGTAGACTGGAAAATAATATCAATTTAATAAGACACCTGAAACGACACGATGCTAGGAGATGTTATTTCGACCATGTGCAGGGAAAATCAATGTCATGTTTACCAGGAGGTCAAAAGGAAGGAAATAAAGAAAAATAAGGCTAACTCCAACGAGAGGAGCGCAGCTTTTAAATTAAAGTAGAGTATGAATTTTTCATGCTTTTTCCGACTATTACTTTGGCATTATATAATTTTTTTGGCTAGCACGGCTTGTGCAATTGCCACGACGAGGTAGGTAGGAAAACGGTTTGGGGGAGCAATAGAAGGCTTTATGTTTGTTTACAAAAGTTGAAAAGCGTGATGTGAAACTATCATCGAAAACTGAAAAAGTCCGTGTGATGTAAGGAGTTAGATGTCATTTCAAAACCTCTGTTTTCCGTTCTGGAGCTCTATTTTTTAATAACTCGCTTGATATGACGTGTGATTTTTGTTCGAAAACGAAATAAAAATCAACGAAAATGTTGTCTTGAGCACTCACAAAATTGAGTTATTTTTTTTCAAATCCCTCCTGTGTAGATTACAATTGGTTTTCATTCCAAAATTGTACTTTAATTAATGAATATCATACGCCATCTCGACGCGAGTGATTCAAAAATAGAGCTTCTGTTATTTTATATAAGAAGTTCCTAACTTATGCCCAATTCAATTACCAGTTTCGCCTTTGATAGCAAATAACGAACAAGTCGTGGATACTCAACAATTATTGAGTTCGGTTTGCTTAGGGCTGAAAGTTTTCGTGTATTCACGATTTCGTAATGTGTCGAACGATACACGGTTACATTCAAATTAATTGGATCGACTTTCATATTTGGGTCAAAATCGTTTAGTCCATCATTTACAAAATTGGGGGCCTTTTAAGGTATTTAGGGTATTTCTAGTTAAATCTTTTTTGCCCTATTTAGTATAAAGATATGATATTGTAAACTTGCCAAACCTTGGCTTCATTAAAGGTTTATGGCCAATGCTTCCATTCTTAAAATTACATACTGCATTATTTACCTACTTCAAAAACAAGGAGGTTTTCATGTCGTGTCTACATTAACGCTATTTTATTTTCCATCTTCTAGCAAAACTTACTACCAATCAGCCATGAAATACCCGAGAAATTACTTACAGCAAGACCTCTTGCCTTAATAAAATATCGAATCACAAGCCTGCATTGATCTCATATACCGAATACCTCCAAATATTCCTTCAGAATGGAAGTCAATCTGCCATCAAAGATTGATAAGGCAGATAGGGAAGACATGGCATCAACTCGCAGTGCGGCAATTTCACGTCAATCCCAATATTAATTTCAGATAACCATCTCCTTGTTCATTGAAGGTCGATTGTATTATGTAGACAATATGCTACTATTGCACCCATTTGGATGCGAAAACACATTAACACTTGTGGTTATAGACATGTTTATGTAATTGAGTAAATACTTATCATTTAATTTGGCACATTGTAAAATAAAACATCTTTGTTTGGAATCGTTCCTTGACATGGGAATCATTAAGTAGAATAAAATTTGATCCGATTTTGTAAAAAAGAAAACTGATATGATTTTTATGTTTTCAAGCTTAGCCTCTTTACAAAAAGGCTGTTTGGTTTTTGTAACAAACCGCCTTTAAAATTAAATGTTAAACAATATGAATATGTTTTTTAACCACTCACTGCCGCTGCTTTTGCTACATTTTTTGCTGGCTCTCTATCACAGTTCTATTTATCACCGTTTCAGGTAAAAATATTAAAACTTATTTACTAACTTTACTTTATTGAAGCTTTCTTGTGAATATTTATTATGATTGTCCTCGATATGGTCTTAATAAATAAAATAAGGGTCTACCTTGTTTCGCAGAATTTTTATTGTCATAATTTTATTTGGCATATCATCAAATAGCATAAACTTCCTTTCGCAGAACATCAATTAGCATTCACTCATTTATCAGACGTTCAAAACGCATAATCGTGTAAGCTAGAATCATCTTTAGGCAGAAATTTAATATTCATAATAGTCTTAAAGCAGAATCATCCTAACGCAGAAAGTTCACAGATAGAATCGTCTTGTGGCATACAATTCGTATATATAGTCATTAATAGGCAGAATCATCCTATCGCAGAAAGTTCAGAGTCCGAATCGTCATTTGGCATATTTTTCATATTTAAAATCATTACAAGGCAGAACTATCATATGGTTTTTATTTCTCTGTGTATCCCAAGTAGTTCTGTCTCAGCAACACTAACATACAACATGCATGGTTTCTGTCACGGCTCCGGCGCTGCGGGGCTCCGGCAGTCCCACGCGAGCATATCGTCGCAGATGGTTTTCGCTCCCCACCGTAGCTTCGGCTTGCTGGCCGGCTTCGCCGGCCAGCCTCAGCTGCGGCGTCGAGCTTTCAAACCACCTGCTCCTCAGCTCGCGGGCTGCCTCGCCCCTCCGCGCCTACGCGATTTTGAATTACACTCTAGGGGTGGGGCAAACAAGACTGCGTGGAGTCGATTTTGCACCGATTCGTTTCTGTCACTAACTTTTGTACCACAGCTTTATTACTTTTTAATTCAATTTTAGGGTAAAATACTATTTAAAAGAAATAGCAATATGCGAAGTGAAATTATTCTAAACGAAATTCTGCTTTCTTCATAGTATGCTTAGTCAAATTATGCCAAATAAACATTATGCTTAGCGAAAGTATGCAAAGTAAAATTTTGCCAAAGGTAATTATGCCTTATAAATTTCTGCTATCTTAAAAGTATGCCATTGTAAATTCGGGAATATAAATATTCGACCAAACAATAATTATGCTAATAGAAAATTCTGCCTGAATAATATTCGACTAAAGAAAATTATGCCAAGTGTGTTATGCCAAGTGATTTTCGGAGCAAAAAGATTCTGCCAGATAGAGGGAACCCATAAAATAAAACATATTTCTATTATTTTTAAAGGTTGTACAGGTTAAACTAACATATATTATGATGTCTCATATGATGATGAAAAAACAGCGATTGAAACATAATTTCATTCGCCATGCGCTCGTGTAGGAAACTACCTGGAAATATTTACCATATTATAGCAGACTTGAGGCATGTAGTCATGTTCGTACGTGCTCCGCAAATTACCTAAGTTCCGTGACTGAATACACCAACTTCGTAAATGTTTCTTTATAAAATTACGCCCACTCAACGGGTTATGTATAATGGTCCTAAAAAATGTTAAACGTCTTTTGATTTCCATGGTTCCTTATTTTGAAAGCCTTTACTAAATCGAGTCTTGAATATCTACATTATGGTTTTAGTGGCTTTATTATAATTGTGAGTGTTATGCTGAAACAAATACACAAAAACAAAACAAATTCGAAAGTTTATACGGAAAACAAAAGAAATGCTAATCTTATTATAAATACAAATCTTTAATTTCTAGTTTAACTAAAAGTTTTCGGTAAGCTACTTTCTAAGCTTGTGAACTAAATTCAAAAGAGCAAGAGCGTAATATTTATGACGCTATAATTAATAAACAGAAAAAAATATTTACGTTTGAAGTTAAATTGTTGATGTAACTCATAAATTATGGCATGATGAAATTCATTCCACAAAGGATTTTTAAGCAAGATATAAGTACTTATAGCAGCGAATAAAATAACAAGAACAGAAATGAAAAGTTTTCACATTAACTTAGTTTACTAGGGATCACTACAATTATGTCATAACCATGTAACTTGTTAAATATTTGTTGCAATGACGAAACTTTCTGCTGAATGGCTGCTGTGTGTGTAAAAATGTATAAGAAATATGTAAAGGAAATGCCAGATCATTTGTTTGACAAATTGGAGTACTCATAACTATGTCATTCTCTCTTTCATAGTCAGAAATACAAGTAACCATTAATAGCAGTGATGGCGCATGACAAATGGAACAATTTCTTAGAGCAAAAATATGCTTGGCCCCTAGTTGTTTTTAAAAAGTAAAAAAAAAATACAAAATAACACAGCTAAAATGTTAATTTGGGGTGTTTCCAGATTATTAGTGAATTATTAAGACCGAACAAGACTTAATTTAGAGCTAATTTATCAATGGTCAGATTAAACCAAAAATATAACAGACTGACAAAATTATAAAGTGACAGATAAAAAAACACAGTACAGTTACGTATGATTGCTGATTATTAGGTGACGTTTTCAAGTCAGCCATATTGTATTGTATATGTAGAAAAATCAGGCCTTAGTAAAAGATCAACTAAAACAACATGGTCGTTTGTAACATGCCACATATAAACCTACTCAGCCTTCATTTAAAATTTCAGAGTACAGAAAACTAAACGTATGTTCTCCGTTTTCATTTAGGTTACTACGAGTAAGCTTATCTCAGTCGCAAACAAAATTATAAATCCAGGTATAAATAAATAAATATTGGACACCAATCACATACATTCCTCTGATCTCAAAGTAAGTAGCTAATGCACTTGTGTTATGGAAATCAGACACAACGGTGGTACCACAACACCCAGACCCGGGACAATATAAAAAAAATTGATTTCTACATTGACCCGACCGGGAATCGGACCCGGAACCTCGGAGCGGCGACGCCTTGAAACCCAGCGTGCTTAGTATAACATTCCAAAAAATATTGCCAAGGTCACAGGGTGGTAATGCCTGAATAACTCGGCAAGTCTGCCTTCTGTGCTAAATTTTTAATACGTTACCCGTGACACGATCTCGGATGTGCGTGCGGGACGTGCGTGTTATAACTTAGTAACGTAACCGTTATTATTTCAAAGTTACCCGCCATTTCCTAATATGGCAGAAGGTACAGCCGAGTAAGAAAGTGCTTATTGTATTGGTAAGTAGTTTTGTTTACAGGGAAATAAAACTTATGGTGTAAAAATAATGAAGAAATGATATTATCAATGGTTGAGAATGTTTTTAAACACTCACAGTGTCATATTTATATTCTTAAAGATGAAAATAAGAAACCATTATTTATTTTCATTGATATTATCAATACTGAAAAATGTTACTTCCCGTAAGGTTAAGGATCAGCCTGTCAGTATCTCACAGCTAGTTCAAAGCCTCATCGAACACTTAAAAGGTTAGAAGAGCCATACTCTACCTAATGGGTTCATGCGGATTTGTTCGCAAGTGAAGAACCTTACTGACATACGCTATTGAAACTACCCTAGGGATTTTGACAACACTCAACTCTAATATCAAGGAATTTTAGCCGAGGCCAAAAGCTTATTGTTGCACGATTAATCAAGATACTTGAGAATCAAGTACATCAAAATTTATTTGATAACGTGAACTGATGTCAACTATAATGAAGAGGAAGGTTGCCTTCTTTGGGCATACGCAGAGAGGTTCTCAATATGAGTTTTTAAGGCTGATCCTCGAAGGCAAGATTCCTGGCAAGAGATCACCAGGCCTAGCCAGCAGAAAATGAAAATGTAGATGACATTAAAGACTGGACCAAACTTCGTTTTTATGACCAGCTAAAAAGAGCGGCTCAAGACCGCATCGGTTTCTACATGCTGACCTCCAAACTTCAATTTGAAGATGATGATGATGAAAATTTATTTGGTCTCCATGCATTGATGTTTTGCCATACTCTTTCTCATTGGAACCAGTGACTTTATCTCTTGTTTTTTTGTTCTCATATCATCGATTTAGATTCTGTTCAAAACAATTTCGTGCTTGACAGTACCCGAAAATGGCTTCCATTACATTTATTATATGCTAAGTAAATACTATTCGGCTAAAATTTCACGCGTGTAACGTGAACGGTGCGGCCCTTAAATTTTCTGGAACGAGCGATATTTCATGGCGTTCTATGTGTGGTGATTTATTGAGGCATGTTATATTTCCTGCACGTGATTATGTTAGGTTGTTAACAATTTTGATTTTACTTTGTAGAAGACTGAAAGCTCGGTGTTTTGATCACATAAATCAGGATTATACGAAAATACATGCGGTTGTTGTCATTATGTTTTGACATTCCGCCGCAAAAAGCTGTGTAACCTAGACTACCAAAACATCAAAGGTTAATTAGGGTTCAAAACAAAAAATAAAAAGGGATTATTGAGTAATGTATAACGAAAGTTATATGTCTTATGTAGAAGTAAATTAATAAATACGAGTACTACACGAACTGTTGTCCCGGTTTTTAATTTAGCGTTTCATCTTACTAAACACACCAAAACATTCGTTCGTTCTAAATTGTTTTCAAATGCAATTGCTCGTTTCATTTTCAAGCTTAACCCTTAAACCTTGCCACAAAATAAATTGAAGCAGAATTCAGAGGTGGAAGAACTTCAGATAAAGATAGGTACGGACAAAAGCACGTTGAGGTAAACACTGCGGTATCTTATGCAGTTGTAATAAGGGCTAGTTTGCAACAAAAGTGGGTAGCTCAAGTGCTGGCGACTGTACTACTTAAGACAGAGAATAGCGATACTATCTGTTATAAAAAAAAACTACCAACTATTTATATTATATCCTGCGTATTCGAAGTATATGTTAGTCGAAAACCTTACTTGACAGCTTGTTATTTTAAATTTAAACCATGTAAGAAATAATAGACGAGGGTGTAGGAAAAAAATAGCTTGAACAAGTTGTTCACAGCAAAATCTTAACAAAACTAAAATCCGTACCACTTCAGAGAATCGGGTACTTTTCTCACCATAGCTTACGACTTTTGAAAGTCATGACAGCCAGATGTTTGTAGCCTGAATCTAGAGCCTAGGTAATTGAAAAACCCAACCAGTCAAGATTTTGCTGAGAACCTGCTGCTTCCATTTCATTTTGGTTGGACGGTGGGACTGTCCCATTACTGCGGACGAAGGTCCAACAAAGGTCCAATCGACCCAATTAGACATTTGTCCCGCTCCGTCCCGGGTCCGGATCGTACGGAGGAGTTTTCGGCAAGTTGTGACCGTATATGAATTTGATACTTAAAAGGTTACGAATTAATTGGGTTCTGGTGTGGCAATTGTTTCAGTATGTGTGTGGTTTCCTCAGAGGGCCTAAAACATATAAGTATTTATTTTAATTATTATAAACACAAGTAACGCTTAAACGACTTAAGTTTCCTCATATTCATATTATATTTTATTTAGTGCAAACCAAAACCAAATGAAAAATACAAAAAAAGGGATGTAGATGTAGATGTATCATGTATGTATGTATGTATATCAGAGTAGGTGTATGATGTTTGTGTGTACCAAAATATAAAGGATGGAATGCAGAAGACTGGTGAATGCAAAGGATTTTGGTTAAAATGAACAAGCAGAATAAGTAAAACAACAGTTAATATAAAAATTGGAAATGGATAGTTAAACCACTTTTTCTAACTCGCTACCTTCAGGTTACCAAATAAAATAAAATCTTCTGATACGTTTCTATAACCAACATCCTAAAATCTTAATATTATATAATAAAGTAAGAATTGGAATTCAAGTCAAGCATAGATTCTAAATTCAGTCCGTACATCGGTCTCATACATAGTGTAGGGTAATCTTGACAAATGGTCCGAAGTTGAAACTAATTTCGTCTCTCTAATTAAGGGCACTGAAATTATTGTGCCCCCGGCTATCCTTAATGAAAAGGTGTACCAATTACTTCACTTTGTTGGATATTTTAATAACGCTTGGGAATATGCGGTTTAGATACACGAGGCTATAGACCTTTCGGTTTTCATTTGTTTTGTATAATTGAAATTCAATCGTACGTTGTTTACCTGCCTATTGGTTTATGAAGTAACTTATAGCGGTGTCATTGACCCATAAATAACTTCTGTATTGACAATTGTGAACCAGTGTACAATAATACAGAAACGAAAAGCTATGTTGAAATGAAGGTATTACAGTGAATACAGCGATATTTACAGTAAAACATACCTCTGTTCTTTTGTATGATGACATTCTACTTGACTAAGATCATTGCACGTGTAATTAATTAACCTAAAAGTCCAAGAAATTAAAATCGGTCCTTTAGTTAGAGAGCACATTAATCATTAAGGCTGCGTTTCCACCAAAGATGTGAGATGGAAATGTGTCGTACGAGGATGTCTAGCTGTCTTGTGAAGATGTGTAGGTGTTTCCACCAAAGCTGTGCGATGAAAATGTGCCTACAAGGATGTGCAGCGGAGCTGTGAAAATGCGCATCAATGTGTGGTGCGAGGATGCGTTGCGAAGCTATGAAATGTGTCGACGGGGGTGCGGTGTATTCGCAATCAACACACATTCCTCGCAACACATCCATCGCATCCATACCTCGTACATATCC
This sequence comes from Pyrausta aurata, assembly GCA_963584085.1. NCBI lineage: Eukaryota > Metazoa > Arthropoda > Insecta > Lepidoptera > Crambidae > Pyrausta > Pyrausta aurata. Next base: position 1,753,954 of record OY757254.1, on the reverse strand, counting down.
CTCGCACACGTATGTATGTGTATCTTGTTTTTTCGCTGTTTCCTTCCACCACCGATCCTTCTAACAAAGAGTCACATAAGTAACAAATAAACAACGTTTGAAAGAAGGAAGGAAAACTTTTAAGCCCATTACATTTCATCGCCCACCCAAAGTCAATATCCCATACAATACAGCAAAGAGTCGGTTAGTCGCAGTAAATATAGTGCAAATGTGTGCGTTTATTTCTGCCTAAAAGGTTTTGCCACTAATCCGACCCGACTCGAATTTGGCACGACGTATAGTTGGGTCGCAAAACTACAGTAATGTTAGTAAGAAAAACAAACTCTATTGAACAGAAATATTAATTTATTTATCTTGGAGTTTCAGCAAATACACGTGTAATAAAAATAATAATAATGTACAAAGTATCATGGCTGGTTTTCTCGGAAATTTCAAATGAAACGTTGATGTATAATTCCTGAGAGTGTGGGTGTTGTGTAATCCATTCTAAATTAAATACCCTTGTAATAGCAAAAGCTTGGTAAAATACATAATACTTGTGCTTTAATTAATAATTTAAATTAATTTGTGCTTTCTCACAAACATGGGAAATACAATTTTGTATCAACGAATAATGTACGAAATCCCGTTTTTGATCTGGTAAGCCTATTTTGCTTCAAAATTCGACGAATATGCAAAAACTCCTAATAATCTACTCCAGCGTTTAGAGGGCCTACTCTACGCTTCTAGTCATCTCTTTCACTCACGCTTACATAACAATACGAGCAGGCAGAGCAACTTTATATCTACAAATACCAAGAACCCCTTTCAAAGTAGACTCTTCGGGAGTAAATTCTAAAATCGAGCGGCGAAGTTGAAACGTTGCGCCGGATTTTGGAAAGTTGCCAACAAGAACCTTTGTAAGAGGTTTGAGATCATGTGACCTTTGTGAATGATGAATGAATTATATTATAATGACGGATTATGCTACTCAAGTGAACGGTTTAGGTTGCCGTTAAAAAGACGTGGGTGATAGTATTCGCACTATGAGTGGGTTTTTAGTAAAGTTAACTAAGTATACATACAAAATGATACCACTTTTGGTTTGGTACGGTTTACAAAAATAATATTTATACGAAAAATATAAGTATAACGAAATGCTGTTGCGAAATGACAAAAAAATATTGGAAGAACTACAATCGGTAAAACGGTTTCAGCATAGCACGAGTTTTTTTTTGGTGATAAACGTTTCTCTAAATGTATGTCAATCACTTATTCAGTTACTCTTATTGATGAAGTGATAAAACTGTACAAATATTATATAAAATAATAATAATTAATTAATAAAAATGTTTCTTTGTATTTCCTTAGTTACTAGTAAAATATTAATTTAATCATATCGTCAATTGCGGGATTGTCATCCGATAAAATACATTGTCATAATATTGATTTATATAAAATACAAGATGTTACGGACACCCAATCATTTGTATTAGTTGTAAGGTTTTTATGTAAATAAAGATTATTTCCTGTTAGGGCCATAGATAGTAAGCATTGTATTAGCTTAGGGCTTGTTTTATTTGAATAGAAAACCGATTAGTTATCAATTCCCACTTGCAAAATAGGTAGGGTACCAGTTAACTAACTAGGTAGGAAATATTACGAATTAGGTAGGTAGTTTGGTACAGGGGCGAAGGAGACCCTGGTAGGCTGTCTCGCTCAGATGGAGTGAGACCGGTAAAGCCTTCAGCTGTTCCTGTCCCCCATCTCGCACTTTCTGAGGGTAGGTAGGAAACCCATAGAGTGGATTGTTGCGGATGGGAATTTTATCACGACTAATGTAGGTAGGTGACAAAAATGTTAGAAGGAGATAGGTACAACAACATCGGTTGTCTCCCTCCATATCTCGATGTAGGAGGGTAGCTGTATAAGGCGTAAGAAAGAGTACGCAGATGTTTGTTTTGTGTCCGTCCTTGTTTGTAAATAATATACATTAGTCAATAGTGAAATTGTATTTTGGCAATAAATATAGGGCCGTGAGTGGGCAAATTTGTACGCGCTCTCACGGTCACCGATCTCAAGAAGAAGAGTTTTATTTGGAATCTACAGTCTATCTACATCGAGGGAACCGACCGTCGGAACATTGACTCAGAGAGTAGTCAATACAAGATATATCAAGAAATAGAAAAAGAAGAGGAAGACTAGGAATAACCTTTTAAAGTATAAATAAATCATAATTTAAAAGTCGCGTAAAGAATGGGAAAAAACTCTACTGAAAAGAACCTAGCTCTTTTGATGACAATGATAAAAAAATGTACATTATGTTTTTCCATTACATCGACGCCATTTTAAAGTGTGCTTCTTAGAATATCAGGCATATTCCGAATATGCAAAATATAAGTAAATTCAAAAATTGAGATTTCAGTTCGAGCGTTCCTTCTTGGATCGTCGCCAGATAACTGAAAGGCTGGTGAAGTCGAAGATCATGTGGACTTTGACCTCTCGCACCCTGAATATTGCATATGTACGTGTCCTGATTGCCGAAGTGAGTCTTGAATGATAGAAAATATCGATTGCGTTTTATTTCTTTCGACAGTAAAATGGTCAGTACCCCAATCACGAATAATTGCGTCAAAGTATTCGTAAAGTAACGTAATCATTTGTATGAGAATTTGAAAGCGCCTCTATCGGACGTAAAACAAACTGAAAATTTGACACTCGATTAAAATAATATGATTTCATAATTTTAATTAAATAGATCGTTTAACTTGTTTCTGGACGTGCCATATTTACGTGGCCATCATCTGCGGAAAGGCTTTAGAGCTTACTACACGACACGGGAGTGCTTCGTGCTGCCAACTGAGGTAAACTTGCTATGATTATCTCAAATGTTCGTGATTGGGGTACAGTACTCCTAATTCCTAATGTACAAGTTGAAAGAGAGTTGGCAAGACGCTTAAAACTGACAAGTTGTTTATAAAATCATAAAGTCGGTGGTCGTTATATATTTAGGTATACGTAAATGATTATTTCTTATTTTTCTTGAAGAAATCTTTTTTTATTTAAATTTATATCCAAGCGCTACCACCGCTGCGTTACGTACGAGCACTTCACCGAAATAAATCAACCTATGGAGTAGTCATGTTTGGATGGGTGACCATTCCGACCATTTCAGTGACGTATATCACGAGCATCTCCGTGCTCCGGGAGGAACGTGAAGCCGTTGGTCCCGGCTAATATTAGTCGTTAAGCCTAGTCAGAGGCCTTATGGGCGGCTTGATAATATGTGACAGCAAGGTTGGTCGCTTCTTGCAAACATTCCTCCACCAATCCGCACTGAGCCCGTGTGGTGAAGTGTGGCTCAAACTGCCTTACTTTTAAGGTAAGGCCTTTGCCCAGCAGTGGGACGTTACAGGGTATCACTTATCTGAATTATCTACTAATCGTTAATTCCCTTCACAACTTTCTAAAAACATTCCCATTTCACGAAAATGTCTTTGTCGAAGGATCAAGATTCGATAGTAATGAAACGTCAATAATCGCTTATGTTCTTTTTTCCTTGAGACCATACTGGTTTATCTTTTCCTTATCGATACCATTTCATGCCTTCTGCTTTCTTCGTTTTCCTGTATCGGCAAGATACCTATTAAATGACCGTTTTGTAGATTGATCACTGTACCGGGTACACGGGATAAACATGACGGCCAAAGTTTAAACAGTCATGTTTTCAACTACATAATCATCTTCATCATGCTTGCTGGGTGCGTATTGCGATGTAGTTTTGACAATTAAAAAGCTCTGCTTTACTGTCAAATTAGCAATTCTTATTGCAATTTCGCATTATATTGATAATACTAGCATTTGCCCACGACTTCGTCCGCGTGGAATAGTGACTTATTTCTCCCGTTTTTTACACATTTACCACTATATCTTTGCTCCTATTGGTCGTAGCGTAATGTTATATAGCCTATAGCCTTTCTCGATAACTGGATTACCCAACACAAAAATAATTATTCAATTCGAACCAGTAGTTTCGGAGATTAGCGCATTCAAACAAACAAACAAACAAACAAACTCTTCAGCTTTATAATATTAGTATAGATTACTATAATATAACAATATAAATATTATTATTCATACCATTGTAGTATCATTATAATATTATTATATTGATAATATTCGTTTACGCTGAGTGGGAATTGAACTGCCTCGGAATTGAACGGATTAAGTTGGATTGCAAAACGCCCCCTGATTATGATGATGTGTGCATACTTGTATGGAAATACTGATGTAAAGCCTTGTCGTAAGCACTTTTTACCCGCGACGAAACGGATTAGGTTATGACGTTTAGATCGGGTTTCACAGATCGTGGTCACAGGCAAACTTTATTCCAATATATTTTAAAAGTGAATTTGTTTAGTCAATGGTCTGTCATAAAAACTTAATTCACTTATTTAAGCACGTAGACGTGACCAAAAGAGCTATACACATGACCGTGTGATAGACAAGTTCATGATGTCTATACATCACCTACTTAGAAGAGTATTCACATGTAACTTATAAATTTCCCGTTAAATCCAACGGCAATTTACAAAAGAATTCTTATTAAGCGTTCATATATTGCGTAATACCTCACCCTTTTCTAAGAAACGATTTCCCGTCCTTTTGTAACACAAAAGAAATCTGCCTGAATGATTTTTCAAATATAACTCATTGTATTGAACACAAAAATAGAACCAGACATTGAAAATGTATTGTATGTAGAACATAAACGTGTATAATCGTTATACAGGGTGTTTGGTACATAGTGTACCAAATAAAAATGGCATATAGCAGGGGTCATTTGCTATCTTTTCCTGCCAACCATCTTGTTTTTTTTTATTTATTTGCAAAATTGCGAACATAAGTTTCTTTAATTTGACCTGCAACTTTATATGGCTGCGAAAAAAACATCGATTAGACTTTTAGAACTTCATGAAAATATCCCTAGACTATGCTTAAGCTAAAGGTATGCCACATGTCATGAAAAAATTCAAACAACTCCGTTTTTTTTATATATTTTTACAAACATAAAACCTATAAAATTTGCACCAAACCTATAACCAATTACTTTATATGATCTTTAAACTACATACTGATATGTTTTTTGATGACACCTTATTACGTATTGTAAAACTTTGTATAACACACCAACCTCTAATTTCCTATGCAAATGATATCATTCAGTCTCCAGCCAGACGAAATACATCAAGTGAGTCCATAAATATGGCACCCACAGACAATAATGCGCATAAAACGCAGAGCATCCACAACAGAACATTCTGGAGATCTCAGTAATTACATGACGTCATAAATTATGTTACGTCATACATCATTCGTACACTTGGAGCGGAAAATCAGTCGTGATCTAACATTTTGTAACTGATTTCTGAATCATAATACATTGGTGGAGAAAGCTACGCATGAAGTATCTCTACGAGATCGAATCAGGAATAAGAAGATACGTAGAAGAATCAAATTAACGGTCACAGCCCCGAGAATCAGTAAGCTCAAGTCACAACGGGCAGGGCATTTAACGGAAAGAACTGACGGCCGTTTTGGCATAAACGTTCTAGATTGGAGACAAATGAATCGACCAATGGTGTAGCGTAAGGCTGCGTTTCCACCAGAGATGTGCGAGGATGCGTAGCGAGGAATGTGTTTGTAAAGAACCAATAGAATCGCTTCATTTAGCTCGCCTCGGTCAGCACAGCTCTGGTGGAAACGGCTCAGCGGAGCTAGGTTTTTGCGCATACAAAACAAGCGAGGAATGTGTGCGAGGGATGTGTACGAGGGATGTGTGCGAGGGATTTGTACGAGGGATGTGTGCGAGGAATGTATGTTGAATAGGTTTGCGCATACACCGCACCCCCGTCGACACATTTCACAGCTTCGCAACGCATCCTCGCACCACACATTAATGCGCATTTTCACAGCTCCGCTACACATAGACACATTTTCATCGCACAGCTTTGGTGGAAACACCCACACATTTTCACAGCACAGCTAGACATCCTCTTACGACACATTTCCATCGCACATCTCTGGTGGAAACGCAGCCTAAGAGGTCTACCGACAAGATGGACAAACCAGCGTGTAAATATCAAATCATCATCGGTATCGTATTGGATCGGATGCTTTTTTGTTTTGCTTTTTGAGTAGCTATTCAAATAGAGAACCGTCACTAAGCATAGAATTCACCTTTCATTTGCGTTTTGGGCTGAACGCATGCACCCATTACACGTTTTTCATTACGATGGTATCAAATAAAGAGCGTCCACTGCATATGATTTGTAATTGGTCACTTTATAAATTAAGTGGCTAAAAACATTAGCTGAATAGGTAAAGTTTCATTGACTTTTGTGTTCGTTTTTTCAAGCTCTATCTATGACAGTGAGGCAATCAATCTGTATTAGTAATATTCAAACTTTTACTTTAGATTTAATAAAACATTCACATCAAATAATCACAGTTGATTTGAATCGTACTTAATACTCTTGTTTAACAAATAGTATGAAATGTAAAAGCATTTTGCAATACAGATACAATTTAGCCGAGTAACTTTGCTCGTTAGCTTATTACATTTCAACTTAGTTGTTAAGGGCAGCGAACTATGCAATGTTGTTTCCATTACATCAGTTTTGCTCTGAAATGCTGCTGCTATTTTTCTGACTTCGACATACCTAATCAAAGAAGAACTTCGACTAACAACAGCACAAATTGGTTGTAAAATGTAGACTGTTTGCTAATCAACTAGCTACATAATAAAATAAATACTCCAAAATGCTGCAAATAAATTCTAATAATTCAGCAATGACTACATGCCTACATGCATGGCATGGCATGGCAGTTGTTAATATCTCTAAGGTTAAGTTATCTAAAGTTTTAATTAAATCTGTTCTTTTATGCAAGTAGGCGTTAGTCTGTAGAAATAAACAGCGACTTACGAGCTTACCAAAGAAGAGTCCGACTCTCTTCGTGAGGTTGTCGCTTGTAAGCTTCAATTGGGTTCCAAATAAATTATCTTGTAGTGTACTTTATTTATTATTAATCGGTCAGGTATCAAACGACTGCCGGGAGTCGCATAATAATGGAATTTCTATTGTGTCTCGTTCACACATACTTGACGAGTTAATAGTGAAATTTATTTTATGAAACACAATAAGTTCAATCTAAGCTTAGATGTTGCATGACCGATATTGTTCTTAAATAGGAAGTAGTGTAGAATATAGATAGTGCCATCCCCGAAGGAGCGCCCCGTTCATTTTTGATTGAGGAAAGGGCGGGGTGCGGGGTATGTGGCAAATAATAAAAAAATATAAAATAAACATTTAATATAATATCATATCATCAAATATTAGCAAAAGCTTGCACAAGTGTACTATAAACGATTAGGACGAAGGGTGGCGCTCGCCTTTGTGGATAACACTAGCTATAAATAGGATAACATCTTCTCATTTTGATATTAATACAAGTCCGTTAGGTACAATCTTTAGCTCAAGCTTTTATTTGCCATAGCAATAAAATCTCTCATATACAAAGTTGGATTACACCTCGGACATAGCTAACTTGACATCAGGTCCCAACTTCTGAGGGCATCGTACTAGCGTTTGTTTGAATTAGCCAACTCGTAGCAAAGAGGTTGTAAGTTCCCGAATCTGAACGCAAAGTTCCCTGTTACTACATAGCTTGGGAAGGATACTTCTTTACTTGGATTACCTTTTGATACTCTATGTACATATATTATAGCGCAATCAAGATTTGAGTATTGAGTACATACTTGTAGTTAAGATGTTCTTTGAAAAATGAAGTAAAGATCGATTTAAATGCTTGTACCTACAATATATCGATTTTTATAGGACCCGGCGAAATTTGTTTCGACGTCAGCCCCGTCCCGTCTAGTACCGTCATTCTAAATGTTAAACGGTCCCAGCGAACATTACTTCGCCGCGGCCCCGTACCGCCCCAGCCCCAGCCCCGTCAAACGGGATAAAAACTGAAAAGTATCCTATGTCTTTCTCCTGGTTCTAAGCTACCACCCCACCGTTTCGCCTTGGCCCCGTACTACCCCAGCTCCGGCCTCGTCTAACGGGATAAAAAGTATAATTTGTCCTGTTTCTGGTTTCTCTATATCTGGGTTCCTCCGTAGTCCGTACCAATTTTCAGCCAAATCGGTTCAGCCGTTCTTGAGTAATAAAAAGTGTAACTAACAAGACTTTCTTTTATATACTTACACGTACATGAGCACCCAGTAGACTTTAATTCATTAGTAAAAATACCATATCTAGAACGTGGACAAAAGCTATTCAATATTAAAACTATGTTGCCACAGTCATAATTTCATTGTAAAGGCAAGTACGAAATTGCATAATTTATACTACACAACAATAAGGTAAATAAATATTCATGAACGAATTCACTTCTGCATAATAATTTTTCAAAAATGAATACGGACACTGAATGCTTTCAATGAATTATAATAGCAAATACTCATGATGAGTACTGATTAAAAATAACGTAACTCATTTCACACACAGTTTATTTAACGACGCTATTGTTTTTCTTGATTTGAAACTCACATTTTGATATAAATGTCACGTAAAATGATTAAAAAAAACTCCATTAATAAAAGTATCGCATAAACAACTAATAAATCGTTCACATTTCACACATTTTGGGGTTATGTACTTTCGGAAAGCAACCTTAAAATGTCGTAGTACCGTCCAATTTCCAGTGAAATTTCCCGTTTTCCTCTTCAAAGTTGTAACACCCGAAGCCTAGTAAACCCTATAAATAAAACAAACAGAATTCTTGAAAGCGTCAAAATTACTCACATTACGAAAAGTAGCTGCTCCGCTCCGGTCGTCGCTAAAATCACAGTCACAGTTATCACATGCACTTTTTAATCTGTATCCCACTGCACTGCACTGTTTTTTTATAACACCACCCGTTTCGGACTCAATGGGGTACTATTTTCAAAATTCACGCGTCAAATCTAACATCAACCGATACGTCCCGGCGACCGGCGTACACTGAAATCCAACCCGGCCGCCTGTTTTGCCGTCTCTTTCGCTCGTTGACGTTTCGTATAGTGTAATATCGTGTGTCTCGTTCCCTCGACCTGAAAGAGAGCGTGTACTCGTAATACGTATAGGTCAATATGAAGCCTCCTCGGGTGCTGGAGGCTGCAGTTAGGGTGTCCATGGCGTGGGGGGTTGTGTAGATCGACTGGCTTGTGTGACGTACATGCGTAATTTTAACGTTAGGTTGGTATATGGTTCGAATTGTAGTAATAACTTTTAGCAAACATACATTTCTGAATTTTCGTAGCAAATAACCTCTAGATAATAGCTTTTGGTGTTGGTTGTATTTCTAAGGATGAATAAATCCTAATATGTTTGAATATTTTTCGCTGTTCTAAATCAGTATTTTATGTGACTCTTACATTGTATTTTACTTATTGTACATTACAATGAAAACACATTATAATAAAACATCATATATACGATAACATAATAACCTGTTGATGTTGCCGATGAAAATAATAATTATAACATGTGTTCCTATTTTATGTATTACTTAGGTTTGGTTATGTTTAGTTTTTTTGTTGGTACGACTGCAGTTTCAAACACTGAAATAAAACGTGAAAAGTTTTAATAGCATTGCTTATCAAGGTTTTAATTATTTTTAACAGTGACCGAGTTCAATAGATGCGTTTGCGAACAAACTTTAAAACTGGCTGTTTTTCCAGCGAATCCTCGCGAACCTACAACCCATAGCCACCCTGCGCGATCTGTCTCAACCGGCATATTCTGCGCATGCCCACTCAAAATCAAGCCGCTGCCAACGTTACAGAACACACCCCGAAAATTAATTATTCGAAACAGCACAAGCGTTCCTCGAATGATAGTCATTATTCATCGCTACATTGATTAGGTGAAGGGCGCTGAATCATCGGAACTCATGATCTGATGATCGTACGGCTTTTAAATGTTTGGAGTGTAATTTATGTTGGTGTTATAAATGAATTTATAGTATTTATTCGCGACTTATTCAGTACTTAGGCGGTACATGGAAAATTTAGTTTTTATATTTGGACGACACGTTTGGTGTAATTGGTGACCGAGTCATTTGTTTGTTTGACGCATTATAAGAAAAAAATATTTTTATGTTGTGTTTTTCAAACTTTTTAAAGTAAATCTCAAGCAATGTAGCAATTTCATTGGAGCAGTTAACAAAGAAAGCTTGATTGTACTATCTTACTTTTATGAATACTTAAACGCATTATCTTTAAGCAACACTTTAGCTAACTTACTTTTGAATAACTGAAACATTCCACCCGTTTCGGTATCATTAATTAAAAAAAACTTCTAGCATATTTTCTTAATACTATTAAGCAGCGACGAAACTTTTAACACGGCTAACTTTTTTTAATTATCATCCGAAGTGTTGCTTATCCGTCGGAACCAATTTAATAAGGTATCTTGGGAGAACGTTTTAATCTCAAATTATTTATTTTCACCTTGAACTGGCTTTTCGGAACTTGAAGAAGGGTTCCAAAGTTGAACATCACCTTTCGTCTTTAGATCCGCGTTCTAATTTATCAATGTGTACCGTAATTTACTTTTTGGAGTACTGTATTGGTGCGTCGTAAGAATAAATTATATTTGAGTCTAAAGGCGTTTCGTTAAGGAGAAGCTTCTGTATAATATGATAAAGATGAAAAAAAATATTAAGGGTAAATTTATTACAATTATTGTTACTTATCATATTAATCACAGCCATATGAGTCGCAAAGAGATGCAGTTTTGACAGTTAAACAGCTCTGCTTTACTGTCAAATTAGCAATTCTTATTGCAATTTTGCATTATATTGATAATATTACTATAATAAAACAATATGGATATTACCTTATTCATACCATTGTAGTATTAATATAATATAACCATATTGATAATATTCGTTTACACTGAGTGGGAATTGAACTGCCTTGGAATTTAAAGGATCAAGTTGGATTGCAATACGACCAGCACTACTAACTTAACTATTATAAATGAATAAAAATTGCACAAACTAGATTATGAAATTGACTCCCCAAACACAAAACAAGAATTTTTGAAATAATGTATAAGATTTTACAATAAATTGTATCAAAACCTGTTAAAAGTCATAAACCAAAAAAAACTTGAAAGATTCGTGAGCTCAAATATTTACAGCTTTATGACTTACCCTTAATGAACGAAAAGCACTTGAAAGAGTGAGAATTTTTCACGACCCAGAAATGACGCTAATGCATTTCGATGTTTTAAGTGATTCCTGTTTTTAATCTTGAAGCTGTAAAGGATTTTTGTAACCCAGCGATTTAAGAAATACAATTTCCAAAACAAGTAATAATTTTCAATACAAGTCTGCTATTTTACGTGGACGACAGTTTGCCAAACGGCAGCTGCTGTCCGTCATCAATTCATCATACCATTGATTTATCGTCGTTGTACGTCGAGATGTCACGCGCCAACTTATTGTCAACTTTTCGTCGACACTCTGTCATCGTGCCGTCACTGCATTGTCAAAGTGTTGACTCCGCTCATGACGTATCATCGAGCTAAAGATAACAAGGATAGCATTGATTAAGTTTTTGAATAATACAGTCGAGTTGTAAAATGTTTTACTTTTACTTCAAATGTAAGCATAAATACAAATAAATAGTCCCCCCTTGCCGATTTCGACTACGGTGGCCAGTCACAACGACTAACCGACTGCGCGGGACATATTATAGTGCACAAGTGTCTGCGCAAACACAGGTGCACTCTCTATTCCTTTCACTCTCATAGCCCGATGGGACAGTATTATTACATAAATACAGTACGTTATCATACAAACGTTATAAGTACCGCTAACAAATTAAGCTGTAACTATATCAAAACTGATACAAAGTTGACACATCACTAGACTAGGTTGCACCTATTAAAGTGGATAATCCTATTAAGGCGACACATGCCGTCCAAATCTCGCGATAAATCTGATCGCCTGCCGTCGGTCAGCGCTACAAACGGTTTTAGCACCGGTAGTATAACTCAGTGCATTCTGAAAGGCTCTACTCTGAAAGCTTGTTTGCATACACGGATAGCCATCGAAATCATTCACATGTTTATGCACTCATTCGCAAAAGGAATGGTTTACTATATTTGGCTTAGCTTACTGGCGTAAAACTATTTGTCAAAGCCTCAAAGATCAATAGAACGCTAGCGGTTGTGTGAACAATAGTAGATTGTTATACAAGGGGAGAAAGCGACCCATTCCACTCGAGATGTTTCTGGCGCTCGAACGAAGTGAGAGCGCCAATAATTCGAGAGTGAAATGGTCCTTTCACCCGAGTTATACATACTATTTTTCATTTCGACTGTGAGGAAAAACATTAAAATTACAATAGTGGTTGTAGATGTAATGGTCAGGTATTATGTAGTACAGCGAGAAAGGAAAACTCAAGTTTTTGCACAAAAAGACAGTTAATTTACAGTTCTCCGAACATCTTACATGATTAGAAAGAATAACGACACGAATGCATGAAAACAGTACGAAAAAGCAGACGATACGAAATAATTAAAATCCTTGTAAAAAATATCGAATTTTCCCCACAGATAATAATTGTCAAAATTTAAAAAAGTAGGCATAGAGTTCAAAAAGAAAAAATGACACTGACAATGTAAAAAAAAAGTGTCATCTTGGTATTATGGCGGGAAGCCGAATATTTTAATCACCGATTACTAAATGTATATTTTAATTATAGATTAAATCGATTGAATATTTTTAAATCAACGATCATAATAAACATGTTTTTCAATGTATAGCTAAGCAATTTTTTTTATTATTTTTATAAAATGATGTGACTCAATTATCTTTGATCCAAGCTTTGAATGCATGCCTTGACTCTATACCATGCCAATTAAAACTAAATTACTTTCCACCCTAGGGATGGATAAGCTATTTTCCACCCGGCTATCTACACAGGAAAGTGCTATTTTCCGAACAGGAGAGATGAAAAAGAATGACAAAATAATTTGATTAACTTAACCGTGAGGGAAAAATTACAACGTTTATTTTTGTTAAAATTAACTTAGCGCTAGCTAACCCGGATCTGCCCAAGCCTGCTTGGTCTGAAGGTCTTAATGCCAAACATAGCAAGGCACAGAGAGTGTCAGCGATGAGAAAACTCTCAGAAGAAGCCTGTTCACTAATGACTCTTAAGATATTCAGATTAAAATTGATAGCAAATACTGACACGTTTAGACCCAGTTGCGTGACCGATAATTGGACGTACACAACTATTGGATAAATGTCGATACCAGTAGTGGTTGAATATACACGATTGTGCGCGTTTTGAAGAAAAAATACCTTAACGCCTGAACCAACGGTCATCAAAATAGCCATTCTGAAATAGTTAATAGAATTAACTAACGATCACGCAACTGAACCTAAATGGTAGGTTATTTACTGTGCTTTATTAATAAATGTTAATAAATACGCTTAATTTGTATCGTATGTTTGGGTTATAAATATTAAATACAAAAATCGTGTTTGAGAGTAGGCCTTTGGACGTTCCGCAACGTATATCGGATTGTAGTAAACCAAGGTAAGTGCTGTGACATTATTTCGTGCTGATGATTTAAAGACGTTATAGATTGAAAAGAAAGGGTGAAGGATTCCTTCATTTCTCAACACAGGGATCGATTCCTTGTCTAACATACTTTTTACAAGTAAAATTTATAATTGCATTATAAGACTTAGTCAAAGCCAATTACAAAAACAAGTAAACATAGACTGTTGCAAGACGCAAATGGAGGGCAATAAGGTCTCAGACCCAAAGAAACCGGCGCAGTATGATTGTTCAAAAACACTACACAGGCTAAAAAGGGGACAAATCCTTTTAATCCTTTTTATTTTTATATATCTTTATTGCACAAACCACACGGCGGAATTAATGTTTTAAACACTATATTACAAATTGCAAACACCCCTCCGCCAATCCGCACTGAGCCCGTATGGCTCATACTACCTCACATTTGAGGTAAGGCCTTTGCCCAGCAGTGGGATGCTTACAGGCTAACTTAACTTAACTAACTTTATTAAATATTTCAGACGGATCATGGTTCAATTTTTTTTCATCGTTTTCTGTGGCTATTAATAACGTAAGGAGGCTGCCGTGGTATTTTATTCTCAATTAAAAGTCTAGTGTGTGAAACTCCGAGCTTTTCAAACTCACTTTTTTTCGAATCGTTTTCCACCAGCACACACCACGCTTTGAACAACATAGAAGGGGTTTTTTTTGGTAACACGGAAGCAAACAAGAAACTATCTGTCAGAGCTCAAAGCAAGTTTGAATACAAGGATTTCCGAAAAAGTTCAGATTGAATGAGGTTGTATCATAAAAAGTGAACTTTCGTTTCACGCTGCAAATAAAAACCAATCATTACTTCATATTGTTTTTTTTTTCCATAACACAAGTGCACTACTTACTTTGGGATCAGAGAATTGTACATGTTATTGGTGTCCAATATTGTAACTGCGAAAGATGTTCAAATACGTTTGTATGTTATATTTTCATGTCATAACGGTTGATCTATTGTGATGAATTTAAACATAGCATAGAGATAATGTATGTCATGGAAACGGACATTCGAAAGTTTATTCCAAAATATTTCTATAAGAGTAAAAAGTGTTTAAAGGACATGCAGAGTTTTCGACTTTGTACACAATTATTAAAATTATCTTGGAACATAATATTTTGTATAAAGTAATATGAAACTCATGTAAGTACTCAGTAAGCTCAATTGGCATTAGGCAGTGAACATAGTGCGAAGAACCAACGCCGTTGGGGGAGAAAAGTTATAGATTGCATGGAGACCCTTTGACCAAAGACGCAGCGTACGACGTTCGCCGACAAGATAGACAGACGACCTTGCAAAGATCGCAGGATAATATTGGATGCAAACCGCTTGTGATCGGTCGATGTGGAAAACAATGGGGAATGCCTATTTCAGCAGTAGACGTCCGTTGGTTGACAATGATAAAAATAATGATGAAAATGAAACTACTTGACACCTACTTAACGATTGTGTTGCAAGCCCTAACGCATTTGCATGAGTTGCGGCAGCGATGCAGCTAAAAAATACCAACAAGGATGCAAATATCACACCTAGCATGATTAGAGCAAGACATAGTAGCATTTACGCATTACGCATTTAAATGTCATATTCCGCATGCGAAATCGGCGCATTTGCATGCCGAATGTGATATTTGTAGACTAGCAGTATCAATGCTTTCATGACAATTAGGTAGTTAATTGTAAGCGATTTAACGATTACAGCAATCCTACCTGTATCATCTTTTTTCAGAAAATACACCAGTTTTATTGAATTTTTTTCATCTGTGACGTAAAATTATCACATTTGAAGTACAACATCATATGATTAATATATTTTATTCCACTTTACACTGCTCTGTACATGACAGCAATTTGTTAACTGCGGAAGTCACTTTGACATTCAAATTATGTGCTCACTGAGTTACGAATTTTGTATCTCATTACAAATTTGATGGGAGTAGAGGACTTGCATTGATTTGTACGAAATGTAAGAAAGAATATTGTGGTAAGGATTTTTAATTGGTTCTGAAATTTATGCGAATACTACTTTATTGATCAAAACACTTCACGGATTTATTTCGCGCACATTTATAATGTGCACAAATAAATCAGAAAAGTGTTTGTTGTCAACTAGAAGTGACTTTTAATATCAGTGAAATATCATTATTTAAATTGACCATTACGAACATGAGTAATATAATCACTCTGTTAGATTTGCAGTTAGAACTCAAAAGAATAACTGGTATGAATACATAGAAATTCGCTGGAGGATCAAATTAATTAAATGAAGAAAAGCTGCATGGTTCTTTAAAATCCAAAACATTTTGCTGTTTCAGATAATCTCAAGTCGCATTTGAATTAAAAATAGTTTTTCTTAATTCAGACGAGAGTTTTCAATTAGAATTTAATGAAAACAGTATATTTTTTTGCTAACCCAAAAGTGATGTTCATTATGTTTTACCATTAAAAAGCTCTTAACATTATTAAATGCCTACTTCGTCTTGTTTCAACGATGTCGTTGTAACCTTAAGGCTGTAAAGCATAATAATAAACAGCTTGTTTTTAAATTCTTATTCCTTTTTTTATTTTTGGTTTTCTTATTTCATCGTTTAAGAATTAAAATATGACACTGTGAGTGTTAAAAACAAAATTAACCATTCAATAGGCTTGTTAATGTGACGGTAGCCGAGTGGTATAGGCATACGCCTGGATAGCTTAAGACACGGGGTTCGATTCCTCGTCTGTCCCAGAGTCACGGTTGCTTTTTATAAGTGCAATTTATATTATCGCAAAAATATCCGTAAATTGTGTTTTATTAAATCCGTTTCTTTTATGTGTGACGTGAGTTGTTATAAATTTAAAATTTAATGCAATAATTTATTACACCGTTAAGTTGAATGAACTAGCTGTCTTATTCATTCTATCCTCAGACTGCTTGAGCTCCAAAATAAAATAACCTATCCCTTGTATCGTTCGGGTCCAGACGACTACGGCGGGTAAGACCGCAACATTCACAGACAAGCCTGTTACACAAAGTTCGTCTTGAGTTCAAACTCCTTGTAATGGGTTTTATTTCGTCTAAAAGAGCACCAATTCATATGACGTTATCAAAGGATATTAGGTTTTTGGGATTTCGTAAGGGATTAATGTTTGTTATTTATATCAAAAGAGTTTGGACAGAAACTTAAGCGAACCTATTTCATATAAAAATGCAAAAAAAATATGTTTGGTAAAATATAACGCTTCTTCTATTTTCGTCGTCACTTAAACAAAACTTGAGTTTGTTTGTTCATATTGTCCACAATCTTCTCATTGCAAACGTGTCACAAATTCATTTGGAACACATTCCACGGCCCATCAATCCATGTACCGACACAATTAAAACGAGCTTCGAGATTGAACACCTCCCATCCGTCATGTTTGACTGGTAACTGTCACTCTAATCTATAATACAGCCTGTACTTTCGACTCTTGTCCTGCTCACTCATTCCCCAGCTCTCTGTAAGAGACAAAGACGGCTAAAGCTGAAGTTATGAGGCTATGTTAAGTTATGAGGATCGTTTCGGTATTCAGATATTTACTCGATTTTTTTAAAATAATTGAATATGATGATGATGACTGGCACTTAATAACATTTAAGTGACAGTGGAGAGAAGAGCAAAATTCAAGAGATAATTAAATTAACTATAAATGTTTCCCGATGTCAATAGCATTGAATTTTGATTAGATAAACTTAAGGTTTGACAAAATTATATAAACCGATTTAAAATAAATGATCTGCAGAACAAATGCAAACTGTATTTTTTTAGTAACAGGGCGATAAACTCAAGTTACACCAAATAAGAGCTTTACCTTGAAACCAAATAACAGGATTTCATGTCTTTACATTTTTGACCAACCTAAGTAAAAAAAGTGTACTAAAATGAGAAAAAACCCCTGAAGTTATGTGTCTTCAAAGAATTATTTTACAAGATAATTTTTTAAATCTAAGCAAATCCGTACTCCGATAAGGAGGCCGATAAGATCTTATTTGTATTCAGAGCTCATAATATTCGAAGCCTTATTCTCATTATGGAAAGACGCCTCATAAGAAGCCGGTGAAATACAATGATTTACGAAATTACGTCGAGTTATAAAATCGTACACATTTTTTTTTTATTCCGCTTACCTCTTAATGTAAGCGGAATAAAAAAAAAATGTGTAATTCTATCATACATGGTAAAAAAATACACATTTTATGTTAATATAAAGTGCAACATAAGGGAAGGTTGAACAACACTGTGAGGATGACGCCTATGATCTTGCAGTCACTTTGACTTCATTTATATTGTCTAAAAACAGATAGACCAACTCACCTAATCGACCGTAATTTTAATATTATCATTTCATACATTACTAGCGCTCCCAGCGAACTTCGTTTCGCCCCCAGCCCCGTCCCGCCCCGGCCCCGTTTTATGGGAATTTTCTTTACTATAAACCTCACGGAATCCGAGACCTTTCCAACGAATGCAAAACCGTGGAAATCGTTTAGTGCGTTCTGGAGTTATAGCGTCAGGAAGGAAAACCCGACTTATTTTTATATAGTAGACTAGCGGTCCCAGCGAACTTCGTTTCGCCCCCAGCCCCGTCCCGCCCCGGCCCCGTTTTATGGGAATTTTCTTTACTATAAACCTCACGGAATCCGAGACCTTTCCAACGAATGTAAAACCGTGGAAATCGGTTCGTGCGTTCTGGAGTTATAGCGTCAGAAAGGAAATCCCGACTTATTTTTATAAAGTAGATAATATTTTTTCGTTTCATTTCTCATAATAATCTTACAACCGATTACAAAGCTAGAAAAGCTAATTTTTCATAGCCACACGAGTGCAAGAAAACAATTGTCGTTTCAACTCCAGGAGTATCCTGTGTGCCGTTGTGTGCGGAACAAAAGTCGTCAGCGCATCGGCCATTGTTGGCTCTCGTGAGGTAACAAATGATGCGGCCTCTCCGAAGTATCTCTGACCGGGAGCCTTTGTTTCCACCCTATTCAATTGTTCGAGGTATGATAACGTTCGGTATTTGCTTAGGAGACTTGTTTGAATCTGATGTGGGATGGTGGAAATTTTTATCGGTTATTGAGCTTCGAGGATTATGGGGTGAATTCGTATTATTTAAAGTATCGACGGGTATAGTATTTATTCCAGCTTTATTATATTTACGTAACCAGCACTAACCTAACCCCAAAAGTATAATGAGTATAACAGAAATTAATTTACGGTTCTTTGATAAACCACACAAGCCGCCAATATCCTCGTTTAAGCAGAAATAATCAACTTGTCAAACTTTAACAAGTACTAAGTTTCAGGCCTGGTTTCGTGATCGACAGATAACTGAACTAATGAACTGAACTGAATTATGACGACGCGTTTGGTGTATTGGTTAGCGCTCCTGACTATTACGCCGTCGCGGTTTCGAATCCTGCAAGGGGAAATATTTGTGTGATGAGCACGAACATTTGTATCTAAGTCATGGATGTAATATGTTAGTATTTATTGGAGACGCCCGCGTCATAATCGTTTTTTGGTACTTTGTAACACAAGGAAGCAAATTCCTTACCACGAAACCAGACAATTAGTGTGTTGTTTGGCACATATTTATTTATTCATTATTGAATGTAGTTACCGGCTGTTTAATATATACAATTATATGTGTTTTTTCTAGAATAAAATATACCCATTCTGGCATTTGGTTAAGGTATTATTTCTTTGAAACAATCTCAGTCGTAAATATTTACCCGCTGGTAACAACATTACTTGAACCGTTGAGTTAACTCGATCAAAAAACCGCATCTTAAGCGAGGAAGTCAATTACCAACTACGCGACAAATTTCAAGTACCAAACTAGTATCAAGTACTATGAAAATATTAATTTAGACAGTACAGCTTCATGATTCTCAGACGACCATTTTCTTCAGTTTTAAGTAAATGTCAGTGTTGAAAGGCATTAAAAAAGTGTAGATTAAGATCAAATCAGACCGGAAAAGATGTGGTATGACGACTTGACCAGAATTGCGATAGATTTGGTGTCATTATCAGCTGACAGGTACCCGTGGAAAGTGTTGGAGGCATAGAAAGTAGTATAGTATAGAATGACAAACGCGGATTTTCAGCGTAACCAAAAAGTTACTTTACATGTGTGCGTTCAATAGTGATGTGTATCTTATGGTGGTCCAAGTTTTATCGACGAGGTTACGATAAATCATGTAAATTGAAACAAAAATAATTAAATTAATGCACTTTTAATAACATAATACTTTTTATTTGATAAACAAGACAACCTCATTTTTGTTAAATTACATATTTATTTATTTATGTATAAAGACTAGCTAGAAGCACTTAAACACGTTCCAACATAGACCTTACCACAGCACAGCTTCGGGCCAGTTGTGTGGGCCAGTGCTGAGAAGAAGCTGTGCAAGAATTACGGTAACCTAAAAAAACAGTCAAAAAATTTATCGATACTGATGACGTCATCATTTAGTCAAGCCCTAGTGTAAAGAAACGGTTTCTTATTTTACTGAAAATACCTGAATTAATCTATTGGAAACTTTGATATATGGCTGCAAATCACAAAGGACGTCCTAAATTTACTGTACAATTTGTCATCGGAGTCGATTTCACTCACAAATTTTATAAAATTTGGAATTTAATTTTTTATCAATGATTCATATTTACAGGTAGAAAGTATGATTTTCGGGATTGTATCCTCGGCGCACTTCACAGTTGCTGAAAGCACAAGTCATTTTATCTGAAATTGTTATACAAAACTTAAATTATAATTATATCCATTCATAATTTTTCAAAAATTCCAGCGACGGAAACTTGACGTATCCACTAAATCCATTATTTCTTAGAAAACGGTCACGCTGTCATAAGGTCTTTCGCTGTCAAATCCTATAGAATTTCACTAAGTAGCACGCTCTTTTTAAAGCGAAGATTTTTTTCTTTCTCTATGGTTGGAGGAGATCTTTGCCCAGAAGTGGAATGATGTAGGTTGATAAAAAAAAACAATCTAGAAGATTTCTATTTCATTTCCTAAACACAACCAGTGGGCCTAACATGCATGACACACTATATCTTTCGATCGACATGACAAGATTAGTCGATCTATGCTATTTTATCATATTCCTTAACATGCCAACCACGTTGGACAAATTTATCCACAACGATAACGAGATATGTCAATTTCTAATCATTCACTCAATTTTATGTCAAATTTTGGCTCAAAATGATCAACTTGACACAATGACAGATAGACTCGATATTGCCCACAGATTAGTTAGAGTATATCTAATATTGCCCACAGATAATGAATTCAAATTAATAAATATGTTAGGGATAAAATATGGCACGACTCAGTCATATATTTTTGCTCTAAATATGTTGTTTATGATTTGTCGTCGTCGCTAATGGTGGACGATAATGTTACACGGCGAAATATCAAAATTCGATAAAAATATGTGTGGCATGTTAGGGTTCAATGATAATTTTGTCATATTTAGAATTTTGACAGTACGACATGACTTTCATGGCAGCCATGTTAGCAACTGCGGGTATGTCGATTTTTGACAGACAAACGCGCTAAAATGCCTCGATAATTTTTTATCACGGCGTGCATCTTAAGCCTGCAGATTTGTTCACTTAAGACAAGAGGTGTCCATGCTTCTTTATCAAAATTAGAATCATCAACACTGCATCGTCCTAAGAACCAATTAAATATGAAGTGTCTTTCCAGTACTGAAAGGCTAAAGCACGTCTCTCTCCTTTTTATGAGCATGAATTAGAATGTCCCTTAGGTCACGATCGATGCCAATACGGAAATTAGTATGGAAGGCGCGGTGTTTATAATAATAATAAACGTTGTGGAAAGAAAAATAACGTTGATTTTTTCAAGACCCTCTTTATGCAGTAAAAGATTGCCCGGACCTTCGATCGTATTAATTTCAGGTCTCGTTATTTGTTTATTCTTACGATTCCACAAATCGTTTGTTAGACTGAGAGTTTTCCTCTTCTTCTGAAGGTTTATTTCACTGTTTATTTGATGAGGTTATTTGTATTGCATATTTTTTATTTATTCTACAACTAGATGACCCGGTGAACTTCGTACCACTTACTTAGATTTGTGTAAAATGTAGTTAAAACTTAAGCCGAACAAAACGAATTGTTATGACAAAACTACAGAAAATTCAAGTAAAGCACAAATTGATATAAAAACGGAAATTCGTCACTTCCAAAGGACACGGTCGACCCGCCATACATTGCTTGCCCCAAAAGTAAAAATCCATGCGTCACGACCAAAACTAATTTTATGGGTTCGTTTCTTCGCCTTTTAAAATAATATAAGCCGTAAATAGCGGGGTTTTCACATGAAACGAAATAAAATGTGTGGGGTCAATCTCTTGCACACTATTTAGAACAGGTCTTTCTAGATCATAGCGCCATCTGTGTCGAAAAACCGCCATCTAGGCCACCAAAACTAAAACATAGAAAACTGCCCCGCTAGGGTGCGTAACGCGTGAAAATTACGATGACGCAAACAATAGCCAACGAAAAGAGAGAGTAGAGTTCCTTGTCACAGTTTTTTTTTTCAAGTTTTAGGAAGAGGTTAGTAGGTTTAAAGGTTAGTACCTATGGGAGGCAAACGTCATTTTCCTTCTTAAAATAGCGATTGCGAGCGCTTACTTATTTAACTAACTGCCAGTTCTATGACACAGTATGACACAATATGCCATTTCGTTAAGCGGTCGTCAGTTTGCTAATAAGTGCTCGAAACCGCTATTTTCTGCCAAACACAACAATTGTTGGGGACAGGAAATTGTATTCAATAGTTGTCCTATTTTTTTTGTAGATTTATATGCCGCTAGATAAACGCAAAGTAAATTAACAATATTGTATTAAAAATTCAAATTTTTTTTTTAAAAAATGATATAGTCAAGTCTCTTAATGCTTTTCTTTAATCAAACGTAAAACGACTCTGGGGCACGATACGACCGTGTCCTTTAAGAAGTAAGTTTTTTAAATGATCGAACCTGAGCTGGTTCCTAACAGCACACCAGGTTCGCCTCCTCCGTCCGATTTCCATGATCCAAATGTCTATCTCTAAAATATCTATTTAATATAGATGACCCCGTTGAACTTCGTATCACTTCGTTTCGGGGCGGCCTAATAGTAGTTTAGTAATCTGGCAATACTGTCAGTGTCACTGTCACCTAACTTTTGAAGAAAAGATTGTTCAAATGTAAAAACAGAACTTATAGTGAACTTATAGTTTAACTCCTTAAAATGCATTGTCCCTTTTGTAATAAGTGGATGGAACGGCAGAACAAAAATAATAACTGTCCAGCAGGCCTAGGATGCACGCCGTGATAAAAATTTATCGAGGCATTTTAGCGCGTTTGTTTGTCAAAAATCGACATACCCGCAGTTGCGAACATGGCTGCCATGAAAGTCATGTCGTACTGTCAAAATTCGAAATATGACAAAATTATCATTGAACCCTAACATGCCACACATATTTTTATCGAATTTTGACATTTCGCCGTGTAACATTATCGTCCACCATTAGCGACGACGACAAATAAAAAAAAACATATTTAGAGCAAAAATATATGACTGAGTCGTGCCATATTTTATCCTCGGCTCTCAAAAAACAATAGAGTGTAAAAATATTAAAAAGAAAGTCCCCGTGGAACATTTTTTATCCCTAACATATTTATTAATTTGAATTCATTATCTGTGGGCAATATTTGATATACTCTAACTAATCTGTGGGCAATATCGAGTCAATCTGTCATTGTGTCAAGTTGATCATTTTGAGCCAAATCTGACATAAAATTGAGTGAATGGTTAGAAATTGACATAATTCGTTATCGTTGTGGATAAATTTGTCCAATGTGGTTGGCATGTTAAGGAATATGATAAAATAGCATAGATCGACTAATTTTGTCATGTCGATCGAAAGAAATAGTGTGTCGTGCATGTTAGGCCTACTGGTTGTAATAAAATACTACTAAGATGTGACGAATGCTACATCATAATCGGTAACATTCTGTTGCCAGTACTAAAATATACTAAAATAAA
Source organism: Pyrausta aurata (assembly GCA_963584085.1). Lineage (NCBI taxonomy): Eukaryota > Metazoa > Arthropoda > Insecta > Lepidoptera > Crambidae > Pyrausta > Pyrausta aurata. Next base: position 1,730,176 of record OY757254.1, on the reverse strand, counting down.
TTAAATTATACCAAAAATCTACTAAATTAAATCATTAATTTTATTGCATTTGATAATTATAACAAAAAAAATTAACAAATATTCAAATTCCACCATTAGCGACGACGACAAATAAAAAACAACATATTTAGAGCAAAAATATATGACTGAGTCGTGCCATATTTTATCCTAGACTCTCAAAAAACAATAAAGTGTAAAAATATTGAAAAGAAAGTCCCCGTGGAACATATTTATTAATTTGAATTCATTATCTTTGGGCAATATTAGATATACTCTTACTAATCTCTGGGCAATATAGAGTCAATCTGTCATTGTGTCAAGTTGATCATTTTGAGCCAAATCTGACATTAAATTGAGTGAATGGTTAGAAATTGACATATCTCGTTATCGTTGTGGATAAATTTGTCCAATGTGGTTGGCATGTTAGGGAATATGATAAAATAGCATTGATCGATTAATTTTGTCATGTCGATCGAAAGTAATAGTGTGTCATGCATGTTAGGCCTACTGGAGTCTTATTACAATGTTGGCAGTATTTGCAGAACGTATACCTGCCTGTCATTAATTTGGTAAGATTGGCACCCGTCAAACATGTCAAACATAACCCATTCATTATTTTTATATTTTAAAATTTAAATACATGATGTTATGAGCAAAGTGATTATTATGTGGTCGATTCAAAAGTCTTGTTTTAATGCGTTCTTCAATTCGAGTGGAACCGAGACTACAAATACAGTCAAATGTTTGACAGAAAGTAAGTGGTCAACTTTTCTAAGGGAAAATGAAATTGTCGTTTTACTCTATCTTTCTCGCAATTTTTCCTTATTTGCTCACCGTTTAGACCTACCCTGGCCTACGACAAACATTTTAAAACCAAAATCAGCTCAATCGGCCCAGCCGTTCTGGAGTTTTAATCAGACTAACGAACATCAATTCATTTTTATTTATATAGATATTTGTGAATTAAGTGGTTTTGTCTAAGTAGGTATTTTTAATTAGGCGAGCTAAAATATGTTTTGATTTCAAATACTACGCTGAAGCATTTACGGACCTCAAGTCACAATATTTATTTATTTAAGTAAAGGCATTGTTCCAGTGACATATTTTCAGAAAATATTCAAAGGTTTTGTTAAAAGTATTAATAACATTTCAAATTATTTTCAAGCTTTCTCAACCATCAAAACCAAATAAGCTTGCAATCGAATTAACAAACATGGGATTTTGCATCCAAACTCGCAGTCCCGAAGTTGCGGAGTATCTTTAACAATTTTGTTTGCAAATTACGTGTTAGCCGACATTTGGCTCGTACGCAATAACACCACGTTTATTACCGAGCGTTACTTGAGAAGTAGCGAAGATATATGGACAAGGGAGGAGTGGAGACTAACGCTAATATTGTTTTTATTTTTTTTAGATCCCTATCATGCCAACAATTATCATTCATACCTATTTAATATATTTTTTTCCATCATCAGACGCGGTTCGAAGCTGGCGCTTATTTTAAGTCAACTTATTTTAAAGTAAGTGCTGAGACATAATGTACCACAAAAGGATCAGTCGTGTATATTTTGGTAAGGGATAACTTAATAAAATCGGCGATGAGACACACTTTGTAATGTTTGCTATCTTGTAGATAATTGAAGTAGTACATGCATTCAGCCAATCAGCCAATCCTCACCATTGAAAATGGTAGCACATACGCCACAAATAAAATGATGTTTACAAAATAAATTACTTGGCATGGCAAATGAGTTTACCTCTGCCATTATTGTAGGTACAAAATTACATACTCCACTCCTCCCATAGCCCAGATTTTCATATCACACTCGAGGTAACGCAACAAACGATGCTTCAGATTGCACAGTTTATTTCACCTTAGTCGTCATGTCATGTCATATTTACACTCACTTGCGAAAGGCGAAAGTAGTACGTGGCTGTTTTGGTAGCGGGTAAGACCTGTGTCAAATAATGCGTGTGGCCTGTAATAGGAGCAAAAAATGTAGTCAATGATTTTACAGAGTATTCGTATAGTTACCTTGACCTGGTCATAGTGCTCCAAAATGTTTTAACTAAAAAATATAATAATCCAACGTTATTATCTCTACTAGCATATCAGAATAGCTAACTCGTTGTAGTAAACGACAATGTCAAGTTCTATGACTGGATTCTTTTGTTTGCAATACTTTGCTGGTTTGATTTACTTTGTTAGAAAGTAACAATAAAATTATTTTTCAATTTAAAAAATTAAAACAATTTAATATGTGGAACTCGCTGCCCGCGTCGGTGTTTCCTAGTGACTGTAATCCGAATCTATTCAAGGTCAGAGTGAACAGGCTTCTTCTGGGCGAGCTCGTTCCATCTTCGACTCCGTCTTAGTCGCACTTGGCTTGGTCTGGAGTCAAGAGCAAACCCATAGATATAGAGATAAGATATATTTATTTACTTAAACATGTGTACAGTACATAGTTTTTACAAACACAGTAGCAGAGATGTTATAAACTTTTCATTGATATCAACATGTTTCACCGAAATTCGGCATGTAAATATATAATGTCAATTTTAGTCCTAAATTTGGGCAAATAATATATTATAGTAACTAAGTCAGTAATAACAATAGATATTAATCAATTCTAATTGTCAAAATTTATCTTCTAGAAAGTCATTTATATTATAGTAACACTTGTCAACTAGGAATCTTTTAAATTTAAATTTGAATTGCTCTGTAGATAGTATTTTATATTCATTAGGGATTTTATTAAAGATTTTAGGTGCCATACTTACAACGCTTTTTTTTAATAACAATGTTTTCGAAGTGCATAGGCACAGTCTATCACCATTTCGTCGATTGCGTATGACAGTATCGGATAAACGGGAAAACAGATCAGGATTACATTTGACAAAAACAGCTACTTCTAAAATGTATAACGACGGAAGAGTCAAAATTTAGTCATACTAAAAACATATGGATTACTTGTCATTTTAAAGGGCCTACATTTAAATTTTTTGCTCCTATTACAGGTCACACCTTGTATACTGAGATTGATTAAGCAGTCTAGTTGGAGTAGGTATAAAAGGTCTAGAATAGACAACCATCGATTGAAAACAAGAGCAAGATGGACAAACTAAAGACTGCAAGATCGGGCCACATGTGGGCTAATTACAATCGTTCACTTGAATTCAGCAGAATACGTCTTGCAGTTGATTATCATGGTGATGAGACATTAGAATAAAGATAATGAAAACTTAATTTATATTTTAATTTATATGTTTAAAATAATTCGCAAGAACCATGCACAACAAGTGATTGCCTGGTGATTAAACTTGAGGATTGGCACAGTTTTCAGACTCATACATTTTGAAAAAAAAAGGTACACTTTTGAGAAAGTAATGTAAGCATTGGTTAAAAAATATTATGCAAAAGTCAACTTATGCGCTTTTTTGTCTAGTATTCGATTCAAATCGCTTTTCTTTGAACCATACTCTAAGCCCTAAGGCACAAATTTCGGGGTTGATAGAATTCTTTATACCTACCCGAGATTTGTATTACTTTATATGTAACGTGGGAGCGTAGATTACGTTATTCATGTAATAAGTATTTCGACAGTTCTATCTAAATAATATACTAGAGAAGCCAAGAGATGAAAATAAATATACAGTTTCGACTGTCTATTAAATCCCATAAACTTTTTCCAGCCGATTTTTTCTAACTATCAAATACTTTAGTTGAATCGAAGAAACTACCCTACGAGTATTTTATATCCGTTAATGTTTCTTAGTTTTCTTTTAAAGACCACCAATATTCTTGCTTTTCTCAGCCCTAGACGTTGATTGATGTTTCGGGCTGTTAACATCCTCCTTTGATCGTGATAGGGTTGCCACTCCAGACTTTTTTGATTAAATTGACTTTTTTCGCATCTCTGTTAGCCGTCGTCGTAAATTTCTCTTATCGTCTTTGAAAGTTAATAAAAAACGGCGTTATGTTTTGATACAAAAGGAGCATGAAAGATGTTTTCTTTTCATAAATGTAATTTGTGTATGAGGTAAATTATGATCATTTTTTAAATTTTTAAATAAGAAATAAACTTGACGCGCTTCTGAATTTATTACATACTTTAATTAAACACAGAACATAATAAATAATATATTAATGGTCGATTGAATTGTTTGAATCTTTAAATTACTTGACTGACAACTACTATTCCAATTAAATAATAATAATGTAATTTAACTTACAACAACATGTGTTTATATAATTTAAGGAAAGCCTGTTATTGGCTTTTTTTATGTCATTTGTTCTTTGGTCAAGTATTTTTTGTAATCGCTGTTGGTTTTCTAATAAACAAACAAACAAACTGTTATTACTGATATCCATGACATTAACTACTTGCCCTATGTTATTATGTGTTTCATTTTTTTTTTATTATTGTTTAAAAATACAAGCTATACTAAACCGTGGAGCCTCATGCGATATTGATCTAGTAATAAAAATAAAAGTAATAAAAAAACAGTTACAATTATCACTAGGCGAGTCCATAAAACTTTTAGTCAACCTCGATTTTAAGATGACTACACAATTATAGGACCTAATCTTTAAAAAAAACCTTATTTTAAAAGCACAGACAAAAGCTTCAACACCTCGATCTTAAAATATTTTTTTTTTAATTTAAATACTAAAGGTGGAGAGTCGTCTCCTTTATGCGCCACGTATAGCAGGTTTTAACGCGAAATGCTTTCAGATTATTAGAGTTTTCTTTTTAGAACAATCAATAGGTAGAGTACAATTGCGACATTTTAGTTTAAAAACGAAAGCTCTTTAAATATAACCAGACACTAGACTACTTATCTTCGAAATAAAATAAAGCACTCATTTTGAATAATTTGAAATATAGATTGCCCAAATCTTTGGTCTGAAAATAAAATATATAATATATTAAAAAAAAACAACAACACACGGACCTGATCCAGCCAAGAACGCGGACAAGCAAGGGCAAGATTTAAAATTAACGTTGAATTCAATAATTAATCAAATATTATTATACACTTCTTTGCTTTATTTTCATAACCATCAGCTTTGTAAGACAATTAACATTTAAGGCAGGTTATTTAACAAGAAAATTATCGCTCACCGCACCAAAATAACGAATACTCCACGCAATTTCTCTTTGAATATTTTAATAAGAACGCTACGAAATTAATAAAGTAGAGTGTAATGTTTGAACCCCGCGGCCAACGTGACTTTCCTTCAGATAAAAGAGATTATTAGCAAACCTCCAACGTAAAAGTACTAACTTCAAAGCAACGCCCAAATTAAGCAAGATTCTCTTTCCAACAAAGGGATTCGATTATGGCGTAAAAAAGCCGGAAAAAAGTGACGTACAGTGATTTGCGTGATGAAATGAGGTTACGGATTTTCACTTTATTAAAAACCGAAAGAAAAGCCACAGTGAGGATCTTCAGAAATGTACACCTGCCTTTATTTATACAGAGAGAGAAGTCCTTTTTTAATATTAATAGGTAGGAATAATGAGTTAACATATAATAGAATTAACCTTTTTGAAAGCTTTCAAAATATTTGTTATTTTTTAAAACATTTATCGTTTAGTAGACTTAAAACTCTGTTAATCAAAAATCTGCTGTTCCATACATTGTGACCACCAATTTGAACTTTTGTTTCCATACTTACAACAACAGCACTTCTTTTTCTCGATTTTACTATAACTCCCGTATTTCAAGTTGATTATATTCATCAGTACACAACATTTTGGTACTGATTAAAATTTCAATCTGTATTGACTGACTACCAGAAATTCAGAGTTAATGCCAGAGGATAACCTTTATGGCATTACCATGAGAATGTCAACCTACCAATGTTACCTTTTGATACCTCAAAAATACACAAAAGACGAAACAGGAACGTTGTCAGAACACAAAATTTTAAAACCAAATCGGCTAAAAGGCAATATAAAGCTACATCAGCTCACGTGTACAATAATATAAATAAAAATATTGAAATTTATCCATTAACCTCAAAAGACTGTAAAAAAGTGTTATCTACTTGGCTTCAGCTACTTAGTTATAACGATACGGAGATGCTGCTTCAGTAAAATTTAATACATGTTACATATCTGCTGTTTGTTAATACGTGCTTGCTGTTACTACTTTAGTATATAATTGTATGCAACTCTTCTTTTACTTGTATAATGATGAAATCACTCTCACAATTTATATGTACCTACAAATTAGTAATAAATGTATTGAAGGAGCGTGGTTACCTGCCACAAGTATATGTCTATACTTACTAGGTGACCCCAAACATGTTTAATAATATGTGTACAATACTTGTTTTCTAAAGAAATAAACAATTTTGATTTTTTGATTTTTGATTTTGATTTGATTTTGATGTCAAAGTACTGACTGTGATTTCAGCTACAAGAAAAGACTCCTGACGACAGTTACAACATACACAAAGTCGAAAACATCCACTGATTTACGCAATCAAAATAAGTTGGGCAAGTCAAAAGAGGTCGAATAAATAAATTACTGGGTACACAGAAAATAATATCCAAAACATGTTGTCCTTGAATAACAATACTAACCAAAAATATAACAAACGTATACATAACTAATAACGTTGCTTGTTACTCGTTACAGGACTCATAATATCCACCGTGGGGTATCATTTCATTTGCCGACAATGTGCCACTTATGAGAGTAATCGTGTTATTTATTCAAGATGAGGTTATTTTGAGGGATATAACATACTTAATGTGTAAGAGGATATTGTTATACATTTGCTAGGAAGTATTCTCAGTAATGAGCATATTGTTAACTTAGAAACAGTCATAATAAGATTTCAAATACTCTCAACAAAGGTGGCAAATGAGTCGGACCAGCATTTTTTATTATTAATTTTATTATGTCCGTATTGTTGTGTGTCAAATTAATGTTTCTTTCTTTCTTTTTATCTGAAATTGATAAATGTTTTTTTATGTTACTAAATTTAACTATGTATGTAAGTTTATGGTGGTTTATGATTAAGCTGTTGTCGCTTGTCAGGAAGTCAAGATGACGGTAGGAGAAAAGAATGGCAATAACTCCCCACCAACAAGAGCGCGGTTCTGAAATTAAAGAAGTAGAAATTGTCGCTTGACTTTCACAAAGTTGATCAAACCTAGAGACCTTAAAGAAACAAACTGCTCAAATCATTTTACAGTTCTGCTGAGTAAACTAAAAAGTTTGAAAATACTCGTATTCTTCATTGATCAATAATTTTATATTACTTTGCAAAACTTCGTAGACATTTTGATCAAAGTAACGTTATCTTTGCCTACTAATCATTCTATAAAAGTTGAATAAAATGAAATTGAAATTAGATTGTGTCACACAAAGATCCAAAGATTTAGTTTCATAAAGTTTAACCCTACTATATTTCAACTTTTCCATTTTAACTTGAAATGCACGAAAGAGTAATAGTGTAAATTTCCAGAAAGTGCTAATTGCAAATACTTTTCCGTTGTAAACCTTACTTGGAGTCCTTTGGGTTTCTTATCTTCCTTCCTCATTATGCCGTATCTTAAAATGTTCCTTAGTAAATTTATTTTTCTTTCCCGGAATTTTCGTCTTGAAATTGGAAGGACACGCGGTGGTCAGTGGGCGCCGTAGGCGGTCATAAAAAGTATCTTATCAGGGTATTAATTAATATCTAAGTTTAATCTATAGAATTAGAATTGCTTCGATTTAGATTTAAACTTTATAAAACTAACAAGATGATATTAATCTTGTCGGAAATGTGATAAGGTTTTATTTACGTTGCAGTAATTTAAGCGGTTTGTGTCACAAATTATTGGGGTATTATAGTGGGTAATATTTACTAAAGGTAAGCTACGATTTTTTATAACGGTTGGTTAGATAATAATTAAGAACGATAAAAAGGAATTTAATTTATCCATACACAATTAAAACAAAAAATATTTTTAGAAGAAAGTATTTCATAAAATTTATGATTCGTTTCACAGGTTATGTTAGGTTAGAAAATCCCTTCAATCGTAATATTTCAATATTTTTCGCATACTTTAACAACAAGTAATGTGTCCAATGTTAGCTGAAATTGAAATATTCAGAAGATCAATTTACATACAGCTCTATTTAGAATGGTTTGGCTTTACATATTAGGTACTCATATCTATGCTTCGGGTGAAGATTTAACGTTGTCTTGACTGAGAAGAAAATTAATATTAATTAGCCTACATAATCCGCGTGTTTAAGGCGCTGGTATGATTTTGTATATGGTTAAATTCGCGCACTGCAGATTATATTAGCATTACAAAGGATTACTTAAAAATTTTGATACTTGTATGATATAGATGTAATGCTAGAAATAAATTTAATTTGGGGAGTAGCGATTAATTATTATGTCGCAAAAAACGTTTTGTATTAGTAGGATTAACAGCCAAATAGATCCTTGTTTCTGGCTCACTCAATGGTTGACTGGTAGAGACTGCTGTAAACATTAAGTCTGCCATTTGTAATTTTATCTGTGTGTGTATTAAAAAGATTAAATAAATCATTCAGGCCAACTGACTACAGTGGTTAAACTTTATTAAGAGTAGCTATCTGCGCAGGAAATATATTTATTAAGAGAGGACGCTTTACACAAGGACATCTTCTCTTTTTGTATGCCCATTGTTTGATAAGTAGGCAATAAGAAACACTAGCGTAAATTTGACGTGTGTTTTTAAATGATTTTCGAATGTAAATCAATGTGATGCCACACGGCAGTGATTTAAAGAAAGTTAAATAAATTTTCTATCTAGTCACGTCTTTAATTAACGTAATTTCCGCTGACTTCGAATAAAAATGACTCAAAATATATTTACAAGAGTGATTAAAAAATAAAGCTGCTAAACGTAAAATACATGCAATTCAAAAATTAACTTAATTTTTATTTGGTTATAAAATGAATGGATTGTCGAAAAGTATCCTACAAAATGAAACGCAATAAATTCTTGATTCGAAATTTTATTTTTATTAGATCATTCGTTAAAATTGGATTATCCTGATAAGATTCATGTTTGTATTGCCCCAGCAGACAATATGCATGTAAAATTTGATGGGGATCAGTTGTTTGAGTAAGTCGTAAAACAAAACGCTTTCATTAAGAAAATGAGCTACAGGCAGACAAGGATATTCGGCAGACTAGTAGTAGCGTAAAATACTACAAATACGCACATAGCTTAACTTAGAGCCGGTTGTGTGATCGACAGTTAACTCAACTAATAGTTAAATATCGTGATCAGCGGTTGAATAATTACGATTGTGCGTGTTTTGAAGAAAAAATACCATAATCAAGTCAGAATGGCTATTTCAATAACAATTGGTAAAGGTAGTTTTTGTTAAAAATAAGCACAATCGTAAATATTCAACCGCTGATATTTTACCATCAGTTGAGTTAAGTATCGAACCCGCAACTGGGCCTTAGTAGTATTTTATGTACCAATTCTAGTTTTAGGGGTTCCGTAGCCAAATGGCAAGAAACGGAACCCTTATAGTTTCGTCAAGTCTGTCTGTCTGTCTGTCTGTCTGTCCGTCCGTATGTCACAGCCACTTTATTCTAAAACTATTAGCATTACACAGTTGAAACTTCGTAGGTAGATGTATCCTGTTAACCGCTTAACGATTCTTATAGAAAAATCCCCCCCCCATCTAACTTTTAAACTAAGCAAGTGTAAATTATGAAAAAAATACATGATGAATATCTGTATGTAAGTTTTTCTAGGTAAATTTTGTACGCAAAACAGTACAATGTTTACTAATGCCATAATAAATAGAAAAGTATTAGTGCAATTGACAAATCTTTGCTGATTCCTAAGCCATCTTCATGTATGTTCTTTTGCATTCATGAAATTGACATGACATAATATTGTTACCTATTTCAATAAGAAGCATATTCAGACAAAATATCGGTTTTCTCATATATTTTTTTTCAATGATTTGTGTTCTCTTATATTGTGTTTGTGTGCTCTACAAATTGTTTTGCAGTATTTGTGAGACAAAGTCAAATATTTTCTACAACTCTGAAAATTATTTTACATTGCAAACGAAAAACTTATGGCTATTCTAAGAAATCTAACTAGTTTTTTTACTAAATATGGTCATTTAAGCAGTCATACATATTAAAGATTAATAATTGTTTCTTTTTTGTAATTTTCCAAAGTCAAAATAATAAAAGCAACATCAGTATGTTCACGTCGTGTTAATTTGGTATATTCAAGCAAAAGTCTGCCACAACACTTCGCGGTTGCTTCAAAAGTGTCGCGAGAGCATTTGTGGTGCCTTCGAGTTTACCACAGCGAGTAACGAACACGTTGGTTCATGTTTTTGGAGTGTGGTACTTAGAGGTAACTCTTGAACTTAGAATTTATTAAATGTATCTTTATTGTGTAAAATCGTTTCTGTAACATAAACTTTGTTTTATGATTTCAAACATAAAAGCGCGTTAGCATGTAAACAAAAAAATAGTACCAGTTTTAAACCAAGACTAACATAAAACAACCCAACTGTAGTGTTTGTGGTATCTATACATAAGTAGATACACACCGTCTCGGGGCAAGCCACATAGGTTGCTACGTCAGTGACATAGTCTATACACGTCTAGATGTCTATGGTCACAACACGGGAGCCGCGGTCGAGAGTGGACGTAGGCTATCGCTATGTGTGCTTGTGAGGCGAGCCGGTGTTGGGAGTCACGTCCAGGGTGAGGATATGGGAAACGCTATATTGGCGACGAGGTGAAAGGTACAATTTTACATATTTTCTATATTTAAAGCGGAAAAAAAGGAGATAAAAGGAATTCGTAAGTCGGATTGAAACTGTATCTTGCTCATATAAAAGTGTTATTATTTCTTTCTGAAGTCTATTCGAAATGTTGTGTTAATTTCTATTGGTAAATTAATGATATACCTAACCTACGTAAACTGTTCGATAATCGTTAAAATAATAAAACCACTAAGATCAGCTATCCAACTAAACACAAGGTTAGGTACCTATGTTAAATAGTAAGATCATACTTTGCGATGTGAATTTCAATTATGACGCGATTTGCAGAATAACGCGGACTGCAGCTTTTATAGTAAATAATGTAAACATTCAGAGATTTTGTTGATTTCGACAAAGCAAATTATTGTTTTTTTTATAATTTCGACAGTCATCATATGGTGTGCACAGATTAAGTCATAGATATGAAAGATACTACACAGATTGGAAAGCTCTTAGAGCGTTTGGGACCCTTAAGGGGTTTGGGGAAGCAACCTGTGATGTCGCTAACGTCGTTTTATTTTTCTTTTATGCGGATGATGAACAGGCAAAGGTATGGTATCATCACACATTAATTAAATATTTTATTTCTCATTAACAACCGGCTTAGATTTTAAATGACACCTATTACTAGTAGTTAAGGTTGGATAAATTGACTTTAAAGATTTTGTGCAAATCTAAATAATATTTAATATTTTTTTAGTAACGCAACAGAATAACGTTAACTTATTATTTAGTCAAAGAACGGAACCTTAACCTTGAAAGTTGCAGATTCGATGAACACTGACAGATCTTAGGGTTACAGCAAGATTTCATAAAGAACACACCCGTCCCTGGTGAGTCACCTACACCTGGATTAAGTCAAATGTACTTAGTAGTGGGAGTGAGCGATTATTATACTAACATAGCTTTTAAGTATTTTTGTTACTAACCTGTATGGACACTATTGGTCTGAAATAAAAGAGTATTATTTTTATTTTATTATTTTTTATTTATTATTATAACGGAATAATTAATATAATATTTATTTTTAATCAAATATGATTTTGAAATCATTTAGTCCATGACACACTTGGTGGTGTTATTAAAATCTATTTTTTTTGTTGCAAAAAAAAAAGGCACAAGTACGGCCATTGCATTATTTATTTAAAGAATTATCATTATATCTAAAGACACAACATATTTCTGGGCGGAGGTATTGTGATGTTTCTACCGACATTTAAAATTGTGTTCTAAGACATGGCAATAAGACATGTTTTTGGTTGCAGTTATTCGATATTATAACAGATCGACGATAACTAATAAAAATAACACTTTCCATGACATTTCAAATTGAGTTTTAAGTCATAGCAGTAAGACAAGTTTTGATTGCAGTAATTCGTTAACATATCAGATCGACGATAACTATAAAATAACCCCTTCCACGACATTTGAAATTGAGTTTTAAGTTATAGCAATAAGGCTTTCTGTTTGCAGTACTAGTAAAATAGCATATCAGTCCTGCAAGACTAATATTATTATAACGTCAAAATTAACATGTTATTTATTAGTAACAAAAGTGTTATATTATGTTGCCGAATTCTATCAGTTATACCCACTCTACTTAGTAGTAGAAATAGTAGAAAAAAGACGCAATGGGATGAAGCCATTGTGAACATCTTTCAGATTAGTAACGGTTTGCTCTTTTTTATCGCAATGTCTATTTTGGAGCCCTAACATATTTAATCCATTGGGCACCAAGTTCCGAAACAATATATTGCATGTATGAAATTAGAGTTCACTTTGCATTTTTTGTTTAAGGTTTATTTGTTAACAGATTGATTTAAGAAAAGATGTGATATGTTATCTTATTATTATACATAAACAAAGTGTAACACTTTGTAGTTGCACCGCTTGGGACTCGGGAACGGGTGGACCGGTTGTCGTGACATTTGTTCTGTTGGATTTGTCTTCGCTCCGAATAGCAGATTGGCTTATATAATATCGGTATTTATGAGTCGGGGCGGGCCCGCTAGTATAATTAAAATGTGAAATTTATTTTAATAGTGTACTTGTGATTTCAGATTCTCGATCATGAAGACTCCATTAAATTGGAAGCACCTTGACATCCATTAAATTGGAAGTACCCTGACATCCATTAAATTGGAAGTACTCTGGCATCCATTAAATTGGAAGCACGTTGACATCCATTAAATTGGAAGTACCCTGGCATCCATTAAATTGGAAGCACGTTGACATCCATTAAATTGGAAGTACCCTGGCATCCATTAAATTGGAAGCACGTTGACATCCATTAAATTGGAAGTACCCGGGCATCCATTAAATTGGATGCATCTTGACATCCATTAAATTGGAAGTACCTTGATATCCATTAAATTGGAAGTACCTTGATATCCATTAAATTGGAAGTACCTAGACATCCATTAAATTAGAAGTATAGTAAGATCCATTAAATGTAAAGTAGCATCCATTAAATTGAATGTTAACATCCATTGAATTCAAAGTAGTCATTCATTAAATTGTGCGTAGATTTCCAATAAATTGGTAGAAATCATTCATTCACAAATAGTAGACAACAATTTCCCGTTTGTTTTTCCGCTCTTTTTGGGGCTAAGGATCATATCCGTACAGCCACAATAAGAGTAACGTAGGTAAATGGAAAAAGTGTACCCTAAATAAAAAAATAAGTTTGCATTCATTTAGTCACACATGGTATTGTTAAAATATTTAATTTGCTGAGAACAGCTCATGCACAGATTATGTAGACAACATTTTCTCGCTTGTTTTTCATGCTCTCTTGTGGGGCTAAGGATCATCTCCGTACAGCCACAAAAAAGAGTACCTTAAATGGGAGTACACTTTTCCCTATCCTAAAACAAAAAAAAACAAAAAAAAAACTTGGTATAAAAAAAATAATGCCGTTAAATTATTAGTTCGAACATAAAATAAATGTCGAATATTATTTCCGGATTAACCATAACTTAACATTTAAAATGACTGAATTATCTTACTATTTATCAAAGATGAGTAAATTATTGTTGACTTTACGGCTATAAGTTACATCCATCTATTAAATTAGGAAATTGGAAGTACCAGAAAGCAAGGGTGACTTTCTGAATTAGGCTGCTAACAACAGCACCTATTATCAAGAAAGAAAAAAAAAACAACCTAAGTTATGCAATTTGTAAGTTATTCTAATACAGTTCCATACAATCATAAAATAAAAAGAATTTGTTTAATTTGAATTTGAGATACTTTAAATATGAGCGTAAAGCAGTGACTTTGAGGTTCCATAAAATCAGTGTAGGTATTGTAAATATATCGATGCTATGCCATGTTCATTGTAAGGAGTAGTAGTAGTACGGCTATAAGCTAGGACTGTTACCAGTTCTAGCAGCATCATCTAGAAAACGATAGTGTTGTAAACTTGTTAAAAAGGAAGAGAAGATGGGCTAGTGTAGTGTTATAAGCTTTAGCCAAAATAATGAGGTCCAGAAACAATGATTCAGTAGAACAAAGTCAGTAGAAGAATTAATAGCTACGAGAATATAACGTATTTGGGAATCACAATAAAACATGTGATATATTAAGTATGTGTTATTCCTGAGACATTGACTTCGAAAATAATAAAGTTAACATAAAAATAAATGATACGCCTACAAAGTCAAATAACAAATAATTGTGAAACTCGCTCGATTTGATAGATGGCACAATCCACGAAGTAATGTAAGCGGAAAATAATAAAACGAATCAAAATAGACACTTGTAAAAATAATATATACTTGTAAAAATACCCAACTAATATCATCGGTGGAATGATGTGAAATGATGAAAAGATTCCGGATCGTGTAGCAACGATTGAACGAGCCAGATCGTTATAGATTATAGGCCATGGCATCGGCATCGGTACTGTTGAAATATGGGACTTGCTACAATCAAGTCAAAAAAGTACATTTATAGCGTTTGGAATTTGATGTCCAGTATATATTAGTTTGCAAACTCATTAAATAAAAAGCAAAAAATCATTTTAATATGAAAGGGATGTAGTGTTTGTGGTATCTATACATAAGTAGATACACACCGTCTCGGGGCAAGCCACATAGGTTGCTACGTCAGTGACATAGTCTATACACGTCTAGATGTCTATGGTCACAACACGGGAGCCGCGGTCGAGAGTGGACGTAGGCTATCGCTATGTGTGCTTGTGAGGCGAGCCGGTGTTGGGAGTCACGTCCAGGGTGAGGATATGGGAAACGCTATACCAACCAATTAGAAATAACATGATAATGGCATTCAATAATCCATTATTCTTTTATTATATTATATACTAGCGGTCCCAGCGAACTTTGTTTCGCCCCCAGCCCCGTCCCGCCCCGGCCCCGTTTTATGGAAATTTTCTTTGCCTCACGGAGCTCGAGACCTTTCCAACGAATGCAAAACCGTGGAAATCGGTTCATGCGTTCTGGAGTTATAGCGTCAGGAAGGAAAACCCGACTTATTTTTATGAAGTAGAATGATTAAGTATTCATTACACATATCGTGTTTTCATTGTTTTTAAGATGTATTCTGCTATTCGGGACGGAAACAAATCCAACAAATCAAAAACCATGGCAATCGGTCCAGCCGTTCTCGAGTTATAAGTGTTGTAACAAACACGACTTTCTTTTATATATATAGATTATATTATTATTATTTTATTATTATCATGTCATTTTGAAATTGGTCGGTTTATATCTCAGTACGGTTCTACGCTTAGTACTTATAATCTATACATATAAAAGGCTTTGTCCTGAATGACTGACTGACTGACTGACTGATGGATCAACGCACAGCCTAAACCGCTGGTCGTAGAGACTTGAAACTTGGAGGCTGTGTTCTTTGTATAACGTAGGGATCCGATAAGAAAGGATTTTTCGAAATTCTACCCCTAAGGGGGTGAAAAAGGGGGGCAAAGTTTGTATGGGACAACGTGATTCCTTGGTCCAATGTACTTCAAATTTTGCATAATCATTCTTTAAAAAAATTAAAGAAAAATGTGTATCGAATTTTATAAAAAATTATCTTGTAACGGGGTTAAAAAGGGGTAGAAAGTTATTTTGGGGATGATTTGCTGCAAAATTGATATCAATACTTTTTAGTGCATAAGATTTTAATATATTTTTTAATTTTTGACAATCATTTGACATATCTGAGACACAATGTTTTGACACATCTTTGTTATTGATTTTGCTCTCGAGAAGAGATTTTATTCCTTAAAATAGTAAAGAATATTTTTATGTGTTCAAACAGGGTAGGTATCAAGTGATCTGTCCCCAGTGTAGTATGCAGATCGTTTGTTCATATTGTCGGTGGACATTCTACGCTGCCTATGTGGTCGATGGGTGACTTTTATGCAAATTTTTCGTGGTGGGCCTATGTTAAGCAGTGGACGGCCTTTGGGTATTAATGATGGTGATGAGGTAGATCCCTACATATTATTTTACCCTTGAATTAAAACAAAGCTCAAGTTCAATCTTTTAAGGGAGCGGCAGAAGACTTGAGGGAATTGGCTTCTCCCACAGCCTATATGTTATGTGGCAAGATTCTGTGTAAGCGCACAGAGTAGCCTGGAGCCCTATTTTTGAATCACTCGCGTCAAGATAGCGAGTGATATTCAATGATTAAAGTCGAATTTTGGAATGAAAACCAGTTGTAATCTACACAAAAAGGATTTGAAAAATCAGTGCTCAATTTTGTGAGTACTCACGTCTAGATTTTGAGTGATTTCCGTTGAATTTTAATGTGTTTTCGAACGAAAATCACACGCCATATCCAAGCGAGTGATTCAAAAATAGGGGCCCTGGTCTTTTAAGCACCAAAAAGAAATATACGATTGACGGAAGGCGTACTAAGTATTTCCATTGCGTTGTAAAATAATAAGATAATATCCCTGTGTAAGTTTAACTTGAATAAAGACCGGGCTACGTGTTATGTGTACACAAAATAATAAAATATTTGTCTATATATATTTAAAAACTGGATGTTATTGTTTGTTGGTTTGAACGCGCTAATCACAGGAACTATTGGTCCGGTTATAAAATATGTTAGATACATTGTTAAATAGCTCATTTATTGGGGAAGGCCATTTTAGTAGTTTAATGCTTTGAGGGAACGGAGTAAAACTAAAAAGCGCGTACGAAGTCGCGGGCGGGCCGCTAGTGTAAAATAAGAGGGACAAGATATGGAAGGTTTTTCATGTGAACCAGCATTACAATGATAGTATAACCTGGTTATTGTGAGAATGTAAAAATAAACGTATGATCGCGATCTACATTTTTAGGATTCCGTAGCCGAATGGCAAAAAACGGAACCCTTATAGTTTCGTCAAGTCTGTCTGTCTGTCTGTCTGTCTGTCTGTCCGTCCGTATGTCACAGCCACTTTATTCTGAAACTATTAGCATCACACCGCTGAAACTTGGTAGGTAGGTGTGTCTTCTTTACCGCTTTCTGATTCAGGTACAAAAAATTTGAAAAAATGATATTATAGGGGGGGCTCCCATACATGAAACTAAAACCAAAAAAATTTTTTTTACTCAAACCTATACGTATGGGGTGTCTAAGGATAGGTCTTTCAAAATGACATTGAGGTTTCTAAAACCCATTTTTTTTAAAGTCTAACGTTTGAGATATAGACGCTTCCAAAGTGGTAAAATGAGCGTCCCCCCCCTCATCTTACTTTTGAACTAAGGAAGTAAAAAATTTGAAAAAAATATGTAATGTAGATCTCAACATAAACTTACAACGAAAATTAGTTTGAGTGAAATCGAACTAGTAGTTTTTGTGATATAGCACATTTTTATCAACCGCAAATATAACTTTGCCTTTCATACAAACACTATGAAAAACAAAGTTATATTTGCGGTCAACAAAATATTGTGGTATTTTGGCTAAGTGGAAGTAAGAATCCCTAATTCAGTTAAAGTTGGTACGGAACCCTCAGTGCGCGAGTCCGACTCGCACTTGGCCGCTTTTTATTTATAAAAGATAATTGCTTCTATTTGACTTGAATATGAAGAATGAACCCAAACATAAATTATACTAAGGTTTGTCGAAAAAAAAAACAGATTACTGACCGATATCTCCAATTCATCAATACAAATACATAAACGTAAACAATGTTTTGCAAACGCAACATAATCAGTTTTGTAATGGAATTCGTGACCAAGCTCTTGTGGTTTGTTAATTAATATTTGGCCCTTTTTGGGCCAGCAAAAAAGGGCCTAGTTTTATTACTACGCAATGAAACAAGAAATTACTGGCTGTTAGTAAACAGAGATTATGAAGTTTGGCATTTACTAAATTATGAGTACACTAAAGCGGTACGTAAAATTACTTGTATTTGAAAGAAATTTTAAGAAATTTGATTCTATTATGTGATGATGCTATATTTTTGTTGTTGTTGAACGCTTTATTATTATGCCCATATTATTATGTTTGTCTGCAATTTTTTTTTTAAAGCTCTCAAATATCAAAACGAAGATACTAATTGAAAAAAATCTTCATTTAAAAAAACTTTGTTGAAAAAATCTCCAAAATTTCGATGGCCTTTAGGGATTTCTTACAAAAGGTGTTCTTACGTTCGGGTACATTGACCTCTGCGAATCTGAGGTCAAGTACACCTGTCTACCCAGCTACGCAAATATGTTTTCCTTCTGGCGATTTGCATTTCCCACTGAATACAGGGAAAAATAAGTTTTTTTTAAATAAGAAAGGATGTTGCGGTAAGTTGGAATCGAAGCATTTTGTACAGATATTATGTTGATATTATATATTTTTTTCTATTAAAACTTTCGACATTCTAAACCAAATTTTAAGATGCTTATTTCTTCTGTTTTTAAGCTCTTTTTTTTAAGTGTTAACATATTTGACATTGCTTGCCAGGTTAGGTAGAGCTCCTTATCGGATGTTTTCAAACGAATCTACAACGTGAAGGTAGAAATGAATAAAATAAATCATCATCATTCATCATCATTATCAGCCGAAGGACGTCCACTGCTGAACATAGGCCTCCCCCATGGCTTTCCACAACGACCGGTTGCGAGCGGTCTGCATCCAGTGCAATCCTGCGATCTTCACAAGGTCGTCTGTCCATCTTGTCGGCGGACGTCCTACGCTGCGCCTTTGGTCGAAGGGTCTCCAATCTAGAACTTTTCTGCCCCAACGGCCATCAGTTCTTCGCGCTATGTGCCCTGCCCACTGCCACTTGAGCTTACTGATTCGCAGGGCTATGTCCGTTACCTTAGTTCTTCTACGTATCTCCTCGTTTCTGATTCGATCTCGTAGAGAAACACCGAGCATAGCCCTCTCCATCGCTCGTTGTGTGATTTTGAGCTTCTTTATGAGGCCCATAGTTAGAGACCACGTTTCGGATCCGTATGTCATCACTGGTAACACACACTGGTTGAAGACTTTCGTCTTCAGACACTGAGGTAATTGAGACGAGAAGAGATAATGTTTTCAGGCACTGAACAATTTCTACAAAATTATTTGTATACGAAGGTAAATTTTGACACCAATTTCAATGTTACTATAGCTCAGGTGGGTAAGACGCGCGGTCTCCAAACTCAGTCAATTGTACCTCTACAAATATAATTGTATAATTGTATGCTCGTCTACTTAGGTTTAATAAACATAAGTTTACAGAAACAGATATTTTCACATTTATGTATGACAATTCAAAGTCATTTAAGTCAAATGTCTGTATAGATACAAAATATGTGTTTTTTAAAATTTTGAAAACATTTATGAACTAAATATAAATTTTAAGTAAAATAATACCTTTTTATCATTTTCCATAAAATTTAGGTACTCAAAAATTGCCCTACAAGGGTTTGTTTTTAAAGTTGAAAGTTTTTTTTTTTTTTAATTTATTGCAACAAAATCCACAGCTCTCAAAATACAGTTTTATATGTTTCTTAAATACTTATCATACAGCCAACATTGGATTTACATTTTAAAAAATAAAGACATATAAGTGTGAGCGTGACTGATGTCGTCGATTTTTCTTATGCAATTAATTCAACGATATAAATATGGATTAATTTGAATTATTATGTTTATGTGTATGTATGTATGTGTGTGTGTGTGTGTGTTTGTGTGTGTGTGTGTGTGTGTGTGTGTGTGTGTGTGTGTGTGTGTGTGTGTTTGAGTGTGGGTGTGTATGTTTGCGTGAGTGTGTGTGTTTATTCTAGGAGTCAGATCTAGTAACTTCAAGAATGCGTTTTTTAAATGATTTTTTACTTAAGTGAAATAGATCTACGGAGTGAAAATGTTTATTTTATGTTTTAGTGTTTTATTATATGATCGCAATATACGGCAGACAATGGAATTTTGGGCATAAATCGTTCGCGTGAAAGGTACAGAGAATAGGGTAGATACTGTGTGTCGAGTCCGAGTTGATGGCACATGTAAATTTAAGAATAGTGACGTCAGGTCATTGGAGTCTATCGAACCGCAACATACATCGAACAAAAAAGACTTGTCCAAAACAGTGCATCTGGTTTCAAGAGGCACCATCCGGTGATAATTACACGAATCCCTATAATCATCACATTTTGTAAATGTTCTGTAATTTAAATGCTTCGTAAATTTCCTTTGTATTAATTCAATCTTTTCCCTATACACCAGATAATGAGGATTCCAAATTACACTGCAGTATTCTAGGATACTTCGCACATATGCATAATATAATACTTTTAGGCAGTGAGTGTCTGAAAATGGTTTGCTTGCGCGAAGTATAAATCCCAGGTTTTTAAAAGCCTTAAAAGACACAGATACGTGATCAGCAAATGTCAACTTAGAGTCCAAATATATTCCGAGATCCTTCGTTACCTTATCTCGCTTCAATTTGAGGTTATTTAAATTATAATCAAATTTTAAACACTTATTTTTACGTGTAAAGGTTATGACAGTGCACTTATCAGAGTTAACGCCTATACGATTTAGCTTGTAATAATAGTCAAGTCTAGACAAATCATCTTGAAGTTTTAGGCAATCATTGATGTCATTTATAGTCATGTAAATTTTTGTGTCATCGGCATACATTAAAAATTTTGCATGTTTAAAACATTGATCAATATCATATAGATATGCTACGTACAAGAGCGGTCTGAGAATCGATCCCTGAGGGACACCGGAAGGTACTCCAACTAGGTCTGACTTGTAACCCCCGATGACAACCATCTGACTACGATTGCGTAAGTAAGAATCAGTCCATCTCAACAAGCTTCCATTTACACCGAGCTCACAAAGTTTCCTCAGAAGAATGACATGGTCTACCCGATCAAATGCCTTTTCAAGATCTGTGTAAATAGCATCCACTTGGTTACCACCATCCATTCCGCGGAGTACATCATTAGTAAAAACTGCAAGGTTTGTATTAGTAGACCGCCCTCTAATGAAACCGTGTTGCTGCGATGGCACAAAACGACACACTATAGGATAAAGGTGATCATGGACAACCCTTTCCAACAATTTACTTAATGAATTTAATATGGATATCGGGCGGTAATTTGCAATCAATGTTTTCAACCCTGTTTTAGGAACCGGTACAATAAGAGCAGTTAATATGCAGCAATGCAGCAAGATAATTATGATTTAACTATTAGACATGACGGGTCTAAACGCGAATATAAACTTATGAGTTGCTATTAGTCACTGCTCGACGTTTCGGCGGTATTGCAACTGCCGTGGTCACGAGTCAACTGGTGGATTGCGACATCGCCTACGCGAGTGGCCCGAAGTTTCTTCTTCTGCCACCCTCACAACACTAGATAAATTGTCAGTATTGCGGCTTGAAGATTCTTCCGCCACCCTCACTACACTCGATAAATTATTGTCAGTACAGTCACCTCGACAAACGACACTCACGGTATCGCGGTTTGGTTTTAATGGCATTACACGCGGTTTACACTTATTAATCACTGGATTCCATAATGCTGATTTAGACCCGCCATGTCTAATAGTTATTGCAATGCAACGCGAAAGTTTAAAATCCTATAATTATAATTTGTTTTTTTTTGGCTGTCAAGAATTAAAATAAGTGCAATACTCTGCATCGCGTTGAAATCCTGTTTCTATAACTTTGCTGAGAATCAACTTCACCCAACAAATCTACCAGTAAGCTATATCTGGATCTTGATTCTGTGACGTCACAACAAAGGGTAAACAAAGGGGTATTTATACAGCCCCGTCCTATTTTCGTCCATTGACGTACGCTTAAGCCGTGGTTTGTTTCCAGAAAGAATACTAACAAGTACCGAGTACTGAAACTAACCTCAAAGCATGTCAAAGCTGTATTTCCCAACGGATTAGGAGTCCAAGTCAAGTTATACGTGTCCATCATAAACAGAACTGTAATTTTAGAGAATTTTTAATAAAGTTTAAGGTCAGTTTAAAGTGGTTTGGCTAGCTTAATGTGTAACGTGTGTACAATGTACATGCAAGCTTTTGTCCCGAAGCTCCCTTGTTCGAAATTCAAAGTTAAAACGTGGAATATGTAGCGTCGGTATACATATGTGACTATAATAAGTAGTTTAAGTGTTCATAATAAATACAAATAAGTTAAATTTCACCCTGTATTGCTGTTCAAATTATTAGAATATAGGAAAATCACACCAAGGTTACCGTTTGATTTATTTTATAAAATTGATTTGTGGATTATATGTGATTTTACTTCTTAATTTAAATTACAAGGCAATTACAAATCTCAATTTCAAGGAACATGAAACATATTATTTGCGCCCAATTAGTTTGTTGTGATTTCTTGTTCATATTTTTATTCTTCACCTACTCAAAGTATTTAGAATTAATTATAAACTGTTGTTAAGCAACTTACGGCGTGGTCGGTGTTTGGATGGGTGACCATTCCGACCATAAAAGTGACGTATATCACGAGCATCTCCGTGCTTCGGAAGGCACTTTAAGCAGTTGGTCCCGGCTAATATTGGTTGATATTAGTCGTTAAGCCTAGTCAGAGGCCCTATGGCCGGCTTTATAAAATCTGACAGCAAGGTTGGTCGCTTGCCTTGCAAACACCTTTCCGCGGTGGAGTATGGCTCATACTACCTTACATTTGAGGTAAGGTCTTTGCCCAGCAGTGGGATGCTTACAGGCTAACTTTGATGGATCAAAACCTTAAGAAGGTAAATGCATAAAATACATACGCTGCTCGAAAGAAAAATGTCATGACACAGCGATGAATTATCCTATGTTCCTTCGCATTAACCCTAGTACTTCTTAAGCAAGGGGTTGTAAATCTCCATCTGAGCTAATCCATCCACTTACATATGCCGAGCTTGTGCGTGTTGCAGGCTTATGCAATCAACAGCCACGCTTTCGGCGAAGTTTACGAGAAATGAACTTTGCGTTCCTTCACATAAGCTCGTTTTGGGATTAAAAATTTGTTAAAAGTTTTGAAACAAAGGCTGAAAATAATATGAATCAAATTTTAAGCTTAAATATTATTTTCTTTGGTAATATTAATAATAGTCCCCCTAGCCGATTTCGACTACAGTGGCCAGTCACAACGACTAACCGACTGCGCGGGACATATTATAGTGCACAAGTGTGTGCGCAAACACAGGTGCATTCTCTAATCCTTTCACTCTCATAGCCCGATGGGACAGCAATCTGATACGACCGGAGAGAGATCAGGCGCAGGACCAACGGCTTTACGTGCTTTCCGATGCACGGGGGTGAAGCACCACCAACTTCCAAACTCCGGGCTTCCCTGAGAATTTCTGAACAGAAAAACCCAGGCATTATTTTTGGCCCGACCCGGGAATCGAACCCGGGACCTCTGGCGCAGCCGTCGCTTTAAAATGCGACCCTCTAACCGCTGTGCCACTGAGGCAGTTAGTTTCTTTGGTAATGTAGTACCAAATATAAAAAAGAAGTGTGATCAATTCAAGAATAGGACCTCAACTTAGAGATGGTTTAAGAGCCATGCGGCCTCAGTGCGGATTGGTGGAGGGGCGTTTGCAAGGCAAGCGCCTGGTATCTGAATGACTGACGGACCAACGGCCTAGCGTGCCTTTTGAAGTTCGAAGATGATCATGATTTACGTCACTCTACTTAGGTGCATATGGTTGGAATGGTCACCCATCCCAACTAGCTTCTTAGTTTCTAGTTACTTAGCTTCGGTTATCACTAACAAAGCACTACCATTACTGCGCTACGAGCACCTCACCTCAGCTATAACAAATAGACAGATAATAAATAAACTTTTTTAAAGTAAATATCATGCTATGACGATCACAAAAGCAGAAGTAATATTCAAGATAACTCCTCAAAAACAATACCAAGCCCTTGCACTGCTTCATCGATAACAAGTTGGAGCACACTGGTGATTTTACAGACATTTAAGTGAGAAGATGACTCAAGTTCCTTAATTTATAATAACTTAAAACTGTATGAAAACTATGCGTGTCTATTATTTTGCATCGCCCTAATACGGCGTAGTTGTATCTCTGCCCGACACAATGAGGAAAAATATTGGACACCAATTAAATATTCTTCTGATTTCAAAATAGTACCTAGCTAATGCTCTTGTGTTATGGAAATCAGAAACAACTGTGGTAACACCACACCCAAAATCGAGACAATATAAAAAAATATGATAACTACATTCAGCCGGCCGAGAATCGAACCCGGTACTTAAGAGGGGTTAGGCGGTCAGCGAAAATTCAGATTTCGTAGCTATTCGCGCCTGAGGTGAGGGGGGACGTCCCGCTCGGCAGCGCGGGGGCACGCGGATGCGAGGCGGCCGACTACGCCGACCAGTCAGTGAAATAATGTGATGTTTCAATTCAAGTACATAAATAATAAATGACAACAAATAATAAGTACTCATTGTAAGTATTAAAGATTTTATTTCAGTATTGTTTTATAAGTATTACAAGAAGAAAACCATAATAGTCTACCTACCAACCCGTATTATTATATAATACCAATATAATATAAAACGCATCTACAATTCAAACACATGAAAGCATCGGTAATAGTAAAATTATCCAATGTTAGTCAAAATATGTTCGGTAAGTAAACGACCCAATAATGGGACCCGTCTGTGGTTTTCTAATGTCCGTTTTTTAGCATTAGAAATGTATAAAGCCGTGGTGGAAATTAGAAAAAAAAAACGAATTGAGTAACTCCTCCTTTTATTTTTAAGTCAGTATTTAAAAGTATAAGCATGTTTATAATTATAACTATACACTGTTATTTTTTATCGATGTTTATACAGGGAGGTGATTCTAATTATGACAACAAATAACTTTTATTATGAAATCACAAGAAAAAAAATAAGTAAAGATATTATAACTATAGATGGGCGGGTGGGTCAAAATCCAGTGGATATTTATCCAAGTTATTCCCACCCGGTAGGTAAAAATTGATTTTTACCTAATTTACCTAGGTGTTTATTAAGAATGCTGGATATTTATAAAATTTACGTTGAATACTCATTGTTTTAAGTATCATTTGGCTGTGTATGAATACCTAGACCTACTATATGATTAAAAATATCGTTTATGCTATACAGTCAGTCATCATATTCACTTAAAATCATAAATTATATTATTCGTTTCAACATAATCGGATAATGTTGAGTAGTTGAGGTTGTTCATAAACAACCGTTTTTTTTAATGATTATAACTTACAAAAGGACAGAGACAAAAGGAGTTATCTCAACTTTGCAATATTTCACTTGATGACGGGGTACTTGGTAGCGGTGACATCACTCAATGTAAATCTGCATCTCGTCGTATTTTTTTTGGTTTGCATCAGTATTCGAGTTTAATATATTTTGAGCACGTTTAACACTTTGACATATCATTCCATAATTGCTAAAGCATTCTTGTATTATAAGTATTACATAACAATAAATGCACTCTACGCGATTTTTGGAAGATTTGTAACTCAATGTTTGACAGTATTACCTTAAATCCGTCGTCGGTCAAGAAGTTGTAAAAATAGTTATTACAAAGACTACGCGCAGCGACATTACATTCAAAACTGGCAAGTTATAGCCAACGGCGATAGAACTGAGCACGTGGCAATCCCAGGTAGATAAAAAGATAAAGGGAAGGGTTGGAAAGGTATTGTTTTTGTTTGCATACTTATCGCTTGTGTGACTATGGCCATTGTGTGATCGTAGAGCTGACAAGTAATGAATTTACTGAGCACTTCATTTTCTTATTAATGTGTTAAATACTTCTCGTAGTATTTTCAGAATAACTCGTTGACGTACGTGACCTTTCGTAAAACGCTTTATGGTTACACATCTTACGTACTTAATTCTTAGATCTACAAAAACGCATAATGTACTGCATGCACTGAATAAAATTTTGTCCTGTAAAACTGTTTAACCTTACATAGTCTCCCTCTTCCCCTTTGCGATTGCCAAAATGCAAGTACGCACTATATTTGCAACTAAATGACAGTTTTATGGGATTTAAATAAAAATATACCATTTTTATAGTTCAGTATTATAAACTACTTGAAAAGAAATTGAATCGCACTATAAATGTGACAAACTTCAATAAAAATATTTCATTTCATTTTTAAAAACAGGCTTTAATTTATACCCGGTATCAATTGGAATCGGGTGGGTTAAAATAGCGTGGATTGGATATTTATCCAATGGCTGGGTTTATATCCGGGTAGGCGCCCATCTATAGATATAACAAATAAAATAGCTTAGGCATCTACTAACCGTAATATCTCATTAGCTTCAAGTTCTAAATCTTGATCGGTAGTCATTATAGATGGGCGGGTGGGTAGAAATTGGGTGGATATTTATTCAATTTATTCCCGGTAGGTAAAAATTGATTTTTACCTAATTTACCCAAATGTTTATTAAGAATGCTGGGTATTTATTAAATTAACGTTGAATATTCATTGTTTTGAGTATCAGTTGGCTGTGTATGAATACCTAGACTTACAATATGATTAGAGATATTGATTATGCTATACAGTCTGTTATCATTATAGATAAGCGGGTGGGTAAAAATCCAATTTATTCCCATCCGGTAGGTAAAAATTTATTTTTACCTAATTTACCCAGGTGTTTATTAAGAATGCTGGGTATTTATTTGAAAACTCATTGTTTTGAGTATCAGTTGGCTGTGTATGAACACCTAGACCTACAATATGATTAGAAATATCGTTTATGTTATACAGTCAGTCATCATATTCACTTAAAATCATAAATTATATTATTCGTTTCAACATAATCGGATAATGTTGAGTAGTATGAACAACCGTTTTTTTTTAAATGAGTATAACTTACAAAAGGACAGAGACAAAAGGAGTTATCTCAACTTTGCAATATTTCACTTGATGACAGGGTACTTGGTAGCGGTGACAGCACTCAAGGTAAATCTGCATCTCGTCGTTCTTTTTGTTTTTCATCAGTATTTGAGTTTAATATATTTTGAGCACTTTTAACACTTTGACATATTGTTCCTTAATTGCTAAAGCATTTTTGTGTTATAAGTATTACATAACATTAAATGTACTCTACGCGATTTTTGTAAGATTTGTCACTCAATATTTGACAATCTACTTTAAATCCGTCGTCGGTCGAGGAGTTGTAAAAATTGTTATAACAAAGACTACGCGCAGCGACATTATATTCAAAACTGGCAAGTTATAGCCAACGGCAATAGAACTGCGCTCGTGGCAATCCCAGGTAGATAAAAAGATAAAGGGAAGGGTTGAAAAGGTATTGTTTTTGTTTGCATACTTATCGCTTGTGTGACAATGGCTATTGTGTGATTGTGATCAGAATAACTCGTTGACGTGACCTTTCGTAAAATGCTTTATGGTTTACACATCATACCACATTAAATATTTGTATTAATAAAATTTGTTCGTACTTATTTCTTAGATCTACAAATACGCATAATGTACTGCACTGAATAAAATGTTGTCCTGTAAAACTGTAAAACCTTACACAGTCTCCCTCTTCCCCTTTGGGATTGCCAAAATGCAGGTACGCACTGTATTTTCAACTAAATCTCAGTTTTTATTGGATTTAAATAAAATGAACCATTTTTATAGTTCAGTATTATAAACTACTTGAACTGAAATTGAATCGCACCATAAAAGTAACAAACTTCAATAAAAATATTTCATGTTAATTTTTAAAAGCAGGCTTTAATTTATACCCGGTATCAATTCGAATCGGGTGGGTAAAAATAGCGTGTATTGGATATTTATCCAGTGGCTGGGTTTTTATCCGGGTAGGCGCCCATCTATAGTCATCGTATTCACTTAAAATCATAAATCATATTATTCGTTTCATCAAAATCGAATATATTGAGTAGTGGACTATTCGCGCGAGCGTCAAACAGAGCAGACGTGTTGCAAAATATTTTTAAAATCTTAATTTGTGTAAACAATCAAAATTCATCTCTTTTAAAGACCATACAAAACATATTTTACAACGACAGTAAATTGGACCAAAGTGCACCTTCCGCAAGTCATCCTCAGTGAACCACAGATCAAGATGTACACACTACGCTCACCTACTGGAAGCGCCTTGGACGAGAGACGCAGTGGATCACAACCAAACTTATCCACTGGAGGTGCTGAAATGACACCGGATCTGTCAACTGTCACTTTTCGCAACAAGCGGAAGTACAATCACGAAGAAGATTTACTTGGATCACAGCTTAGCGACATACAAAATCAAATGACAGCAATGATGCAGCTACTCACCACGTCGATAAATGCCCAAAATGAGTGTACAACGAAAATCAAAGAAGATATGACAACCATTAAAGACCAAATGGCTGACATTAAAAAAGGCATGGGGTTCACAGAACAAAAGCTGGCAAATCTAGTAGCTGATCAAACGGAAATTAGAACAGACATACAACAGTTGGTGAAGTCAATGTATACCACAGATGAAAAGATTGCAACATTGGAAAATGATGTGCGATGCCTAAAATTATCAAATGCAGTATCTACTGATAATGTATTTCCTCAATATGATGAAATTCTGGCGGAGCTCACCGACCACCAAACAAGGAAAAAGAACATCATAATAACGGGCATTCAAGAACCTAAATATACAGATGGTAAAGAACGCCGAGACTCTGATAAAAGTGAGACTATACATGCTATCAATAGCTTAGTTGAAAACTGTCCAGAGCCCATTAAGGTTATGCGCATCGGAAAATACAAACCTGATAAAACTCGTCCAATAAAAGCTTGCTTTGAGAAAGAAGAAGTCGTAAAACTGATACTACGGAGTAAGAATAACCAAAAATATCCAGCCATTAAAATTTACTCTGACCAAACGCCACATCAAGTCAAAAGATTTAAAGAACTAAAAGAAAAATTAGAACTTCGGATTTCAAATGGAGAGCCAAATCTTAAGATAAAATATATTAAAGGCATGCCACAAATAGTTGAAACCTCTCCAAAAAACTAAAAAATTCAGGAAGTCTCTATAATCTCGGAACAACTTACCAAGCCCTTGACACATACGACAATTTAAAATACAGCAAAAACTCACTGAAATTCTTATATGCGAATGCGCGGAGCATTGTTAAGCCAGGAAAATTTGACGAGCTGTGCTGCGTGATTGAGTCCCTTCAGACGACTATCCACGTGATTGTGTTAACAGAATCGTGGATCAAAACAGACGATGATGCCAAGTCTCTCCAGATCCCAGGATACACGCATTACTACCATCATAGAAAAGGTACCGTCGGAGGTGGAGTCTCAATCTTAGTAACAAACCGAATAGAGCACTATTTGACTGAAGAGATGACCGATGACGACAACAACTTTCTTTGGGTGTACCTTAAAAAGTTTTCACTTGAAATTGGTGCGATATATAAGCCTGGCCGGACAAATAGCAAGAATTTTCTGGAGACATATGCTTCACAATTAAACCGAAAAAAACGAGCAGTGGTTCTTGGTGACTTCAACTATGATCTCTTGGATCCAGACTACGAAACAAATGAATATAAAGCTACACTAGAAGAAAATGGTTTCCACATAATCAATAAGGTCAGTCCAAATCATTGTACTAGAGAAACAGTGAACAAAAAATCCTTGCTAGATCATGTTTGCACGAATCTGAAAGAAAATCAATTCCATCTAGCTACTATAGAATCCTGTATGTCTGATCATAAACAAATATTTTTTGAAATCAATAAATACCAACCACCATTAAAGCAGAAAATTAAGTACGAGGCAATAGATTATGGAAAACTACACGAGCTAATGAAGCGGAATATGACTGGAAGAGATAATAAGGATTTCAATGCTTTCGAAAACTTACTTTGTAAAACTGTAGAACAATGCAAAATACAAAAAACAAAGATTCTAAATCCACCAAGACAGGATTGGGTAAATGCGAAAATTATTTGATAAAATAAATAAGAAGAACCTATTATACAAAAAACATAAGAAGAATCCAAATAGCGAACAATTAAAAAGTCTTTTCCTGACAGAGAAGAAATTAGTGTCCGATGAAATACAAAATATGAAGAAAGACTACTACCATAAACAATTCTCAACATGCAAAAACAATCCAAGAAAAATGTGGAGTTTAATTAATAATTTGACGCACAATAAAGTGAAAGACATCTCATCGCCTACCAAGTTGAAGGACGGTATACACACTATTACAGATGGAAATGAAATTTGTGAACATTTTAATAAGTTTTTTGCTACGGTCGGATCTCGTCTCGCGGAAAGCATACCAAGTGGGTGTCATTATGATAAGACGAACACTACCGCGAAAGTCGACTGTAATCTAGATGCTTTTGGTCTAACTTCTTTGGCACCGGCAACAACAAGTGAAATACTTAAAATAATTAATAACTTAGATACAAACACTAGCTCAGGATTAGATAAAATAAATACAAAATCTATAAAATGTATTAAAG
Organism: Pyrausta aurata; assembly: GCA_963584085.1. NCBI lineage: Eukaryota > Metazoa > Arthropoda > Insecta > Lepidoptera > Crambidae > Pyrausta > Pyrausta aurata. The sequence goes on along the minus strand of OY757254.1, from coordinate 1,699,418 downwards.
AACAAATAGCCTACGAACTAACAAACTGCATAAACCACAGTCTAGAGAAAGGTGAATTTCCAAACAATCTTAAATTAGCAAAAGTTACACCTATTTTCAAATCAGGGGCTCGGACAGATGCAAATAACTATAGGCCAATATCTGTTCTTTCAGTGCTATCTAAAATCTTCGAAAAAGTTATTTATAATCGGCTGAATGACTATTTAAATTCAATAAATTATCTCTCCCCTAAACAGTACGGATTTAGATCCAAATCAAATACTTTATCAGCTACCGCCGATTTGGTCACTAAGGTCAAAAACAGTATTGACGAAAAAAAGATTTGCCTTGGTATATTCATAGACCTGAGAAAAGCATTCGACACTGTGAGCCATGGTATTCTTCTAAACAAACTTCGCGATATCGGTGTCAAGGAAAATGCCCATAAAATTTTCGAGTCCTACCTCACAGCGCGATCACAGGTAGTAACAATTTCTAGTTATCGAAGTGCACCAGCACTCGTCACCTTTGGTGTCCCTCAAGGGTCAATTCTGGGTCCCCTATTATTACTTTTATATATTAATAATATAAGTAACCTTGTATTAAAAGGTGATTTATCACTTTACGCCGATGACACATGCCTATTTTATTTTGGGTCCACAATAGAGTCTATCATTAAAGATGCCCAAAGTGATCTTGATTTGCTTAATGTTTGGTTCCAGTGTAATTTATTAACAATCAACGTTGAAAAAACACACTATGTGATATTTGCAGCTAAAAACAAAGAAATACCAGATTTTGAGCCACTAAAAATCAACAACAGTACAATCAGCAAATCAGATACCGAAAAATACTTAGGTTTAGTTTTAGACAATCGCTTGACATGGGGACCGCACATTGAGCATGTCAAGTCAAAATTAACATCCTTGACCGGTGCTCTCCGTGGAATATCCAGATGTCTGCCATATAGCATACGATATAATATATATAATTCTATGGTAAAACCACATATAGATTATCTTATTGAGATCTGGGGCTCAGCCGCTACAACTAACCTCAAAAATATTCAAACTTCCCAAAATAAACTAATCAAAACACTTTTTCAATATGACTACCTAACGCCAACATCAAAACTATACAAAGAAACCAAATTAATGAACATTGAACAAATTTATAAATACTATTCGTGTATTCTGATTAGGAAAATTATTTTCAATGAAATCCATTCCAATATTAAATTTAAAACTAAAAGTGAATTTGTCCAACTAAAACGCTTAAGGAGTTCAAACAATTTGATACTACGTCCTCCTCGAACAAATTATGGAAAAAAGAACATTACCTATGAAAGTGCACAGATTTATAATAGATTGCCTAATAAAATTAAAGAATCTAAAAATATAAATATTTTTAAAAAACTCTTAAAATCCTATTTTAAATCCTAAATTCATAACAAAAAAAAAAATATGTATACTAATAATATAACTAATAATAATAATAATACAAAAACCTGCCCGTACTCTGTTCCTACTACGTACATATGCCACATGCCACATCTAGTTGCGCTTATCCGCGTCATAGCCGAAACCGGTTTCATTCTGCAGCGGGCCCGGTCGCTCCGCTCGCAAACACTCACTAAGTGTTCGTCTTGTTATAAATGATACCTACACGGTTACAATGTTTTGTTTTTAATGTTTAAGCGCTCGCGCATGAGTTTGTTACAATTTTATATTTTAAGAATGTTCTCATTTAAGTGAAATGTATTTTCTTATGAGAATAAAATTCTTTAACCCTAGTGTTACAACAGTTATTTTTTAATAAGGTCAAGGTGGCAATCCCAGGTAGATAAAAAGATAAAGGGAAGGGTTGGAAAGGTATTGTTTTTCTTTGCGTACTTATCGCTTGTATGACTTTGGCCATTATGTGATCATAGAGCTGACAAGTAATGAATACACTAAGCACTTCATTTTCTTTTTAATTTGTAAAATACTCTCGTGATAGTTTCAGAATAACTCGTTGATGTGACCTTTCGTAAAACGCTTTATGGTTTACACATCGATACGCTAGGCTCATTATTGAAGTAAACGTTGTCGATAAGGTTTCTTAAATTTCGACCACATTATATATATTTATAAAATTAGTTATTTCTTAGATCCACAAATACGCATAATGTATTGCACGGACTATAATGTTGTCCTGTAAAACTGTAAAACCTTACACAGTCTCCCTCTTCCCCTTTGGGATTGCCAAAATGCAGGTACGCACTTTTATGTGGCAGTTTTTATTAGGTTTAAATAAAAATACACCATTGTTATAGTTCATTATTATAAACTACTTGAAAAGAAATTGAATCGCACCATAAAAGTGACAAACTTCAATAAAAATACTTCTTTAATTTTTAAAACAGGCTTTAATTTATACCCGGTATCAATTAGAATCGGGTGGGTTAAAATAGCGTGTATTGGATATTTATCCAGTGGCTGGGTTTTCATCCGGGTAGGCGCCCATCTATAGTTGTCATGCATCGTCGTTTTCTGAAATTATATAAACAATAGATTACCTAGAATACCTAGCTAATTAGAAAAGTAAAACTGCAATCAATCAAATGAACAAAATTTTTTATGCCATTGTGTGACGGGACGAGCAGATCTTGCACCTGATGGTAAATGCTACGTCTGCCCATGGACAGCTGCAGTGCCAGACTCGAAGTAATTACTGTCTGGCACTGCCCTGCGTCCACCACACTATATAATAAATAATAATAGTACATAATAGTAGTTGAATGAAATAATCAAAATAGGGTACATACCTCATCAATTCATTCAGAGCTTTAGCCGACCTTTTTCTGCAACTACTCAATTTCGATAATGTTTTTTTTATTTCCCATGGTAAAGTTAGTTCAACTCGTGCTTTGGACTCGTAATTTTCGCGCGTTCAGAGTGGCAAGCTAAGCGACACAGCCCCCGCGTGCGAACGTCAAAGCGAGACTGGGCCTCACGGGTGGCGCGCGGGTCGGGGTCCGCGTTTAGTATGGAATCAACGTGCTCGAAACTAAAAATCGTAAGCGCCATTCACATTTTTATTGAAAAGTGAATGAAAATATTTAGTATTTTCTAAATCTAAAACAGTCACGAAATCGAGAAGGTAAATACCTATGTATTTGTGATTTTATACGAATTATTATCGTAAAATACGGTTGTAATGAGCATTTAAATGATATTTTAGAGGTAAATTCAGGAATTTTTTTTATCGAGCAAAATTTTTCCAATCGTGTTTTGGAAACAGTCATCCCATAACACATACGTTCTGTAATACATATCGCCGCTTCTCACAAAAAGTATACAAAAACGAAATTTTTGCGAAATCGAGTTATATATACAGAAATACTCAGGATCGCCTAATGTTTCTCTTCAATAGTGACTAAAAAGGCTAATTCACAAAATCGCCGCTAGGGGACTTAATGTTTAGTTTTGAATTGGCGCGATTTTGCATCTTTTTCGCATAAAAAGAAATCATTTTTCAGTTTAGTCAAAGCATTAGTAGAATCAACGCAGTATTTTCTCATAATTAAGTTATAATTCTCTTTAATAATATAATAAATCGTATTTGAATGGTATTTGTGATAAGAGTGGCCTCACATTTAGAAAAAATCTTTTCAGAAAGACTATACATACTCAAAATTATGCAGTTTTTACGATAAAATATTGAACTAACAACTGTATTATTTATGAATTGTTTAGTTTTAACGAAAAAATAATGTGGAAATTGAAGATTCTTTTTTAAATTGTATAGTTTAAAAATGGTAAAGATGACAAATCAAATAAGACTATTTCGAAATTACTTCCATAGAAGTTAGGCCATGGAGGAGGAGTAGATCACATCCTGGCCCAGAGCGAATGGTCTGCAGAATGATCATAGTTACTTGTTGCTAGGCACTGAGGAGGGGACCTCCTGAAACTGCACTGATTTAATTTACTCACTGTTACTATGGATTTATTGTTTGGCACTTTTATAACCCAACCACTGTATACTGTATACGACCGTCCAGTAGTCGCCTAGTTGTTTTAGGTAACTTTTGCCTTTTTCGCGCGTCCATTGAGCTTCAGAAGTCCATCTTCCAACAATAGGTCGAAGCGATGAAGAATGTTTCTTCGTGCAGTCTATTTCTTGAGGAAACGAGTCTTGTTGTCTTCGTCGCAGCCAGAGATTCGTTGCCTTATCGATATGGTCGTGGCTGAGCGCAGTGATCTTCTTGCAGCAACACTCCACGAACGAACTGCAGTACTCTTGCCCTGGATCCAATGGGCTGATGTCAGGTTGTGCTGCATCCCCTTTTTTCTGTTCTTCAGTGTTAACGTATAGCAGGTCGGTTGCGATGTCATCGCTGCTTTCTTCTGGGCGTAGCCAGTCTTGCCTAGGCTTCTCTAAAAATTACTCCAAACCATGGATCTTGTTTTGACGTTGGCACGTAGCCTGCTCGTATTACCACATCAGTTAAGTGCTGGTGAGTTGCAGGAACCCACTGCCACGTCTGCTAAGCTCGTTTCTTGGGTGGTCTCGCCGAGCCGGTGTGCTACAAGGGTCGTGTAGCGTCGACTTCCGTTCCTCAGCCAACATGTAAGACTGTCTGCAAGTCACTCTAGTAGACAGTGTCATTGATGCGAAGTCAGTGTTCTTGCTCGATGGCCTTCGCAAACCTTGTTTCAATCAATGCTGCTTGTAGCTCCAACCTGGGACCTTCGCGCGTGATGTCACCAGTACTTCTTCTACTTCCTTGTTGCTGTAGGTGAGCCTCCAATGTGCAACCGTCGCGTAGGGTTCTTCCCTCGCGTCGCAGAAGATGTATCTCGCAACGTTGCACTTCTCTTCCCACGTTTTAGCATCGAGAAAGCCGCAGTTTTTAATCTATTTTAGACTTGTGATCCAGCCCTTGGATTCCATGACGAGATCTTCTGGACTTGGTTCGTCCTATCCAGTATGTAGAGTGATCTTAGCTGCTATGCTATAGCAGCTCAGAAGTTTCAGCGGGTCGCAGCTCTGTTTTAATATTTTGATAGATACTTTCTGTCAAGAAGAAAGTAAAAATCTTAGAGATTATAATATTTTTATTACTCGGAAAAACCTAAAAATGGTTATTTTATTAAAAGCATAATAGTGTGCCGTGATGTTAAACGTCTAAAAGTTTTAATAATGTTTAATTCTTTATTTTGTAGAAGATTTTAATAATTTACAGGTTTAATGTTAAATGTTATGTTACATTGTTGCTTTTTTTTCATTTAAAAACGCCATCTTTTTATGTTTTCTTCATAAAATAAACTATCACTTTAACTGAATTATGAGCAGATATTTTCTCAAAAAGTAGCTAAAGTCAAAACAAGTATTTTTTAAAGATTTTTTTTCATGTATACTTTTTCTTTATATTATCCAATAAAATATTATTTTGAAAGATAAAGGATTGAATTATTTTTAGATAAAAAAATCTACTTCTTAACTTTATAAATGACGCTTTTATTAATTGTTAAACTTTCAAAACGCTCTCCTCTAAAGTTTGGTATTTTTGAGATTGTACACTTTTTTAGCGAAGCGGCGATATTAGAAATTTCAGTGCGTAAAACATTCAATATTTTCAATTATAGCTCATAGAAAACAGTCCATTTTGCCGTTTTCACCTACTAAGGGCCCTTAAGAGCGGCAACGTATTGAAACCCAGCGTCCGAAACCACTACACCATGGAGGTCGTCATGAATCAATGAATCGTATTGAATTAATTTTATCTAAAATTTATTTTTAATAGCTTTGTCTGTTTGTATCCAATAATTAATAAATCAACTACTTTAAAATTATGAAGGAAACGATTTAAAGATCATCGGTTGCCCATTCACTCGTGATTTTTATCGCTAATGGAGAAAAAATACGATTCGGTTTTATTAAGTAATGGACGTCATCAAAAGAAGTGAAATACAAAGCAATGCTCATTGTTAAGGACTTGTGTAGCGCACAGGTAGGTACACCGTTTTATCTATGTGGATACAAAATCTGTGCGTGAGTTCAAAACTTTTCAACCTTCAGCATCCGAGATCCTTTCAACAAAGTAAGAACAGGAATTTGAACATCAACGTTAATGAGGGTGTTGCCCTCGGCATAATTAGTCATCCACTTAGATCAGGAGGAAAACAGTTTTTTGAAGTCAGAGTTCATAGGATAACATTTTGCAAATTTTTCAAAAGATAATTTGATTAGTACTTACAAATCAGTTCTAGCAAAGGCACTCATTACTTATTTGCTTTGTTGTTCGCCTGACTTGCGTTTAAAGTAGAATGTACAATCTAACCCTATAATAACTCAAACGGTCTTTTAAACCTATTTTAGCTATTACACTGTTTTGTCACTTTCTGTCAAATGATGACAGCGCCAAGAAAGAATAAGACAAAACAGTGTAATCTTTGATTAAAGTAAAATAGCGGAAGATAGGTGACGCGCCACTCGAAAGCGGACCGCTAAAATCAGGCCCCCGTCGCCTAATTTCCATTGGATTGCGTGTGCGGGTGACATTTATAAGACGTGTGACGTAAGGAATGGGTAGTGCCATTTTTTAGCTGACAATTAGTATGATATGCCGTATCTACCGCTATTTTACTTTAATCAAAGAGTGTAATAGCTAAAATAGGCTTAAAAGACCGTTTGAGCTATTATTAATATGGGGGTCAGAATTCACAGTGACTGCTTCTATCAAAACAAAAATAAATTATATCAGAACATTGTCGTGTCACGGGCCCGTTCCGAGCGCATTGCACAATAAACTCCTCACAACAACACTGGCAGCAAGAATTTAAATTAAAAATAAAATTTACCCTTTTGAAGGAAAGTTGGGTTTAAAATTCGTCGCTTGCCCATTCACCGCGCCTTTTACCGCTAATGGAACGAAAATACGATTCGGCCGAATGTATAGCCGTAACGAAAACAGAATTTGGCCGAACGCAGCGCTGCACAAATATTATTTATGCTAATGAATTTCTGAGTATGTTGTTACTTCAATTTAATCATAATGAATGCATACTTGTGAATTCATTTCACGTCAACTTTTCAGTTTAACGGTTGAGGATATTATTGCGGAGCGACTGTTTGTTGACATTCAGAGGTTATGGAATTTTGAAACCTAATTGTATTTACATTTAAATCTTGTTTGAGTATTTATATTTTTTAAGGGTTTAACCACGAGACGATGTGGTAAATGTACTTGCCTTATTCAGAATATTTAAATTTATAACCGAAATTGATTTAATGATTATTAATTATAGGATCACCCCCCCCCACTAGGCCACAAACTGCCATAGGCCACGTGGAAGTCCCTTGATCGCATTCGGTCCCAAGTTGTAGATGTAAGGATACCATGTTTAGGTGGGCCTTTTTTGATGGAACCATCCAACATCGATCTTCTTTTATGTCCTGTGTGCCCTGTACTTGCTTTTTGCAGGATCTCATGTGTGCTAGTGACAAAAGCTATGCGCGTCTCCAATTACTTGGCAAATATATAAAAGTCTCTTTTACCATTGACATAAGAATAAAAAAATAGAGATAGTTAATGAATACATAGTTTTGCAAGACTAAACTTTTTTTTATGTGATCGTTGCATGGCTTTGTTTTAGCCATGCAACGATCATATAAGTCAGTGAAACAATTTATAAAGTTGATTTGTAGATCGACCTGTCTGTTTAAAGATAGATGGCGCTAGAAAAAAATGGACTGAAAGTAATCCAAATAGTCTATGAATTTTTCGCAACATAGAAAACACAAATAATGTAAGTAGGTAACTGAAAAAATAAGTGGATGAGAATAAGCCCATACATGTTGGAATTTCAGGAATTATAACTATGTTTATTTTATTTTCTCGTGCCATATTTTATTTTTACTTATTTTATTACTATCTTTGAAGATGGTTATTAATAAAGTCATTATTATGTAAGTGGTTGAATGCTTCCCTTTTTTTTTCTATGTACACAAAATCTCCAATCGAAACGCTGCTTCTTCGTTTTTTTCTGTCAATGGTGCAAAAGCAACTAAATTCTACGCTTTTCGGACAATTGCAGCACTCCACCCGCTTCATTGTCTAGTGCTTTAATTAGTCAGCTTGCTTTTATTCCATCGACAGGACCAGTTTTATTCGAAATTCCTTCAGTGCTAGCACACACGAGCGGCACTTGATGACGGCTAACGGCGCACATATGAATAAAATTGGATGTTTATTAGTGCTTAGCGACCTTAAGTGCAAAAAAAATATGAATTATATTACACATTGGTGCGTCAATGGTGTGGCGTAACGATGGCTAGCCCCTAATGTAGATGATAGCCGTTGGAAAACCACTATTGGCATATTTGATACCGACCGACATACAGTGTGACAAGGATCTTCTGGCCAACGGATGACATTGTCAGAGCAAGAAAATCTCCCTTGATTCAGGGAGTCTATTATTCATTAGGGTATTTTTATTTATCAGCTTTTCAAGCGAATTTTTTTTACCCAACCACGGCAAAGTCAAAGAAAAGATTTCTTGGATGGAAATGTCGTAGAAGGCATTTTCTACCATAAGTGGCATATCAAGTATCTTTCACCGATTTTAGACGCAAATCAACTGTAATTAACAATAAAAACCATTGAAAATTAAATTTTTATTTAAGGAGTTTAGCTCTACGGTATTAAAAAACAATTATATTAATACTTTACACAGAACACGAACGAAAATAAAATGAAAGGGAAAATCGGAAAATCTCTTGTAAGTTTAGGGAGACTTCCTACACTCGATCTGGCAGCCGGATTTTTGAATTTGACAGCGTTAGTTCCGCCTGTCACCGTGGGCCAGAAGATCCATGTCACACTGTATCAACGGCATGATGACATCACCTCTAATGTCACACTGACAACCAGTCAATGCCATATCAACGGCAGCCGTTGTCGATGTCAAACTGCAGTCAGCTGTCAATTAACATTTCGGAGCCGACAAGTTGACGACGTCAACTCAACGGCGGGTCAACGGCAAACTCTGGCTCTTGGTATCGGTAAACTACCGTCCATGTGTAAGATCCCTATTTTTAAACGTTCCGTTGAATTATTTCAGTTTTTCGGTCGCTATGCCCGGAGGATGCCAATCAGTAATCCGTTTGAAACATTGGATTGTAATACGGAATATATTGCGCGTAGGGGATTGGTGCTTTTAATGACTACTTTTTACATGGTATGTAGTTATTTACTACATACTGCATTGCACTTACTGCGTTTTTATTTTGTCGGTCTTTTGTTACAAGTACTAGTTTTCATACTACGCCATATTATAAACTCTGTTACAATTAATTTTTAAAATATAACAATTTTTTGTCTAATAAACTTTCCAAAACAATAACGTTTCTTATAGCATTGAACTTATATTTACAAAGACCGCCTAAGTTATAAATTTTCTTTGAACGAATTTGTAATTAACCAACGTTATGTGTAATAAAAAGTATCTATCTATATTTGTTTATAACAGATCTTATATGAAAACCTGAGTTATACAGCCTTAAAATTGGTACTTCCGTCCATGGACTAACCGGACGTCCGGCCTATATAACTCTGGAAACTGACCAGCGATTCGCTTTGCTTAATGTATTAATGAAGCTTAAAAATATGCTACTTAAACGCATTATAATGAACGTTGTTTTATTTACGCAATGGTTGTCTGGAAGAGATTGCTTCCATCGTTGAGACTGCCAATATTGTACTTATGATTAGTTTGTTTTTAATGTACCTATTACAAAATCGTTGGCCGCATATTGTTAGTATCTCTACGACATTCATAACAACCTGAGGCAAGAAATTGAACCCCACATCCTTAGCTAACAAGTCAAATACTTTACAAAAACGATTGAGCTCAGTAATAGCCCTGTACGTCCGTTGTATCGTTTGGTATATCGCCCAAACAATTCAGGTGAGCGTTGATTTATTCCGCCGCCGTTGCCACAATGTGTCACCCGACCCAGCGTATATATATATATAGCGGCCGCTCAGTGTGTCTGCCGATCGCTCGTTACTGGTAAAAGAGCAATTTGATTTGCAGAGGGGAAAAAGCGCAGGTAGGAGAAAAATCAATGAAAGTAATCGTTTTTGGGAAATCAAGAAGAAACATATAAATTGCGTTAAAATGCAAAAGTCGTTATCAATTGCATGATAACATTGAAGATATTCGATAATATACATTTAACACAAAAACAATTTCAAACTAGAACCTGCATGAAATCATTAATAATAAACTTGAAACCTACCTTCATATTCAAAAATGTAAACATTTCCTTGGAACAAGGAGGCGATATGCTGGCTGCTTTGCTGTGTTGGATAGCTATGTTTATCATTTGAGCTAGGAACAAGCCCGCTTTATTATTTGCCCAAACAGAATAAGAGGTTAATATTGGAGGAAATTAAGGCCACCTTAGTTCATATTGATTTAAAACGTCAGAAAAAAATGTTTCATATAAAATAATAGCTAGGCGTTGAACATTATTTCAGTAACTACAGACGCAACTCATTAAAACTTTAGACGTACTTTGAGCTTCATTAAAATAGAAAATATAAAACTCTATAGCGGTTTTAAATTAAACTCATCAATAGAACAACTAAAATGAACACCTAAGGTTTGTAAGTGTACACTGAGACCACATTAAAAAATATACATTTTCAGAGTCTCCTACATCAAAGAGAAAATACTATCCAAGACACAAAGCGTACGAATTTCGTTTCTACACTTTTTGGCCACATTTTGTACGACAGATATAATGTGATTTTCTCTTAATTGTTATTAAATTAAATAACTCAATCTTATAAACTGACTTTCATTTCAAGGAGCTATGAAGTTGAAGTAAATGATTATAGTTTCCCAAAGTAGGTACACTTGATAGACATTGTAAATACCAAAATAATTCTACTTTTTCAAAAATATGTATAACTTTACATTTTGGTCAACAGTTTGCAACAAATTTATCTATTTTTCAACTATTTACAAAATTATTGAAAATGCCAAATTGCAAAAATACATTAATATTTTATGTGGCATAAAATTTTTGAGCGTTAGCGCTTAGCGCTAGCGTTGGCATTTGCCACTTGTCTAGAGCCCCTGGTATAGCACTGTGAAAACGACAAACAAATGACGAGCTAGAAGCAGCACTAGGGTCGTAAGAATAACAAAATATGAGAGACATTTGTCGTCAAAGGATAAAACGACTGTCTCAGAGAAGGTCAGTGAACTGCATGTAAATTGGTCCAAATCAGACTCATCGTCTACTGAATGGGTGGAATAGCTTATTGTTTCATGAGAGATTCAATTTTCAGGATTGTTCTATCTTTTGACTGTTTACCAAAGAAATACACTAAACTACATAGCTAATGTCGAACATACTCGTAAATCAAACTTAAGGTACAATACACTTTTATATTTATTTATAGTACTACATACTTTTACTCTCAGTTTTCATAATCGACTCTACCTAATCCACTATGCTTAGTCGGAAAAAGACAAATATGTAGAATATGTAAACGTTATTCAGGGATTTTGGGCGTGATTTTGTCAAATGGTTTGTGTAGTGGTAAGTTTTTATTATTATTGTCGATTAGCACAACCTTTAACACGTTCCGGGACAGTGCCCGCCTACAGGCGTGAAAACAATAAAACATCTATTGTGTCTAGAGTAGTGTCCCGGAACGTGTTAAACTACTGACTTTCACCATTTACAACTCGACAAATGATAGCTAATGCGTCACTGAGAGCGAACTATTGGGAGTGCTTTGCAAATAGCTCCTGAACCTTACCACTTCAGATATCCAGCTCGCAATGACCTTTTACACGTTGTGTCAAGAGTGATAATTGCTTGAAAGAGGGTGGAGGTATATTGTTGGTGAGTGTGCAACGTGGAGTTTTGCAATAAATCATAGTCGAGGAGTTACAACGGAGCCAGCTTACAGAGGAATCTATGACACCGGAGTGTAACATCAAGATTTGCAAATATACATGTAGCATTGTACCACAATTTAAATATATTATTTGCTTGAGCCCCAGAAACAACTTAGATGTTACAAAATAATTCATTTTTTATCTATCTATGCTATCGGCCAATAGCTATTATGCTGGCATTGGCGACAGAGATATCCTGAACTTATTAAAGAGTTCATCTGCAAATTAGTCTAGTAATGGAAAACATTGATGGTCTTAAAAAGAATGGTGGGAACAAAAGATATCGAAAAGCTAAAGAGAGTAAGTAAGATCTTCTATGAATACTTCAGATTAAGGTGTGGTGTGAACTCAACACCTTCAAAATATCCTACAAAATTTAAAAAGTAAGTCATACGGTGTGAACGCCGTTCAAATTTACACTACGATCCTCCAGAATCCTTTTATCTAAGAGTGATCCGGGCGCGGACGTATCCTTGGATTCTGGTTCATTACTCAAGTTCTTGCTACTGCTCAAACTAAACGTGGCGATGACTGTTAACTTCGGAGCAGGCTTAGCTTTTAAGGACTTGACAAACAAGTGACGGTTTCGCGACTTATGACGAAGGTCAAGTATCAAACAACGGTATAACAATATTGCATTTGTTGTGAGAATTTATCCCTACTATTTGTTTAAGTAATAACAAGTTTTTTAAAAAAAAAAGTGTGTTTGCTCTTGACTCCAGACCAAGCCAAGTACGACTAAGACGAAGTCGAAGGTGGATCGAGCTCGGCCAGAAGAAGCCTGTTTACTCTAACTCTAACAAGTTCAATAAATAAGACATAGTTTAGGCAGAAAGCCTTCAGCCTTCCCGATGCTCTTTTATCCCTGACCAGAGCCAATGAATTGAAATATCTAGCAAAACTGACCAAATCACCACACCATAATTTTTAAGGTCCACCAGTGTGAAAAATTAGGATTTAGACCCACTGCCTCTTATTACAAAAAAAAGTTACCACCAAGTACCAACCGTTGTTGATGGCTGTCATTATGAGATTCTTTTTAAATTGGTCGGTTATTATCGATTAGTACGATTTTAAGTCTGGTACTAAGTTTTTGTGTATAGCATTGTAGTTGCACACAATATAATTATTTTGGACTCTACATTATGGTGCCTTTGTTACTCAAACTACGACAGTTCAATCTAGTGCAAACACTAAACCACGCACATTTCACTAAACCTCACATGTCGTAACCGTCCCGGCAAATCTGTTGTAAGCTCAGTACACTCGGACACATTACGCTTTTGCACAACAAAAATAGGTGAAGTGACCTCAAAAATAGGCACGTATAAAAAATTCAACATCGGCTAGGACTCTCATCCATGGATTTGATCTAGAATTTAACTACCGTAAGCTACACATAATGAGCTATTGTCGATACTCTCAGATTTTATTTTCGTTACTCGAAGGGAAACTTTTCCTTATGTATGGGGGTTAAAATATAAAAATTGCACAACGGACTTATCAAAAAGATTCATGTTAAAAAATCATGTCTCATTCGTCAACCCTTTTCAGTAGCTGTCAGTTACACTGAAAACCAGCAAGACTATTAGAGCTACTACAGGTTATAATGTGGCGTTAAGAGACTATGATTTCTAATGAGAAAAGAGCCTTCAAATTTAACATCTTAAATTGGACCCACTGCACCTCATTATGTTTGTGGTTCGTGCTAACACGGCTTCGTTAGTGCATTAGGCCGACTATAAAGGAGCGGTCGTAACTATTTCGTTAAGCCATTTGGATTTAAACTGTAGCTTTCTAATGTTTTGTAGACAGTGATACTCGTACTATCTATACATAAATATGAAAATACCTTCGAAGAAATTTGAGACCTAGAGGGTTGTAGATCATAGAAAGTTCTAGCTTCTGAAGTATTTAATTTGAATTTGAATTTATTTATTTGCTTAAGTATTTCTGGCGTCATAATCTTATCGAGTCTTCGTTACTTATAGATGCTGTAATATTCTCACCCAAAGTTTTATGTCTCCAATACGGTTCACAGTCCACATTACGAATACCATTTGAAATTATTTCAAAGTACTCATTCTAGGTTAAGTTTATTTTACCGATGAAATCATTTTAGTATTTCATATTATTATTTTTTTAAGGTTCTGTTAAAAATCAGACTTAATCAGTTTGCTGAACGCGTTTGGTAGTGCTCCTGACTAGTACTGTATGCCGGCGCAGGTTCAAATCTCGCACGGGGCAAGTGTTTCTGTGATGAGCTTTGTACCTTAGTCATGGATGTTTCTATGTATTTTAACCGTAGAAAGATAATCATGTTGGGAGGTACGTAAAAGATAATCATGCGCCTCTTGAGCGCATGTTATGTTTAGGTCTATATGTCACCTGAAATGTTTTTTATTCGGAAACAAACTAGTTTAGTATGATGTTTATGCCTTATAGCAGTAATTAAAGTCGAAATTTTGTTATAATTATTTATATTTATAAAAAACAGAACACAAAGTTTTAACCTCTTAGAAAAAGTAACAAAAATATCATTCTTCTTTTAATAAGACATAATGAGTGCTCTATGAGACATCTTAAACAGCAAGTAATGCCTAATTTTACTTATCAATAAATAAAAAATAAATAAAAAATATCTTTGAGACTAGTACTGGTATACTAACTGCAGTCGACACAAACATCTTTTTTGTGTTCTCCACAGATGCATTTAGCGCAAGTCATTTTTGACATCTGCCTTTTTTTAGATGTACATAGGTCACAGTATCGCCTTTTTTTCCCTCCGGTTCATCTAGTACATCTTCAGCTTCATTTCCACACGATTTTGGTAATGCATGCAGCTTCTAATAGCGGTCCGGGCAGATCGTTTTAGAATACTCACTGTCCTCGTCTGCAACCTGGATGTCATCATCATCTTCCTCATACAGCGCATATGTTACGTCCTCCTCATACAAGTATCTATTTCGTGCCACGATTTTCAGACCCTAAAACATATAATAAAGCTATAAATAATGATATAAATAACTACTAATTAACCTTTATGTATACCGCCAACAGTTACACAAAAGATAATCATGCGCTCCTCGAGCGCAACACCTACTGAAAGCAGCAAAACCAAAGTACTTATCGGTGAAACGCAAACACCCCGCTGTAGCACTCGGCGACCACTGAGATTACCTGCCGTGGCAAGATCGAGAACGCGCTTTTTGGAAAAAGACAGCGATATATGTATTTTGCGGGCGCCCCTGAGGCGCAGATTATCTTTCTAGGGTTAAATATTTATGGGAAACGAGAAAATTCTTACTTCGAAACCACGACAATTGGTGTGTCTGGTGCATATTTATTTATTTATTTGAGTATCTTAATATTATCTCTGAATTCTAGTTAAACGTTTACGCTTAGAGTATATCATTGTAGTGTAACATGTACAATATACCGCACTATCCAAATTCCAGCCTACCAAAATATAATAATATCAATGCAACATGGATACATTTCAGATCGGAATATTCAATCGGAGGCAAATCTCATGTAAATGAAGGCTTCAATATATCTGTGGAGATATTAATCATCCGGTTACACCTCTGGCTTTATACGCTATAAACTGAATCAGGATATATCTTGACTACAATATTGATGGATAGACCATAAAATGTATAACCAATATTTACCGCTACATTTAATCAGGTAACCCCACCAGACTGGTATTGGTTTTCTATTCATAAAATATAATATTTTGAACCCATTCAAATGTATTCCAAAACTTTTACAGTAAAAAGCTTAAACATTGGTGTGTTTTTTTTTTCATTTTCAATCGTATCCTTTAACATTTTTGTTTGAACAGTATTTACTTTTGTTTCTTGCTTAGCTTGTTGTCGTTATATGATAATTTATAAAACGTGAGTGCTGTATTTCTAATGTTATTAACAACATCTGCATATTACCATGTTTTTAGTAAATAAACAATTTCATTTCATTTCATTTTATTTCAACGTAAGTATAAAACATTAAACTTTACAAAGTATACGTAGTATGTTTATTTATATAGTATACTGGCAGACCCCAACTTTTTTTCGCTCCCGGCCCCGCTTAAAAAGTAAGTATTCTTACGTTTTCTAATTTTCTGAGCAAGTTACTTTAATATTTTTTTCATAAAAACCTTCTCCTGACAGTAACAAACACAACAAATAGAATTGGCCAAATTGGTCCAGGCGTTGTTGAGTTATGCGCTTACTAACACCTTTTGCGATTCATTTTTATATTAAAGATTAATAGCCCATTTATAATATTAGTACGATATGAGTAGCCCGTAAACGTCTCATTACTAAACAATACAACAAGGAACAACCGTAAAAAACTTCTGTCACCAAGTCTAGCTCTAATAAAAACTGGGGCATTCTGAACTCCCAATATGAAGCTATTACCGTCACTGCTGCACATGCCATTAAAATCTATTTTACCATCATCCAGACTGTTTTATTGGTCGACCGTAAATTTTGTTCTCCGCAACACGATTCAAGGGAACTTCGCCGATAGAATGGATCATAAACTAGCTTCCCTGTCATGCATGCGGGTGCACTACCATTTCTTGTGGGCTTCGGAAGTTTTAGATGGTAATAGCCATCTGATATTTGGATGTAAATTGTACAATCTAACTGCGGGTCAGTTGAATGCGAATTGTTGATTTCGAAACTAATAGCTACAAACTGTTACAGATTTTGAAATCAATATCAGTTTCCGTATTTTCTATAATGTCAAATGCGCCGTGGTTTTAATAATGTTTATCTTTGCATCTGACTTATTAACACCAGTTCTACCAGACGTTCTTGATTGGGTACCTTCCTTTTTTCTAAGCATTCTGTTCAGTAAAAATTCGATTACGTCATAGAATTTCGTGATAAAAATCTTTGTCTCTTTTAACGAACATAAAAAACTCTTATAAAAAAATGAATTTGAATCATAAGGCCTCAAAGCGCCCGACAATGTTCTCATGAACGTTGAAACTATTTTTACGACTGAATTTACAGGCAGATATAGAAGATTGAGTTAAAACTAATATGAAACTGTCAGCGGATTCCGCATAGAGCCTTAATATTAAATATCGACAAAAAACTATTATCGATACCAACTAAAAACAAAAATATTAGTTGAATAAATTTATTATTCACTAAAGGACTTATTTCCATTCTTTTCATTAAATACATGCAGCAACAGTAGGTTTATAAGGTCACCTCGTTTTAAGTGATAATATTTAAAGAGCCGATTCAGCACAATAAATTAATCATTTTTTGTAGACACTTTGGGTTTTTATCCGCTAGTTTTTGAGAAAATTAGAGACGAAGGTAATTTTTTTTTTCAGATATTATTTTTTTATTAATTAAGGTTAAGATAAAAGAAAAAGAAAATTTGGGCATTGAATTGAGAGAGGCGAAGCCGATGACGTAGATAACTTTTTAAATTGTCTGGGTGCTGTTTTGAAAAATGATATTGTCTATGTTAAAGAAAATAATAAAAAATTAAATCTAGATTTTCTAAAAAAATATGATAGTATCCGGTTTCTATGATGTATACAAAGCCACTGTAAAAATATTATGACTTAAAATGATTTGACCTTATACATGCAAGCCTTTTGCAGACAAAACGAAAAGAA
Source organism: Pyrausta aurata (assembly GCA_963584085.1). Lineage (NCBI taxonomy): Eukaryota > Metazoa > Arthropoda > Insecta > Lepidoptera > Crambidae > Pyrausta > Pyrausta aurata. The sequence continues at coordinate 1,681,817 of OY757254.1, read as the reverse complement.
AACAAGGAACCACTCAAGCTAAATAGCACTAAAGGGTAGGTGACTAAAGAACAGAATCAATCCTAAAGACTAAAAGAAGTAAATAAAATAGTAGTTACACAAAACTCATGCTTATCTAACGTGATGACATATCTCAGTATCGATATTTATGATAACATCGCTTTACACCCCTCTACGTCTGGATTGAGTTAAATTGGTGTCGTGTTTTACAAGCTTCCTATATTATGGAAAAGTGGTGGTTCCGCGGTAGAGCCCAGTAGTGTACCCTAATTTGTCTAGCCAGGGCAAACTTTGTCGGTCAACGCATGAGTTTTAGCAGATATTAAAATCAAAAAGTTTATCATCTGTTACAATGTTAGCAGTGAGTTTATGCGTTAGAGCAAATGGTTTGTATGTTTGTTTGTTCTGATTTAGGTCACGTTGAAATATAATTATTACAACTTTTGTTATTGATTAATTTATTTTTTATCAATCATTATTTATTTTCTAGCAAAAATTTTAATCAATGATTCTACAGAGTATTATGTAGTTACCTTGACCTGGTCATAGTGCTCTAAAATGCTTTAACTCAGACATATAGTAATCCAAAGTTTTTATTTTAAGCGGTTGTTCTATTATTTTTTTCTTAAAATTAGTCTTTAACGAATGCGCAATACGAAAATTATAATACTTTCATTTATGCCATGCTAAGTTTTGACATTCACTATACAATACAATACAGTCATCATAAAACATTCCTTTTGAAATGTACTGTGTGCTATTAACACACTAGTCTAGTACTTTGAACATGAGAATTACTACACACTAATACTTTGAATATGAGCAGTAGTGTTCAGGTTTTGCTTTACACATTTGGCCACGACAACATCTGGTTTCAAACAGATTTCAAGCAGAATTCTACTAAACACCAAACGGTATGTGCGGTCTACCAGATTTGAAATAAGACTTCGGTTAGCCTAAATTACAGCGGGTACTGGGTGTGCGTTGTGTAGCTGCTGGCAAAATACAGATTATGACTGTTGAAAATTTGAAGAGAGAAATGATTTTGTAAGTTGCTAAGCAAGATTGAGATTAGATTGAGACTTTAGCCCAGTTGCGTGTTCGATAGCTAACTCAACTAATAGTTCATTAACCAGCGATTAAATATTCACGATTGTGCCCTTTTTGATGAAAAAAATACCTTAACCGAATATCAGAATGGCTTTTAATGACCATTGGTTATAGTAAATATTCTACAGTTGGTAACGACATAATCATTAGATTGCGCTGACGTCACGCGTAATGTACGTATTCATAGGAGATCAGAAATTTAGCGCGGATGGCGTATCAGCACGATAGCTTGATTGAAAATAATCTTGTCCGGTTAGCCAATGGTTGCTGCTTCGAATCCAGCTCATGCACTAAAATTAATTTCTTATTTCATCTTGTGTTACAATAAAAATAACACGGTCAGTGTCAAAAATGTATAAAACCATTGATAGCGAAGCGTCATTATTTTAAAGTTGAATTTATTCTGTAATGAATAACCACTTGGCCCACTGTTGCAATACAGTTGGTAGGTGGCGCTGACGTCACGCTTAATGACTTATTTATAAGAGATCAGAAATTTCGCGAGAGTGGGGGGGAATCAGCATGACTCGATTGGATATAGCAATTGCCCGGTAAGTCAAAGAGTGCTGGTTCGAATCCAGCTCGTGCGTAATTTTTTGATTTCTTATTTCATGTTGTGAGAAGCACTACTTTATCCAGTATTTTATCCATATCTGTGTCCGTCGACAAAAGAACACTTCGTTCACTGTGTCGAAACTTCATAAAATCATTGTACTGCATTTTCATGAGCTGTTAGCAATATAACTCAGTAAGAGCATCGCGACTCGGGACCGAATCCATAATTCATACAGAATTCACAATATCTAGGGAAGAAAACTACAAATCGGAGCAGCAAGATCCCCCAGATAGTTCGTTCTACAAATCATTCGGAATGAAAACAGGTCAAGTGTGAATTTCAATAATTTATACAGAAGGTGTGGATGCTAAGCAATGGCTGTAATAACAACTTTCATAGAAACCGTCTTAGAAATGAGAGCACATGAAGTATATTATTTTTCGATTATTTAGGTACCTGTTAAGCGTGTGACACATAAAAAAATCATTATTGCTGAAAAGCTGTTTTTAAAATACTTTTCTTAAGAAAAAAAATATTTTTGTGAAAATTTTTGAATGTTCAACTCACTTGATAATAAAAATTACTATTTGGCATCATTATTACGATTTATCCTTTTTTTTATTTTATGTGAAATGGGTTCGCTCTTGTCTCAGGACTAGACCAAACGTGGAATAGACAGAGACGACGATGGAGAGATCACCAGAAAAAAGAAGAGAAAACGTTTTTATGACATAATCAAATCAAAAGTAACTAAGTAGGTAGCTGTTAAATTCAGTATATCACATAGACATAACTCGGACGTTGTTTACTATTTTCTAAACTTCATTGCAATAAGGTTGCAATATCTTTCAGTATTACGTCCCCGGTCCAGAAATGGACGGCTTTAGCTCAGCTTAGAAAACTACGTGGTTAGATTTTTGAACGCGTGTTTTATTTGAGTACAAAGTCTATTTTATGCAGTTCAGTTTAAGTTATTGTTATGGTTCGTATTTTCATAAACCTTATGGATAGGAGCCGGTGTTTAGTATAACAACAAATATGGCTTTACGTCATAAATATAGTCTTCAAGTTTCTTTGATACGTTATCTGCTGGTTTTCGATGTATTTGTAAAATAGTTATGCTTTAGACGAAGACTAGACTTTATTATTTATTTTATTTTGCATTGAAATTTTCTTTTTCATCTGATTTCTAATTCGAACGCTAGAGAAAGCTGAATCAATTGATCGCAAATAAAAGACCGTAGGTACTATTTTTCGATTCGCTAATAAAAAATACATCTAAAGTCACTTATGCTGTTATTTCATGTACATTTTAGGACCAATAGAAGGAATTAATTCAGTCAAAAGGCGTATAAAGTTATCATCTGCCAAAGGTTGTTTTTTAGAAATAAATCTGTTGAAATATTTTTTCGCGAGTTAAGCACAGAAATATCGGGTCGCACATTTGGCGGGTGGCCAGAGAGCAATCTTAGATTGTTCTTTTTATCGTTGAAGTAACAGAGCGTAACTGGTTTTGCAATAAATGGGTCGACAAAGAATTGTGTTAGCATGTGCGACCTTTGGATAGAAATAGAGAGTATATTGGACTATATACAGGGTGACTTGAAGATGGGTGCAAAGCTTGGAGGTGAAAGTAGTATAGACCATTTGAGCCATGGTTGTCTTAGACGAAGTTTCACATTTAAAAAAAAATACTTATTATGTTTTTTTTATGAGAAACCTGAACTTTTACAATTAATTGCTAATAATGGCCAATTTTAATGATATGTGAGTATTTTTCTTAATTTTTCTTAATCAAAGTTCTCACTTTCCGTCACAGCGTAATGTTTTTTAGCCTTCGTCGATAAATAAGCAGTGTAACATTTTTTTTAAATTGGTGCTGCAGTTTAAGCAAACAAACTCTACAGCTTTATAATATTAGTGTTAGTATAAAAGAAAGCGTTGTCCATTTTCACAGGCTGACCTGCAAAATTATTAATATGTATTTTGCTAGAGCTATAATTCATCCATCATTTTTGTAAAGCAATAATGAAACAAAAGAATGTTTGATCCGTTTTCACATCAGGATGGCTGATTTCAACGTCTTTTAACAATAAACATACATGATGAGCTCAATCATAGCATAAGAGGTTAATAATAGGTTACGAAAGAAAATTGACCCTACTAAATATTTTGTAAATCCACTTTACACAAAATGAGAAAACATCATGTAGGTAGAAAGCACCAGTGTGGGAGCAAGCCCTCACACGCGCTAACAAAGCTGCACTCCGCAGGCCGCAGCGAGTGTTGGCTATACGCGCTATAAGGGGGTACAGAACGATCGCAGGAGATGCTGCTTTCACCCTAGCCGCATCGCCCCCGTGGGATCTCGAAGCGGCAGTCCTTTCAGAGGTTTATTTTTATAAAGCCGATGCGATAAAACGAGGTGAACGCCCAGCATTCGATAAAATAAATGGAGTCCGTGAGCTGGCGCAACGGGAAATGATTCTGCGCTGGCAAGAGAGCCTTGAACACCCGGTCTATGGAAAATGGACCTTGGAGGCCATCCGCCCTTGCCTCGCAGAATGGGTTTCCCGTCGCCATGGACGCCTCTCTTTTAGGCTTGTGCAGGTTTTATCTGGACATGGCTGCTTTGGCCGCTACCTGTACAAGATTGCTAGAAGAGAGCCATCACCGAGGTGCCACCACTGCGATGCCGAAGAAGACACAGCTGAGCACACTCTGGTTGAGTGTCCTGCATGGGACCCACAGCGTCAATTGTTGACGGCAGTTCTCGGCCCGAACCTTTCGCTAGAAAGTGTTCTTTCCGCAATGACCAGCAACGAGGATGCTTGGGAAGCAATGGCTTCTTTTTGCGACACAGTCATTGCGGAAAAGGAAACAGCCGAAAGACTAAGGGAAGTAGATGCCCATGCCGATCCACTCCGACGCAAGCGACTAGGAGCCCGCAGAAAGCGCTACAGTCACCTAGCAACGGCACTGAACGTCGTATCTGGTGACAACCGGGGTGGGGACCCCCGTAGAACGGACGAAGGGGCAGCCTTAAGTTCTCCGAGGCACGCCCGTGACGAAAGCCTACAGGCTACCGCTGGGGCGACGGAGTGCATGCGTTGAGCGAACCTCCGTCGTCTCACTTAAGGCGGATTGAGGGAAACCGTGGAGGTTTTAGTGGGTAAACCTGGACGAACAAAGGGAGTCCCACATAACCCAGCAGGGTATCTCCAACCAATGCCTTACAGGTAGAGTGTACAGACCCCCCTCTAGACCTCCGTAGGCAGTATCTGTCGGATAGGTTCATTTTTAAAATCAATCAGGTTGGCACCCATCCCCTTCTCTCATGCCTTCAGGAACTTTCTGATATGATACATGACCCGGCAAATAGATACTGGTCAAATAAGGAGCCCCCTAGAATTATAAGAAGTTATAGGAAACTCTCTCCATTATCCCCAGCGATTCTCAAACTTCCAAGTATCCCGGTCTTTGCAACCGAATTTGACGCTCTTATTTACCAACCAAACATCATCCTGGACCTTGGTATTCAGAAAGGCGACCCACTGGCAGATTACAAGCTGTCTGAGTGTTTAGCTAGGGATTGGGTAAAATGGACTCCCATTTATACCGATGCCTCCAAAACCTCGGACAGTAGTCCAGTTGGTGTGGCGGTCTGGATCCCCAAATTCCAAGTTCTTCTGAGTCACAGATGCCCCAAGGAAGCCTCTTCATTTACCGGTGAGTCTCTTGCCATACTAAAGGCAGTATCATACGTTTTATCCCACAAGTTGTCCAACTCAATAATACTGTCAGATTCTAAAAGTTGCTTGCAAGCCATCAAATCAAACCTATTTCGCTCTAAATGTTTATCACCGATCATATTCAAAATTAAGAACGTTTTGTATCAGTGCTATTCTGAAATGATCAACGTAGTTCTAGCGTGGATACCAGGTCACTGTGGTATTCGTGGTAACGAGCAAGTTGACGGTTGGGCCAAAGAAGCGATTGGCATAGGTACACCTCTCCAACATAATTACGCTCACGATATTCTGGCACTTGCCCATCGCCATCTCGTTGATGACTGGCAATCCAGATGGAACCGTTCTTCCAAAACCAAGGGTTGTCACTATGGCAAAATTCAACCACTGATACCTCACAGACCATGGTTTTTTAGGTTCAGGCATTTTGAGAAACGCGTGATAACGACCATATGCCGATTGAGAATTGGTCACTCCTGCACACCGGTATTTCTACACAAACTTCGGATCCGGGACAATTCTCTCTGTGAGTGCGGATTAGACGAAGGCACACCGAACCATATTTTTTTTGAATGTAGTAAATTTCCTTCATCTTTTTACGACTTTTTACCTACTAAGATACCCCGTCCTGTGAACCTTGAATTTATTCTATCCTTCCCTTCTGCGTCAACAGCAAAACAGCTCTGCAAATATGTATATAAGTATGATATTAGATTATAAAAATAACATAAAAATGACATGTCTCCGCTCGCTTCATTCTAATTCCTTTCTAACACATTTTTGTGCTATGTTTTTAAACTGACAAAGTGTTGTATGTTTCATAGGCTATTTATATAAAACCTTTTATTTGTCTGTTTCCGTACTGTTATGTTTTCCCTTTCTTTTAGTAGTTAACAAGATAAATTTTTCATTTTGCCCCTCTGAACCTGACATTGGCGGAATTATCGGACTGTCCCTGGGGGACGGATACGATACGTGCGCCTGCCGCATGATAGCCATTATAAAAAAAAAAAAAAAAAAAAAAAAAAAAATGTTCTTCATTTTGATTACCATAATATGTGAGGTAGTTCTGAGTTTTCCTTGAACATTTGCAGGTATCATCACATTAGGTAATGAGGGTTGTTCGGTATTTTGTTTTTTTTTGTTACTTTGGCATTCACTATTTCGATATTTTTGTGAACAAGTATATATTTATGATTTAAAAATAGATAAGACGATGATAGATGATGATTTTTGAAGTGACGCTAAGTGGTTGAAAAAATAAAATAATATACTTAGATATATTGAATAAAAGAGAAGGACAAAGGATAGTTTTGTTTTTTTCATTTATTTTTTTATTTTCCCTCAAGTAGATACCCTTTCAATTTTGGAATATCATATTTGCGCAGACTAAGCAGCTGCTACTGATCTATAAAATCAAAGTAACTGATCTTCAGTTGCAACAAAACAAAAACCTCGATCCAATAAACTAAACTCCAACTTAAGAGAAAATATCAAACTTCCTAGACATTTCATTTGGGACGTCCCGAAAGGAAAGTTATCGAAGAAAAATCAAAGCAAAGAATCCGTAACATACGCTCTCGATTTAATATACGTAATAGCAATAGTTCCCTTACGATACATCAAAAGATTGGCGGAAACATAGTAAGAAACTTGCGAGACTGATTCGAAAAGTTTCAACGTTTCAACGGTGATTCTCACCCATTTCGCTTCCCCTACTATTTGTGTTCTGTAAATACTGCTGCGTACGTCTAGGATGAAACACCAAAGTCATATTTTACAAATTCGAATCCGAATCAAATACCGAACCACTGATCCCGGTGAACTCCAAAAAATGAAATCGCCACTTGCTAAAGTCGTAACACATTATTTGAAGCTTTCAAGATGAAAGTATTTCGTTAAGCTGCTACTAGCCAGACAAGGTTTATGAATGGCACTGAATAAAATAAAATAAGAAGCCAGACTAAGAAAAGTATTTAATTACCTATAAAAGTTTAAACAATTATAGAGGTATAATTGTCCAATTCTAGAAATAGTTCTAACTTTAAAATTTTAGCAACAGAAAAACCAGCAATTTTTAGTTACCTACAATTTAATGAAAATGATTTTCAGCTTAAACTAAAGTGCATATCTCTTTCTCTTCTAAATACATAAAAAGAGACAGACTATAATGATTAAGAGACATTAGAATAAATAGTCTATAGACAATACTAAATCAGAAATTTTTTTCCGATACTAACTATGAATGGGGTCATAATAACTGAAATGGTCTTTTAAACATATTTTAGCTATTACACTGTTTTGTCACTTTCTGTCAAATGATGGTAGTAATAGTAAATAGTACTCCAAACCTTAGTAGTGGTTACATTGCTGCAAATGTTTCAAGTTTGATTAACTTGTATCTGAGCGAGCCCGCAAAGGTTATGGTCTCATCACAATGAGTTGTTAAGCTATCACTGCGAACTGAGTAAGTACTGTTTAGTTACTTTGTTGAATACAGATCCTGACTTTGTTCATTTGGGTATAGTTTCATTTCCACCTTCAATTTGACGAGCTATGTGCCTGATTCCTGATTTATCTTTTCCCGCGTTTTCAACCGTGTTTCTAATTTTATTTCATTTACGTTGTTTGCACAATTTTTTTATCGTATTTGTTTCTTTAGATTCATCCAGGAGAAGTGATGTTAGTAATATTATTTATGTTTTTATTAATTTAATTGTCCAAAACATTGTACAGCTGCAAACAAAACAAATCTTTTCAAATTAGAAAAATTTCCTCAAAACATCACCGTCATGTTTCGTATTAAAAATCTGAGCAGACACTCTTCGCCACGTCACCGTGTCATTACGCTGAAGATGATTGATTGCGGCAACCCATTTCAATACTCGGACGGTAATTTTTCAATCCCCGACAGTGCAGAAACAAATGCACGGAATATGCTCGATCATCTGGCCATCTAGCGATTTTTGCTTCCCACCAGGTTAGATTGTGGTCAAATACCTGATTGTTCACAAAAACATTAGGAGAAGATTAAGAACTTATAATAAAGGAGATTTTATCTTTAAAATCTGGTAGTTTTCTGCCATTTAGTCGTTGCATGTTTTTATAACCGTTTTAATAAATAATCTGTTAGTTATTAGTGTAAGTATTGTTTTGATGTTACGAAAATGTAAAGACAAAATTTATTCAAATTTAGCAATTGTCAAAATTGGTGTGTACAGAAGATGCCATTAATGTGCAATATATTCTATAACAATTAAACCTATGAGAAAAAAAAGTTCATGATATGTGATACAAAATTAAAAAATCCAGGAATAAATATTTGATGTGAGGTTTTAGAAGTTTCATATCAAAAGATGCTCAATACAAAAGCAAAGAACCTTGTTAAAAGTTTTTACTGAACTCTTGAGATATACAGCTGCACAACGATATGAAACGAATCAAATTCGCCAAACCAACGTCGTCGTGTAGTCGACAACTCGGAAAAGCAAAGTGCTCTCGAATAAAACCGATTTCCTCTGAATCACTCTCTACGAATTTAAAACAAAATTTATGTAAGTGCCGAGTGTGACAAATGCTACTATGATGAACTGCTTTTATACGAACACGATTGTGAGAATTTTGTGCATTGGAAAAAAAAGCAATTTTGATAATTCTTAACCTATCTTCCAAAAAATATATTTTAATTCATTATGATAGTAGCATTCTGATATAAATGTTTGTGTGTTCGATTGCTCATTTGAGGATGGTTAAAGGCTTTAAAACATAACATTACGACCTACGGGAACGAAGCGAGATTTTTAATTATTGCATTTTCCTAATTGCACAGGCAATAAACCAGTTTTAACTTTGACTATACAGTGGTAGACACGTTTGCAGCGCGTATCGTATACAGAGTTTTGTTGCTCTACTGAATATTCGCACGGATCCCTATTGATTTCGTATTCCGATTGAAAATTGAACGACGCGAGTTTTTTTTCGGTGGTGTGAAATAGTATTGCGTGTCGGTGGTGAACAGTTTTGATGGGTTTCAACGAATATTTTATTTTTTATACTAAAGTTTTAAAAAGTCGAATATTTTGCCACTACCTGTCTTATAATAAATTATGATGCGAATGAAGATGTGCGTATTATGTCTGACTTGATGGAAAAGGCTATAAATTCTTTTTTAGATGTTTAAAAATAAAAGTGTAAATTACTTGTTTGATCTTGTATGTTGTATTTTGTGTATTCAGAATGAACATCACAATGAGTTCTGTGGCGCACATTTACGAAAAAAATACCATAATATTGGTGGTTTGCCCAGTACTTCTTTAATAGGCGGTCTTAGTGCGGACTGGTGGAGATCTCTTTGCAAGACAAGCTTGCAAAGAGATTTTTCAGATGTTATTGAATTGCCTATAATATCAACCAATATTAACCAGGAATCATATTAACGTGCTTTCCAAAGCACGGATGTTTTTGTGTTAACTGTCACTTTTATAGCTTACATAGTCACCCATCCAGTCCCGGTCACGCCGTAGTTTACTTAACACTTTCCAGCGCGGTATCCCAGACACAATAGAACTTCTATTGTTTTACGGCTATAGCCGTTCACCGCGCTGGAAAGTGTTAATTTCAGTTATCACTACTAAAGCGCTGCCGTCACTGCGCTAAAAGCACCTCAACTACCAAATTAACGATTCTGACATTATTCCCACATTGTCATCAGCAGTCCGCCGAAGTTGTCATTCTCAAGTCAAATTTTACCGGGATATAAAAGAGCATTGTGGACTGGAGACCATTGTAGTCCAAACACAACGACCCGCAACTCAATGCGATATTAAACCCTTTGTAAGTATTGTCTGTTCGGAACGTCTCCGTATCACCTCGTAAACTTAAAGCATAGAGCAAATTAGAACGACAGTTCACTTTAAAAAGGTGTGAGATGAACTCGCGCACGTAGTAATTATATACAGACGATACAGACTAACTTAAATATACAAACCCCCTCATTCATAATAACTCAAACAGACTATTAACCCATTTTAGCTATTACACTTTTTGTCACTTTCTGTCAAATGATGACAGCGCCAAGAAAGAACGAGACAAAACAGTGTTTGCGTCATTATGATTAAGGGAGTAAGTGTTTGGGATCGTGTTGTAGGTATGTGATTTGAAAAAAATATGTCAGCAACATAGGCGCTCGCGTTGCTTAAGAATCCTTTAGATGTAGCATGAAACGAATCATACCTAAAGTATTATCAAATTTTCAAGTGAAACAATGCATACCTAAGTCGGCGTACTTTACCAACACAGAAGACAACAAACTTTTGTATAATACAAAATTCAACTCAACTGTACCTTGACGCACAATATCTTTAATGCTCTTGCTGACAAAAAGGTGGTTAAATTACGTCTCATTTGCAGTCACGTCACGTCGCATCCAATAATCATAGATCCATTTGCCGTTACGCCGTTAGTCCACCGCTGTATTAACAGGCGAAATCTGACACTTGAATGCGGTATATGACATTGGCATACGTCATGTCTTGCTTTTACGTAGCCAAACGCTATAGTTGCATCCATTTCAACAACGCATTCGTACGTGGCAGCACCGAGAAGGATGCAACTATCAGATTTATGTAATGTTAGAGCGAGACATAGATGAGACTTTATTATTTCACAGGCATGAGTGGGCTGTTTTATCCTTGACTATGTTACTCTCTTGGCGATCGTTAAAAGGTATCGGTTATTTGCGATTTGATTACACTTGCTCTCAACACTTTTGTAAGAAAATACGGGAGTCTCATCTCTAACGTTACGGTTCAATCTATAAAAGGTGTGCAGTAAATGGTAACACAGGAGTAGTTACCTACAAAGCTAGATACTCTGGTATTACAATACATTATACAAATTTGAAGTATTTATTTTATTTATTTGTTTTTATTTAAAGACTTTATTGCACAAATCATGGTGAACTTAATGCTAAAAGTATGAACTTATTGTGGTCTTCATAATATGACATTGTATCGACAGACTGTCATCATTGTCTATATCTCAAAACTAGTATTGCATCGTAACTTTTTTGCGACTAGACCCCTTACACACTGCGGTTAACGCGCGTTTTGAAAACGCGTGACAGCATCGCGTCTCACGCAATGAACAGATTTAATTTGGTATCGATGCAGAAGCGCGTTAGTATAGATGCAGTCACCAATATTCAGTACAGCGACTGCATCGCGTTTGCATTGCTGTTAAAAGTCGCAGTGTATGAAGGGTCTAAGGCCCAGTGGCCCATAATCAAAAGTTAACTTACGATTAAATGTTGTTGCCAGAGGTTGAATATTTACGATTTTGAAGAAAAAAAATACCCGTACCAATGGTTCTTAAAATATCCCTTTTAACACTGGATAAAGGTATTTTTTCTTCAAAACAAACATAATCGTAAATATTCAAGGCCTAACTAGTTTGTTACGTAGATAAAGCGATGAAAAAATCTCTTATATTTGACTGTTGTATTGAAACAATGGCTGTGCGCCAGAAAGCACCTTGGCTTATTTTGGGCTTATGTATGGACAACTATTTAGGACTATGCATTTCTTATTTATTGCATTCTAATTCTCATTGTTATGCAAAGTGAAAATTTAAATCTCTTATTTATTGCATGATAACCATTCGTTTTTTTTGACGGATGGTGGCTAGAACCTATTTTTTCAATACTACGTGTTGAGCATTTTTCACTAGGCTTCTGTAATCGTTGTTTCATTGTATATAATATATTTAATGTTTTATACAGTTAATGTATTCTTCTGACGCAACCAAGTCACTGAAAGATGCAAAAATGGTTCAGTAATACTTAAATGGCTTGTGTTTTCTATTTTAGAGCTGCATTCGACAATTTGTCATTAATCAATCTTTTTGCTGGTCATCACAGTTTAATCTTAAAGTTTTTCACAAGAACATGTGGTGGCAAAGTTAATCTCAAGATTTTCAATCTAAATCTTTTTGGCTTGTAATCCAATTAATTAAAAGAATTTTCTTAAACTATATTGTCACTCAATCCAAGGCCCCATTCGTCAATTTCATGAACAATTTAATATCTTAAATACTAAAGTCAACTTACGAGTAGTATTTGCGAAATATCTTAAATCGGCCCAATTTCGGACAGTACCCTCTAACAAATTTCATTACACGAATCAACTCAAATTGTGCTGAAGTGTGCTTTATTAAAAATGTTTATGATCATAGGCCGATTTGTTATTCGTAACCAAATTTTTGAAGACAAGAAAACCAGACCATCTTCCAATATAGGAATCGGGCATAAACCGTCAATAAAAATATCAATTAGACGCTGGTATTATGTCACAGACGAAGATTGATCGAGTCCGGGCCGACAAATGAATGGAAAAAGTATTTTTCAGGTAACGGCCCTTGCTCAGACGTATAAATCAGTTTGACAGTTTTTTCACACTGAGAAATATAACGGTTTTCTGTAATGTCCCTTGAGATAAAAAATATTAGTAGGTGTTTAAGAAATTTGCCGGTAGTCTTTACTACGAAAAAAGTATATATATTATCTTCATATACTCATAACTTGATATTCCAACGTAAGTGCAAATAAACAAGTTTGGTGTTAACTAGATCACGATTTAGTTTTAAAAACATAAACATAAACATAAACTTAAGAGATATGCCATAGTATCGAAATGAATAGAAGAAGAAGAAGAAGAATAGAAGAATAATTTTCAAGAAAACAAAACGACAAAGAAGCTGAAAATTTTGTAATTTACCACTAATTGAATTAAGTCGTTAAGGTACAGAAGATATCAAAGTACAGCGTTACATCAACCATAGGTAACTTAGGCTTCATGAGGCTGATAATGATGATAATGATAACGTAAGGGTCTTACCTTCAACTATTGTGGGGAGCAGCAATCCAAAAGGGTAAAAATAGACCTGAAACAAAAAGAAAGATCTTTTGTAACTAATCATGATTGAAACTTATCAATAGATAACAGCAAAAAGTTTGATTAATGACAATTACAATTTGTCGAATGCAGCTCTAAAATAGAAAACGCAAGCGATTTAGGTATTACTGAATCATTTTTGGCATCTTTCAGTGACTTGGTTGCATCAGAAGGATACAATAACTGAAAGTTTTCGTTGATTGATTAGGTATATCGATAAAATTGATTTTACAAACACCACTACTGAGCTGTTTAGTCTCCAAAGATATGCTTGCGAATATTTTATAAGCAGCTTAAAAATGCCGACAAGCAGCGTATACTAAATTCTATGCTCTTGGAGTGGACTTGCATAAGTATTGGACTTCATAAATTTTCGTCTTTCAAGTATGGAGCTTGAGAAATAAAATGAAAATATATTTTTACCGCGCACTGAGGGGTTAATGAAATTCTTTGCAATCCAGAAATACAACACACTGAATGTTGAACTACATAGTGAATAAGCTAGGCTAATACGATTTCTCGCCAACAATTAACAATATGCTAAAACTCCATCTGAAATCGCATTAAGTTCCGGCATAATGCCCAACTTAGTTTTAGAATTTAAGTTTTAATCTAAAATTCAATTTTCATGCCGCAAGATTTTAATATTTTTTCTTGTGGCAGTCTCTTGACGCCAATATCACGTTGTTATGGCTAGAAATTCACACTTCTGGGGAATAAAGCGCTTCATAATAATATTTTTTTTCTTTAGACAAAAGAAACATTTCCCCTTTCTTTCTAGCTTATGAAATAGTGTTAGGGTATTTTTTATAATATCAGATGCATGAAAACAGATTAAGTGGAGCAGATCTTAAGATAACGTATATAGATTCTAATGAAGTTGGACAGAATTTGTTGACATTCAAAGTTAAGTTAACAATACGAATTAGTTTTCCATTAAACTTGTTTGATTAAATCAACTGATTTACAAAATCATTTTTGCAGAAGAATTTAGGTATGCATTTGAACCATGATGTCATATTCTCTGAATTAAATTTAGCTATCTACCCGTGTAAAATGCGCCTTAAATTCTGATATTTATGTATGCAAATGTACTTTTGAGCTCAAAATAAATTAGATTGCACCAGAGTTTATCACCTGCTGTCATTATTTAAAAGTCTTTAACTAATCAAGTATGTGTGAACGAGACACAATAGAAATTCCATTGTTATGCGACTCTCGAGAGTCGTTTTGTAACAACCCAACCCTGGCAAATTAAAGTTTTAAATATTTTTCTATTTGATATTACGTCGGTTATTATTTGGATCTCATTTAGTTTCAAATATTTTAAATCATTACAATAGCACAAAGACTGCATAGGCTTTGTCTCTAATTCCAAGAAATAAATGTGTTGCGCAGGCGTCCCTTTTCAAGTGCTTAGTTTTGAAATGACCAGTGGTAGTCAACATTTGGCTAATAGACGAATACAAGAATTATGTTACTATAATTTCAGTTGCGTTGCACATACCAATTTCATTTATTGATTGATAGCTTTGATATTCCTAATCAAATAATAACGATATTTTATAAATCCATACTGAGAGCTTTAATAGTAGAAACGTGGAAAACCCAAATCATCGACTCAATAAAAAACCCAGGGATTTCATGTCAAATCTCAAGTTGAGTATCTAAAAGTATAAGTAATTAGAACTTTCATCTATTAAAACTTTAAATATTTTTAATAAAAATAGGTAATCATTCATCAAATGTTGAGAACCTCTGCTAATGAGAAGAGTTGCTTAGAATCGTGTAAAGTCATGTGTAAGGGCGCGGGAGGGGTCTGAAAGAAACAAAACGGATTGGCAAGTTAGTTCAGGGACAGACGGGTCGTCGATTTCGGACAGGATTAGGGAGCGCTCAAAAGATGCGCACGCGAGTGTTATTAGGAGGAGCTGCTGGAAGAGGGAGATGAGAGGAAGACATGGCGCAGCATCATCGACATCGTACAGCTTTTAAACTATTTATTCCGCGTTTCCGGGTATTTTAGGGCTTGCGATAGCCTAGTTAGGGTTTCAGCTTAGGTATACCGGTAAAAAGAGTAAGGCGTAATTCCTGGTGAGTGATTATATGTAGTTAAGATATCTGTTGAAGAGATTTTTGAATTTATCCAAGTAAGTGAACATTTTATGTACCTAACTTTTCATTATTGGATAGTGTGTTGTTTAAGGGCTCTGGGTTCGATTCCCGGTTGCTGTAAACGATTTAGGTGAAACGTGACAAATAATGTGAATACTAATAAGGGGTTCCATTCCCAAAATTAGACGAGTCTTTCCATTACTTATAAATTTTATTACGACGTTTATAATACTCAGGCTCGATCCCTGGGTTATTGTTATTATTAAAATCAATATATTTGAGATATCAACAGATTTCTTAGCATTTTATTTTATGTTGTTACTAGGAAATGGAAAAGTCTTTAAAATCTATATTGCAAGCAAGATTAAAGTATTTAAAATCTATATTGGTCTCGGTAAATAGTCATTTATTTATTAAACAACTTTGTGATGTCAAATAAAGTAGTTAAAGACGAACTTTAGACTATCATAAAATCCTTTCCATTTTCTTGTGAATATTTTCATTATTTTTTAATCGGGATTTTATTGTTTTTATATGTATTTTCCACGTTCTAGCTCTTATGTTTGCTGCCAAATACGGTTATCAATTTACGACTTATTTACGGATTTATTTATGAACAAAATTCTTTTATTTAACCGAGTACTAAAATTAATCACTTCTTTAAAATTTGTTGCACAACATAATTATTTATTATTGAGATTTAGCCGACAAAACGTTAATCAATGCTTAATTCAAAATAAAATAAATACTCAAATAATTTAACTTCAAATAAAAGTTACTTACTCTATTTAAAATATCATCACTTAATTTACAAATTAACTAATCTTCTAAACACTAAATTGAATTTACTAATATTTTACTTTTATATACATCATCACCATATAATTATGAACCAAATAATTACTCTTTTAATCGAATCGATTATTTCTCTTAATCTTTATTTATAGGTATCTACTAAATATTATAATTGTGTTGAGTTTCTTTCGCTGCTTCTTTTCTCAACACTATACTACACATCACTTTCTCGTCCCGAAGCAGTGGTAGGGTTTGGGGACTAATGACAGTCAGATGTCATATTCTAATATAAAAAAAAGAGCGAATGGATCCAATTCTTTTATTATTATTTGATATTTACTGTAGTTTAGATATTCAAATAAGGTTCAGAATGCAAATCTAAGAGTCAAGACCAGGCTCGCATTACTGAAAAGAATAATTAAATTTATGTTTTTTAAGAGGTCTGGTAGGTAGGAAATCCTTTACATTCACCTTATCCTTTAGATCTGAGCCAAAGATTTAATGTAAATTTTGATTGCTGTATTTAACAGTATTACACATGATTTCACATTTTCAATAATATTACATAATTAAGATCTTCATGAATAGTTTGCCAAATCAAGGATCAACTTAGTATTGTTATTTCAAATATAAATAATATGGGCTGATGTGGGCATATCAATGGTTTCAAAGAGCTCATGCAGATTTCAAACCGCTCCTTAAAGGAGTCATTGATATTTTTGGATTAGCTCTGTATTATTAAAAGACAATAGACAACATGCTTCTGTGAAATTCCCTTGTAGCAGGGAATCTTTCGGAAGTATAACATTTAATAAATATGCTCTGCTACTTTCGAATGCGCCCGTATTGGTGCTGCTGTAACATTTGATGGTCCAAGATCACTGTGCTTTTCTTATGATTCCTGTGTGTGTTATTGTTAGGGGACGACCACCCTTTCTCCAGTAAGCTATAGGGTGGACGCAGTAAAACCTTGGCCTCGGGGGGCAATAGCACACACAATCATGGCGAGCTTGGAATCCATAACAATTGCCACAGCTGTAGATAGTCAATGGTGCAGCATTACATAATACGTTGTTGTATTTGAATGTTAGTTTCAGGTTGCATTTTCTTAGGGATCCTTTGGTTGACTTTACATGAAGTCACTTAGGTAGGGAAAAGGTTAGGAAGATATTTATATTAAATGTCTTTAGGCTCAGGTCTTCTTTTAGCGCATATTTCACGTAGAAATACGTAATTCGAGTAGGATCCATTCCGGGGAAAGGCAGAATATTAAATTGGAGGCCATCATGTTGGGGGGCGGTGGAGGAGCTCCCCAAGCCTTAAAAAAACCCACAAGGTCTTAATTAATAATATTTTATACATAAAAAAAACTTAATAAACAAGAAGTATTGATAGTTGGAGAGTGTTTGGATTGTGCTTCAATTTGTATGAATTATTATTAGTTATAAAGACTTGAGGTTTTGCGGGTTTCCATTTTCCTCTTCCTTTAAGTGCGCACACAACCTGGAGACTTTCTTGAGAAACTTATTTATTTAAACATCCACGTACCTCTAAAAGAATTTGGTTACTACATAAATACACAGCGTACGGTCCTACCATTAAACTAGACGATCACACAGCCAAATCACATCATAATCAATCTATTATGATTCTTCAAATCATTGTGTTTATTTAATAGTTGATAGAGGGTTTCTATCTATGGGGACTTCGAAAGGGGGGAATCGTTACAGTTTGATCCCTGACTGATTAAGGTATGAAATGAAATGGTGAGTATTATCAAGACTTGATCTTTAAGTAAGAGAAATGTTACCTGAACGTGTAAAGATATTAAGTTTTCGACTTGTAATTTCAAATGCGTACTAAGACAGCTATTTGTAATTTTATGTTTTCAAATTATTATTATAATAACTCATAACGTTTCAAATTGGATTTTATTTAACTAACTTTTGTAAGTAGTGAGCTTGTATTAAAATAAGAAATGATTATTATTTCCTTCGCATTGTAATTTTGTAATACGACAAACAAACCTTGTTGTTTTTTTGTGATACACCTATCAATTTTGCGATCGTTGACTGAACGATTGAGCACCTCATCAAATAAATAAATCAATGAACCCTTGAAATGTTCTTGAATAGCGAAATCAATTGTCTGCTACAGAAAATAGAATAACCTAAGATACCGTAAATATTTTAAACTTTAACTGGTAGAGAATGCTAAGGTCACTTTTACAACTCAGTGCAATAAAGTTCTAAAAAAAATAACTATGTCTCTGTATTTTTTTCGTCATATATTTGTATTCCGTTCACGTTTGAGAATAGGGCTCACACAAAAGTCGTGTTGTCCTGTAAAATTATCACGGTACAGGTCACAATGTTCGGAGAGTCCTTTGGACTTATTTTCCTTGTTGGATGTCGTATTTTCAAATGATATTACGGAACACGTATAGAATAATTGTTTTTTGTTTCGACAGCTATATAAAGTCAGTACACAAATTCACCACCTACACAGTCAATTCATTGTTGAACACTGAGTTATTTTTCAAATGGAATACCTAATTGATATATTTTAATTACCTTGTTATATCTGTCTTATGATGGTATTCAAAGATTGATTTTAAAAGCATGCCACTAGGACTTAGTTTTTAGAAAAAGCATGATGAGTTCTTTGCTTTATTCTCCTTTGTTTATCTTTTAATCTGGAGCGGCAATAAATGATGCATATAAAAAACTTGCGGTCCCAACGAACTTCGTACCGCCTCCGTATGGTCTTTATTCTATTCCAGGCCAAAATAAAGTGAAAATCCAACAAAGTAAAAATAATTAAAATCGGTCCATCCGTTCTGAAGTAATAAGTAGTGAAAAAATGTTTTTTTTTTTATATCCGCTTCCTAGTTTTAGCTACCTCCTCACTAATTTTCAGCCAAATATCGGTTCAGCCGTTCTTGAGTTAAATAATAAATTGTATAACTAACACGACTTTCTTTTAATATTATGTATAGATTACTTTTTACAAAAGCACTTTCCAATACCTTTCTCTTTAATTGAAAACTCCGTCTATTTGTATTAGTGTAAACATTTCCCTTCCAGAACTTCGCCATTAAAATAAGAAAGTACCAAGTTAGGTTAATCAACCCTAAACAAACTGTTACACTCCTCTGGGATTCGAACCCGTTACCTGCACCGGAATCCAGTTTGTTAACTAATATTTGACAGGTGACTGGCATTAACGAGGGTTTGTTGAAAACTTTGACGTATTAAAAAAGGGCTTCCAGCGTTTTTATAATGAGATTTCTTTTTAGATGGCGTCATCTTTTTTGGATAACGAAAGTTGGGGGCAGAGTTTAAGGGATGACTACGAGTATAACGCCCGATTTGCTAATAACTAAAGTTACCTTTTCAAAGTTTTATTTTTTTATAAAATTGTTTGTTAAACAGTAAATGGGTCGTGATTTTACTAATCAAGCTGTCTCGAAAATTTTCGTTATTTTTTTTATAAAATAGCTCTTAGCTCCTACCGTGATTCCTATTTGAAAAGCTTGCATACTAACGTCCTATAACAAAATAATTTTACTTAAAATTACGTTGAAAGTATTTTTCAAGGTTCAATGATAATAATGATTATCCTCGGAGGTCATAATAAATTATCTTTGACTACGTTTTATCTGTTTTCACATTGAAAGCTTTCAACTCGTAAAGCTTTCCAATTTTTATGCGTTATTTGGGTGTTAAACATTGAATTTTATTGCAGTCTTTTAGAAATTACATTTACACCCTAAATTTACAAAATGGGGAAGAGAGATTAGGCACATGCTACTTAGTTCAAAATATTTATTTATTTATTTTATTTTATTTAACAAGGAACACAAAACAGAATAACATCATTAAAATACAGTATACACTAAGCTCTAAGATAATAATATTATTATAATATTGACTATGTTGAACTACTAATATAAATGCGAATCATTTTTTATTAATTTCAATCATTAATCGATTTCACAAGCACCTATTGCTTGAAATTTGTTAGTTCAAATCAAAATTTAGTTTTAGAAAGTAAATTAACTTACAAAGATAAGTTAACCACAATAACTTTCAATGTCATATTGCTTTATTTTTAACGACAATACCCGTGCTCTTATTTATTAAAATTCCGATTTTCAGATGATATCTGCACTATCGGTAAATTAAATAACATCGGATCGGATTATTGTAACTGTCTACAACAAGCATTAATTATAGTTTGTAGTGACAGTGTCTCTTTAGGAATGGAACGTTATTGGATATAATTGTTACGCTATCGATACACATGGCCTTAAAGGATAACAAGCATAAATCGTTTTAAAAATCGCCAGAAAAATTGAATTGTATTGTTTGTTTTCTCAGTCAGTATACTGACATACGGTTTTAGGTAAAGATCATCATTCATTATCAACCAAAGGACGTTCACTGCTGAACATAAGCCTCCCCTACGGTTTTCCACAGCGACCGACTGCTAGAAGTCTGCATTTTGTGTAATTCTACGATATTTAAAAGGTTGGCTGTCCCTTTAAGGTTGTCCATTTAAAAGGTCTTGTAGGCACCCTTCTTACACTTATTCTATAAATAATTAATTATAGTTATATTATTTACAGAATTCTTAAAACTAAACATTACACACATAAATGTTCCACAATATATCTTATAATATTTATTTACAGTATTAATAATAACTTAAACCTAATTATCTAACATATTTACAACATAAATAATTCACTACCAATAGTCTGCGATGTGCACCAGTTATCGATATCGGTATCGATAGTCTCATCGACTTGGCTACATCCCTAACGCCCGGTGCTTATGTTACGGGCTATGTACTGGAGCAGGCGCGGAGCGCACACGCAGTGGTCCGACTAGTCGGAACTTAACTACGACGCGAAGCGTACGCTACTTGGATCAATTTCTATGATATCGATCTCGCTACCGCTTATATACTGCTATTTCGCTTTATGTATTTCTTGCCTAAGACTTTCTCTGTGCTTCCTTACTATCTTTCGCGTGTGTATGACTTTTCTTCTCCGTGTTGTGCCTTCTAAACTTATTTGTTTTATGTGTGAACGTATTTGTGGAACTGGACAATATAACTGTTTTAACCGTAAGTTGGAGTCGTAATTCATCTTCCTTCCACACACTTCACACATAACTACATTCTCCAATCAGAGTTTTTTCTGCCCCAACGACCATCAGTTCTACGCGCTATATGTACCTTGCCCATTGTCACTTCAGCTTACTGAATCGTGGAGGGCTATGTCCGTTACGTTATTTTTTCTACGTTAATTCTTATTTCTGATTGGATCTCGTTGCGAAACACCAAACATAGCCCTCAGGTGAAAATAGGTAAAAAAAAAGACGAAGGAAAGAGTAGCAGAGACTGTCCACGAACAACTGGACTAGAACTATTCCAAGGACACGATCCTGGGTCTTCTCGTGATAAATGACCCAGGGTCACCACGAATACCGTGAGAGCCGAAAATGATGATGATCATTATGAGCCAAAGGAAGAGGTCCTTAACTTTCCAATACAAGTCTTAACTTTCCAATACAAGTTTTCCACAGCAACCGATGAAATTTGATGATGATGTAGAAAAATTGTCAGTGGAATTAGTCATGATCTTGGTTTTTCCTAAATTCATTTCCAAACCTACTTGTAGTGAAGCATCACTTAAATCTTGGATCATGGTCTGAAGATCAGTAGGACTATCAGTGAGCAGGACAATGTCATCCGCGAACCGCAAATTATTCAACCTTTTGCCTTCTATCTCTAGACCAAGGTTTTCCCATTGTAGATTTTTGAATATATCTTCCAGGACGAGGGTGAATAATTTTGGTGAGAGGGTATCTCCCTGTCTTACTCCTTTCTCAATATTTATTGCCCTGGTTTCTGGCGGAATATTGACTTTCATCGTAGATGTTTTGGTGATGTAGTCAATGAGCTTCGAGTACCTATGGTCTATACGAGCATTCTGCAGTGATTGAATAATGTAATAATAATGTAAATAATAATTTAAGATCCAATTTTATGTATGTATTCTCGCAAATAAATTTTCTGATTTCTGATTTCTGATTTCTGAATAGCCCAAGTTTCGACACTGTCAAATGCTTTCTTGTAATCGATGAAAGCCAACCACAGAGGCATGTTATATTCCGTGGTTTTTTCGATGACAATTCGCAGCGTCAGAATATGGTCCATGGTGCTGTATCCACTTCTAAACCCGGCCTGCTCTTTAGGTTGGTAGAAATCTAGTTTACTTGTAAGCCGAATAGTAAGGATTTTGGTTAAGAGTTTGTATAGCTGGGATAACAAACTGATTGGACGATAATTGTTGAGATCAGCCTTATTACCTTTTTTGAACAGCAAGATCACATTTGCGCATTGCCATTCCTTAGGTATTTTTCCTTCCTCGAGGCATTTATTGAAGAGTGAATTCAGGGTCTTAATCACAGTTTCTCCTCCTGCCTTAACCATTTCCACTAATATATTATCACTTCCGGCTGCTTTACCACTTTTCATTCTACTTAAGTCGGTTTCTATTTCGGAGTTTGTAATCTCGGGCACATCTAATTCTAATTCCACTGACAATACTCCAAACATCACAGTAAACCAAACCACTATTGACAGAGTGGAGAAGTATATTTATCTTGGCCAGGAGATTAAGATGGGCAAAGAGAACCAGGTCAACGAAATCAGTAGACGCACACGTCTGGCATGGGCCGCGTACTCCAAGATAGACTTTGCTCTTAGGATGAACATCACCGCGGAACAAAAGGCTCGCATATTTGACGCATGTGTCTTGCCAGTGCTCACGTATGGAGCTGAAACTTGGGTTTTAACCAAAGACTCCATTAATAAACTGCGAGTGGCCCAAAGAGCGATAGAGAGAAAACTGGTAGGAGTAACGCTGCGAGACTGCAAAACAAATAAGTGGCTAAGAGAGCAAAGTAAAGTTACTGATGTTATCCAGCGAGTGGCAAAGCTTAAGTGGGAATGGGCAGGCCACGTCGCCCGCAAACATGACTCCTGGTGTAAGACGGTTATTGAGTGGAGACCATGGGGAGCGAAACGCCCTGTGGGAAGACCACAAATGCGATGGAGTGATGGTATAAAGAGAGAAGCCGGGTCGATGTGGATACAGGTGGCTCAGGATAGAAGAGACTGGCATAAAAGAAAGGAGGCCTACACCAAGAAAATGGTAGAAGAAGGCTGAGAAGAAGAAGAAGAAGAAGTAGAAAAATTATGAAGATTTTCATGATTAGTAATCATAGAAAGATATTAACTATGAACACTTTCTATGGTCGCTTCAGCAGCTAAAGCAAAAAATATGTAACCATTGTCATTAATCCACCACCATTATACCATTCTATATAAATGTGTAGAAACAGTCAAACTGAAATTGGATTATATGTAGGTACAAACTTGTTGACAAAGAACCAAAATGCCTTGCATCTCGCGTCGTCTTTTGTTTGATATAACACCAGTTTTTGTGTCGTATATGCAAACGAGATCGTTGAAAAGTTGTCAGATACAACGATACCTCGACAGTGCATTAATTTAAGAGTGCTGATCGACCACACCAGTGTGTATCATTTAATTTCATAGCAAAGTTATCGCATAAATTAAACTTTTGCATAACAATTTCGAAGTTGGCTGTTTTCAAACTGTCACCCTTCAGTATTACCTACGATGTTTTGTTTAATATGCATCGATATTTCATCAACTTTAAATACATTGTCACAACAATTTAATGTATTTTATTGTATGTCAATCTTGAGATAAGACGAGTTGGTTTTATTATCACATTGGTAGATAGATAGGTACAATTTATTTTACACTACACATAGAAAATCATACAAGAAATCTGTATACCATTGTCGCGGTCTTATTGCTTCAAATATATTTTTTTAGACATGCTTCAGGTAGGTAAGGAACAAGTGATGAAAAAAAATTGAGAGCTGGCGGTAAAAATTGATTTTTAGGCAAAACTGTTTAAAAAATTACCCGCATTGACTTATTAATAATCTATGTCATAGTGCTTACTGCTAATATGTAGCACGGTACCTTTAAATCTTTTCTTTATATTTTACTAGCGGTCCCAGCGAACTTCGTTTCGCCCCCAGCCTCGTTATATGGATAATTCTTTGCTATAAACCTCACGGCGCCCGAGGCCTTTCCAACGAATGCAAAACTGTGAAAATCGGTTCGTGCGTTCTGGAGTTATAGCGTCAGGGAGAAAAACTCGACCTTTTTTGTAGTAGAGATTATGTTTTAGTCAGCAGTAAGCGTAATTATTAACAGTTTCATACTGAATTTACTTACATATCTGTACTGTGTACACGATAAAATATCTGATAAACGTTAAAAATTAAGCCATTCAAAAATAAGTCATAACATTATAAAATTACAAGGAAAAATTTATAAAAAAAGCTCAAACAAAACTCCAGTTTCCTTAATCAAATAATCTTCAGCCCTTCGAGCTGATTTAAAGTCGTATTTAGTTAATTTCTCGAAACATTATCCAAATACTGATTAAACTCGAAACTGACCCCGTTCTGTTGGCTGTAGCTCAAACAAATTCACCTTAACCACAGTACGTAAAATAACAGCCTATTGGACCATGTATTTGTTATAATTTTGACGGAAATAAAAAAAAAACAGTTTAAGTAACCAGCTTCTTTTAAAACAAATCGATATGTTTGATTTAAATTTTTATCGCTCTCATTCAACCATAAAGGAAACTGAGTAAGGTACGCTTGCTGCTGCTTTAAGCTTCCCGCACTTAATTTTTTTTGTGTTTCTAACATTTCATCAGTACTTTAAATCATCCTTTGAGTTTTGGGATTAGCTATCTGGCTGGGTGTATGGCTATCATTCTTCTTCTTAGCTTGTCGATGGAACGCGAGAAATTACATCGTATAGCCCAGAATTCAGCCACTTGTATTGCGGATTGACTGCAGTTCATTAAATCCGCTGGCGTGCAGGTGTTGGGGCACGCTATATATATATATGGCTATCATTGAAACTATCAGAGAAAGACTCAAGACTGTTGGTATTGGTCTGTAGTATGACTTCTGAAGTAAGAATGGCCTTTTTTTTTGACTATAGAGAAAATTAAGCATGCAGATGCTGCTCTTAGGCAAGTTGAATCCAATATGTACTAAACAAAGACAGTTTTTGCATTATTTCTGAAGTTCACGCGAATACTACTCATTAATCAACGTTTTCACCAACCCAAAGGACTTTCAAAAGAACGTCAATTCGTAAAGCTATAAAAATTAGAAAACAATTAGATAGTTAACGTAAGATAAATCTGTGAGGAAGGTCGCTACAACTGAAAGGTTGCAGAAGCTGTCGTTGCTACAACGTGGATTGGCGCTTCATCATGAGCTACACCCCTTCTCTGTATAGCACCAATTTACCTACAGTAATTACAAAACTTGAAGCCAAGTCGGAAACTTGGTAGTTGTGAGGTGGAGCAATTTCTTGAACTCTGTTAAGGAGAAATATTATTAAGAACGATTAAAACCGTTTGGTTTCTGAAAGTGAGTGTATTTAACAAATAACTTACATACCATCAAGTTATTTTTAAGTTTAATTTTAATCCATGAATAAATTTTAAGTTTCTTTGAATACTATTCAAAGAGAAAGAGAGATCATCAGCTTTTTGGTGAGGTAACCATGATTTTGAAAATAGAATGTGTTTTTAAAATTTTCAATATTACTTTTAAATTATATTGTGATATTACTCATTTAATGATTCTACTATGGACCACCACACCGTACTACATGGACCTAGGCTACCATGTAGTCTAGATGCAGACAAAACAGAGTACTGCCAACGTGGCAACTTTTGCAATTAACACCAAAGCGTGATTGATGCTCTGCCTGTGGGTTCACGTACAAGAGGTATTCTTTACACAGGAGTATACCTTCGACACTTCGCTAATATCCGTGAAACTATTTTTTTTTAATCTGGGATTTGTTACACAAGAAAGATAATTTCTTTGAGAATAAAGACTGCTTCTACCAACAACAAATGAGCACTTACCAACGGATACTTCAAATATGGAACGTCATTTCATTTGAAGTAGTGGACAGTGTGAAATAGGCCGCTAGACAATTGGTGTGTTGTCTGGCGCATGAAAATGTAGGACGCGCAAAACCCAAGTCACCATTCCATTCACTGCACTTTCATTGACGATTTTTATCTACCAATAAAGGTCATTTTATCATAGGTTCTGCACAAACTTAAAACTAAGTTGTTATTAACATTTATAAGTTTTTTAAAAGATGAAATATGAAACCAAAAATTGCGCACGGGCGGGATTCGAACCAGCATCTTTCTGGCAATCCGGGCCAACTGCTCTTCCAATTGAGCTACCGTGCTGTCGGTCCGACCGCGCGAAATTCTTGGTCTCATTGATACGTCATTGCGTGACGTTAGCGCCATCTACCCGTCTGTTTATGCAACAGCGGGCCAAGTAGTTATTCTTTACAGAATAAATTCAACTTGGAAATGATAACGCTTCGCTACTCAATGGTTTTTACAATATTTTTAACACTCACAGTGTCATATTTTATTCTTAAAAGATGAAATATGAAACCAAAAATTGCGCACGGGCGGGATTCGAACCAGCATCTTTCGTGCGCAATTTTTGGTTTCATATTTCATCTTTTAAGAATAAAATATGACACTGTGAGTGTTAAAAATATTGTAAAAACCATTTATAAGTTTGTCAATATTTCAAAATATGAAACATACAATTTAATAATAGTTTTTTTTTTTTTTTTTTTTTTTCAATTAAATTACAGAGAGTTTTTTTCTTAAAAAGAAAATGTCACTCTCATAGTGCTACATCTAAGTGCTACATACATGACTGCTAAAAAATGATAGTAACAATTTAATAGTTTATCTTCGTTTAAGGCCTAATTGAACCAAATTATATAATTTTTTAGCGTTTTGAGATAAGGGATTTGCCAAAATACTATTACAATAGCCGACTTCGCTGATGAAGCCGGTTCGGATTTTAAATTGAACCCTTTCAGCTTCGTTCCGGGCACATTCCATCATTATGTGATAAACGTCCTCAATAACGTCACACTCGGTGCAATTCGGTGAGTTTGTCTTTTTCATTAAATATGCGAAACTATTTAAAGGGATGTGTCCTGAACGAAGTCTTAGACCGGTAACAATGTCGTTCCTGCTCACATCCGCTCCATCAAACCACGGGCATCTGCACAAACCAGGTTGAATTGTCTTGTACCAGATGCCCTTGGTGAGTGATCTAAAGTCGAAATATTCACTCCATTGTTTGCGACAATGTATAGCAAATCGGTAAATACAGGTAAACAATTAAACTGAACACCTTCATTAACAGCTTCCTTGGCTAGTCTGTCTACACGTTCGTTTCCTGGCACACCAATATGAGCAGGAACCCACTGCAGTACTACGGTCTTTCCTTCATGGGTCAGAGCAAGAAGAGTTTCTATTATTAAATAAGCGATCGGTGTACCAACATTAAGTTTACAGCGAGATAAGTGTTGTAAGCCACTCTTAGAGTCTGAATATATGACAAATTGTTTATGATTAATTGACTTGATGTATGACAATGCTTCCAAAATTGCTATCAGCTCAGCAAACATTATGGACACATTGAAATTAACTTTTAGTTTACAAGAAGTTTCGTCCTGGGGGTCATAAAAAGCAGCCCCGACCTTACAATAAAATTTTGAACCATCTGTAAAAATTTTATAAAATGTGGCATATTTATGGGATAAAGCTTGCATACATAGGTCATTTAATTCAATTTTGCTGTAATGTTTCTTACTTTGTACAATTAGATCTATTTTGCTTTGAATGGAGTCCGAGAGATCCACACTGCTAATCCAAATGTCGAGAGAGAACATCTCTAACCGTTTACTATGATGCACAGGTATCTCACCGAGGTATTCCTTGACGGCTACTAATAATGGGATTTTCCTCTGTTGCCAATACCGGCCTCTACAAAGTACCTGAAGATTGTCTAAAATATTAATAATTTCATTGTCGGTCCTCGATTTGCTCTTAAGGAAGTATTTTGATGCTAAATATTTACGCCTTACTGACAATGGAGGAATGCAGAGATCATTCTCCATAACATGAATGGGAGTAGTCTTAATGTAACCCCCAATGAGCCTTAAACAGCTATTTTGGAGTCTGTTGATCTTATTTAATCGGTATTGGCAACTATTGTCATATAAAATACAACCATAATCAATTCTACTGCGGATCAGGGCTAAGTACAGCCTTCTTAAATGGGAGGGATGAGCACCCCATCCAGTTCCTCGAAAGATTTTAAGTAAATTTATATACTTCATAACTTTTTCCTGCATCTCGTTCAAATGTTTTCCCCACCGTAACGATCGATCAAGCCACAGACCGAGATATTTAATATTGTCAACAATTTCGAGGGTTTTATTGTTGACTTTCAATTGTACCTTTTCTTTCCTATATCCTCTACTGAATATGCAGGCTTTAGTTTTGGTTGCCGAGATATCTAAGCCAACGTTTGATAGCAAATTGATAAGGGTATCTAAAGCTGTCTGAAGATCCATCGTAGATGAAGTTAAATTATCCCGAATGCTGTACAGAACAAAGTCATCTGCATATTGCGACACAAATACATGTTTTATGGTTTTGCATATATTGTACGTTGCGATGTTAAACAGTAGCGGGGACAGCGGATCCCCCTGTGCTAAACCATGATTGGTACATCTTGTAATACGTTCATTGGTCAATTGGATAGAGAGAGACCTTCTACTAAGAAAGTTCCACAAATATGAGCATAGTCTGAAGCCTGCTCCTATATCGTCCAAAGCTTGTAATAAAGAAAATGTGTCAATATTGTTGTACGCATTGTTTATGTCCACAAAGCAAGCAACTGTGCTTTTACCTTCAGAAAACCCAGCCAAAACTCTGTATATAAAGGTACTCAAGTTATCGTAGCAAGAATATCCTTTTCTAAATCCAGTGGTGTTCTCTGAAAATAAAGCCCTTTTCTCACAAAACCATTCTAATCTCTTGGTTAGTATGTTGTGAAAAACTTTACAGAGACATGACAACATGGAAATAGGACGGAGAGATGACAAATTACCTTGTTCCCGGCCCGGTTTTGGGATTGGAACAATTTCAATCTCCCTCCATTGAAACGGTACAAAACTTGACTCAAAAAACTCATTAAACAGTTTAGTTAGGATGCGTTTTCCTTCAATAGGTAGATGTTTAATCATTAAATAACTAATACAATCAGCTCCTGGGGTAGTATTGCTCGATGGTATGTTGCAATCTAATTCGGCAATAGATATTTTACGGTCCAATGTTTCGTTATAAGATGAAAAAATTGGGTGATTAGGAGGTGAGAACTCGGGAGCCAAATTGTTCAATAACTCCTTTGCCAACTTGTCACTTACATACCGGTTGGTTGATGACTTATAACCCTTTATCCATCTCATTTTTGACCATAGGTCGTTAGGATTAACAGTTTGATCTAAAGAGTTGCAAAAATTTTGGAAGTTAGTGATTTTGGCCTTCCGAATTGAATTCTGAGCAAATTGTATTTTAGATTTCAATTTATCAAAATTAGCTGGGGTAGGATTTTGACGGAAAGACGCAAGTGCTAAGCGACGTTGAGCTACAGCTTCAGATAATGCTGGGCACCAATAAGCTTTAGGTTGGAACTTAGTGGTAGGATTATGATTTATTTTGATAAACGGAATGTGTAGATCGGCGGCTATATTTATCAATTCAATAAAGGTATCGTACGATTTTTGAAGGTCACTAGAAAAGGAGAAGTTTTTAAATAATTTTTCTAACAATTCTTTATATGCGCTAAAGTCAGCCTTTTTATAATTTCGTTTTTTTGTAGTAGGAAAAGGTAAGGACATAGATTTTGATAACTTTACTAGCCTATGGTCGCTGCCTAAAGTTTCATTCAAGACCTTATACTCAAAACTTAAAGCAATGTCAGACGATGCCATAGAAATATCTGGAGAATACTGTTGTAATAGGTCATTGACTAATTTTATTCTGGTTGGAGTGCAATCATTTAAAGTAATTAAGTTGTGTTCCAGTAATGCGTCGTATATCTGTCTCCCTCTTGTATCAGATTTACGTGACCAGTTGGTATGGTGTCCATTAAAGTCGCCAACTATCACCGACTTAATACTGCACCGAGAAAATATATTGTCCCAATCATTAACAGAAGTGCGCACCGATGGGGGACAGTAAACTGCGATAATATTTTCAACATCAGAACAGTTGAAAACTTTAACGTGAATCAGTTGGATTTCAGAATTGTTGTGACTTATACTTAGAAGCTGAGTTTTTACCGACCTGTGAACAAAAATTGCCACGCCTCCATAGGAGTCATTGCGATCATTTCTATAGACATAATAGTCTTTGATGTTAATGAATATGTCAGGGTCTAACCAAGTCTCGCAGATGGCAGCAATGTGGATTTTCTCGTTTGACAAAATGTTTTCAAAGCACACTAACTTAGGCCTCAAACTCTGACAGTTCCAATGGAGTATATTTAACGTTATTCTACTAGTTGGGTCCGCACACATATTCTAAAAGTAGTTTGAGAAATGGCCACTCCGCAATGTTTTCTACCATCACCAAAATCACCCATTCTACACAACACTTTAACGCATCGAAAAGTTTTTGTTGAGTCGATTCGTTCCGTCTATAATATATTTCTTTCAGACGTTTGAGTAGTTCTCCAAAAGTGACATCCTTCTGGTAGTGTTCAGGTCGATTATCAAGGTTTGGCACGTGTTGAGAACTATGAGGAGATTTTATAAAGTCCTTGCTTGTTGGGGGCCCTGAAGAGCGATGTTGATTATCCGGTGTAAGTGTGGTGTTTTTTTTATTGCTGTCTTCCTGTATATCCTGTCTATTTTTCTGCGCTTTCATACCTCTTGATTTGTTAGACGGCTTTTCAGGGTGTACTTCAGCTTGGAACTGCACTACGTTGGCATAAGATCTATCACTCTTGCTTGTTTCGTTTGCGTCAGCCAGAAGGGAGAACATGTTACAAGAGACTAAGCCATCTGTGTGTTCTGAACGCAGGTCCGGGAATCGGTCTAAGGATAACTGGGAGTCAACTCGTTCAACTACGGGGGATTTAGGCACGTACATAGTGAGGGCTTGTCTATATGTGCAATTAAATTCTGACATTAACTCTCTCAGTCTTTTTTCTTTCAGAAAAGCGGGACAGGTCTTACTCATCGCCATGTGGTTATCCTTACAGTTCACGCAGACAAATATTCGGGTTTCGCAGTTCTCATGTTTACCACTACACTTTGGACAGATAACCACGTCAGTGGGGCATCTTGAACGGGTATGTCCAAATCTCCAGCACTTTGAGCACTGAGATACAGGAAATATATATGGTTCCACGCTGATTCTAAGGTCATCTACATAGACATGTGACGGCAAGAAGGTGCCCTTAAACCCCAGTCTTACTGTTTCACTTGGTATCCATTCCCCGTTTGCTGCTCGGCGTTTTAGTCGAAAGACAGATGATAATATCGCACGGCTTTCGTGTTTGATACAGTTTTTAATGTCTTCATTAGATAAGTCCAGGTCAACATTTTTAATTAGTCCATAAGAGAATGAAACTTGAAACGATTTTTGAAAGTTCCAACCTTTATTAATTAATTCAGTGCATGTTATCAATTTTTCCATTCCAATTTCGCTATCGAATTCCACGCGTATTTTATACGGACTTAAATACTTGATTTTTAGGGTTCCGTAGCCGAATGGCAAAAAACGGAACCCTTATAGTTTCGTCAAGTCTGTCTGTCTGTCTGTCTGTCTGTCTGTCTGTCTGTCTGTCTGTCTGTCTGTCTGTCTGTCCGTCCGTATGTCACAGCCACTTTATTCTGAAACTATAAGCATCACATAGCTGAAACTTGGTAGGTAGGTGTATCTTGTTCACCGCTTTCCGATTCAGATACAAAAAGTAAGAAAAAATAATATTTAAGGGGGGGCTCCCATACATGTAACTAAAACCAAAAATATTTTTTTTACTCAAACCTATGCGTGTGGGGTGTCTATGGATAGGTCTTTGAAAATGATGTTGAGGTTTCTAAAACCATTTTTTCTAAAAGTGTAAGGTTTGAGATATAGACGCTTCCAAAGTGGTAAAATGGGCGTCCCCCCCCATCTAACTTTTGAACTAAGAAAGTGAAAATTTTGAAAAAAATATATGATGTAGATCTCAACAAAAACTTGCAACGAAAATTGGTTTGAAGGAGATCGAACCAGTAGTTTTTGAGATATTGCACATTTTTATCAACCGCAAATATAACTTTGTCTTTCATACAAACAATATGAAAAACAAAGTTGTTTTTGCTGTCACAATATATTGTGATGTTTTCGTTAAGTGAAAGTAAGTGCACCCTGAATTCAGTTAAGGGTGGCACGGAACCCTTAGTGCGCGGGTCCGACACGCACTTAACCGGTTTTTTATAATGTCTAATATATTATGTTGTTTGAATAGTTTTGCAAGTGAAAATTGCTTAGGTAACTGCTCTCTTGATGAAATATAAACTTCAATCTTTCCGGTACTTTTTATCTTTTTATCTTTTTTGACAGTTTCCCACTCACCTTCTTCGTCTTCTTCCCTTTCTCTTTTACTAGGTCCTGTGGTTTTTTCCTCCATCTCGCTCATGCCTTTTGTATGTTCAGACTTTAATAAATACTCATTCAGGTAGACACTAGGGCTTGGTGTTCTTTCCTCCGTCGCGACTATCATTTCGTCATTATTTATTAATTCATCTTCGCTGGCCATATCGTACGTTGTAAACAACGTACATATCAATAGGTATAAGGATGCGCCCGACGCCGCAGACAAAGGGGCGGGCGATAAGCGCGCAGGTGTGCCGCGCGTGAAATACCTATTTCGCACAACTCACGTAAAAACTATTGACGCGCACACGAATACAACGCGACCGCCTCGCACGAGTACCGTCGCGAGAAATCAATTTAATAATAGTTCGTGAAAATATCCGTCTAAACGAATTGTTTTAATACGTCAACCCTGGCTACCCAAACGTATGGGTCACAATTATCCTAAAGCCGGGCAATTGTAACTTCAACTTTTATAATATAATAATACATAAGTTGAAAGTGTACGTAGGTACAGCTGTTTTTATTCACTCTACCGTAATATATGCGGGGTCATTTTGGGTGAAGAGAAATGGTGATGTGACATAATCGATAATTTTATTTAACATCGAAAGGTCTAAGTATAGTCTATAAGAAAATCGATATTCCAACTAGGCTTATCTCTTGCTAAGCTAATCAAATAAATATATGTTAACTGTCATATTTTAACTGAAGAAAAAAAAAGAAAAGAAAAATTAAAACTAATAAGCAAGGAGTTTCGCTAGCTTAAAAATACACGATTAGTTTATTTTTAAAATATCAGTGTTTAATTTTCTACCTTTTACAAACGTCGGTCTTGTGATTTAACCTTATTTATTTATGGTTAAATGTTTGTCGGTTATGTCCTTATTTATTCGTCTAGAATTAAAGAATATGGTTCTTGAACTAAACCTTTAGCATACCAATACAATACCATTTTCAAATACCTGAAAAGAAGGTAACAAGAACGATAAAAGTGTTAAAAGTTAAAGTAATTCTGTCGATAATTCTAGCTTATGATATTCGCATCACTACATACTTCATGCGGTGTGTTAAGCAAGGATTTGGGTTTTTGTCTACGTTTCCCACAAGCTTGGTAATCTGAGTACAGTTACAGTTTTTATGTGGATTTAGGCGTCAAACGACTTTTACTGTGTTTTCGAAAACTATTACTCTCTTTAAGCTTTTGTTCATTCTTGTCGCGCATAAGTTATTAGCATTAAAAAACGGGATTCAAAAACAAAACAGACATACAATTTAATGCTACGTGCATTCCTGTTAGATAATGTAAAAAAGTAAGTAAAGTTAGCCTGTAAGCATTCCACTGCTGGGAAAAGGCATTGCCTCAAAATGTGAGGCACGTTCAATAATATATAAAAATAATTATATTAATGATATGTAGAGTGTAGATGTAGGTACTGTAATGTAAGTTGTACGTACACGCATCTGCGTAGGTTCGTCTAAACCAATACATAAATACATTAACTGTCAATAACTGAATGTTACTTCCATAATATAACCTATCTCGCTTTTATGGCATTTTCTACTTAATCCAGGGTTATATGCCGTAAAATTGTCATAAAATGCGTCGTTCACAGCACTAAGCGAAGATATGTATGCAATATTATACGTTTACTGTTTATTTACTTTCACTATTACTTCGCATAACGTGTTGTATGGCTTGCGAAGAAGATATCTAACTTAGTTCTTAGTTTTATAAAAAGTTTTGAAAGAAAGAAAAAAAATAATTTTGATAAGATGTCCCGGTTCTAGAGATACAGCCTGCGACAGTCATACAGACAGACGGACAGACAGTCAAGTATTAGTAATAGATTTCAATTTTGTCATTTAGGTACGGAACCCTAAAAAGACATACGCTCTTCTCATCTTAATATTTCTAAGAGATATTTTCTACACTTGGGTATATCGTATTACATAGAGAAGTTCGCGTTTCTAAGTAAAGGAATACGTCAAAGGACAAGGATTTGGCATGCTGCTATTTTAAACGGATCTTTTTATGCATTTTCCTTTCTTCTTTAGAAAAAAACCGGTTAAGTGCGTGTCGGACCCGCGCACTAAGGGTTCCGTGCCACCCTTAACTGAATTCAGGGTGCACTTACTTTCACTTAACGAAAACATCACAATATATTGTGACAGCAAAAACAACTTTGTTTTTCATATTGTTTGTATGAAAGACAAAGTTATATTTGCGGTTGATAAAAATGTGCAATATCTCAAAAACTACTGGTTCGATCTCCTTCAAACCAATTTTCGTTGCAAGTTTTTGTTGAGATCTACATCATATATTTTTTTCAAAATTTTCACTTTCTTAGTTCAAAAGTTAGATGGGGGGGGACGCCCATTTTACCACTTTGGAAGCGTCTATATCTCAAACCTTACACTTTTAGAAAAAATGGTTTTAGAAACCTCAACATCATTTTCAAAGACCTATCCATAGACACCCCACACGCATAGGTTTGAGTAAAAAAAATATTTTTGGTTTTAGTTACATGTATGGGAGCCCCCCCTTAAATATTATTTTTTCTTACTTTTTGTATCTGAATCGGAAAGCGGTGAACAAGATACACCTACCTACCAAGTTTCAGCTATGTGATGCTTATAGTTTCAGAATAAAGTGGCTGTGACATACGGACGGACAGACAGACAGACAGACAGACAGACAGACAGACAGACAGACAGACAGACAGACAGACAGACAGACAGACAGACAGACTTGACGAAACTATAAGGGTTCCGTTTTTTGCCATTCGGCTACGGAACCCTAACAACCTTGATAATGTCAATGTTGGGGGTTTCATGTATCATCTTAAGTGTATCCAAACTTAAAAAATAGGTTTTAATAATTATAACAATCTCACAATCACCAGGACTCACTGTGATGAGTCCTAGTTCGCGACATTTGCTGACAAGAGACAGAGAAGACTTTAAGCGACGTGACTCCATCGATCGTAAATTTCTCTTGTCGCACATGTGGTAGACTTTTCCGTTCTCGCATTGGCTTATAGAGCCACGAAAAACCGACCAAGTGCGAGTCGGACTCGCGCACTGAGAGTTCCGTGCCAACTTTAACTGAATTAGGGATTCTTACTTCCACTTAGCAAAAAAAACACAATATTTTATTGACCGCAAATATAACTTTGTTTTTCATAGCGTTTGTATGAAAGACAAAGTTATATTTGCGGTTAATAAAAATGTGCTATATTTCAAAAACTACTAGTTCGATTTCGCTCAAACCAAATTTTCGTTGAAAGTTTTTGTTGAGATCTACATCAGATATTTTTTTACAAAATTTTCACTTTCTTTGTTCAATAGTTAGATGGGGGGACGGCCATTTTACCACTTTGGAAGCGTCTACATCTCAAACGTTAGACTTTTAGAAAAAATTGGTTTTAGAAATCTCAATGTCATTTTGAAAGACACCCCACCCCGTACACGTCACACGTCCCCGACACACGTGTAGGTATGGGTAAATAAAAATTTTAGGTTCTAGTTTCATTTATGCCCTTAAATATATATATTTAAAACTTTTAGTACATGCATCGGAAAGCGGTGAACAAGATACATCTATTTACCAAGTTTCAGCTGCGTCATGCTAATAGTTTTAGAATAAAGTGGCTGTGACATACGGATGGACAGACAGACAGACAGACTTGACCAAACTATAAGGGTTCCGTTTTTTGCCGTTCGGCTACGGAACCCTAAAAACGATGTACAGCAAACATTGCACCCTACACCGTCTCAAATAGACGTAAAAGCCATTGAGAATAGGACAATATTCACACTCCATTTACTGAATTTGTATAGATAATCAAAGAACTTCTCATTATCAAATAGGGTAACTAGTAGGTGTAATAAAGAAAATATCCGAGCGATTAAGTTACTCCTAGACGAAGACATAAAGTACTGATAATATGAACGCGAGGCTCAGATTCACCACCATAACTCAGGTTCAATAAACCGCATGATGTTAGGCGAGAACTGTTCACTTCACCCGATATTAGGGTGGACATCGACTAACGAGAGTAGTTTTTAGGGTTTCGTAGCCGAGTGGCAAAAACGGAACCTTTATAGTTTCGTCAAGTCTGTCTATCTGTCTGTCCGTCCGTATGTCATAGCCACTTTATTCTAAAACTATAAGCATCACACAGCTGAAACTTGGTAGGTGTATCTTATTTACCGCTTTCCGATTCGAATACATAAAATAAAAATAAATGACATTTAAAAGGAGGCTCCCATAAATGAACTAAAACCAAAAAAAAATTTTAGTCAAACCTATGCATGTCTAAGGATAAGTCTTTTAAAATAACATTAAGGTTTCTAAAACCATTTTTTCTAAAAGTCTAACGTATGAGATATAGACGCTTCCAAAATGGTAAAATGGGCGTCATTACGTATACATATTCATATTTTTGCGTTAGATAGCTTATTTATCGGGGAGTACTACAAGCTTTAAAATATTAGGCACGACGGGAAAGACGGGAGTAAAATTAAAACGAGCGGGAGCAATGGTATTTAATAAAGTTCATAAGACGAAATAGCTCTAGTCTCGCTCCATCTTTAATAAATAATCGACTGATCTACGATCAGTTGATAAAGGGTTCTAGTTTTACTTATGGGTACAAGGGACCAGTAATCACGGGTTCATATTCTGTCTTTCATCAGTGACCATAGATAGTTATATGAACCATAACCCAATAACGACAGTGTACGGGCTAAGTGTAGACTACGTGATTTGTTAAGAACGTTAGATGCGAATCAAAGGGCTATAGTCCAGGAGAAAAAAAAACGGTTAAGTGCGTGTCGGACCCGCGCACTGAGGGTTCTGTGCCACCCTTAACTGAATTCAGGGTCCACTTACTTTCACTTAACGAAAACATCACAATATATTGCGACAGCAAAAATAACTTTGTTTTTCATAGTGTTTGTATGAAAAACAAAGTTATATTTGCGGTTGATAAAAATGTGCAATATCTCAAAAACTACTGGTTCGATCTCCTTCAAACCAATTTTCGTTGCAAGTTTTTGTTGAGATCTACATCATATATTTTTTTCAAAATTTTCACTTTCTTAGTTCAAAAGTTAGATGGGGGGGGACGCCCATTTTACCACTTTGGAAGCGTCTATATCTCAAACCTTACACTTTTAGAAAAAATGGGTTTACAAACCTCAACATCATTTTAAAAGACCTTTCCATAGACACCCCACACGCATAGGTTTGAGTAAAAAAAAAATTTTAGGTTTTAGTTTCATGTATGGGAGCCCCCCTTAAATATTATTTTTCCTTACTTTTTGTATCTGAATCGAAAAGCGGTGAACAAGATACACCTACCTACCAAGTTTCAGCTGTGTGATGCTAATAGTTTTAGAATAAAGTGGCTGTGACATACGGACGGACAGACAGACAGACAGACAGACAGACAGACAGACTTGACGAAACTATAAGGGTTCCGTTTTTTGCCATTCGGCTACGGAACCCTAAAACGCTGTCATGATAATCGTCACTTTCGCATGTCACATGTGAATTCCGCATACATGCTATGTCACACTTGTAGCGACATCTATGATCTACCGATGTCACTACATATCATCGTAACACGGTGACTCGGCTCGACACGACTAGATGGCGCTGTTAGTCGATGTATGGAGACTGAACCGCGATATTAAACATTTAGATCGGACCTAACTACATATGAATAAACCAAGACGGTGAACATTGAACCTTGGTCCCCGGCCATAACACCCGGTCGGTAGGAAGCGCTTCCCTTTGCCTTCCTAACTCAGTTGCGCCAAACACTCTATAATAACTAGATGAGATAGTTGCATCTAAATCGGTATTGGTCAGCCGCATTGCTATCGTACTAAAACTTGATTTATCCATGTATCAAGTTTCAACGGTGTAATGCTAATAGTTTTAGAATAAAGTGGCTGTGACGTACGGACGGGTCTAAGGCGAGACTATGAGGTGTCCGTGTTTGCCATTCCGCTACGGAACCCTAAAAATATACACACTTGACGAGTACATTTCTAACACAAATGTATATGCGTAAATGTAAAAACTAAGCTCGTCTTTTATATTCACTGTAGTAGGATAGTACCTACTACGTTATCGCAAATGAAATCCAAAAATCACAAGGCAACTGGAAAAATACGTTCGGAATTGTTGCTGTAAGAATTTATTGCTAGATTAACGTTCATCTGATGATTTATTCCATTTTTCGACATTGAAAAGTTGGTGTGCCCTGTGGTGTTTGGTGTTTTCTTTTACGAGTATTATTTGTGCCTTTTTTTGTAAAGTATGCCACAAATGATACGTAATATTATCATTTCTAACCCCAAGAAAGCAATTAAAATAAAATGTTCAATACTAGACTCAAGATCTTTCATTTCACTTTAAGCCACTTTTTACCCCGACTTCAAAAAAGGAGGTAATCAAATGGACCTGTTTGTATGCTTGTGACATCGTTGGAATTTGATAATATTTGGATACGATGATTCATTTAGGCTTTCAATCACCGTATCAACTTTGTATCGAAATTTTTTTAGGTACTTCAGACAAAAATTTTTGTTATGATCTTTAGTATGCATGTGCCAAAGATGCAATTCGATTTGCGGTTGTTTTTTCGCTTACAGCTTCTACTATAGCACAAAGTTTCACTTGGAATACGGTTATTTCAAGTAATCTTCAGTAATCAAACCTTTCACAAACCCAGGCCAGCGATCATACAAATCGATATCTCACTCGGTTATAATCCTCTGTCTTAAGGCCTCACATGGGCCATTATTGAGTTTGGATGGAGGCCAAGCTATATTTGTGAGCCAAGTGTGCTAGCCAGATTTACGCGACGACCGACCGTTAGTGCTGCGGTTTTTTGGTTAAATGGTGTAATTTATCTGTATGGTAGATGAGTGCACATAGATATATGCGTGTAAAATATAAGCTGCGAACGCAGTAAGTTGGCTTTTTGCTGTGGAGACGAAAATGGACGATTCTGCAAATTTATTATTTGCGAGATAGGATTTGAATAACATTCAATTCAAAAATAGGCATTTTTTTATTTTCAAATCAATAATAATGACATTGGTAGAATTAATGTTTAAAATAATTATTGCATACAATTTTAAATATAAAAAAACCCTGTCGTAAATAATAAAAGTGCTGAACAAATTTTCATGAAAATGGCTAAGAGCACTCATGATAAAATTATCTATTAAACGAAAATCTGTACATGCGTCTGTGAGCTACAATACAACAGACAGATAAATTTACACACTGCCTATCTTGATTGGATTTGCCTCACTATAACAAGTAACACTGTTATAGTGAAGTCATTCTGGCTAGAGGCAAAAAAAATACAACTTGATACCTCCACTGAGAAAAAGGGTTGGGAAAGACAGACGGACAACGAAGTGATCTTAAGGGTTCCGTTTTTTACCTTTCAAGGCACGGAACCCTAAAAATAAGTCAAGTTCAACAAAGACATAACATGGGTCCAACTAAACTCGCCAGACTTATTAGATTTGTTAGCATTAATTGTATATTTTTAGCATCCGTGCTCTAAACGTAATTTAGCGAGAACGCCTGTGTTTTAACGGCCTCTTATACCGGCTGTTACATTTTATTGCTTTAAAGGACTGTTTGATGGTGATGAGATATCTGTTCAACGGGAGTTTCTGTGGGAGTCTGTTGTTTATTTATTTGTGGGCTTACATTTTGAAATTTCATGGTAAGTAGAGAATGAACGGGGTAAATGTACCGACCACAGCATGTCAAGGTGAACACTGCTGTATCATTTGCAGTTGTCATAAGGGTTAGTTTGCAAAAGTAAGTAACCTGATGTACCAGCGACTTCTTAAAGGTTTTAGTTATTTGCACTTTTTATTTGTTTTGTATAAATTTGACTAACTCCTCAAAAAAATATACTTTTATATACAGTAACCATTACTTTAAGAAACTATCGTGTTTTTGTGCCTACGACGCCTAAAAATTATAAAATTTTAAATGGTCAATTCAGAATACTCAAAAGAGCCAGTATAATTATATTTCCCTAAGTTAGTATCAAACAATAAACAATTAAAAAACAAAAATATTTTGTCAACAATTCAAGCTACGATACCTTACCTATCTATCATAATGTTTTTCTTCGTTAAAGGCACCTTCTATTTTCACTGAACTCACAATGAATACACACACACACTACACTCCACTAAGAACACAGTTCATTTTCATCATTGAACTACTATACTTGCTTATGGAACTGACACCACGAACAAATTTATTGCTTCATGATTTGACTCCGTTTCATCAACGCATACAAACTGTTTCAAATATGACATTCAAATTTCAAGGAATACGGCACAATCTTGCTATCGTTTTACGACACATTTTTTGCTTGGTATAGCTTCTGTATGCATAGTTATAACAACTCACCGATTTTCATACTGAATTTGTCTAAACAACATATTGTCAATGGTTTAAAATTATAATTATGTGCACGAATAATCAGTTGCGAAGATTGGCGGACTAAACCCAATTCGATTATGCACTACCCCCCAAATAGTTGAGAAAATGGGAAACATTTTTCTACTATCGGAATGATGTCAGCAATCTTAAGCAACCACTTTACTACACTTATGTATTAAAGAAATTTCAATGGTTAACAACCTTTTTTACACGAATACTGATAATGGCTGTGTTAATTAAGGCATAAAATGTTAAAATGTTATTTGATGCGGTGATAAAACGTACTGCATATTCAGCAAATAAATTCTGTTTACCCATCTGAATTTCAGCCACCTTTAATGTTCTAACGAATACCCAAACAATTTATATACGAGTAAGTGCGCCACCATTCCCTGCAGAATAAAATAAATATTTAAACAAAAACAGAAACAAAAGAGCACACTGATTCCTACGATCCCAGCATTTACACCAAGCAAGCGTAAACGAGAGGACAAAAAAGGTTGGAGTAGCTTAACTCTGCGGTTCCTTACAGAATAGACCTGGTAAAAAAAACATTTCTTTAGCCAGTGAGTTGTTGTAACTACGTATAGATAAGCTATCCTAAGCAAAATACGACAAGATTTTGACGTATTTTTTTAAATTTGAATTTCGAATATGAAACCATTTGTATGAGTTGATGTCAAGTGGCGTCAATACGTGGTGCTTAAGATTTGTTTGTGCTGTCAGTTCCATGCGCTATTAATATTAGTTTAATGTCTTCAGCAGATTTTTGTACTTTTCGCGGAAAAAAACTATGGCAGGATTTAAGGCATGCCTGATAATCGTCATGTTGTGTCTAGTTGACATTTAAGTGTGTAGTGCCTTGCTTAGGTTGGGTAAAACTGTCTACATCAACCAAGCAAGGGAATAAAGGAGAACCTCGATAAGAAGCGTGGTGTTGGACGTTCACCAGTAAGATTTTGAAAGGTTATAGGGAGATAAGCTTATTATGTAATACCTACATAATTAAAATGATAATGATAAGACTTTGACTGTTAGAAATAAAACTCCACAAAACTAGTTTCAACGAGCTAACATCGTTTTGCTTTTAGCCGCTTTACCTAATTTCTCTTCCGAAAAACTATTCATGATCAACCGGGCTTGTTCTATT
Organism: Pyrausta aurata; assembly: GCA_963584085.1. NCBI lineage: Eukaryota > Metazoa > Arthropoda > Insecta > Lepidoptera > Crambidae > Pyrausta > Pyrausta aurata. Next base: position 1,639,188 of record OY757254.1, on the reverse strand, counting down.
AGTTACAAAAAAATCGGTGTATATTCAATGGGCGGTCTCATATTCCAAATTGAACACGTCCTCTCACTTTAGGGAACCCCAAAAATCAGACAAAAAAGCAGGTAAAAAGTAGGAAAAAGCAACCGGAGCCAGACGAGACAGCCAGTATAAAAGCAACAAAAAATACTAGTTAAAAAGCGTAGTTTTAGCGGAGGATGTTTGCTCGGCCCACTTTATTAGGCCGGTTGCATTGTGTGGCCACTAGGTACGTGTAAATCAGAGGGCTATTTAGGTTATATATGTTTAAGGAAGAAATGAAAATGTTTATTGGAAGGACATCACATACACAAATATACGCAATATTACACATAAATGACAAACAATAAAAACAATACCAAAAAAATTACACCAGGATGAATAAAAGTTTCCATGCAAGCCTATCAGGGCCTAAATTCCGCTGATTGGGTTGTGCATCAGTTGAACTACTAGAGTATAATTGATATACCTCGTATTTGCTGCTGATTAAGGCACACGATGTGTTACAATAACTCTACTGAATGACTACTGTAGTCCAAGAATAGATGCCAAAAATACGTGAATCGGGGAGCAGTGCATACCACAGTGTGTGTGTGTGTGTGTGTGTGTGTGTGGATGTGTTTGTGTGTGTGAGATAATCTACTGTTTATGTGTACGATTCCTCAAAATTAATTCTTAGGGTCAAATCCTGAGTTTGGTAACCATTAAGTTAGGTATATTGTAAGGCAAATTATTCAAGAACAGCTCAAAGTCAGACTTTGATCATCAGCTTGGGACATTTCAATATCGTAGACAAAGCTGTCCTCCTAAATCCAATCTGGCCAGGACAATATATTTAGTGCACTCTATATCTTTCACTCATCTGTCAGATGGCAGACCTGTATGACCTGTAAGAATCAGGCACTTTTACTGGAAAATAATATAAAAACGGAGTTTTCATTGCGCACGGGCGGAACTCAAACCAACATCTTTCTGGCTAACCGGGCCAACTGCTCTTCCAATTGAGCTACCGACGCTACCGTGCTGTCGGTCCGACCGCGCGAAATTCTTGGTCTCTTATGGATACGTCACTGCGTGACGTTAGCGCCATCTACCCGTCTGTTTATGCAACAGTCGTTGCTTGTTGTTCTTTAGGTCATTATTTATTTTCATAAACCGCTTTTCTCATAGCCCCGCTGTAACGCCCGCAACAGCTAGTTTCACCGAGCGGCTGGTTTATTTAAAAGTTTTTTCCACCAGGTGCAGTCTATTCTGCAATTTGATGACGTCACCGCAATGGCAGCACATGAATTACATCAGATAAATGTGGTAGAGCGTAGAATCTACAGTACCCGCAAAAGATACGAAGTTGAGTACTTCAATTTATAACAAAAGTGATGATGGGTTGAGAAAAGTTGATAATAGATGATAAAGCTGTAGTCTTGCAACATTGATGAAGACAGGTTCCGCAAGCTACCTACAGCACTTGCAAAATTCAACAGGCTTGCCAATGTAAGTATTAATTATTTTGCTTATGTACCTATGTTATGTGGTAGTACCATTATGTCGGTAAGATGGTACCTTTATATGTAATAGGTACCAGAGTTCAAATAAATTAAATGAGTTTAGTTTATTAAAAATTTTAGGCACAAAATAAAATATAGATTATTTTTATTGGTAACAAAACATACATTAATCATCTTATTTACCTGGACATCAACATATGGTGGACTTAACGCCAAAAGCATTCTTTACCAGTCAATCAACAAACGAAAATTATAAGTTTGGGCTTGTAAAAATATACACGAAATCACTCAGATCCGATGGACACAAAGCGTGTAAATTCCCATAAAAAGAACATTATCAGGGATGAAACTTTTTATTACAAAACATTCCGTGTCCGCGTAATTAAAATTTCATAACAACACAATAAAGTAAGGTTTACAAACTCTTGAACAATGAAGTCGGTATAAAGCCTCTTGTAACAGAAGCCGGCTCAAAAAATAAGGCTCTTTGCAGATTAGGCGTGTTTGATACTTTAATGTTTTTTTTTTATATACTTATATTTTTGGGTTGATATTCAGAATCTAAACTACATAGATAAACAAGTCTGGTATAAATATAAATAAAAATAAATATGCGCCAGACAACACACCAATTGTCTGGTTTCGTGGTAAGGAATATTATTCCTTGTGTTACGAAGTACCAGACATCGATTATGACGGGGGCGTCTCCCATAAATACTTAAATACTTAAAACATCCATGACTTAGCTACAAATGTTCGTGCTCATCACACAAACATTTGCCCCTTGCGGGATTCAAACCCGCGACGGCCGGCGCAACAGTCAGGAGCGCTAACCACTACACCAAACGCGTCGTCAAAATGTACGCTAAACAAAAAAAAAAGATATATTACCAGTAGTAAGTCCGGCTGCATAGAGTCAAGCAAGAGTAGCTATTCCAATTTGACGTGACGTTACAGTAAAATCACTTCATGCAAGTTTGCGTTTTTGAAAAGCATCTATGAGTACTAAAATTTTCTAAAAACTCTATAGAGAGACTATAAAGCTTCAAGTGGGACTACAAAAGTTTGGAGTCAGTCCAAAACGTAATCTTTTCACGGTTCACGCTCAAACTCGTTTGGAAAGTAAAGAAGTGTGCGATCGGCCCGTTAATCAGATCTGGGAGAAAATTCCACCGTATTTTCGTAAAATAATTCGAAAGGATAAAGTCATTAGAAGCGACGGCGCAATTTTCATACTACGAGTATAACGCGAGTAACGCCGTTAGTACACCAACGCATTCACATACGGCAAGTCTCGACCAGTTTTACGTGTCGAAAACCAGGCGCGGAAGTCTCGACATAGTTCCCTTTAAAACCATCAGGTGGCGCTCGAAAAATGCTGGACAAAATTGGTAATTTCGTGTATTTTGATTGAGAAGAATGGTTGAATAAAGCTTAAAAAATACAAATATTTTTTTAAGATTTATTAAAGGTTTTGCTACGTTAGTTTAAACTATATTCGATGCAGCAGAAAATTAGAATATTGAAAATCGTATTTCTCGTGCAGTTCGTATACGAAAAAAGTTCACCGATCGAATTTGGTTTTTCAAAGAAAATACAGTTGTTGCATTATCCGGGACACGATTTCTATGCATTTTGATTTCGTTTGTGCGGTAGTGTTTTTGTAAAGGATATAACTTGATTTTTTCGGCAAAACAGTGATACTCGCAATCGAATTACCACACGAAATAAGTTCGATCATGCGAGAATCGCTTCACTTAGTTTTCGCTCCGAGACAAAATTCGTGTTTTCCCATCGTTTACCAATCGTGTTCTCAGTATTTTACAAGTAAAACTAGTCAAGACTTCCACGTGAATCGGAAATTATTTGGGAAAAAATACATCAAAAGGATCTGAATAAAATTGAAAAAATTGTTGTTGAAAATTTACTACAATTTTAAAGCAAAAAAAAGGTTTCCTCGCGCTGTAACGTCTGAACATAATTTCATAACCTTCGCTTATCGTACATACACGTGTCGTGTATAAAATAGCGATTTATCTTTTACAAGACGTTTTACTACACTGTATTAGCGAGATCCTTAGCTGCAATCATTTGTCTTCGTCAAATCCTTGGAGACTCTTTGTTCCAAAGAAAATGGACTTACTGGCACTTGACCTAACACAAAACCTCAACACACCCCAATGCAAATTAAACTGTATTTCCATGAAAGTAAAGACTAAAATAATTTGTCAATTTTTTTCATTTTGTGATAAGTTGATGTGCTTTTGAATGTGCTTGACACTTTTTGTACGACATACGCTTAGAGGCCGAGTCTCTTGTACTTGTCTGAGGAATAATCTTGATTTTTTTGTCTTTTGTGCCGATAATGGCTGGCGATCTCTGAATGGCTTCTGTCAGCAGTTTACTCGGGACTTAGCAAATCAATTATAGTCATTATATTTAGAATTGGAAAGCTATTTGAAGCACATCTATCCATCCGTAACGGGAACAGCGCGTTATCAACTCGAGGCTTTCAGTAATTATTTGTACAAAACTCCATACTACCACCTGGAATCGAGATCGACCAGCGGTGCATGCGTTGTAACGCGCTTATAGCTAGTCACTCCATTATTCGTTAACTATCCGCTTACTCTGTCAAACGGGCTGTCATTCACAAGAAGAACTGTCATAAGTTGTAGCGCGATCCGGGGCGAGGCGTTCGCTATCCGGTGCCGATTTCATGCCGAGTCGTTGCTGATCCCTTTACGTAGCATGCTTCCGTATGGTTGACGCCTGGTTGATGACAATAGGTAATGATAAAAGATGAAATATGAAACCAAAAATTGCGCACGGGCGGGATTCGAACCAACATCTTTCTGGCTATCCGGGCCAACTGCTCTTCCAATTGAGCTACCGTGCCGTCGGTCCGACCGCGCGAAATTCTTGGTCTCATTGATACGTCATTGCGTGACGTTAGCGCCATCTACCCGTCTGTTTATGCAACAGCGGGCCAAGTAGTTATTCTTTACAGAATAAATTCAACTTGAATCCCGCCCGTGCGCAATTTTTGGTTTCATATTTCATCTTTTAAGAATAAAATATGACACTGTGAGTGTTAAAAATATTGTAAAACCATTGAGTAGCGAAGCGTTATCATTTCCAAGTTGAATTTATTCTGTAAAGAATAACTACTTGGCCCGCTGTTGCATAAACAGACGGGTAGATGGCGCTAACGTCACGCAATGACGTATCAATGAGACCAAGAATTTCGCGCGGTCGGACCGACGGCACGGTAGCTCAATTGGAAGAGCAGTTGGCCCGGATAGCCAGAAAGATGCTGGTTCGAATCCCGCCCGTGCGCAATTTTTGGTTTCATATTTCATCTTTTAAGAATAAAATATGACACTGTGAGTGTTAAAAATATTGTAAAACCAATAGGTAATGATGCTGTTCCCGTTAAGGGTGGATAGATATTCTTTAACCTATACTGAACCTACTTCTTTCAAAAGCGTCACCACTACACCCGCGTTTAGGTAGAAAACATTTGGTCACATTAGAATAGTTAGATATGGGATTGCTATCATGTATCTTATTATTTATGAGCTTCCGATATTTCGGCACTGTTGCAAGCGCCATCCATGATCACGGAGTAATACTGTTAGTGACCATGAAAGTTTCAAACAATATATTTGGTCACATTCTTACGATGGTGACGATCAAACCGAAAGACGCGTCTAAACAGTAACAGTGACAGTTTACTTATTTCCTGGAATTCAACCAAATCATGATTATACAATATTTTCTTTGATTTAGGTTAAGCGAAATCTATAAACACTACTTACAAGCTGTCAACATCATTATTTATGAAATACATTTCCTTATATATCTCAATTACATTTTCCTGTTTTCTTTTACAGGCTGTATACATCAATGTCTCGGACAGGTGGTTAATTCGCAAACAAAAGTACTTTTGTCGTATTGATTCGAAAACTCACTCCTATGGGACGGTTGACCGCAATTTTTCGTATCATTGACTTTGAAACAAAAAGTTTGTCTCCGAATCGGTGTTCTTTGCTGTTGCCAGTATGTTACGGCTTATAGACGAGATATAGTCATTGTGGGTTAATGTAAGGATTTTTTCTTTTTGGTCGGACAATATTTAGTAAGCGTGGTAGATATGGGTCGCGGGAGTATGTGTTTACTTCATACTATAGGTAAACCGCAAAAGTGAGAGGTTCGATACCTATGTCGTCTTTCCTTCCCACTTTGTGAACCTATAATTGTTATGAGTTTTTTGTACTTCTTTAACACGTTTCGGGACACTATTCCAGACACAATAGATGTTTTTTTTGTTTTCACGCCTATAGGCGTTCACTGTCCCGGAACGTATTGTCTAAACTAAATGTTTCTATTTTGAAAATTATCATATAATGGGTTTCAAAACTAACCGTAAGGAATGAAGGGAAGCTACTCGGGATCAGTAACTTATCAACTTTCTCCTGGAAACAAAGGTAAAAAAATAATTTTTCATACTAAATTGGTCTCGTTACCTATCTGATTTCTATGAAAAGTCTAGATTTTGTGTGGCATTTTCCGACCCGTGTTTTAAGAAGAAGTTGATAAGTTACTGATTCCGAGTAAGCTACCCTCATTCCTAACACATAGTTTTGAAAGAGCTTGTATAAAAAAAGTACGTTTAAGTATGACTGAAAGTTGTCACAAGACCACACAGCAGTCAGAGTACACTTCACCAACTCACTAATCCAGAAAACAGTGGCGCCTAACGGACAGCTTACGGACAGCTTGAATGGCTTAGCTGCTGTGTCTGATAGTTCCACAGAGAGTACTTGTTGAATACTAAAACGTTATACTACTAGAAGCCTATGTCAAAAAAACAGTAGTTTTTGAACCGATCAACAACTGACTGTGATAATGTATTTACCGTCAAAAGCTTGACGGCCATGGTGTAGTGGCTAATCTGGGTTTCATGGCATCGCCACTCCGAGGTCCCAGGTTTGATTCCTGGTTGGGTCAATGTTGAAATCATAATTTTCTATAGTGTTTCGGGTCTGTGTGTTGTGGTATCACCGTTGTTTTTGATATCCTTAACTCAAGTCAATTCTCAATTAAACTTGGGGATATGAGCAATGTATGTGATTGAATCCAATATAAATTACACATTTACCATTTTATTCTAAATCAACTTTATCACAACTTCAAAACTTTTGGCTTATCTTGCAAGTAATCGTCCCTACCTAAAACACCTTTATTACAAGAACCTCAACGACTATTATCAGATGACCGCGTACCGTTTATCACCATAGAACAGACGGCAAGAAAACCAAACAATAAACACAAGGGACCAAAACCTTACAAAGTCCGCATCGTACAATAATTCCCTTACCTCCAGTAAAACTGTCAAAACTTTCGCACGACGTCACACTAATTGCCCATTAGCTTCCAATCTCCTTGTAGAGATATCTGGGAGATAATTCTTGAAAGCGCTACACGGAAATTCGTTTCCGGAAAAAATCCGTACATAAAAACTTGGAAATTTTGAGTGTTGCAAACTTGGGAGGAATTAAGGTGATTGATATTGTTGTGAAATTAAATTGCTTTGGAGTAAGGTGCTTTAAGGTAAAATTGTGTTTCAGAAAGCTTTTGAAGACACACAGTTTTAAGCGTTCTTGTGATAAGGTCGTCAAAAAGTTTCCCAAAATTAACAACATACGGTTCAAATGAAACCGCTTTCAAAAACTGACTAAATAGCTTATAAATTACATATTTTTCTTCTATGTAGGAAAAGAAATTTATTACAACAATTATTTTCATAAAACTTGTAGTATTCCATAATATTTGACTGAACTAAAGAAGAATATTCTAGATATCACTTTTCGTTTTTGGAAAATCCGTGGACACTTACAAAACTTGGCATACTTGTTTAAAACTGATCTAGATCATCAAACTCAAATATTATAAAATTTTAACATTATCACTAACATACAATGTGAATTTAATACCACCTTTTTTGAGGTCGGTAAAAAATGTCCAAAACGTAAGAATTACTCTAACTAAGGCTCTTATAAATAGTAGTCAAGTCTCAAACAACAATAAATCTATCTCAAGTATAGCTACCATACAATACCTCGTCCCAAGACTTTATAGAAGGTATACTGACCCGTCAAAAATCGAACCTGGAATCTTAGAGATAGAAACACTTTCAAAACACAACAAAGGGCTAAAGGTTAACTACTTTTCATGTTCATAAGTTGTTTGTACTCGTATCTACTCTTAGTTTTAATTCGACTAAGAATTCAAATTCAACGAAGATTCAGATCTTAAATCTGTATTTCTTTTTCATTCCCTAAACTCTTAAAAGCCAAACAGCTCATTTCAAAATGATATATAGATTTAGCTCTATCACTCGGAAAAATCGTTCGACTGTGTGTAGGTCGTGAATTTTAACATCATCACGAAAAGTGCGTATCGTATACGTAACTTACGAGTATACGTACACAGTACGTGTAGTCTTCAATGCGTATCGAGGTCAAACTTTCGCGCAAACGGAAATGACAGTGCCTGTGGCAAAGATGAAATGGATGGATGATTGTTAATGGCTAATTTTATTTGGGAATGTATGTTGTATGTTAATGAATGTTTTATTTTTTTTAATTTTAGCTTCAATTTTAATTTTTAATTTTGTGATTTGATTTTGCAATGATTGATTTTATTCTTTATTTTATTTGGTATTCATTATTTATTTTTTTGTTTGGTTGCGTAGACATGATGTTATGGACATGATCAGAAATAAAATTATTTTTATTTTTTTATTTTTTTTTATTTTTAATGTAGCCATAACTTACCAAGTTTATTAAAATCAAATTAAAATTTGTCAATTTTAATAAGATCTATAAAATTAAATAAAATACTTTTTTTAAATGTTTGTACGACTCATAAAGGGAGTATCAACATTAATGTTTTTATTATGATCGATGTTTCAAAAATTTCCCTTTTTACTGATTCGAACTAGTAAGATATCAAACATGAATATTGTTGGGGAAAAATATCCCCAACTATTGTCGTCAAAACCTCATAGTGATTTATCAACAGCTATTCAACTACAAACTGACTAAACTACAAATCATTTTTAACGACGCACGGGTAATAAAGAGTTGGCCTTCTGCACTTTTTTGCTCTTTGCAACAGCGATAAAGAGGGTAATGGAGATTTATATGGGATTTTACCTCAACGTAGAAGATTATTGTGTAACACGTGCGAATTTAACCTCGCAGATATTTGCCGTGCGGCGATATTTTTTTATTTGCGTACTACCATAAAGCGGGTATACAGTTTATTGGGTGATGATCATGCGCAGAGCGATAGCGATGGCGACTTTTCACGATAAATAAACAAACCAAAGAAGGATTTTTTTTTTAAAAAAACCTATACTTATGTACTACTTATTCAGTCAAAATTCATAATAACCACTAATAAAAGTCACCTTGTAACCACTCAACTTTGATTTGATGCTAGGCAAATTATGATGACCTACAGATTGTGCTTGTTCTGGTTGCATGCTAAAGTTAAGTTCAAAAGTATCCACTTCATATAACAAATTGTACTTTTAAAGAGCACCTGTGTCAGACAAGGAATGAACCCTATGTCGCCTAACGCTATCCGGGCACATGCCTATGACACTTGGCCACTGACACATTGGCTTACAATATACAGACACAGATTATGCACCAACAGCAAAATAAACGATGTCCTCCATTCGAAATGGCCAAGCACGCTGGATTTCGAGGCGTCGCCACTCCGGTTTCGATTCCTGGTCGGTTTATAATTTTCTGCTTCTGGGTATTGTGATACCACCGTTGTGTCTGACACATAACACAAGTGCAATAGCTACTTACTTTGGGATCAGAGCAAAGTATGTGATTGATATCCAACATAGTAGAGCAATATAAATAAATAAATAAATATAAATATGCGCCAGACAACACACCAATTGTCTTAGTTTCGAACTAAGGAATTTTCCTCCTTGTGCTGAATACCAGACAACGATAATGACGGGGGCGTCTCCTATAAATACTTAAAAACATATAAACATCCATGACTTAGGAACAAATGTTCGTGTTCATCACAATATAAGCATTTGCCCCTTGCGGGATTTGAACCCGAAATATCAACAAACATCATCAGACTGACCATACATAGCTCTAGCAGACATCGTAAAGTTACGTTAAACGGTTTACAGTCTAAAATGTGTTTTTTTGAAAATAAAACCGCCCTCTTAAGTAAAATAAGCACACCGTTTTTATCTTTTTCATGAGAAAATATGAAATCGGAAAGTATTTATCGCAGGCGGCACGTAAAGGTGTCCATTTAATGTTTTTTTTTTCTTAGTAATTTTCCCTATAGCTGAAAATAAAAGATTTAAATAACAAATAGAATACTAGCACGAAGGTATATATATACTGTGAAATTCATTCATATGTTAAAGAAAATAAATATTATAATAGAAGTTATCTTTGTCAAAACACGACTCTATGTTATTACATTATCTAAAAGCAAATATTAGTGAGCATATAGATTTGTGTATTTCAAGAAATATGCTTTTTTAATACCGTGTCACTTGGTCAAGGTTAAACTTTATCATTTATCCGTGCAAATATTTAAACTTTTTTGTACGCAAATAAAACCGGTAGGAAATTTTTCGTGACAGTTAAATGTGGTAGAAATAAACACTGTATGATAAAACATTCAACGGTTGATAAAAAATGTACCTGAAATTTTTAATAGCGTAGTATTCCATACATTTTACTCTAATCTCGATTTAATCTTGTTTTGTACCTGACATATAGTTTCTATCGAATATCATCATCATCATTAATTTGTTAATCTATAGCCCACTATTCTTGCAAAACATACATTCAACCTAAAAGTATTTTTATGTACCTATTTAACGGACTGGAAAAAATCGTACAAAGCGTTGAAACTATCGCTAATCATCCGGCATCAACCATTATAAGAAAGTGTGAAGATCGCAAAAAACACTCGAATAGAAAACAGTTTCGCCTCAATGGGAAGTCCCAGTGAGTCTTTTTATCGGAACTTTTTTAGCTGAAGCTTGTTAGGGCAACTAATAATTGGTGAGACTTTTCTTTCGTCACTTACCGATCACTGGAAATGGTCCGTAGTTTATTGAAATTCTTCCCCAAACGAGTATCCATTTTATGGACTTAGTTTTGAGGTACGTCAATTTTCTTTTGATTAATCTCGAAAAGGAAATTATCATTTTTGGCCAAGCCACGGACAGCGATGAAACAAATCCCTTAGTCATATTTTTTTTGTATACTCAAAACTAATATCAATATTTTCAGAGATGTTCTCAGATTTTTTAAATATTTTTTGCAAAATTCAGGGTTTTATCTAGCTATAACTCTTCTTAGGGAAGTTTCTCATGAATAAAACTTCTTTTAATGGTATTTAGGGCTAAATACTAACTGATATTAAGTAAATTCGATGCTGTCCTCCAATATTGGCCAAACCTACTAAGGCCATGTGGTAAATTGCCTTTTTAAGTCTGTCGGTACCTAAGAATCTTCATAAGTTGTATAAGCTGTAGATATAACACATAGTTATGTATAAGTTATATTCTTGTTACATTACTAAAACTAGTTTTAAAAGAAAAACACGTATTTCTAATAACACTACTTATAAATACACTAGGATGATGTTTGCCTTATCTAAGTTAATTAAGAGGTACTACGTGCCATCTTGCACAGTTTTTAATAAGTAAGACAAAATAATCTTAAAACTATTTTAAACGGTATTAACGATAAGTTCTTTACAAAAATCTCAAAAACGATCAGCCCCAGCTAAACGTTGGGAGGAGAAGTAATTACTATCTCTTCGGAATCAAAGTTTGTATTAAAAATATCGAAGTAATTTGTTGTCTGGACGGGAGCTGTTAACCGGACCATAGAAGTTACAAAGTATTTGTATTAGATCTGCCTCAACGGAAAATAAAACTTTTCTTTAATATGTTCAGCAAAAATTGTTCTATTAGTTACTAGACCTTATTATGTTTCACCTACTGAGTATAAAATTCGTTGACTACCTCGTCGGTCCGGTTGTTAATTCGCTGGCTAAGACTGAAGTCCCGGCTTCAAATCCTAGATAGCACCTGTTGTCTAGTAAGTAGTGTAGAGATTAGAAATAGTAAAGAACTGTGTTAACTGAATGTAGACTCAACTCCGACAAACCCATACCTATCATATCAAATTATATCTCTTTGGCTTCGACCCACAACCTAAATCAGAATGATGGCGTTATAATATATGTAAAAAACGTGCTACGGCCTTGTTTTAAAGAAATCAAACTGGAACATGCATCATGCATACAAGCAGAAATACTTGGTAATACTATACTGGGAATATATCGCTCACCTTCCAATCAAAGGGCACATAAATTTATCGACTCACTCAGTAGGTATCTTGAAGTTATTAAATCTAAAGAAAGCATAATCGTTACAGGAGATATTAATATCAACCTTATTCATCAAATGGACGATAAGACACACGAAATCAACAATAGAACTCATTATCTAAATATGGCGGCCACTTACGGCATATTACCTGCTCACTCACTTCCTACTAGAGATCTGAGTTGTTTGGATCATTTTCTAGTTAAAATTAACACAGAGAAAGTTTCTGCAAATGTTGCAGTGCTGAATACTTCCGTTACTGACCACTTAACAGTATTAATAAATCTCAAAAAAATTAAAAACAAAAAAACATGTTCCAAATAAAATAACAATAATTGACTATGACAAAGCACTTGCTAATTTGATGTGTAGGAATTTGTCTCCCCTGTTAATCAGTGACGATCCTGAATTTGTGATTGAACATCTAACGTTAGAACTGCAAAACTGTTAAACAGGTTTCTAGCAGAAAAAGGCTGCTTAAACCATGGATTAGCCCGGGTATTCTTCGATGTATACGAAATAGAAACAATATGCAAATAAAATTGAAATTAGACCCTAATAATATAATTCTAAAAATAACTTTTTCGAGATATAGAAACTTTTGTACAAAAATAATAAAAAGATTAAAGCGTGAATACCAGAGTGAGCAGTTAGCCAAAGCAGAGAAAAATTCTAAAGCTCTTTGGAATTCAATTAGCAAAATTACACATTTTAAGCATAATAAATCAAATTGTGATGACCTCCTTACCATAAAACCTTCACCTGTTGAGTCAGTAAATTCGGTAAATGACTATTTTGCAAACGTAGGAAGATGCCTTGCTGAGACCACATTATCAGAGCTATCTAATACAAACAACATAATGGGTGTACTTAGGGACCGTCATGTTTCATCTTTTGTTCTCTTAGATACTGACCCTTCTGAGGTTTTATCTATAATTGCTACCTTAAAACCACAGAGCGCCGCAGGGTGGGATAATTTACCAACGAAGTTTATCATGATGACCAGATATATAATTGCCCCTATAATCAGTCACCTTGTGAACGTCTGCTTCCGAACTGGATCATTCCCTCTTCAACTAAAGAAATCAATTGTTACCCCGGTTTATAAGTGCGGACAGAGAGACGATGTCAGGAACTACAAACCAATCTCGGTGTTATCTACGATTTCAAAAATTATGGAAAAGCTAATTAATAGACGACTCCTAAGTTATTTAGATCGTTACAAGCTTCTATCTGACGCACAATTTGGCTTTAGGCAAGGAAGATCGACAGAGGATGCAGCCCTACTGATGACTACTCTGATATCCAAGAAATTAAATGAAAGTGAGAAATGTTTGACTGTTTTCCTTGACCTCAAAAAAGCTTTTGACACCGTCTCTCTTCCCACGTTACTAAACAAACTTGAGCACATTGGAGTTAGGGGCATTTCACTTAGATTATTTGAAAATTATTTATACGGGAGAAAGCAGAGGGTCCGGATTGGAGAGTTTGTGAGTCGGGAATCAGATGTGTCCTATGGAGTTCCTCAAGGAAGTGTCCTGGGCCCCACCTTGTTCCTCATTTACATAAATGAACTAACTAACCTAAATATTGAAGGTGGTACAATAATTTCATATGCGGATGACACAGCAATTGTCTTTAGTGGACCGGACTGGGACTCAGTTTTCCACATAGCTGAAAAAGGTCTCAGAAAAGTTTCAACATGGCTAAAATATAATTTATTAATTCTTAACACAGCTAAAACTAATAACATATGTTTCTCAATTGACAAAAGAACGCAACCAGGAGACGATTTTACTGTGAGACTACACCATTGCGCTGAAAACCCCTCATTAGCCTGTAATTGTAATACGATTGAAAAGGTTACAAAAACAAGGTATCTTGGTATTGTAGTTGATCAGAATCTCTCATGGTATCCGCATAAAGATTATGTTAGCAATAGAATAAGAAAGCTTATTTGGATTTTCAAAATACTCCGACATGTGTCTAGCGAAAAGATAAGAAATCAAATTTATACTGCGTTGGCACAGTCGGTAATATCTTACTGTATTCTCATATGGGGAGGAGCGTTAAAAACAAAGTTCTTGGAGGTTGAAAGAGCACAACGCTGTTTGATTAAGGTCATGTACTTTAGACAACGTAGGTTTCCTACAGAAGAACTGTATAAATTAAGTCAATTACTGTCTGTTAGAAAACTTTTTATACTCATGATAGTACTAAAATTACACAAATCAGTTCAATACAGGCAAGAACCTTCAAGGACCAGAGCAAAAAGGCCCATCCGCAATCAATAATAATAGTGAGAACAGCTTTTGCTAAACGCCAATACTCTTACCTTTCCGCCTGTATCTGCAATAAATTAAATGCTAAAATCAACCTAACTGAATTAAATAACCGAGAATGCAGAGCAAAAGTTATAGATATCTTAAAGCACTATGATTATGATGACACAGAACTTCTTACAAGCAACAATCATAGTGTATAATCATACATCGCACCTTTGGGAACAAAGGGTCACTTTTGCAATATTTTATAAAAACGACTTAAATATACAGAAAAAACCGCGATAATCGACTTTATATACACAGTAAAAACGGTGATAATCGCCTGACAAACATCGCTTTGAGGGCGGGGGGGACGTTACGTTATTTCGCGTAATTGGTCCGTTTGCTTGAAATATAACGTCTCATCCGGTCAGTAGTGTCTTGACAGCCGAAGTGTGATCTTGCGCGTTGTTGACAGAGCGGCACTAAGGTAAGTTATGACTTATATGCTTACATATTCCTTGGAATAATAACGTTACTTCTATTTAAAAAGTACATTTTGTTACCAATTTTGATATTTGTTTGTTGTAAACATAAAGACACTTCTGTTTATAAGTGACATCGAACCATAAAACTTTTCGTATCATTGAACCCAAAACGTCACTTCTGTAAATAAATGACATTTTATTTGTATTATGTAAGTGATATTTTTGCATATAAGTGACTTTTTGGATTTGAATAATCCCGTTTGTTTTGATAATATCACAAGCATTTTTATTTAATAGTAATGTTTTAAACATATTTCATTCCATTGTTTGTCCAAGAAAAGGTGTTTTTAATATAAAGTGTCTTTTTAATATTAAAGTAAATGGTTAATAAAATTAGAGCATAAAGTATGTTTTTAGTAAAATGACAGTTTGTTAATATTTGTCTTAATTTTACTAGATTTATTTGTGATTTTTACCTAAAAAGGCCATTGCATTTTGAATACAATAATCATTTACTTGATGTTTAAATGTTACATGAGTAGTAAAATTGCATTATGTTTATATTAATTATTTTCTTACCAAGGACGAGGACAAAATGCATTGTGAGCAAATCAAAATATATAAGATCTACACGGCTAAAATGCTGACGTTTAACGTATCGGACCGAAAAGAATAACTATACCTACTAATTACTTACTATACTTACTATAATATTAATTTGGTTTTAGGTGACAGATTTCAGGAATAAAAAGGCTGGTCAGCGTTCTGGAAACTGCGCAAGAGCGTCTTCTCGTCTCAATTACCTCAGTGTCTGAAGACGAAAGTCTTCAACCAGTGTGTGTTACCAGTGTGTGTTGGCATACGGATCCGAAACGTGGTCTCTAACTATGAGCCTCATAAAGTTGCTCAAAATCACACAACGAGCAATGGAGAGGGCTATGCTCGGTGTTTCTCTACGAGATCGAATCGGAAACGAGGAGATACGTAGAAGAACTAAGGTAACGGACATAGCCCTGCGAATCAGTCAGCTCAAGTGTTATGTCAATTTCAGAATTTATTAATGAATATCTTATAAGTTTTTGTCCGCCAAACTTGTTGTATAAGAGAATTTACTTTCGTATTAAGGCTGAACATGATTGATTTAAGTTTTAGATTTAATTGAAACGTGTAGGCTATGCCAAATGTGTTCAGATTTTAAATATTAAGTACAACTTCAACTTAAAGAAAGACTTTAGATACCTACTAAACTGATAAGGTATGATAATGAATGATATATTTTTGAAAACAATTCAGTATTACTTAAGTTTTATCACGTACTAGCTTTTGCCAGCGCCTTCGTCCGCGTGGAATAGTGACTTCTTTCTCCCGTTTTTTTCACATTTACCGCTATATCTTTGCTCCTATTGGTCGTAGCGTGATGTTATATAGCCTATAGCCTTCCTCGATAACTGAACTATCCAACACAAAAAGAATTATTCAATTCGAACCAGTAGTTTCGGAGATTAGCGCGTTCAAACAAACAAACAAACAAACAAACAAACAAACAAACAAACAAACTCTTCAGCTTTATAATATTAGTATAGATAGAATAACTTGAAAGCCTTTATTATATAATTTCTTCCGAAATGTTTATTATTTTTTTCACTTGGATGTCATTTATTTGATTTTGAATAAACAAAACTTGATAATATCTCCTGTTGTATTGAATAATCCTCCATGTTATCGTTACATCATGTTAAATTTTCGTATTTTCGTATTTTTCTGCTCGTTTTAGTTTTATTGGTTTACAATAATATTCAACTTTACTAAAACATAAAGGTAATCACCTCTTAACATACTCTTAAACTTTCTTTTTAGATTTTATTGTTTTTTATAAAGGACATTTCTGCAAAACAACTATTAGCAATTTGTAACAAAAAGACACTTTTGGTACCCTCCCCTCAGTTTAAGGCTTATTTCTCAAAATCGTCTCTTGTATGATTTTTTTAAATAGTAACGATTTATCTGTTAAGAATTTATCAATGTAAATCTGTAAGAATCGCGTTAATACTCTAAAACAGTATTAAGTTATTTAAGAACTACGCTAAAAAAAAACGTTTTTTGCTCCTCCTGTAAAGTTGGAAATCCTGCAGAAGTGACCGTTTGTTCCCAAAGGTGCGACATATTTTCGCACAAATGCAATCATCCATACACGCACACACACACACACACACACACACACACACACACACACACACACAACATACGAACACCTTCATGTTTTTACTTTATATTTTTAATTTAGTTTGAATATTTTTCATGTTTAGTTATAAGACTTTTATGTCTTTTCACAAAACTTAAGCTATAGAAGAGCGGGATCTCCTGACACAGGACGTATACTCCTACTAGGTAGATCCCAACCACTAACATGTAATTTTGTGATAGACTGTAATAAATACTTTTTGATTTAAAAAAAAAAAAAAAAAGAGATCTATACCAAGTTCTCCTACAAAAGAAATTGCATTCATCTTTAAAAAAAAACTATCATTATTAGTGCCATCCACGACGGCGCGCCCCACCACTCGTCCAAATCGTTTATAGTAATAGTACTCATACGTTCTAAATGAATTTAAATAATGGATCTCAGTCGCAAAAAAATCTCATGACTTTGTTGTAGCAAACAAATTCAAACATAACCCTGTTTAAATAGATGTACGTCTACTGATGATTATGATATTGACGATCATCTACATCTAAAATTCGTTCAATGCCACAATAACTACAATATAGTTTCTATCTAACCATTGATAACTCTACAAAACTGTAACAAGGAGCGGGGCTAGCACTGGACAGGCTAGTAATTGATCGATGAGTTAGCTCGGAGCCGATAATGTCTGTACACTGTTATTTTACACTGCTCGCCTTCAACAATTGTTAATCTTTGCTTAGCGCTCAGATTTCACGAGGTGTGAGTTGAATGACGTTTAGTCGATTAAAACGCTTGAACAGTTCATAGGATAAATAGATTTTTTTGCTGAAAACACTTTTTATTATGGTATTTGCTTGTATTGTGCTGTGAGACGTGTGTAATAGGGATGAGTGAAGAGAAAATGTGAGCATGAGAATTAAAAGCACGAAAAACATTATTATCAGATGTATCATTCCAATTTCATGTCTCATTTCCTAAATCTATTGTTTTTGTTTTGTTATAGTCAATGACGCCATGGCGGTGTTTCAAAGACTTCGGGGCTCGAAGAACGCAACTCTCATACTTTGGATTACTGCGTCTCTGTGATAAAGCATTTTAGAGCACTATAACCAGGTCAAGGTATCTACGTATACTATGTACTGTAGAATCATTGGTAAAACTTTTTGATCCCATTACACGCCACACCCTGTATAGTGCGTAAGTGTTAGTATAAAGTTTGAAGTAAAGTAGTATAGCGGCAAAACGAAACATCGAATGAATAACGAAAAAAGAAGTGTATGCAGTTGAAAAATTCAAAACTATTTCAGAACGGAAAGCGAGGGATTGAAGTTATTGAAGTATGAATGTGGCGGACATTTGTGAAATCAGTGCTTTGGTGGATTTTGGTTGGGACATCAACGATATTGACAATAAGCAAAACCAAATCTGTTTTTTTTTATAATCACATACCACCACCTGTTCAACTCACAATTTTTGCGTTCGTGCTATTTTTAAGTTTTTATTCTCGTTTAGACCCGTCCATATTTAATTCATATTGAAATGCTTATTTTATTATGTTATGTTCTTTTTTCCTTACTTATATGTTTCATAATGTCTCTAAATGTCCATTGCAAATTTCTGGATAAAATTATCTTTGACACAAAAAACAATGAAAATTGGTTTATACTTTTGGGAGCTACGATACCACAGAGAAATGCACAGATACATAGACATATACGTGAAACTTATAACACCCCTTTTTTGCGTCTGAAGTAAAAAGAAAACGTAATGTATTCGAAATCAAACAAATTCATGAATTGACTGCGACCGAACACAAAAGGATGAAGTTGCGGATACAATGACAAGTTTGCAGAGTTGAATTGATGCAGCAGCGTTGGGAATCTGTTAGCTTTACATTTTGGATTTTTTTATAGTAACTGCCCTAGAGAATAGATATAACCTGTTACATACCGGAATTTCATTGCTATACTCGGAAGACAAATAAAGCTTCAAGTGTTTTAATTCTCGTTAAAAACATATTTTTTTTTCTTAGTTCGGTGCGTGCTACTAAGTGATACAACAATATATAAATAGTTTTTAATAACAATGATAAACATACACAATAATCACATTAAAGGTTTAGTATTAAAAACCCTTGATCCATTTAAAAATGAATCCTTATTTCCCTTAGTCACGCTATCACGCGTGAACGGCTGGACCGATTTTGCTAATTCATTTTTTGTTGGTTATTTTCAGAAGAAGTTTCTAATGAAATTGTAAATTATGAAACGGGTGGACCGATTTTCATGATTTTTACTTTGTTGTATTCAATAGTCGAAACCGTTATCTCCCCCAAAACATCGTAATTTGCGAGAAGAAATCACAGTATCCTACGGAAATAGGAAGATAAACAACAGTTTTTTTCTATTGTTAACTAAACCGACCACGTTCTGGTCGCGAATCACGCAAAAAACATTCTTATTCGTTCCCTTATCTGGCTTTGTTGCTGGCTGCGGCTCAAGTTATAAGAAAGTATGAGTTTTCGTAAAAAAAAACTAAAATATTAACTGTAGAGTTATATTGCCAAAAGGTGATAACTTTCGTAAGCATATGATCTCCCAAGGAAACAAGGCTTTGTCTTCAAAAGATAAAGGAAAATCTCGTTTTATTATCTGTTGAGAATAGAAACTCGTGTAATAAAATGGAATCTACTGATAGGACAAGGATGGATCTTAAAAAGTCTTATTGATACGAAAAAATTACGTTTATAGCAGTTTTTTGTCGACGATAGGGCGAGCTCTTCTAGAAGAAGTCTGTTCACTCCGACTTGAAGATTTTTGCGTTGTTATTATAATATCGTTTACATGACCCATAAGGTGTTTCATACATGAGCTGTAGGCTACTAGCCCCCGACCAAACAATGGCATGGCAATCGTCAAAACATAGGATGGGATTATCTTTTAAAAACTACAATATTCAGTGGCAATTATCATGTGCCATGACGAGTAAACACCGCCATCAAATAAGCGTTCACCGGGTGTTGTTATGTAGCACTATTATATACTCTGCAGTGTTGGGTAGCAGCAACATCAGTGTGGGCAAGATACGGAAGATATAGTAGGTATATCAGAAAAGGCTTTTGACCGGGTATTAAGGAGGCAAAAGGACAACCACCACACTCTCTACCCAAATGTCGAGTTTTTATATAGTAGACACGCCACCGACAAAAGCCTAACTCTTAAATTTGATAATGATGATGACTAAGACCCAAACTCGCTAAATCTTATGCTTTACATCCGTAAGTAAATCGTGATCAAGATAGTGCGATAAATCCCTCCTTATGTGATAGTGTAACGGGCCTCCTTGCATTACATTCCCGCTAAAACTCTTATTTATGTCCTTGAGAAGGGCAACACTGGCCAGTTTTGAGTTATTCAGCGCCCGGCGAAATGGCAAAGGGATGTTTTTGCTTTTATTGAGGTATAAAACTGTAAGTGGTTCAGTGCACACACTGGGTGAATCGCAATTAGGTTCTGGACAGTTTTCTTGTTTTTTTTTTTAGTTTCTGGAAGCATTTTTAAGGTAAAGAATGAAGGGTTTTCACTACACTTGACTGGCAGAAAATTTGTATACTAAATTAATGCAATAAAAGTCTTTGAATAAATGAATAAATGATAAAAACAGGACCCTATTACTTAAATTTCGCTGCTTCGCTTCCGTCTTTCTGTCATTAGGCTGTATCTTAAGAAACGCGATGGTTAGATAGTTAAATTTTTCACAAATTATGTATTTTTACTAAATGAAAAGAGGAAAGAGAAATAATTTTCAAATTTCTAGCAAACGTTAGCAAGCCATGATATTTGTGTTTTCTTTCCAAATTCTAGTGCTCGTAGAGTTGTCCTAAATACTTGAGATTGTAGAATACTATTTAAAGAAAACCATCACAAACCACTTCTGTAGTACTAATAAAAAAGATTCCAAATTTAATGAACCAAAAACCTCTACAATTTCTTTCCGAACTTTACTTGGTTTCGTTCATGGACTTCTTCATCAGTTGCTAAGAACGACTTTGAATGGCACTTATTATCTATTTGTTTAAGAGTTCTTAAAGGGATGAAACTTGAAACTCGAGCTTTGTTCGAGAGGGCTCTAATAATCGTAAGGATTATTTGTATTGGAAAATATCTGATCCAGGAGAAAGATTATTACTTACTTTTTTTTTAGAAAACCTGATGTATGAGGAGGAGCGAAAATTATTATTTTTAGTCGCTTTAACAATTTATGCAATGAGGGAAACTCAAATAAATAAAAATAGAAACTAGAAAAAAGCTGATGATCTTCAAATGGCTAAACAGATATTCATAAAATACTTAACAAAAATCAGTTCATCCGTTTGGGAACTACAATACCACAGATATACTTAGAACTTATAACACCCCTCTGTTATTGTTTCAGGGGTTAAAACGTTGGAAACATAATATTTAGCGTTAAATTTCATACAATTAAATTTTTCAAAAGTACTAACTATCCGTGTGAATCGTTACACCATTGAAAATAAAAAAGTTTCATTTAAATGTTTTTTTTTTAAATATTTACGGCCAAAAGTAACTTTATCTTTACTATGTAGTTATCATCATCAGCGAAAAAACGTCCACCGCTGAACATAAACCATATGTTAGTATGAAGTTTATCTTTTTCTTTTAAACTTTCACGTTGCATTATAAATACCCAGACACACGGGGATTAACGCGATCGCGATAAACATAATTACCTTATGTTTTTGCCTGACGTTTCGATCGGGTTTCACCAATCGTGGTCACAGGCGAACTGATGATCTGCAATTTCTTCACTCCGTTTGCGGGGTAGAATTGTCTTGTTCTACCCGCAAAATATTTATTAGCTGCGTATTTATTATTTTGGTAATTATGTTTATCGCGATCGCGTTAATCCCCGTGTGTCTGTGTATTTATCTTTTTCTTTTTTGTGATTTTTCTTTTTCATATTAAGAAAACGATTTTACGATTCGTTTGGTCGGTAGTCGATTACGCTTGGAAACCAATTATATGACAAGAATACGTTCTTATACGTTGACTCACTGTACCGCATCAGGCGATAAGGCAATCACAGTGGATAAGAAAAGTAGCTAAGAAGACATAACTTCTTTGTTTATATGTAGTACATACATTAAATAAAAAGTATAAGGATTATATCGTTTCATTAACTTCATTTTCGACTTTTGCATGAAACTTTTTAAGCAAATCTATTTCACTTCGACCTGAGTTAGTTGGGAGCCAGTTTTTCAAAATGAAACGGTGTAGGTCTAGGAAGGTAAAGTACCCTACTCTAAAATTAATTTCAAAAATAATACCTATGCTTTTGTGTTGTCTTGTCACTATTTTGCAACCCACTAAGATTTAAATCGAATTTAAGACCTAGGCTCCTGTCGGTAGAGTTTCTTTCATAAAATCTCCAAATTAGGGAAAATATTGTGGTGGTCTTGTATTCTACGCCGCAGTTTAAGAACCAGTAGTTTCCCGCCTCTGAACATCCAGTCTAAAGCCTTTCCTGATATACTTTATCTTCTGCCAGTACTGATGTTGCTGCTACCCAACACCAGGAGAACGCTTATTTGATGGCGGCGTTAACTCGCCATGGCACATGATTGTCGTTGAAATATTGTAGTTAATAAATAGAGATACTACTAGATTCCCCACTACATTTTGGTAATCCTGCTGCTGTTTGGTCGGAGACAGCTTATTCAACATATTCGCAGCTAACCACCATATCTGGTGGCCGGTCACGATCCACCAACTGTGACCCTGCTAGTAGCCTACAGCTCAGCGCTGAGACCAAGCTACGAGTGGTAAAATTAATTCGCTCTTTTAAATAATGCTGAATTTTTAAATATACCTACACTAAATAAAGCTGAAATTTTCTCAGAATTTTCGCCTATTACCTTAATAATCACCTTCAAAGGCTTGATAAAATTATAATCAAATTTTAATTAACTCTTAATTAGCGATTTCGCGATAACCGCCTTCAGTTATAATAACTTATAATTATAAAGCTGAATCCCTCTATTGTGTGAGGTTTAGCTATTTCATCCGCAAAATTCTAAACTTGGTTTTACATCACGTTTTATTACAGTTTTTAAGAAAATAAATTATTGATTAGGATAAATATAGAAACTAGGTAAAAATAAAAAAAAACCTTCCTTACTACTCATAATAGAAATTGAATAGTAGCTCTATTGGTATTGTCTTTCTACTTGCAGTGTAAAGGGTTAGTCAATAAAATTTAGTTTAATTACGTAGATAATTTAATCACTTACTTCAAACTTACAAAGTAAAATCATTATAGTACATGTTTGTTCTTATTTTGTGAAAAATATTCAAGTATGAAACAGATTGTGGCTGTCTAGCAGATGGCGTAAGAGTACTTTTTGACCACACTCTTTCATTTTTTATACATGTGGCATAGTAAAAAATCAATATAGCTTAGCCCTTGGTCTGCAAAAAGAATAAAAAACGCTAAGGTCATAGCAAATAAAAATATATCCCTTTGTTTGTCTATCCGAAAAGTTAAATGGCACGCTACTGTAGCACATGGTTGAAAAACATATTTTTAAAGTAGGTACCGATGCTCTATTTTTAAATCCTTACACGCCAAAAATAGGGCCTGGTCGTTCGTAAGAAGATTTCCCTGCCTTTATAATAATATGCAACATCTCTTTCCTTGCTCACAGTCCGTTGCTCTTTCAAATGCAATCCGACAGTTTGAGTTTATGCATTCGCCTCCTTGTCTCTGGCATCTTGTTTCCCTTTTTGACACTGGAATTAGATAAATATATATCGTTTAATAGTTTTGTAGTGCTGTTTAGTTCTTTTATGAAACCCCTACGGTTTTATGTTAACTTTAAAGTATTTTAAAATTTGATCAAAATTATGGGTATTTATAGATATAATATCGAAATTGTTGTCCGCATATCAGCATTTGTCCGGATAAAAAGAGACCCCTCGTCTCTTCAAGTTATAATTAGTAATATAAGTCATAATATTCACCAACTAAATAATTTTAAGACAGATTTGGCCTATGACAAAAGGCGGTTGCCATCGACTGACATACGGTATGTCAGTCTTGCTGTAGAGTTGTCAGCGTTAGAATTTTCTACCATAGATTGTATGCCCTCGACATTTTGAGAGAGTAAAGTTCAACTACGTCAGCTACAGCTGTCATCAATTGGGGATTTCTTTAAGATGCCCTGCAGATTCTATCAGCCAGGGTCGTTGTTTTGTGCTTTTGCATACTCTCCTCCATACTGACTAAGATCCCAGTAGACTATCGGCTGATATAAAGTCCGCATTTCGTTCGGCCCCTAACTCACAAAAAGGTTATTAATTAGGAACATTTCTCACCTCCATAACAGCATTCGACCCCCTGGTTTCTCTGCTCAGGACACAGCCCAGATTCCTCGGTCAAGAGCTGGCAGTCTTTTGCGAAGGTGCAAACACCACCAACTTGATTGCACGGTTTCTCTGGCCTGATCGCGTCTAGTTTGCGGACTGGAAAATTAGTAAAACAAAACACAAGTCAGATATTTAGTCAGTAAACAACCCATTCCTAAAAACTTAATCCGAGTATGGGCAACACTTTGCCATGCGCTCTTATGGTGCAGATGGACGGAATAGTAAGATTCGGGACTACTACTATATACCTTATTATTCATTGCAATATTGTTGAAATATCGAAAGCTCATTAATAATAAGGTACATGATAGCAATGCCATATCTTATATTCTAATGTTAGTGACCATGAAAGTTTAAAACAATAGCTAGGTTCCAGCTGAAATCAAGACACCTAGGGTCTTCTCATATCTAAACTCTTATCTTCTTCTCCTCTTCTTTCTTTTTTAATAACCTATGTGTTGGTTACACTATACTTATAACTCGAGTACGGGTGGACCGATTTCCATGTATTTTTCTGTTGGATTAATATTAGCCCCAAATAACATTACTATTAAACGGGGACTATAGAACGCTGGGACCGCTAGTTTATTATAAATCAACTCATATTATTTCTGTGTTATTCAGAAGACCCAAATCACAATAAAGCAAATAGCAACAGTAAAACAATAACATTAATATTCCAAGAAAAATAGCTCTTATAAAAGAAAATGCTTTTGCTTCGATAAATATCGAAGTAAAGAAAATAGCCAATTAGTAAGGTAAATTGTGTAATTAGAGATTACTCAATCCGATATTACTCAACGTAGTTATTGGTAAACAAGAAGGCACTTTGAAACCTTACATGGGTTTGAGGTACTGTCGTTAAAACAAGCGGATGCTCATAAATCTATACTAATATTATAAAGCTGAAGAGTATGAACGCGCTAATCTTAGGAACTGCTAGACAGATTTGAAAAAGAAATTTTTGAGATTGATAATAAATAAATAAATAAATCGTTTATTTGCTCAAAACATGATATAAAATTGATATTACATACAAAAAAAGGGTAAGGTAAAAAAGGTAAGGATAAGATAGTTTATTTACCGAGGAAAGTTTTAAGCTATAAAACATCATGCTGCGACGAGAAGAGAGGGAGTGAACTCAAAGTGTGGACGCAGTCGCGGGGCTAATGTGAAAAGAAAAAGTATTCGTTGCGCTGGACCGATATGCATGTAGTATAGATTGGAATAGTTAGATGGTTTGAGTCTTAAAATGGACATGAGAATTTTTATGCGGAAACATACCTAGTAGATTGTTAAACAATTGTTAAAAATAAGTTTAAACAAAACGATTCCACAAAAATACTATTCAACAATTCTTTGATCGAGCACAGAATATTATTATTTCACGCTCAGGTGCTCTACAGAATATATCTTTGACATTTTTGCGTACTGTACTCACAGCTACGAGGCAAGCCAGTCCATTTTATCTTGATCTCTTTTTTCAAAGAATGATTTAATGTTAAGAGCTCATTTTAAAATGGACACGAATTGCTTGATTTGTATCCGTGCCCAAATATGCATTCATGTCACATCGTATGTAGGTTACAAAGTGATAAAACGACTTGAAATGTTTTTAACAAAGGGAAAAGATCAAATATTACATTAACATAAAAAGGCAATGAACTTGCTGTATTATTAGTGAACACAAATTTCCATTATGCATATATTTTTTCGGTCTTCAAACGTATTTCCGGTGGTATTTTTGTATAAAGTAAACCTAACCACCACCTAAACCATATCTTCAGGTAACTCTTTAAATATAAATAAAATTTGTTAACAATGGTATAAAAAGTAAATCCTCTAAATAATGTCAATATCAATATAAAATACAGTTTTTAAATGTGCATCTCAAAAGTTTTTAGATCAAAGCTAATCACAAAAACTTCAATAAAATTCTTCCACGATTATATTTACTCTACAAACTGTTTACTAAGTATTTTTGTTATGTGCAATACCTACTAATTTAATTGATCTTAAACTTATAAGACTATACTTTATTTAATTATAAAACAACAAAAAAATTATAAATACTTACAATAATCCTCATCTCTTCCATACACGTAAACTGACAGAAATACCAAAACAACAATATGCTTCATCGTATCAACAACTGCGCAGACGGCGTTATACTAAGCGAATGACATGCGCACGAGTCTCTCAATTATATTTATTGCACGCCGTATTTGTCAGACAAACAGATTTGACGGCCGATTAAAAATATTAATGCTTTTGTTTAAGCATCAGAGTATGTCACTGCCGAAATGGAATACAAATAAACGTTAAGGTAAAGATAGTGTGAGATAAAATAAAATAAATTTAATTGATTGGGCATGTGCGTAATTAATGTTCGATACCTGGAGGCCAATTTCTCATGCAGTTCGTATACGAAAACAGTTCACCGATCGAATTTTCTTTTTTTAAAGAAAATACAGTTATTGCTTTATCCGGGTCACGATTTCTATGCATTTTGATTTCTTTTGTGCAGTAGTTTTTTACGTGGATATATTATTAGTTTTTTTCGGTAAAACAGTGATACTCGTAATCGTATTTACCACTCGAAATAAGTTCGAAAATGCGAGAATCGGCCTCCTGGTAGCCAAATCCGGACGCGCACTAACACATGAGGCATTATTTCCGAAAAAATATATAACATTTAGTCATTGTTTTTATAATTATTAATTTTGCCACTAGAAAATCTGAATAATATTTAATAAAATATTTATAGCGTATAAATCCAATTAATCAGAATTTATTTATAGCAGACTTAAAAAACAAAACTCATAGATTTCTCTGACGGTTTCTATGTTTAGTGCCACATTTAATGTTAAATCTCTTATCCTGTTATTATTTTTTTAAGCTCATTCATTACTCTTTATTTATGTGCTATTTATGATATCACCAGACTTCAATATAATATCACATTTGTTTTCAGAATTATATTATAAATTGAAAGAAAGAAAGAAAGAAAACATTTTTATTTTGTACACATCAAGTTACAAACATAATAGAAAAACAAAAGTAAAACCTTATCTGAAGACTTAAAATACAAAACATTAAAAAAAATACCATGTGTAACCAAAATGGTCCCCACTCAGCTCTTTGTTTTAATTGTTGGCCTATTCATTCAGACCAGTATCGTTGAAGGTACTCTTTCACGCAAAAAGTACTCAATGGATTTTGATAAAACTTTCCAATAATAGAGTCCATACACTTTAATAACTAATTAATAATATTTTTTAATGAGATCCAATTTTTACGCGGGTGAAACTGCGAGGAGTATCTAATAATTATTTATGTCTTCACGATTAATTAAAAAAAACATAAAGAAGACCTTGTTTAAAAACTAGGAACATTTTATTTAATACTTGTTTATCCGTGTCAAGTTTTTAATTCAACATTTACTTGCAAATTGCATTTACACCTCTTTTCTACTTCAATGATAAAGTTTTATTTGAAGAACACAATGAAATGTTTTTGCAGTGCAAGATAACTGTGTAAATGTTTGTTTGTTAGCCTAAACCAGAATTCACAATAACTAAAAACAGTATTATCCTGACAGTTACGAAGAGTTACGAATAAAATTCATCTCTAAGGCCCCGTTTCGTGACCGCAAGTTACTCATCTGATGATTAGCCTTCGATACTAGATCGGTTGAATATTTACGATTATCCGCGTTTTGAAAAAAAAAAAAACCTTATCCAATAGTCATTAAAGTAGTCAATCTGACATTTGGATAATCGTAAATATTCGGCTGCTGTTAACCATTAGTTGAGTTAACTATAGATCACGCAACTGGGCCTAAAATAAGGATTTTTGCTATTATTGTAATAGTAAATTTTATTGATTGCTTATTTCTTACTCTACATTAATAAAAAAACCTAGTAAATAAATGTAATAAAAGGTAAGGAAAAGTATTCAAGTAGGTACATAAACCTCCTTTAAGATGGATTAGACAGTTTAAATTTTTTTTTTTTTGACAAATTGGCTGGCTGGAGAAAAAAACAAAATTTCTTGAAAGTAGAAAAAATGCGTCATCGTCATCTCTTATCTCTTGCAAGCTTGAAAAATTATCAAGAAACCTTTTTATTAGTTCTGTTATTTTCCTTTACCAGTGTCGCATCTTCACATGACCCTCTTTTGAGCTTCGTCGAGTAAAAACAGACTGACAGCGGTCGTTCATCAAGCAGCCAGGTAATACAAGGCGGCATGCGGGTCATCGCTCACACGATAAGGATTATAATAGTGTGCGATCACTCCTCTATGATGTATGTGAGGGCTGAGCTCTGGGATTATAATGAAACTAGCTTTTGCCCGCGTCTTCGTCCGCGTGGAATAGTGACTTCTATCTCCCGATTTTTACACATTTACCACTATATCTTTGCTCCTATTGGTCGCAGCGTGATGTTATATAGCCTATAGCCTTCCTCGATAACTGGACTATCCAACACAAAAAGAATTATTCAATTCGAACCAGTAGTTTCGGAGATTAGCGCGTTCAAACAAACAAACAAACAAACTCTTCAGCTTTATAATATTAGTATAGATGGGACCGTGTTAATGATTCCTTATTGTTTGTTGGAGAGATATATGAGCGTTCCTTGGGTGGGGTTACCTACGCCATATCGAATACCAAATGAACGAAAATCAAAATATCGAACCCTAGCGTAGGTTACCTCTTTAGGTGGATTGGTGCTTTAAGTTAGTTCAGTTTCTTATCCACCTATGTAATTTGTGCTTAACTAAGCATTAAACTTAATGAACTCTAATTTTTTAAGCCGAATATAGTAATGGGTTGAAGCAGTTAGATTGCTAAAATCAAATATCTTATCATCATCATCATTTTCAGCCAAAGAACGTTGAACATCTGAACATAAGCCTCCCCCACGGTTTTCCACAGCGGTCGGTTGTAAGCGGTCTGCATTCAGTGTAATCCTGCTATCTTTACAATGTCGTCCGTCCATCTTGTCTGTGGACGTCCTACGCTGCGCCTTTGGTTGAAGGAACATTAATTCACCGCGCTCAATCAACTATGATTTTAGTATTTTGTTTTACATTATACTCGAATTTTGTAGTTATGAGAATATAGTGATTGCAATGCTACAAATGAGTGATCGTATTATAGCATTGATCTCCTTTTTGTTAACTTTCAAAAATGCTAGTCATCTTACAGTAAAACGTTAAAATAATCCAATAATAAGAAATCTATTACATCAGTTGGTACTCAGAATAGCAAAATACCCGCATAAAACCAAACTGTTTACTCTTACAACTACATTACAACACTCGTGGTCTAATGACACAATTTTCCCTAATTACTTATTATTTCTTTAGAGTTCAGGGGAATTATGATATTTGACGTGTACATATCTAACCAACGTGGTTTGCATTTATAGGAAAAAACAATAAGTGACATTTGCGTTTATTAAATAAAAAAGGAAAACAAAATTGGTTATCTTTATGTGGCAACGCGAAAGCTAAGTATAAAAATTAGAATGCTGCCCATTCCTAAACATTGTATTATGAAAATTCACAAGGCTAGTCCCATAGGGAACATTGTGGGTCAGAGAAGTTTTATTGATGCCTGTGACTGGCTGCAGAGCAACATAGTTCATAGTCACTGCACTATATAAGGTAAAATATAAAAAAAAATGGAAAAGTTTTACAAACATGATCGTGAAAAAACAACAATTGCGGTGTTTTGTTGGCCGCTCATAAACCGTTTTTGTATTTGTGCTCAATTGAAGTGTGTTTAGATGACAGTGAATGCGTGTTCATTACAACAAAGTTTGCACTGACTACATTAATACACGTTTTAATTTTACTTCCTTTTCCCCTCATAGCGTGTTGTTATTTTTTCTTGAGTTTTATACATTTATTTATTTCCATTTTCGACTCCGTCTTAGTCGCACTTGGCTTGGTCTGGAGTCAAGAGCAAACCCATAACTAAATAAAATAAAATAAAAAGATTAGCACAACCAAACAAACTCTTAAGTTTTATAATATTATAAGTATAATTATAGATACAAAAGTGCTCGTTGGCGTCACGGTATGTGTAAATTTGAACAAAATTTCGCACATAAACAAAACATGTATATTGAGCGCAAAAAACGACGATCAATTGAAGATTATAACCACGCATTTTTAGAGACTTGATTTGATTGATTTGATTTGAGCAAAATGGAATTCTATTTGGTAGGTTGGTCTGTGTACCGTCCAATCTTCTGTGGCGTTACTTTATTGCTTTCTTTAGCAAATCTTGATGTTTTGTTTTACGATATTTGTGAGCTTTCTCTCAACGTTTGCATGGTTACTGGACATTGGGGATTTATACTTTATATGTGGTTTTATTTTGTGAATGTATATGACGTGATCAGTGTGTATAGAACTTTGCCAAACACCATGGTAAAAATAGTAGTTTTTCATGAAAGAAAAATAAGCTACTAAAATTTAATTGTACGTGACAATGACATAACGTTTATGATTTTATTGATACATGTGACTGTCGCCGGTTTCCTTAACACAGTACTAATTATTTAGATTTAGACATACTATTGGTTTCCCACAAATCGCCTGCGCTTAAATCGGACCTCACAAAATATCATTGTATGAACTATATGCCTCGCGCTGTCACGAATTTTGCTGAGCGGGGACCTTTTCGACACAAATTTCATTGTTTTTTTTAAATTGTATTTCAATCTTTTCTGTGTTTTTTGTCTCTTTGTGTCGAATATAGTCATCATTCATTCATTCATTCATATTATTGTAAATGCGTATATACCTTCTGGCTTACTATTCGATAGGAATAGAAAGCCTTTCGTGATTGAACTATTACACCTCTCAACAGAATAATGAAACGAAATAAAAAACCTATATAGCCTTAACTGTCTTCTAAAATTCCCTCTTACACTGTGCAGGTATTCCTTCAGCAATTTCAGCTGGCGCGCGCTAGATGTCGCCACAACACTTCAGGCGTCGATACCGGTCGGGAGTATTCCAAGAATGACGCAATGGTATGCTGTCGACACTTTCGTCATCTCTCTTATTATAGCGAGCCTGGTGTAGTAAGTAATTTAAGCCTACTCTGCTCTGCTTTTTGAAAATGCACCTTAAATTTACTTGGTTAACCTTCACGAACACGTGACAATGCCATTAAAAAAAAAGAAGAAGAACCTTAACAAAAATAGAGCTAGGTTCACTAGTAAGAAAAGTAAACAAATAATAAGACTTGGCGAATAAACAATGAAGCAAATGTTATCTACGAGGCTTAAGGATAAGCCTCTTTTAGATGTGTTCGCAGCTTTATTTAACATAATTTTAATTGATAGAAGATAAAAGTATTTCAAGCTGAAAATTACTGCTTTTTTCAGCAATGGTATTTTTATGTCGTCTCCCTAACAACAGCATCCCAGCTAATCTAAGCCACAGCCAGGAAAAGTGCACCAAGTTGGTAGCGGTAAAAGTCAGCATAAACTACCGAGTTAAGTAGCTCCGTACATAGAAAGTTGTAAAATGAGCTGAAAAATTCGTTCACTTTTGGCTGTAACTCGGTCGAAACTACTCGGTCGCTATAAATTTTGTATTAGGATGTAACTTCGGGAATAAAGTTAAGCTAGTTAAATTGTTGCAAGCGGATCTAAAAATGGGTTTAGGTACTGAGGAGGTTACAATTTCCTTGAATTTCAGGACTTTTTTATACCTTGAAGGTATAAAATTAATGATTTTATAGCTATAATTATAATTAATAAAATTAATGATTTTATAGTGTTTCGTCACTATCGTCATCATTATCAGCCAAAGGACATGCACTGCTAAACATAGGCCTCCCCCACGGCTTTCCACAACGACCGGTCGTGAGCGGTCTGCATCCAGCGGATACAAACTAAATATCGACACTGGAAATTTCAAATGTCGTAAGGGACATAGTCCTACTTTTCAGGAGAGCCGATAAACAAAATCTAAATTAAAAAGAAAACGTAACTTAGTAAATATTCATCCGAATTAGATGATTCTTATACACATAACTTTCAAAAAGCTTTTCCTACATCATTGAGATAGTATTATATATAATATCTCAATAGTTTAGGAAATAGTGTCCCTTACACAATAATGTTAAGAAGAATCTGTCCCTTACGCATACAAAAAAACTGACTATTTTTATGAAAATCTCTTACGCCATAGACTAAAATTCAACCCGACTGTCGTAACTATCACACAACATTAAATTTTTCGATTTTTTCTGTTGTAATGTCATAATTTTTTCTAGGACACTGAAGTAAGTAGCGTTAAAAATGTATGAAAATATTAGGAACTTATATATCTATGTATTAAGAATTGTTTTATTTCCATAGTTAAAGATAAAACTATCAATTTCCTTTTTGTTAGCTTGTAATTTAGGTCAATATAAAAATAAAAGTCATGGGAATAATATTTTAAACTGTCTGTGTGTCTGTGTGTGTAATTTTAAAAGTTAAAGGAATCAAAACAATAAGTTGGGTTCATTTTTTGTATTCTTTAGATTATAATATAAGCAATTTTTAATCAAAGTATTAATCATTATTAAACCTTTTTAGTACAGACACGATACTATAGTAGCCCGTTTAGAGAGTTATTCGAGACACAATTATGTTACTACTCAGTACAGTTCCAACTAAATAACAATTGTAAATTACAAAAATCTAAAAGGAACTTTCAAAATGAGTATCATCTTCTTACAAGCTAAGAACAATGTTTATACCCAATAACGAGTATTCAGACTTTTAAATGTACTTTGTAAACGAGTATCTACACCGTGCTTTTTTAACCGTCTTACAGCCGAAGGCCACTTAAAGTATCCAATAACTACATGTCATTCGTTAAATAAAACTTGGTTATTATTAAGATTTCAAAGACTAAGACATTAAAGAAGATATCAGCACAATTTAGTACGAAACATCCTGTAACGAGCACTACGCGCGGGTCATTCACTCGGCTGTCTAGCACTACTGACCTAGTTTTACGCACGAATAGAAAGGGGCGAGGCGGTGGGCGTCACAAAGGATTGCGCTAGCGCATGATTGGTTAGAGATCCACGTGGACTGTCTTAGATTGGCTAACGGTGCGGAACGCGTGGAGGCGGCAAGGTCAAGGAATGCATTGTTGAAAACGTAAACGTAACGTAACATTACTATTAGATATTTTTTACACAAAAATTATGTGGAGTGTAATATGAAAAATAACATGCCCTAGAGGTTTATTAAGATGGTTACATTACGTGGGCTTCGGCTGTAAGACGGTTAAAAAAGCACCGTGTATACTGCAAAGACTAAGTTTATGTACCGATTGGTTTTCAAACAAGAAATAATCACAATTCCCAATAACACACCTAGGACATATAGGTAGCATAAACCACCAAAATATTCCCTTACAACATAATGATTACAGAGTTGAGAGATATACGACGTTGCGTTTAAGCACACGATACCTTTAAGTGTAAAATTTGACCCATACTACAACAATTTTTACACTTCGTGTAGTTACGACAAAGTAAATTCACCTCATACCTTCTTTATTTGAAAAGATACCACAAAGTCTGCTATACAGATCGCTTGAGATTTTTTTTCTGATTCCTATGCTGTGTTTAGTGTACTTACGACAAAATGTCCCTTACGACATTTGAAATTTCCAGTGTCGATATACTAAACAAACTAAATATTATAAATTGCCCAAGTAAAAAGCAACTGAGTCAGATAATGATATTTTTACTGGTGAAATTCATAATACTTTGAAGGTTGTTAAGTAAAATGATTTGCACAAAATAAAAAGAAAATGCGAAATATCACAGATTTAGTTCTTGTGGCTTCCCTACATAAATATTAAGTAATATATATGTGGAATCGTCACAGATTTCTAAGTACCGAACCATCGGACATCATGTGGGCAAAATAGGCGATCGTGCAAATAGATAGACGTGATGATTAATCAAACTTTATTACACACTTCACAAACAGCAGTTATTGATTCTAATTTAGGTAGGCACTAGGTACACTAAACGTGACGCAGGGCAGTTCCGTGACGTAGATCCTCACAGCACGACGACTCGACCGAAAGTGAGCTCCGATGAAGCGTCGCTGACCGCCACGACTCTGCCGAGCGCGCCAAAACCTTGTTTGACGTAAAACACCGCTAGAGGGCGCGCTGGCGTTCCGTTTAGTGTTGCTAGCTGCGACACGGCCATCCTGAGAGACACACGTCCTCGTGTGTTAATCTGTAACAAGAAGAAAAACCAGCACAGTTTCCGTTCGGCCAATCCTGCCTTTGACCCTACTTTTGAAGTATTTCCTCCCAGGAATAAAACCTTCGGTATGCATCATATTTAGTTCTCAAATCTAACAAAATGTCAAATCAGATAGCCTTAGAAGTTTTTATAAAAGCTAAACCACCATTCCAAGCACCATTGAGATTCATTAAGATTAAAAACCACATTAAAACCATCCATTTTTAAGCACCAGGTTGCACATTCGCGATCACCAGCTATCACAATAGCTCAAACACAATCATCAGTAACCATTCTTCCCCACGGGAAGCCACAGTCTACCTTTGATTCTATGATCTTCGCTACAAGGCAAGATCCGACTGCACCACCCAGAACTGCCGCCCACCGCCTACCCACGGACTACTCATATAGAGCAGACACCGATTTCTACTAGGCTACGGCTACGACATTCTGGTACAGTCTCCGATCCATCGAATCGTGAACCTGTGCATCAACTAGATTCAGCATCATCATTTATCTCATTACTACCAACACAATCTCAATCGGTACTTGGCCCTCTGGCATTTCCCTAACACGAGCCTGTAGTAAAAAGATGGAGGCAGATATTTAAACTACAATCTTTGAAGTCACATAACTTCGAAAAGGACGTCTTTGTATCGTCGTAAGGCTAAGGTCTACTAATCATTAGATTGTTGAGTTGCAGATTACTGCAACTCGCCAGTATTTACACTAGGGATAGTTAAAACCGTTATTAAAAAGCTATAGTATTGTTTTAAATATTCACGAACACATTTAACCAATCCGCAATCGATATTACCAAAATTATTCGCAGTCGCACACTAATCCGTCAATTCACTCGAGTTTACAAAATTTTTCGTAAATGTAGGTACTCGTGAATTCATCCGCAGTCACGCAACATTACAACAAACCCGTTCTTTAAAATATCACGACCATTTAAAATTTCACTACGCGAATTACGTAACAAAGCATCGGGTAAGACGTGGAACATATTCTCGATCGCGAAATTAATTATTTCTACCTGACACAGACCTACTATTCACATTTTTACCACCAATAGCAACTAAAGAAATTACCCAATTAAAAAGTTTGCCTTGAAATTTACTATCTACGCTTTCTTTAAAAAGAATATTGGACACTAGAATCAAAAAGGACAATGCTCACCAAATAATTTAATGCTCCGGACGGGGATGCCATCTCACACACGTTGACTCGTTTCTCCGTCGAGGTCCACAGTGCGAACCCGCCGCCGGCGCCGCAGCAGCTGGCGATGTAGCCGCGTGCGCCACAAGTGCTGCCGCCGAGTTGCTGGTTTTGAAGGACGCTCGTAGTAGTCGGCGATGTTGTAAGCATGGGCGTTTTCGTTTTTTTAGGCAAACCGTTATATAACCGATGTGTAGTATGCATATCGATATCAATATCCGTTTTCAGATATAGATATCAGATGAAACTATCCCGGGATTTATGATATACAATACTACACCTAATTAAACGTCTATTAACACTAATTATTGATATACGATACTGCACTAATTTGCAATTGCATCATCAACATTCAACAAACAAAGATCTTAGCAATAAACAAATCGACCACAGCACGCACGTGCCACTCGAGGTCAAGGACACGCCAAAACTAAAAAATATTTACCTAATATGTCACCAAATACACCAAGAAATAACAAACATTAAAAGTTACAGTGAAAACTCAACCTTACTGCAATGATATTACGTTCATTTTTGCAAATACACTAAGGAAGATGATAATCACCGACCGACAGCGATACCGATATCATATTCGCTTCATCTCTTGTACTCCTATTTAAGCATGCGCGAGTAAAAGGGACGGCGCGAATATGGAGAGCCAACGAAGTTTCGGCTACGATATAGTTTTGCGTAGTTTGCGTTTTGTCGTACCGTTATGGTTTTTCATAACTTGTATCCGAGTTTAAGTTTTGCGTTTGCATCGGTTTTATAGTTTTTATAATAACTGTTACGTAGTTAAGGGTATCGATATGATATCGATATGTAAGTCATATCGGTTTTCAGTTACGTTTTGATAAAACTAACTCATGCCTACGATGTTGGTTTCTCCGCTTCGTTTTTCCTCGAAAGGAATGCTGCTTGCTGGTGCCAGAGTTTGCCACACCCATGGCACTTGATTTGCGACGTCGATGAAAACTTCGTTGACAGAACTGCCCGCGTATCGCACGCCTTTAATCTCATTTGCACGATATGATCCCACTTCTGATGTAGGATCGTCACGGAATTTCTAAGTACCGAACCATCGGACATCATGTGGGCAAAATAGGCGATCGTGCAAATAGATAGACGTGATGATTAATCAAACTTTATTACACACTTCACAAACAGCAGTTATTGATTCTAATTTAGGTAGGCACTAGGTACACTAAACGTGACGCAGGGCAGTTCCGTGACGTAGATCCTCACAGCACGACGACTCGACCGAAAGTGAGCTCCGATGAAGCGTCGCTGACCGCCACGACTCTGCCGAGCGCGCCAAAACCTTGTTTGACGTAAAACACCGCTAGAGGGCGCGCTGGCGTTCCGTTTAGTGTTGCTAGCTGCGACATATATTAAAACAAAATAACTGCATAATAAATAATTAATACATGAACATGATGCTCTATTCATGAAAAACGATTTGTACCTACTTATTAGTCCATTGATCATAATGATACCGTATTTTAACACGTTCCGGGACAGTGCCCGCCTACAGGCGTGAAAACAATAAAACATCTATTGTGTCTGGAGTAGTGTCCCGGAACGTGTTAATACATTTAAATAACTGTATACTTAAAAATAGCCACGAAAAGCGATATACAATCATTGCACCATAAACCGTCTGCAATAGACGTCAAGGCCATTGAATGAATACTTTAAAATACTTATACATAGTAGTGAACATATAAAGCACTTTGTAGAATCTAAATTCAATCCTTAGAGACTATATAGGCTGTACCGAACTCCATTATCTCTGCGGTAGAAACCTTAATTAGGTCTCAATTAGAATTTCGTAACTCCTAGGGACCTATTACTAACTTCGACATTCTATTTGTAAAGTATAGGAATTTGAATATCTCCAAAAATCTTAATATTCTTAACGGAAGACACATCAAGTTTTCTTACGTAAACGAAAACGTTTGAGTTGGCACAGAAATGGAAGTGTGATCAAGTGCTACATGAAAACAATGGAAAACATGGAAAGAGTGAAGTAATTTATATTTTCAAGATTTTATTCAATCAATTGAATACTGAAAATAAACTTCTATATTGAATACATGTAATTTTAAAACTAATATAAGAAATGAATCTAAAGCAAAAAAATAATAATGAAAGGCTAAGAATTTGAGTACATTAATTATGTAAATTTATATACCTATATAGCAGACAGCTTAAACCTTCCAATATATCTGAGTTCATACAACACTGATTTCAGTCAAATAACATCAACCAATTTCATGTTTAAAACGTGTTGATAGTAGGACCCTAAACAAATCTATTTGTTAAGCTGATGGTTTCCATCTTAGTTTGTGGATCTTTCTTATAGGTTTATTTGAAATTAAATTAGGTTTCCCACCACATGATACATTAGTTCTTGAAAACAAGGGTTTGCGGTAGAGCAATTGAAACTGTTTCTTAATTAGCTTATTGTGTGCACCCTTTAATGGCAAGGCGTGTTATTTGATCATTTTAATACAAATATAAAAATAAGTAATTGAAACTTATTTTCATCAACTCAATTTTTTTTAGAAAATAAAATTTTGGACGTCAAGGTTTGCAAACTTTGTAGATTAGTGACGATAAAAGTCTTTGGATCTATTTTTAGCATCGTAAGTGTACATAACACAGATAATAATTTCAAAAAAGATAAACTTATCTATATATATATGGCATTATGGAGCCTACTGCGCATAACATCAAGTTCAGAGTTCAAAAACCTTTTGTCCAAGCAAGCACATACAAACTCAGTCACGTAAAACTGCAAGCCAAGTAGGTAATATCGTATTCAACACAATGTAGCTGAAACTGAATATTCAAACAGTGCCCTAAACCAACAACCGCCACAAAACAATAATCCTAGCGAGAAAGTCCCGCGAACGTAGGCAAAATATTTGTATACTTTTCAAAAGAGATCGTACCGTTTCCATTGTTCATTTAGGTTCGTATAAAAATCGGATGAATTCAGCAGGGTTCAAATCGGTAGGCGATTGCTAAGATATTGACATAGCCGTAATGAGGATAGATCATTTAATTCAATGGAATATCTACAAACTTTATTCCCATGTTTACTTAGTTTTGGTAATGCTATCTATAAACGAGATAAAAAAGCTAAGTAAGTATAATTTAATAAATGTTTAAGGCCATGTTAGTAACACCACTCATATAACTTGAGAATTGGTGGATCGATTTTATGATTTCAACTTTGTTGGATTCGTCTTTGCCCCAAATACGACAAAAAGGAGAAGAAGTTTCAATTATGTTTGGAATGGCAGATTTTATTAAGGTATACAAACAAGATAATATGGTCTATGCTTAACTTTTATAAAATTTTATCTCTTCGACGAAGTCAAGACAATTTGGATCGAACTTTACTCACAGGTAACTTCGTTTGATCATCCAATTAAAATCCATAACTGGACCCATTGCCCATGAAGAGTTTGCACATTTTTTTTTTATTGTACGCTACTAAAATTCTTTAATTAAAATCAAAATAACTATAATAATAAAACTATGTAAAACTGTATGACATCAAGTCCAAGCATGAACCTCACCGTTCGGAGTGTTGGATATAGCTTTTTTGTAGGAACCTTTTTTTTGTTTGTAGTTATCCCAATGTATTGAGTTGCACTAACATCTGTGTGGATGTCTTTTTTTATGAAAATAATAAAATATTGAGATAGTACCTTATTCGTATAATGCTGAACAACACAACCGATTTAAAGCCTGTTTTACTATGTCCTTATAAGTTCTGGTTAGAGTCATCTGCCAAAACTTCATACCAAATGACCGTCCATATTTGAATTATTCGTTGTTTAGTGCTTATTCATAGATGGTGAAACGGAAAGCTAGTGGAAACACGATCTAGTACCGGTTTTGGGTTCACAAGACAATGCGCTTGAATTTCTTATTGCACTGAGATGAGCAAATAAATAAGAAAGCGCAATTTGTGAAAGTGATGCTTCGAAATGTTTGCATGCAAAGATTTCGAGACAACGCCTGATGAGAATACGCTGTGCATTCTTATTGCGCGTGGAGAACAGATATATTGCGTTCTTTACAAAGAACTGAAAGTAACCCTACGAACATTGCGAGTGCAATGTCCTCTAAGCCGTTTTGAAAAAATATTGTAATTCTATCTCAGGATTCTCGGGAACTTGCCTCAAACTCTACATTCGTAGAAATTAGTTCCTCCACCTTTGTACACCATGATTGATGTTGACTGTGCCCTAATTTCTCAAATATATAAACTGCTATGTATACATTTAAAGAGAACAATAACTATATTGTTTTATACAAATGTTTAGTCTGATGTAGGTACTATCGAAGTCACCGTCGCATACCACCTTAGAAGCTGAAGCAGATCTATGCACTCGTAAAGGGAACAGTGTCGTATTGAAATCTCACAGGCATCAACCATAAGTAATTACGTTACGTAACGGGATTAGCAACGCCACGGCATCGAATCGGATACGGATAGCAGACATGCATCTCGCATCTTCTTTTGTATAATAGTGTCACCCGTTTTTGTGACAAGCCTCGCAAGCGAAAAGTGGTTAGGCGATAGAAACAATCATTCAAAAGTATGACTGGTAGAGAATGCCATATGCCGTTAATACCACCCTTTGTTCTAATTTTGGTAGTGCAATAAAGTACCTATAATAAAAAGGAATCTCTACCATACTTGCTAGAGCTTACAAGAACCAAGGCAAAGGCATACCTAAGCAAG
Organism: Pyrausta aurata; assembly: GCA_963584085.1. Lineage (NCBI taxonomy): Eukaryota > Metazoa > Arthropoda > Insecta > Lepidoptera > Crambidae > Pyrausta > Pyrausta aurata. The sequence continues at coordinate 1,598,535 of OY757254.1, read as the reverse complement.
GGGCTTACAAATTACTAACATTTAAGCTAGCTCTAGCTTGTGCCAAGTGAATATTACAATAACCGAATTCTGATAAACTAGTTTTAAGCAATATTTTGTTTAAATCTACAATATTAATTCCGTAACTCCTCTTTAGTACACCAATGCATTCGCATACGGCATGCGAAATTCACTTATGCTGTATTGAGCCAGTAAAATAAACATTTGAGCTTGCATTAAATCCGGTAGATCTGATTTTTCATATTGTAAGTTTGTGACCTCGAGCTCCAACCGTAACTTTGTCAAAAATGTAAATAGGTACCGAGATAGTAAGAAGTACTAACTAGGTAAGTGTCAATAGTTTAACGCAGTAAATAGTACCTCTTAAAAGTAGCCATTGTAGACTACCTACTAAAAAGAGTAAGGCCCACTTTCGCATGATGATTTAAACCAGGATTATGCAAATCCTGAATTAAATCTTATATAGTTCTGTAGTTCTAAGTGACTAATTTCCGGTGGTGTATCATCATAATAATACCTACGCAAATACATACGTTGACCAAGTTAAATGAAAATCGTCCATCTATCTCTTTATTAATCCTCCTCTTTCCATCCTGCCACAAAAAAGATTCTCATCACTCTACTAATCGTTTAAGATTATTTATTCCACCAAAAATGTCTTCACACATGGAGTACCTATAAAAATATGTAAAACAAAATCCTGAAATAGCTCTCAATTTTATGATTACGTACACAAACCTTCGTTGCTTCTTAATAATGTATACAAAATCCAAACTCATGCGACAACATGCTAATTCTGAATTCACCTTAATAAACCCTGCCGTATAAAATCTAACCTAGTAAACATACGGGAAAGATCTTTTTTATTACTGGAGCTCAGTTCATTTCTTATGCATAGCATCTTACGAATACCGTCTCGAGTAGATACCGACTTAATATTCCATAACTAAGCAGTTTATGAGAAGACCCACTTAACGCGGGCTGACACCACAGTGTAACATTATTTTAGACAGGATTTTAAAACACATTTGAAAAACTACTGAACAGTATCTATGTAGATCTATTAGTAGCAGATACTCTCCAATAACTATTAGACATGACGGGTCTAAACGCGAATACAAACTTATGAGTTGTTATTACTCACTGCTCGACGTTTCAGCGGTATTGCAACTATTATTATTAATATTTTATATTATTATTTTATTATTTTTATTATTGTTATTGCAATGCAACGCGAAAGTTTAAAATCCTATAACAGATACTCTCCAAGTATTAGAATTCTTTATACCTGTTATTTTAAAAGTATTTTTTACCACTTCACCATACCATGACCGTGCTAGGAACATGTAAGACACGAAAAGAAATACGATACGCTTTTTATTGCCTACTATACGGATTATCAGCTTTGTCCCACCGTAATATGGAGTGAGAGCGAGAGAGAGGTGACCATACGCTCCGTGCATGGCGCGTGACGGCGTTCGTCGGTGACAGAACGGTCTAGTGGGCAAGGTTTTCAATACAAATAATATTTTTTCCCTGCCACGTTTCTAGTCACGCTATGCCATGGTGTAGTAGGCAAAATGTTTTGTCACTACACTTCGCCACCTCATTAAATGTTGCGAGATTATTATTTCAACATCCAAAATGCGCCTTGATTGCGTAAGACACAGGGTTCGATTACTTGTCTGACAAACTTGCTGTTTACATGAGCAATTGAATAGGTATACGAATTTATAAATCACATAAATAAAACTTTGTTTCTTTACAAAAGTTAAATAGATCTGTCATCATCAGCCAAAGGATGTCCACTGCTGAACATAGGCCTCCCCCATAGATTTCATAGATTTCATAGCGACCGGTTGTAAGCGGTCTGCATCCAGTGTGATCCTGCGATCTTTACAAGGTCGTCTGTCCATCTTGTCGGTGGACGTCCTACGCTGCGCCTTTGGTCGAAGGGTCTCCAATCTAAGACTTTGCTGCCCCAATGGCCATCATTTCTACGCGCTAATAGACCTGTATTATTATACAAAACATAATTTGGTCCCAGTGTTAAAACTTAATAACAGACGAGGGGTAAATCTCACAACGTATCTTACACAAAGTTGTAGGGAAGTCAACAGATTGTATAGAGCTATTTAACAGTATGCCTCGCTCAATAGAGTTAGTTTGGTCCAACACTTTGGTTGTTAGCAGTAATTAGCCCGGCTTACTGGTGGTGTATGTAATAAACTCAATTTTGCATGAATAGAACTTGACTGTGACATGGTAATTGAATGGGAAGTGAATCGAGTGGGTAAGCTGGCTGGCAATTGACGAGGAAATCAGGGTTGTGTGATATTTATTGAAGTTAACAGAATGAACAGCGTTTTTATTGGGATTGAAGAAGACTTTTACGAACAATTAGAGGACCTACGCCTTGTGGTTGTGGAATAGCAATTGTTCTTATCTGAATAGTAAGGTAGAAAAGTATGACTATTTACAATTGTGAAGGAGGTCAAAAATACATATTATTTTGATGAGATGTTCGGAGTATCACAAAATAATACCTATAACACATTATTGTAAGTTTTAACGCGTGGTTCTGAATAATAAATTATAAAATATTATTAAAATAATTAACTTATCAATATTTTAATAATCATAGAAATATTTAAATAATTAATTTATTTGTATCATGGCTGCAATACATGTTAATTGTGATTTCAAATCATGCGACTTTAATTTACATAAGTGCGAAATGGAAATACCTACTTAGCAATTAACTAGAAAGCCTATGAACTGAAGTCATTATTCAAACGTGCCCAACTGCCTACTTTAAGCCTGAATGGATAGGTGTCAGCACTACCTATGAGTTGTCCCAACAAAGCATAAAGGCCTCTGATTCTTAAACTTTAAAGAAAGAGTGCTCTCGTATCTTAAATTCGCAGAAACAAAACAACTTATCAATTCATGTAATACAGAAAAGATAAAAAATAAATTGAAATCATAATGAAAAGAAAAACAATTTACTTTATATATTTTGGATCCATTCATTTTCATATTTCACTTTTACCTAAATATTTATCATCCAGTTTTGACACTCAATTGGAAAAGATAAAAATATTTATTAGTTACTTTTTAAGCAATGATAATTAACTAATTCAAATTCTAGTTTCCCGTCATTCTAAAAAAAGCTCTATTGTATGTAAATTATCACAATAATTCAGGCAATCGGTCATCGACCAATTTCATTGTATTTTTCCAGACAGTATCTACAAATTTATCGTCTCTAGTCACTTTATTAGCTTCACTGATCTTGCACTCTTCAAAATACTCTCCTGTAACTTTTTCAAGCTCTGGTGCTACACAAACATGTATGGTAGTTTGTGCACCTTCTTTTGCATTCTTGAAAAACTTTTTAATCACCCAAAATACTACTTTTCTCATGCGCTCTGGTATCCCATTGAAAATTTCCGTCTTCACAATTCCTGGATGCACAGCATTGGCTGTGACTCCTTCAGGGAGACGTTTTGCCAAAGCCTTTGCCCATATAATATTAAGCAGCTTGCTGTTTGAATACCTTGTCCATACCCCTTGACGCCTTACATTAACAATATCATTAGGATCAATTTCATGAAACTCGTTGGCTTTCGACGAAACTATAACTATTCGACTTGGTTTTGAGGCAATTAATTTATCCATCAGCAAATTTGTCAGTAAAAATGGTCCAACATAATTTATCTGAATCACTCTTTCAACACCATCTTCACTAAGAGTCTGCTTAGCTATGACGCATCCTGAATTGTTGACTAGTATGTCCAATCGATCGAATGTGTCATTGAAATCGTCAGCAAATTTCTTGATGCTTGAAAATTTCAGGAGATTGAGCGCTTTGTAAAACACGTTTGGATTACCAGTGGTTTTAACTATATCTCTAGCAGCTGCTTCGGATTTTTCCACATTTCTAGATGCAATGATGACTGTTGCTCCTCGTCTAGCTAGATCCCTGGCTGTTTCGAGTCCGATGCCTGAGTTGCCTCCGGTCACTAGGGCAACTTTACCAAAAAGCTTTGTTTTGCACTGGCATTTTGATTTACCTATTGTTATTGTTTCAAAAATTACAACAAACATAAACTTGATAAATAAGAATATTACTTTCAACCGTCTTCCCAAGGGAGTCATTTTGATACAAGCACGGTAACACTAAAGCATCGTCAAATACATTAATCAGAAGAATACTAATGTTGCATCCATTATGTACGATTTGAATAAACTTTGTTTCACATCTGGCTTTAGTTGTTATCACCGTATTTTAATTCCTAAAACATTCACTAAATTGGACAAGATAAACTTTGATTTACCTTCGTCCTTTTATATACTATTTTAATGAAATATTAAAATTCAATTCAATTTGTATAAAATTCAGAACTTTTCAACACGCTAAAAACGACGTTTTTATTCCACCGATTTTTGGCTCCTAATCCTAGATATTTAAAACGCGTACTTTTTCAGTATATTAATGAACGAGTGCCTTTAGTTTATTAACCCGACCAATTTACATTTGTACCCTAGTACCAAGTCGTAACTAAGAAGAAGAAAAAGCGATATAATTTAGTCGGGTTTCCTATAGTCGTATGAAACACGTGTGACCATAATATACGCGGCATTCTTATGCCGCACTCGCTTTCGCTCTTGCGCACACAATATCGCCTTGTATATAATGATCAACTTAGCAAACTTGTATCATAATGTACTATTATGATTTCTAACGCAATAGAAACACACAGACATTTCAATTATTTTATTCTTAACTGATTTTCATGTTAATGTAAAACGCACTGGTCAATGTTTTACGCACTAATGAAAACTGTGTGTCATGTGTACCACGTTTAACTTTTGCTTTCTTTTTCATAACGAAGAAAAAATAAAGTTTTTGATAGAAACAGTTATGCTCCGTTATGTTATAATGAAAGCGGGCATAGATAAGTTATGTTATGATCGCGAAAATTATAAAAAAAATGATGCTTTTAGAAAAGTTACTGAAGATATAAAACCTTGTCACGCACCTCACAAACTTTCAGAACCGCTGATCCTCTCCATTGTTCGTATTGCTGTTCAAGTTTTGACGTCGAAATAACGAGGGTCTTCATTATCAGCTACCCACCTCAAACTATTGTCAACTACGATTAATCTTAATTCGGAGTGGCAAAATATGGCCACCGCTGGAGATTAGGTATCTCGAGAGTGCACTTCTGTTTAGTTTGTTTGACAGCTTTTATTAGAAGTGGTGGCCATTGGCGGAGAAAGTGTTGGCTGTAAGATATATATTTGTTTGCCTTTGGAGCCTGGCTCTTAATAAAGGTAAAAATAAAAATAATAGTAAAAGGTAGTTTAGCAAAAAAGTTGTAAAAATTTAAGATTGTATTTTTTGTATCGGCTTCATCGTTCCAATTGAGCAACTAGTACAAATAAGAATATTTCGAAATATATATTATTCTCTTTTCTTTGGCAAAAAAACACAGACCTTACAAAGTGATTTTTGGAGAAAGTCTAATAAAATTAGAAATCTCTTAAAAACATACCTTTTTAGTGTAAAAACATAAGTATTCAACGACGAACAGCCTAAAATTCGGGTGAATTTTGTTGATGTGAGAGATTGAAACTCGCATTTTCCTTATTAGGACGAAGCAGAAATCTTGAATAACTCATTACTTGACTCATGTAGCCATATCTCTCTGTTGGAATTGTTAAATAATTTAAAAATATGTTGTGTGCAGAAAAGCTTTACCTAAGGAAAATTTTGGCTAAAAGGTAGACTAAGTTGAATTATTATTCTTACTACCATTTGACGTCATGTAGGTAATTAACTGTGCTGAGGGTTAAATTATTAGGATGTACCTACTTATTTTGACTTTTACATCACGATGTAACTTAGAACTTTTTATCACTATTGTAATTAAATTTATACAATTTTGAAATATATTTAAAATAAAAATATTTGTCACAAAATGATTTTCATTAACGAACCGATGTTTTGCCTATAACGTTTTCCTAGAGTTATAACAATAAGCTATTTAAAAAAAACATGTACACACAAAAAAAACAACACTTAAACAAAAATATGCAGAGATTTTCTTGCGCATGACGTCACCAAACCGTCTTGTTGAGCCTGTTTCACCATCGAAAATTTAAGCATTTACCAATGAATGAAGTCTAACCCTCTTTCAATTCAATATATTTGGTACTCGACGACGCGTTAGGTGTATTGGTTAGCGCTCCTGACTATTACGCCAGTCGTCGCGAGTTTGAATCCCGCAGGGGGCAAATGTTTGTTAGACGAGCACGAACATTTGTACCTTTGTCATGGATGTTATATGTATTTAAGTATTTATGGGAGACGCCCCCGTCATAATCGTTGTCTGGTACTTCGTAACACAAGGAAGAAAATTCCTTACCACGAAACCCTACAATTGGTGTGTTGTCTGGCGCATATTTATTTATATATTATGCCCACACATACTTAGAGTTACAGTTTACGATCGCAGGATCGCACTGGATGCAGATCGCTCACAACCGGTCGTTGTGGAAAGCCGTGGGGGAGGCCTATTTTCAGCAGTGGACGTCCTTTAGCTGATAATAATGATGATGACTTAGAGTTACGGTCTAGGTCCATGTTTATGATTTAAAAAAAAAACTGTAAAACATGTGATTGTTACTTGTTCTGTGAGTCTTGAATAAATAAATAAATAAATAAAAAAATCTTCAAACATGGCACATCATTTCTTTTAAAGTAGTGGTAATTAGAACCAATTCAAACATTGTGAAACAGGCCGTAAATCCATTTTACTTTTATTTCCTATCTTTGAGAATTAAGAATCAATAAAGCTTTTAACGGAAAAAATCGAGCACGCTCTCTATAGAGACACCTGAAAATGTTGCTTTCATTCTAAATTAACACTCCAGACAAATTAGATTTTCAATCACTGGAACTGAGACAAATCGAGGGCTTTTGTATCTTTAATTTTGTCTTAGTAATGCTGCTAGCCTTATAAATGAGGTCCATTAGAAAAGTCACGAAACGAACGCAAAGATAACTTCTGCTGTTTAATTATTCAATTTCGTGAAGAGTAATAAAAAACGAATCAGGGTCCATTTTCACTAGCAAATCAGTATTTGAAATAGCAAATATTTTTTTTTCAACTAAACGCGATGTGTATGCGGATTGAGAGCCCAAAACTCAAATCAACGTTTTAATAAGTTAAAAGTGTGGTAGACTAACTTCGACGATTTTTGTAAAAATAAATTAAAATGTAAAGAACTGTTTCACGATATCCAATATAGTTTTGGATAGCTATCTGCTAGCAATTTCATACGAAATTGTGTTTATATTTTTATAATTCGTTGGATATAGTGCTGACTTGTACTTTGTAAAAGACCCCACTAAGTAAGTAAGGACTCCTTTAATATTCTATAAAAAAAAAACATTTGAAAAGCTATGCAATGATGACTTATAGTTATATAGTTAGCAAACAATATTGTACAACCAAATTATCAAAAACAATGAGATTCACTTACGCAAGTCGTCATTAGCAAGCGATTTTGAGTGTAAGGTGGAGTTAAAATATGACACGTATTTTTGTCTCTCTCACAGAAATATGATGAATTAATCAAATCCAAACCATGGCCAGTATCAAGGGCCAGTTTCACCATTGACATATAAGTGTTAAACAATGAATAAAAATGGAGCGTCATTTCGTATGACGTATTATTGGATAGATAAAGGTATTTACACCTTTTTGGGATATTGTAAAACAGGTCGTTAGTTAGAACAAAGTTCTTCAAAGTGCATATAACAGTGCATTGGTCGAGTTTGCGGGCGGCACCCACGAGCCACAGAAACTATTAGGCCGCGCGGTTTGAGACCGGCGCTGTAATGAGAGGGAGATGTGTTGCTCGAAAACTGACTGGTTTAAAATTGAGTCCGACAACAGAGAGTCGGACCGCAGTGAGATGACCTACTTGAGTTAGGACGCTGCCAGATGGGGCAGAGGGGTCCACAGTGCGCCGCCATCACGTTCAGTCATAGTAGACGAGCACAACACTTATCTAATTGGTAACTCGAGGCGCTGCTAACATTGAGGAGACCAAGATATCGTTCTATTATAATATTCTTATGTATTCTTTGATGTCGTTTGGCTAGTAAAGCATCGTGCAAATATAAATCGGCTCTATTAACTGCTGGCATAGTGAAAGCCTCTGTCCGGATACCACAGGAATGAAATAGTTTGATTACCCGTCACATACCTGATGATGATGATGTAATCCCGGCCGATTTCGGCCACGGCGACTGTCTTCAACTCCGGTTTTGCCGTTGATGTGCTCGCATGTGGCTTATGTAGCCAATTTTGTTTGCAAAAATCCTCGCACATTGCGGGCATGAGAGCACTCCGTTTACATAATTATAGCTGATAGCCGCAGGTGGTCGGGCTTTCAGCTCGTCGCGTCTGGCATCCAGCTCAAAGAGCCTCCGGTTTTCAAAAACTTTGACGCTAGATTTAACTAGCGCTCTCCACTCCGGCCGTCCGGCAGCCTGCTGCTCCCACATCGAAGGATTGATGTCGCACTGCTTCATGTGTCGCTTCAGCACATCTTTGTACCTGAGGAGTTGTCCGCCATGCTTCCGCTTGCCTTCCTCAAGTTCTGAGTAAAAGATGCGCTTAGCTATTCTTTCCTCCGTCATACGCGTCACATGCCCGCACCACCGAAGCTGCCGCCGCATAAGATACGACTCAATGCCACCTACATTGGCCCTTCGCAGCACTTCAGTATTCCGTACGCGGTCAGACCATCGGATGTGAAGTATTTTCCGTAGGCACTTCGTTAGTTGATACAATTTATCTATTTTATCTCGTCTCCACTTTGATGGCGTCCTAGATGCCAGCTAACAGAACACAGCTGTATTGTTCGCGATACGCGAAGCTACCTAAACTAATTGAAAGGGTCTAAATAGATATAATATTACTAATGACATCAAATACCTTGCGGCTTCTTCAGCGTCTTGGAGGGGGCGCCCCGTGAATTGTTCCAGCACTTCACACACAATTAAGTCCAATGATCGTAGTATAATAATATATATAATATTATGTCCCACCCAATAATTCCTTTAACCTGCCGTTTGTACCACCGAAAATGGACGATATTTGTCCAGAAAACCGCGGAGCCCAGCTCCTCACCGATCCGAATCGTTTTGACAACTAACTAACCATTATTTTTCAATACCCTCCAAAAGTTATTATTTTCGACCTTTCAACTTAGTAATAGTTTTGACAAGCAAAGCTAGCCGTATAAATGAAACAACAACATAGCGCCAAATTCACAAAAATTTATTGTTTCAATTGATATTAATGTCAGGTCAACACCAACCAATAGCCGTTAGGATCCAAAACCGATTTCCATGTACCACGATTTGTTCCCAGCGTTGACACTCAAATGATCATCCGTTTTATAGCGAAATTCACGATCAGCCTGCGTAGGTACGATTCGATTCAACCACTTTAACTTCTGTCTAATATTGTAAGTATAGTAAAGCTATGTACGATGTTATCTTTAAGTGATAATTTAATAGGAATATTATTATTTCTCTCCCGTTAATGATATTATTATGATTTTGTTTCTGAAGTTTACGCAAATACTATTCATTTATTAAAAAAAAACATTTTACGGATATTTTTCGCGAAAGTTTATTTAATTTTTACATACTGTAGACTGTTACCCGCGACCACGAACTCTGTAAAGTTTTCGAAAAGTCGGGATGTAAAAATGACAAAATTTTCGCGACAAATATCTGTAAATTTGTTTTAATAAAATATATGCATTTAACTTATTGCTGTTTGTGTTCCAATGTAAATTTACATAGTGTAGATTCATTATTTTACAATCCCTAACTCTAGAAAATCTAGCACACAAATTCTACTCTCTCCATATCTGCAATTCAGAGCCTAATCCCTGTTCAAATCTTTTTTGTGAAGAAAAACCGTACCCAACCATTTCATATCTGTCCCGTTTTATCTTTTTTCATCTATTCCTTCACATGAGTTTTCTTTGAAACGATACACGATTTAAGTGGGGCAAAATACATTTAAGAGCTGTTTACACACGGGCGGCAGTTTGACGATGATGTACGTAACGGCAAACGGAAAAAAAAAACGGATTTTGCCGTCGATATGTCTTCGAAAGACCGCTGACGTACCGTTGACATACCTGCGTCAAAATTTTCCAAAAGTGCTCATATAGATAGATAGGTAACTCTTTATTGTTCATCACAAATAGGTAATAAATCGATTTTGATTAAAAGAGAGATACAATTTAGGTGGTATTATCGCTAAGAGCGATCTCTTGTAGACAAACTTTTTTTTTTTTTTTTTAGTATCAAACCCATACTTACTACTCTTGACTCCAGACCAAGCCAAGTGCGACTAAGACGGAGTCGAAGATGGAACGAGCTCGCCCAGAAGAAGCCTGTCACTCTAACTTTGAATAGATTCGGATTATAACCTTTGTGGTTTGTCGATGGTTGCCGACAGGTTGAAAGTGCATTGATGGCAGCCACTGTGACGTAAATTGACACCGATCGCCCGATCATCGCTGGCATGTTGACAGCAAGTTGACGGCATTATGGCGGCAAGATAACGGCAGCTGCCTGTCCTTGTTGACGCTAAATTGCTGTCCGTGTGTAACATCCCTTCACATGAACGTATATTTTTACAGCCCGTAACTTTGATCTGGGCTAAAGACATTTGAGTATTATGTTTACGGAGCGTTTTTGAGTAACGTTTTTTGCTGGATATGCTAGGGGAGATAATCAGATTCTTATTCAGATTTGACTCTGATTTTTTATACTCCTTATGGTACGGGTACCAAAATTCTTGATGTTACATCCGGAAATATTATTTAGGTACAAAAACTCACATACCTACATAGGTTTATTGCATCCACTATCAAGAGAAAATATCTTTTTATTAATATTCGACTTAAAAACTGTGGCTGAAGTAATCTTAAACATCTGCATTTTTGAAACAAGAATGATGCATCTAAATTGCATATGAATCTTTGATTAAAGTAAAATAGCGGAAGATACGGCATGTCATACTAATTGTCAGCTAAAAAATGGCACTACTCACTACTACATACAATATGACCCACACAGCTGTGTAACTTTACGCTACTGACGACAGAGACAAACCCATTTCTTACGACGGTAGTGCGAGCGAAACAAACGCGCGCTTAGAGATGTCTCTTGTCACGTTGACGTCTCCTTGCAATAAGAATCAAGAAGCGTCAGCAGACCAATCGGAGTGAAATTGTGTACCATGTTTTTTGTGAAAATTAATAAATTACTTGTTATTATTACTTTACTTTTTTGAAATGTCGAACGATGTTTGGCGTGTGTAGGGTTACCAAAAATAAAACAAAATATAAGTTTATTTTTAAATATTTATTGTTAAAACATGATTTCCTTCCAATGAATGATTTCCAAGTTTAATTTATTTTGTAATGAATAACTACTTGGCCCGCTGCAGTTGCCATGATGAGTAGATGGCGCTGACGTCACGCAACGATGTATCCGTAAGAGACCTGCAATTATACAGATTAGGTGCGAGTGAATTTAAAAAAGCTTCACGTTAATACAGTCATTTTTGTAACAAACTTGAGTAGATAATTATTTTATTGTTTACATTATTGAAGTTGAATACCATTTTACAAATAAAGAAGCAACAATCAATATCAGGTAAAAGTTAAATTATATAAATTTATTATGATCGACATTTTATGCTAACGGTACCGCGTAGACAAAATCTCAACAAGCAGCACATGTTGCGTTATGTGTCATCAATCATCATCATACCTAACTGGTCGCACATCAATGAATCGTATATTTCTATCTCGCCCTAAAAAATAGCCGTCAAAAAAAAGACTGAATTTACAAATAAATTTAGAAATTAAAGTTTACGTGTACTTACCAGTGAAATGTCATTGCATGCGATTAGTTTTTCCTTTTAGAATGGTTTGGGCAACGTATGAAATCACACGAAGGCATTTTGGTTACGTTTAACCCGAAAAAATAATTATTTTCTCCTCACGTCACACGTCTCACTTATGTCATCCGCGCACGCAATCCCGATTGCAACTGGAGGCAATTAGGCGACGGGGGCCTGATTTTAGCGGTCCACGTTCGAGTGGCGCGTCACCTATCTTCCGCTATTTTACTTTAATCAAAGATATGAATTGACAATATAAATCAACTTAATGTCAGTTATCACGTCGAAAATAATTTATTTATTTACTTTTTAAACGACATGGATTTCCAAATTTATTTTAAGTAAGCAATTCTTATAGATTTTGAAAACAAATAAGTTCATTAAAGCCAGGAAAAATATTTTTTAATATAAAAGACGTTTAAAATTTGTCGATTGCGGCGATAAACGATTAAAAGGCGCGCGTCTTAGGCCGCGGCCCCACCTCTATGGCACGGCGCCGTACCGTACTACGGCGCGAATTCGTGCCGTAGAGATGGGACCGCGGCCTTAGGCCCACTGAAACCGAAACTAGCAAGATTACAAATTGCAAACACGTACAGTTCCAAATTACATCTCACGTTACATTACATAACGTTACAAGTACAAGGTCTGTTTTCGTAGTTTCAGATGGCCTATTACGTATGTCGTTAACGAGTGTACCAATATTATAAGCTATAATAATACGTAGAGTGCAATTATAATGAATTTTTAAAATGATCTTTATTTTATTTGAAGAACATTTCAAAATTAATCAATATTATAAGCGCGAAGTTGTGTTTGTATGTAAGATCCTCACGTGTCTGTCGCTTTTCGAGCGAATGCCTATACTAGGCATTGGCATAAAGCATTGGATCATTTACATTGGGTACTTTTGATCTTGTAAATCATCTTCTGAAGGGAAAGGTAAAAATTTTGAATGGGATATGATGATTATGCTTGTAAATAGAAAGAAGGTGATTAAGACCCCCTACACTGCGACTTTTAGCATCGATACTAAGGCGCGATTTAAAAACGCTCGACGGCGCGGCATCGCGACTTACTTAAAAAATAATGTTTTGCCCCAAGTTTATTTTCGTGTAGGTATTTATTGCTAAAAATAATGTTTGAATCAAGCTAAAAAAAAATATTTTTTAAGATTTATTTAAAATTGAAGTAAGTTGATTTTTATTTATTTTTGTATTTTTGCAAATACTTTTACAAATTCCGCAATAGCAGGATACGTAATAGTGCTGCAGAGCAAACAGGAATTAATGGATAGAATTATGTCGTTAAGGCTGCGCTGCCAAGTTCTAAACTTTACCAGACAAGATTATATTCCGCTGTAGGTTCTACCAGCTTTCTGAGAGCTTTCAAGTTTTACTAAACCGTTTTTCATTAATAATTCATTCGGTTTAACTGCCGTTTAGAGTTAGTAGTTTTTTATGGTGCTCAAAATAATTCAAGAATATTTCTTAACTCAAAAACTCAAGTCGAGCCCAAGTACAAACAAATAATAATAATAAAATAAAATTAAGAGATGCTACAATACATAAAACTTCTATTTTTATTTTTAATTCTAAACAGGGTGTGGCCTGTAATAGGAGCAAAAATTTAAGATATGGGCCCTAATCAAGTCAAAGGGGTTATAATTTATTATAATGAAAAATAAATTTATTATTATTTTCGAACAAAATAAATCTAACCAGCAATGTATTGCAAACAAATGAGTCCAGTTTTAGAACTTGACATTGTCATCTACTACAACGAGTTAACAATTTTGATATACATTGTCTAGAGAATATAGCTTTGGTTACTATATCTCCGAGTTAAAGCATTTTTAGAGGACTATGACCAGGTCAAGGTAACTACGAATACTCTGTAGAATCTTTGATTAAATTTTTTGCTCCTATTACAGGCCACACGCTGTATAAAGCAAATAACAACTCTACTCATATTTGACAGGAAAGAGTCTTAATTAAAGTAAAGAAACGTGCTTTTAAAAACGTACTTTTAAATTACCTTCCCAATGAAATATTTCATTTTAACAACATGATTCACATTAAATACCCCTTATAATAATTCATTTCTGTAACACGATTAATGACAATAATTTAACATACATTTTGGAGTGTACACTGAGTGATGTATGTTATTACTTTGAGTGCCAATTTGAATGAAAATTATGCGTGTAAATGTGTGCCGCATTGTTAAGTAGTATGAGAACAAAGGTACTCGTACATATATTAATGTAGATATCTGTTGGTTAATGAACTTAATTTTTTATAAGCGGTTATGATTTAGATTGTAAATATGCGTTTTACCTGCTTGCGTCTTATTTTGATATGTATTTGTATATCTGTGACATTGGACCCAGGCCTTTAGAGCAGGCTTAAAGTGGTCCGTTTACTTAATTTTGTAGTGTTTTTTGTATGGTATTACACTGAGTTTTGTGATTGGCTATTAGTAATGACAAATGTGGTAATAAATCTATGAATTTTCAAAATTTAGCAACAAAAAAACTTTCTCACTAAATACCTGCTTCCGCGAGTGAGCAATAGCCGATGCCAACTATTTTCTGGTTTAAGCATATCCTCATGCAGATTTGTGTACTAATCCTTCTATTTTCAAACATATCACGATCAAAATGCCTATTAATACGTGAAACGATATTTCAGCCATAAATGGGAAAGGCAAAGTATTCTCCCGTTGTATTTTAATTTAATTATTGGAAAGTTCTTAATCTCTAAATATAAAAATGTATCCTCATTTCCCTTAATTGATTTCATTTTTTTTTCTTGTGTTTATTGTTGGTAGAGAGATATTTAAAAATTTAAAAATCGCGCGGAAAATTATAAAATTTAAGAATAGGTACCTATTTTCATACATCATATTGCCTGTTTAAAAACTCTGGTTTTCCTTTAATAATAAAAATAAATAAAAATACCGGGACCGGGACGGAACATGGCCGGGGGTGAAACAAAGTTTGCTGTGTTTGCTAGCTTTAAATATTTATTGTTCCTTTAATATATCTGAAAATGAGCCTGCTGAACCATTCATTACACAATTAATGCGCCAATATCTTGGTACTAATTTACATCGGATTAGCGGCGAAGCTTATAAATAATAGCCGATTCACAGCCATCAGATTAGCTAAGATCGTTCAACTGTGAATTCATAAATGTTAATTAGATCGGATTTGGCTATTGATTTAGAGAGTGGTGATATAATTTGCGATTCATCGATGACAGGCTTAAGTGCCTTATAGTCTCGTGGGGTTTGCAACAATGTGATGTCGCACAATTGCCTTTAAGCGCGCCTTAACATTAGAGCGACCGCAGCACGACAGCAGCGCGGCAGCAGCGGATACCTTCACATTAGCAGCGCGTCTGTTGCGTGACTAGGTCGTTCCAGCTACACACATTACCCATTTGCAGTGCTAATACGGCGATAGTACCCACTGCAATGGGTAATGGGTTAGTGGGACGGACCCACGCGACAGACGCGCCGCTCTGCTCCCGCGCTGCCGTGTAAAGTATGAAATTATCGGCAGCGCCACTGTCGCGCGTAAGTCGCGCCGCTGCCGCGCTGCTAAAATCACCTTAATTTGAAAGCGCTCTAAAGGTCTGGGCCCAGTTCACCGCACCATACCAAGACCGTGCTCGGAGCGTATCAGACATAAAAATCAACACAATTTAATATTCTTTAATATTCTCTTATTTAATATTCTCTTTATTTTGTTGCCCAATATATTGCTACGGTGTAGTGTGCTAGTGATAGGCAGAGCAGAGACCTAGCCAGGTTAAAAACATTTTAAATCAAAACTTCAGTTTATAAAATAGCTGTCTTTTTGCATTATCGAATTAAAATCTACCCCCTTATTCATAATAACTCAAACGGTATTATAAACCTTTTTAGCTATCACACTGTTTTGTCTCATTCTTTCTTGGCGCTGTCATCATTTGACAGAAAGTGTCAAAACAGTGTAATAGCTAAAATAGGTTTAGAAGACCGTTTGAGTTATTATGAATATGGGGTTACGTCTACTACGTTAAAATCTACGTCTTGTCTCGGATTTTTTTTTACTTTTTCTATCTTTGATTAAAGTAAAATAGCGGAAGATAGGTGACGCGCCACTCGAAAGTGGACCGCTAAAATCAGGCCCCCGTCGCCTAATTTCCATTGGATTGCGTGTGCGGGTGACATTTATATGACGTGTGAAGTAAGGAATGTGTAGCGCCATTTTTTAGCTGACAATTAGTATGACGTGCCGTATTTTCCGCTATTTTACTTTAATCAAAGCTTTCTGAAACAATTTTTGTATTTAATACAGATAAAAGATAAATTTTTAAATGTTCCAAAACTTCGCGTCCACTTTTCCCAAGTTTCCGAAACTTTCGAATTATTAAATCTTCAACGTTGTCATTCTTTGGCATTAAAAGTTCCTTCGTGTTCCGTAGTTTCCTCTGCATTATTCCAGTTTGCGACTTAGCTTATTCCTAGCTGATCGAAATCAGCCAAGCCACAGTAAATTACATTCACTATTAAAAACATGTGCACAAATTCATTTTCATTTCTACTTTTCCCCAAAATATTATTTTGTGAATGGAAGGGAATGCAATCTGATGTTAAGTTTCAGTGCTACAAAACATTTATAAACAACTATCCAATTAACAACCTTATGGACAACAAGATAAATATTAGAACATTTTGAAAATTGTAATATATGCTTATGTTATGGGATTTCTAGCATTATTTTTTACTGATACACTTTTACTGATTTATTTTTAATTTTATCATACAAAAAGAACGATTTATTGGTTGCACGAATAAAAGTAAAAACTAAATATGAATAGTGCCCATTCCGTTAAGCTGATTTGATTTCGATCAACTATGTATCGGCACTAAATTAATACCTGTTACCTTTACCCAACTGCTTATGTTATACATCGTCACATCATACAATCAACATATCATCGTTAATACATATAACGTACTCGGATCTAAGCCACACAGACAATTTTTCATTTTATAAATGTTCAGTATCTATAGGTACACTTAAGTATCTCTCAAACGAATACTTAACTACCCTAACCTTACCTAACTCAATGTAACGTGAGGCTAGTTCACATTTCAATGCTCAACAAGGAACTCGTAGCACGAGAATAGCAATCCGCGATCAGAGCATGCTTTATTTTTTACTTTGTCTTCATTGTTTTATTCAATAGCACACATTATTATGATAAGTCCAACTCAAACCACACTAGATGACTCGAAAATACCAAATAACAAAACGAAGAAACAAAATACATCTTCTTATCTCGTTACCCGCACTCAACTCGTCGGTGTGTCGTTTAGTTCATTAGAGCTGGCTGTTTCACCTGACCTATTATCTAGGCTAGCTAATACTCTTTGGAAACAGTTCGTGTTCAGGTAATGTACCCCGGTACTTGGTGTTTAGCACTTAGAGAGCTGCCTGACTTATTAAATAGCTTCCAGAAATACTACATTGCAACATTTTACTTTGAATGTGAGAAACGACCGATGTTGACTTTGTCTTTGACACTAAAATTCGTGCTATTAATCTCGAGTCAGTTTTTTTTTCAGTGGCTATGTTTCTCTCTCTTTTATTTCTCTTTCTTTTCAATTATCTTGGTGTAGGCCTCCCTAAGCTTTTACCATATATATCGACTCTGGGCTCTTTTGGATCCAGTTCGAATCAGCCACTTTCATTACGTCGTCCTTCCAGCGCATCTTGGTCATGGTCTTCTCTGGCGCTTCTCACCCCACGGCTTCCACTCGAGGAGACGCTTGCACCACTACTTCTCCTTCCAGGCAACGTGTCCAGCCCACTTCCACTTCAGATGTGTTTGATGTTACACGTTTCGTCACATTTGCGACTTTTCTTTGCTGTCGAAGTCATACAATTTGTCTTGCGGTGGGTATTAGTATAGGAGTGAAGAGGAGACATAACTGTATATTATGTGTGTGGCATTATTGATAAATTAAAATAAGAACATAATATATCCGTCATAGGAGGGCCAATCCCAAGGGTAGTGCAAGGCGCTTAATAGATCAATTCGTAAGCTTTCTTGATCCGAAAACTTCACTAACTAACCAACTTTTCACCATTCAGATGAATTGTTGTAAAAGAGCTCTTAGTTAAGGTATCAGTTAACAACCAGTCATCGTTTCAATGGGATCACTTTAAAGCTCACTAACGAAGGTTAAAGTATGCGGCATCGATTCCTGCCAGCCAGTTTTTAAAGGGAAGGCCATTTTACTTTTTTTTGAACGGTTTGTTTTAAGTTCGTATGGTTCAATTTATTGAAAAAACAATATGGTTACTCATGGTTTATTTTATTTACCCGTTTTTATATCAATGTCGATTTAAAAATTGTTGTATTGAAATACTTGACGTTTAGTTAATATGATAATAATATACTTACTCAAAATGTATGTCTAGACATCTGATGCAAAGGTTAGTGTTCGATACGGGATGGTGAGAACTAAGTTCGTTAACGTTAACTTTTGGAAACATGTTTTTTGTAATAAGTAACGCCCTCAGACAGAGATAGAAAACAAAGTATAATATGCTTTAATTTTTGGGTTGTGAAATTGTACCAGCAAATTGTTACTATGATTTTTAATAGTACTTTAATTCACTTCCATTCACTATTATCATCGCGCATATTACTTATTGCCTAAAAGTCACTCTCTCTACTATCATCATCATTAAAAACATGAAACAGCCACTCACATCATCTTCCTCTCAAAAACGCGACACTTCACGACCTGACAAGTCAACGTAGCTCATCAATAATTCATGCATAAAACTCCCTTTTTTCACGGGGAAAATATCGCGAAGAGCGAAAACTACCTGAGCTTATTCAAATATGCACCGTCCAATTTTATTAGAAGCCTCTTGTATCCATTCTCGCGCGGTTAACCTCGTATGACGAAGAAAATCCACGGAAGACGACATTTTCGAGGATATAAACTTACTCGCGTAAAAGCGGTAGCGGGCACTCAACAAAACTGTAAAAAAGTATATATTTAAGGCTATGGTAAGGCTCTTTATTTTGTCATCAGCTATGGAGCATTGAAACAAGAATACCAATACTTGTTTACATAGCCATTCTGACATTTAGTTATAGAGTGTTTTTTTTTCAAAACTATGACTACTATGGCTTACAATGATAAGAATTTTATTTAATTTTATTCTCTAAGATGAAGAATACTATGCCTATGACAAAAAGGCCCGGTTTTGTGATCGATAGTTAACTCAACTAACGGTAAAATGTCGTTACCAGCGGTTGAATAGTTTGGATAAAAAAATACACTAACTAAATGTCAGAAGGGCAATTTTCACGACTATTGGTTTAAAAAGACCGACAAAACAGGTTTATCACCAAAAATGACGGGTAGATGGCGCTAACGTCACGCAATGACGTATCAATGAGACCAAGAATTTCAAGCGGTTGGACCGACAGCACGGTAGCTCAATTGGAAGAGCAGTTGGCCCGGTTAGCCAGAAAGATGCTGGTTCGAATCCCGCCCGTGCGCATTTTTTGGTTTCATATTTCATCTTTTAAGAATAAAATATGACACTGTGAGTGTTAAAAATATTGTAAAACCATTGAGTAGCGAAGCGTTATCATTTCCAAGTTGAATTTATTTTGTAAAGAATAACTACTTGGCCCGCTGTTGCATAAACAGACGGGTAGATGGCGCTAACGTCACGCAATGACGTATCAATGAGACCAAGAATTTCACGCGGTCGGACCGACAGCACGGTAGCTCAATTGGAAGAGCAGTTGGCCCGGTTAGCCAGAAAGATGCTGGTTCGAATCCCGCCCGTGCGCAATTTTTGGTTTCATATTTCATCTTTTAAAGATAAGTAGAACTTTAAATTAAGCTAGTGCTTTGATTGAAACTAAAAAACCGGCCAAGTGCGAGTCGGACTCGCGCACTGAGGGTTCCGTGTCAACTTTAACTGAATTAGGGATTCTTACTTCCACTTAGCCAAAATACCACAATATTTTGTTGATAAAAATGTACTATATCTCAAAAACTGCTAGTTCGATTTTGCTCAAACCAATTTTCGTTGAAAGTTTATGTTGAGATCTACATTACATATTTTTTTCAAAATTTTCACTTCCTTAGTTCAAAAGTTAGATGGGGGGACGCTCTTTTTTCCACTTTGGAAGCGTCTATATCTAAAACGTTAGACTTTAAGAAAAAATGGTTGTAGAAACCTCAATGTCATTTTGAAAGACCTATCCGCGTATCGGTTCGAGTAAATTTTTTTTTGTGGTTTTAAATTCATGTATGGGAGCCCCCCCTATAATATCATTTTTTCAATTTTTTTGTACCTGAATCGGAAAGCGGTAAAGAGGATACACCAACCTACCAAGTTTCAGCGGTGTGATGCTAATAGTTCCAGAATAAAGTGGCTGTGACATGCGGACGGACAGACAGACAGACAGACAGACTTGACGGAACTATAAGGGTTCAGTGTTTTGCCATTCGGCTACGGAACCCTAAAAATTGGAGACTAAGGTAATATTTTTTTGCAGATTTTATTTTTTTATTAATTAAGGCTAAGATTAGAGAAAAAGAAGGTTTGGGCATTGAATTGAGAGAGGCGAAGCCGCAAATACAAACCTCAGAATTTTAAAAAGCATTTTTTTTTATCAGGAACGTAAGCTATGTTTATTGAAAGATAATTTATTATCTAGACACGAGTATTCTTAATTCATTATGACTTGAAATTTGTTTCACAGGAATAAAGTCTTGCGCTGAGAAGAGATAAGCAGGTGCTATACATACATACTTAGGTAGATACCATGCCTATATACCTTAAAAAAGGCTAGGCATTTTACAGCTAACATCCTAATCATTTTCAGCCTGTACCGCTCATCCAGTCTAGCATGGCTGCACTCTAACACTAGCCTTCAATGAGGTACATCGAAACTCACTCTGTCTAACGAGGTGCGGGCCAACAAGGTCCTCTCAATTTGTACCTCTTTGCGTGCATTATGATATTGGTCTTTGGAAAGTTGTAAAGTTATAACACTCGGTATGGCTCGCAAGTACCCCGGTAACTGAAGGGTTGTGCGAGGAAGTATAAGCTAGATATGGATTTTGTTAGGTGATGTAATATCTTAGGTGTGTTAAAATTGACTTTTGTGTTATATTTTTAAAGCAAGCTCTATAATTTGATAATGATGATGATTTGATATTTTGAGGTTAGGTAGGTAAATGGAACCGTCTTAATTTGCTAGATTTATTCCATATAAAAATTTGTTAATTCTTGTTAAATAAGTTCATGGGTCCAATTTCATTATAGATAAATAATATACTAACTAAAATATTTACTTCTGTAGCTCCATTAAAATCATCATCATAGACATAGATACAAAGATACACGATAGAAATACTATATTGCAACAACATGACTGACTTTCAGTCATGTCAGGTTCTTTTTTTACCAGAAAAATGACAATTTACAAAATTTACACTAATCCATAGATATATCACAAGATAGTAATCTCTAAATATTTTTACTAGCAGTATCAACAAAAATCTAATAAACAACAGCATCATCCATTTACGTTATTGTACATGTGGTAGCGAAATAAATCTAAACTGTCAGATCGGGGTGATGGATCGACGCGGTATGGGTACGATTGTACGTACAAATTATATTTGCTGCGATTAGTTTCTTGTACCGAGCTCCTAAATGTGGAGAGCGATTGTAGATTGTTTTGGATTTAATTTGATAAATGTTGTTTTACTACTTTCTATTGCATTCTGTTCCTACCTTTGACTTTTTGGCTTTAGGAGGCCAATTCTCGTGCAGTTCGTATGTAAAGTTTACCGATCGATTTTTCTTTTTCAAACAATTAACAGTTAATGCTTTATCCGGGTTATGATTTCTATGCATTTTGATATCTTTTGTGTGGTAGATTTTTTCTATGTGGATTTTTTCGGTAAAACTGTGATTCTCGTAATCGGAATAAGTTCGATCATGTGATAATCGGCCTTCAGATGTGAGCAATTCAAAACTGATGATAATAATTTGATCAATAAAATTGTGCGTTTTGTAATTATATTTTTTTCGGTAAAAATTTCCTAAGCGCACAGACAAACCTTTCTTTATATTATTAATACTCTTCCTAGGTAGATAGATATGTCGAAATATTAAAAACAAATAGACAAGTATATTGTCTAATAATTAAGTAAAAGGCTGTTTCAAAAAGAAATAAATTATCATAAATGTAATGAATAAAACATGTAGGTACAAAAAAAATTCTAGGTAACATAATTCCTGAAAGAAATACCGACAGGAAATGTGGATGTAGAACGTAATATTATTATATGAGGTAGAGTTATTATTTCCTTTACTAATGTTTTCCTTTTCCACTTACCCGCCCCTGCGACTTCTTACGCTCATGTTGGTAGAACGTAACAAAACATTATAGTATTAGTCCTGTACATCCATTACAGCTTGAGGGTATACTATAAATTGACTCAGTAGACTCAGTAATACTCCTGTATTATATTGAATAATTTATACCAATGGTACGGTACCTTTACAAAAATTAGATAAATTAGCCGCCATAAGACTTTAAACTCGCTATCTTGCATCACGAAAAGAAGAACCAAATTTAAAACTTCTTAAAAGTAAGTTCATTTTAGAAATGATTGATAATTCCCAAATTTTTTAGTTGGACGCCACACTGATTTGAATACATACCTAATACTCACTTAGACACTTGCAATTAAAACAATTCGTTCTTATGCAAAGCAGTCACATTTCCCACTGAAAAAAATTGCTTCTTTAGATGTAAAATATTCAATATTCATTTATTTGCAGAAAATACATAGTAGTGTTTCACATAGTTAAATATGTTCTACATATGCACACCCGGTAGGGTACAGCAAATATCTTACTATAATTAACTTAAATATTTATTATATAAAATTGACGTCATCACCATCACCCTACTGATCGCCTAGCTATAACTAGTTTTCATTTAAAACGCAAATATCTAGACTCAACTTGGTATAGTCTAAACAACCCCAGAAGAGATTGATTGAAAGTCCTCCTCAATCATTCCAACACTTGTGATATACTTTTTAAAGAACTGAGAAAGTTAAATCACTATAATATTTAGTTCCTAACAAATATAATTAAACATAGAACCTTCTGAACCAGCCTCCACTTTCGCATTTCACCTCTCGCATGTACGGCAGGTGTACACTGTTCAAGGCAAGAGTAATTATGCCAACCTCTTGTAATGATAATTATGAATAAACGGAATAACTCACTCTCCGCATGCAGAACGTTTGTGGTATGAGAAAATGTAATGTAAGATTGAGTTTTGAGTTGCTTTTGTTGAGAAATTGTTTTGAAATTTGGAAATAAAGTAATAATTAAAGGGTTTCTTTACTTGTTTGTTCCTTGTTTATTTATTCCGTTTTCCAGTATTTTTACAGACATAATAGTATGCCAAAAATATTATTTTTCAGATACATAATGTTGAGAACAGCCTCTTAAGAAGAAATATTATATTACTAGCCTATAAGCCTAAAGGCTTCAGAAAACTAAATATTTAACTTTTAAAATGCCAAATTATTATAACAAAATATTATAAACGAAGTGATAGCTTTCATTCGCTTATCTCTCCACAACAGTTGGTCTAGACCAACACGCCACAATAATACAGAAATGGAAAGAAGGCCTGTCATTAAATTTCACATTTTGAATTTTAACATGAGATTAAAGCTGTGTTCTGCTCTCTGGTTACATTGTATTGTGTAGGAGTAAATATGATTATGCGTTTTGTGGCTCTCAGTGAGTGTAGCAGTGACGAGAGCGAGATCAGTGTTAAGTGAACAATGTCTCATGTCACTGACAATAATTTTCAACGTGTTGAAATAGGAAGGTGTCAGATTCTCGGTCACCGGACAAAAATAATTAACAGAAGCAATCCTACTGCCTGTTACTTGTTAATGACGATTATGACATTTCAGCATGATTAATAGCTACGGTGGTTAACTACTGATATCACGGCACGTGAACATACATTGTTTATTTGTTGAACCAAAATAAAGGTTTAAAACAAATTTGTACGCACAACAACCTTAAATATTGGTTTACCCGATGAATAATGACTAATTTAATTCAATACCATTGAATTATATTCTTCAAAAGAAAAAACATTTAAATAATAATAATAATAAATGTTTATTGTGCATAACAACATACACAACTTAATGGTATGATGGTACAATACATTCATAAAGAAGGCATTGTGTATGTGTGTAGCTATATATGTATTGTGTCCATTTACATCAAAAATACAAATTGTGTCTAAAAGTTTATATGTAGTTGGTAAGGTAGTCTTACTGCCTTTCTTACCAACATCGTTGCTTTTTGAAAGTTACCTCAATATCAAACATACCTTAATATCCTATAACAAGCTTCTACGACCAGATTTGCTAACTAAATAATTAATTTGATAATCGGATCTCCGTACAAACCAACACTAATATACTATTCCGTGTGTTTGATCAGATAACATACATCTGTTGAATGTAAACATTTACTCTACAATTGAAATATGAATTGATTCCCATGATACTATCATCAACGTCAGAATTCAGTGTCTTTTTTTACACAAACTATCAGAGGACCTACTTACTTTTAAAATGGTAATACTAAAATATCAAATTTCCCTTAACAACAGAAAAAAATCTGCTGTTCAACTCAGGGCCATTGATTTTATTTCAAAGTCTGACTTAAAGTCAACATTATTAAACTGAAGAATATTTTACAACTTACTTAAGTTTTCAATTTTTATGTCTATTTTCTATAATTATTTTCATCTCTATCCTTCCTTCTCTGTTCTTAACTGTTTTCTTATAATTTTCTCTCTATGTATCTTCCTTCTTTTTGTGTAAATATGTATAGAGTACAACAAATTTTATTATACAGGTAGTTTATTTTTTTATTTTTTGACGACCGCTAGGGCTTTAGATAGGTAGAGTACACTCGGTCTCACCTACACCTATATAAGTAACTAGCTCTAAACTAGCTATGCAACGCGGCTACGCAGCCAGCAATATAGCCTCCTTGCCACAAGAAAACGGTCTCGTTTTTAACATGTAGATTCAAAGATATTTTTTTATGATGCATGTCTAAGTTTTAATTTATTCTTTGTGTAATAAAGATTTTAAACCAATAAGAATATTCACAACCAAACCAATCAATAGGCATTTATACTCAGTACCTACTTACTTTTTCTAATTTGTACATCCAAATTCTTCTAAGCTTCCTGAAAGCAAACAACTGCAAACTAAGATCACTTACGGTCGCAAATCGAGAGTGCTAGGTGACTTTTTATTTTGAAACACGCTGTAAGACTTACATAGTTTTTTTTTATCTTGAACCATTAATCAGACAACTCCACGGAACAAGGAAAGTGCAAAATAAGAAAAGTTTCCTTTCTCTTGAATTAAAATCTTAAGCGGGATGGTTTTTTTGTGTGGACACTTTGATAAAGTGTTGTTTTGACTAAGGCTGTGTAGAATTAGTTTTGCAGTTCTACGCAAAATAATGTAATTTGGTTTCTACCATAATTTTCTAATCATGCTTCAGGCATGAGTTATGAAAACGAAAAAAAAAATATTATGACAAAAAATCATTTTAAAAAGTAAAATAAAAAAACATTCCCCTTTCGTGTAAATACTGCTTTAAGATCCATTCACCGTTTCAGAATACCTAAACAGCACTATTATTATAATGGTTCTTCGCGTAATGTACAAATACCGTGCACGTTCTGTATCTGCACACAATAAGCCTTCCATTGTTGACGAGTACACTGTAGGCCATGGAAAGGGTTTGTATTTATATAAAACCAAATACGGCACAGTATTTGACGGTGACAATTTAGACCTGCTGAAATCGTAAAATTAACTAATACATCTTTATGCATTATTGTTTAAATGTACATATTAGATTAATGTGTTCACAGATATCTAGTATGTCCATCTAAAAACAAATATCCTAATGTTATAAGATCAGGAAACAAAATTTTATTGTATGATATATGACGTGCTGCCTGCTGTAAGAAAAAGGGAATGGAGGTCTTCTCCCTGCAGTTTAAAAAGCTTCATAATGAAAACATTGCTATATTTTTAAAATTTAAAGAAATGTGAAAAAAGGTTGAATATTAAACGAGTTTTCACGGCTGGTCAACTAACAAAGCATATTTTATAACTCTTGCTCTTTTTGAAATGGTTCCATTTTCATGTCCCTATTTGTAATAGTGCGTACGCAAATTGCGTGTTCTCTGCGTCGACCACAAAGACTGTTTTGAAACCGAAATTTATTCAAAACCTACATACAGTAATTAAACTTCAATGAATTTCATGATTTAAATATTTTTAAAACTGAGTACGAGTATATTGTTATGAGCTTGAATAATTTGAGTGTCTGTAGGCTTTATCGGAAAATTACCTGTTATTTCAGGAAAAGTACTAAGTATAATTAGGATTTTATAGGTAATTATCAACAAAAAAAAAAAGTTTATTTCTTTAGATAACAAACAAGTACATCAGTAGGTACGGTCGAGGTTTCTTGCGCCTAACCACCATATGGTCTAAAATCGCTTGCACCTCACGTCGTCTTTTGTATGAAGTGACGCCCGTGTTTGTCTCGTGTGTGTAAGCAATTTTCACTGAAAATTCGTTAGGCGTGAGAGTTCTTGACCGTTCATTACTTAAATTTCTAACTATTTTATTCATTCAATAAAATAAAATGAAAACTTACATAAAAAATGTGATATTGCTAACTTCAAACTTATACTATTTTTAAACCTAAGTATAAATGACAGTTATCTATATGTCTGATAAACTTTGCCATTTGATCTCAGATCCCCGCGAAGTCTTATCTATATTGTCTCTATGTAAATGTAGGTATCTCAGCAATTCCACGATAAAATGGCACATGGATTAATCAAGATTTTATATTTTGTTATACTTTATCTGGGTTTCTAAGCGCCGCTTTGTCCGTGGTCTCAGGTTCGAATCCTGGTCGGTGGTATAGAAATTTTTATTTTCCATATTGCCTCGGGTTTGGGTGTTTCCAGTTCCACCCTCTAGACTTTGGCTCATTACTTTTTTACACCTGTATAAGAGAGAAAAAGAGTTGATATTAGATATAATTCGTTGTGATTTTTATTTATCCGTGATTAGTCTTCTACTTATATACATACTTCACATTTTAATGCCGATGATAATAACCATGAAACGGTGCCGGGGCGAAACCAAGTTCGCTGAAACCGCTTTGTTTGATAATTATATTGATGACAATCAAAAAAGAGGTAAAGGAAGATCATATCTGATATTAATATTGTATGTATAATTGAATAGCAACAACCTTACCGCAAACCAGTCCTTTCAATTTAATAAATTGATGACTTAATATTGCTTTCTTTCTTCGGAGTTCCTGTCATAAAATAAATGTGGACTCATTCATTCGTATTCAATGTTGCACTGACTTAACAACAGTGAAATCACATTATTATTTTCATAAAGATGTTGCTACGCGTTTTATTTATCTTTAGTAGGTATCACAACTTGTGAATCTGAAAAATACATTGTTTCAATAACAAATGCGTCAGAGATAACGCTTAAATAAACTAACCGAATGATGTAAGTAAAGTGGGTGTGTGTTGACGTAGTATATAATAATATGTAGATTATTATTGCGCGAATTTTCTTAGGACGAGGAAAATATTTACAACCAAAGCTACTACGCATTTCTTTTTGAAAATCGATCGCAGATTTGCGTCTGTTGTTACGTACATGTGTTTTTATCTTCATAAATGTTTCTTTATTTGTTTGATAGTATTTAATTATTGAACGGAGGCCAAGCGTGAAAGTTTGACATAATTTACCTCTCGAACAAAAGGTGGCACTCGATACTGATATTTAATTCTTATTTTATGTATGTACTAGCTTTTGCTCGCGACTTCGTCCGCGTGGAATAGTGCTCCTATTGGTCGTAGCGTGATGTTATGTAGCCCATAGCCTTCCTCGATAACTGGACTATCCAACACAAAAAGAATTATTCAATTCGAACCAGTAGTTTCGGAGATTAGCGCGTTCAAACAAACAAACAAACTCTTCAGCTTTATAATATTAGTATAGATAATTTTTTTTTAACTTTAAAAGCATAATAGTCTTCTTCAAAATAATAAACATAAAGCTACATAGGTTAAAAAAGGATGTTTGATGCAGCAGAAAATCAGATGATTAGGTAAACTTATAGAGGCAAAATGTCAAAATATTTACATTTTGGCCGCAGGAACACAGCACAAGTACAATAAGAATAAAGCTTAGTTGGGTACCTTCTTAAAAATAATAAAAACGTCGTGGGGTGTCCAACAGTTAGGTTTAAATAAATAAGAACACTATAAATTTGCACTTGTAAAAACCAATTGTTTCAGATAAGGAATCGAACCCTAGTATGTTTAAAGCTATCCGGGAGCATACCCTTACCACTACCAACACTCAAGCAACCTGTTGAATTTGCAAGTGATTTTTTAACGCGTAGTCTAAGTCACCTCAACAATGTTGCGAGATTGCTCTCTCAACTAGATATTGCTAAAACACTATTTAAAACAATTGGAACAAAATAAAATAATCTGAAACATTCGTTTCTCTTACGTAGATAGAATGGAACGCAACTTGTTTAAAAACTTTTCATACCTGCAGTAAAAAATGTGATCTTCTAACTTTAAAACGATAATACTTTCCAAGTTTTGTATAAGTTATCAATGATGTGTAGAGTTTCTGAACCCCGAGGCCTTTACTGACAAAAATATCGCGAAAACAAAATTTGGTAGGTAGTACAGTCACTAGAAAAACACCTTTTTGGTTATTAAGTCTTTGGTCAGCTGTACCAAATAATATTTTTATGAAAAGTGCTGAAAGAAACATGCTTTTCTAAACTTTTAATAATCATTGCCATGTATCCAACCTATATGTGGCTTTGGATTAATAAAATTTACGAAATATTTGAAAGAAAAACCTTAAAGACAAGTATGGAAAACACTTTTTAAATGAAAACTATTTTTTTCTATAAAGTCATAATAGAGCTTTCTCAGATCTATTTGTGAGTGACTTTGACTGTACCCACGCAACCTTTTTTAACATTGCGGGGCTTATAGTAAAGTGTCAACAATAATTATCATGCGTTTTCTGTTTTGATAACAATTATTTATGTTTTCATTCTTGCCTTATAAATAGGCCCCAACTCTTGGGCTTGGCAATTGTCGAAGAGAAGAGAAACATTTCACGTGTCTTTAACTTATTACGAGTAAAATATTTTTTATCAAACAATCAAAATGATGTCCAAATGTTTATTTTTGATTTTGATCTTGGGAATCGTTTTTGCGGCAGCTGGTCCTTATTATGAAACTAGAGGTAAGCAAAAAATATTCGCAAAATTATATTATTTTATTTGAAATACACAAGTAAAACTGTACACGAATCTAAATTCAAAATTAAAGGCACATCGAAAGTTTAAAAACATACCCATCGAATGCAAACTCGAACTTACCTGAAAAAAAAAACACCATGATTAAAAACATGATAAATAGTATTGAATTTTAGATAATGTATTGTTTACCAAAATTTGTGTGAAAAAGTGAAAAAAAATACTGTGGTATTTTTGTAATAGCTTTATCATTCCAAATTTGGTATTTTTTTAATTATTTTGTAAACACTAAGTAAAAAATGTTTTTTGTGATTTTTTAAAAAAAAACGTATATTTGGAAGTGTTTAAATTTTGAGTTAAATTTTTCTGAATCAATAAAACAAGAAAATGCGAATTTTGCATAACATGCCATCTGGTGTCCGACAGGTTAAACTGATCCAGACTACCGCGACAGAAAATTTTAACAACATTTTTTGTTACAGGAATCAAAAATTGCCATTCAGTCGGTCACTGCATATACGAACATGCTAACTGCCCATCTAACATTATCCTGAAGGACGCCACTGGATGCTACCATAGGAGAAAGTGCTGTGCTACAGAGCTGAAAATTTTGAGAGAGTGGGGTAATTGAAGAAACGAAAAGAAAAGAAAGGAGTGAATAACAATGATGGTCGATAACATTGGTTATTAAGATGAGAAAATATTGAGAACTCCGTATTTCGTTGGTGATAATGATGAAATAGATTCACAATTTCAATAGGTATTGTGATATTTAACCTGAAATAGTATTGATATTCAATTAAATTGAAACAATCTTCTAAGGTAAGATGTTTCTAAGGTATTGAAAATAAAATAACTATGTTGGATGTTTTTTTCCGGAACCTTTTTAAAAATTTTCTCGTCAAGACCAATAATTATTCGAAGGAAATACGAATTGTTGATTTTATGTCTATATAGACAAAAATCATCTGGTAAAACTAGTCACGGGAAGTTCTAGGGTTCAAATAGAAGATCAAAACCAAAAGAAGTGTACTTTGAATAAACGATGTTATATTATTGAAATTTGTGAACCTTATAATACTCAAATCTTTCGTCTATAATTAGTTCTATAATATTGTTATAATGTAGTTTTTTCGTTCGTTTTGATGTGCTATTTTTTGTAGTATGTAACTTTAGTTATGTTAATTACTATAAAAGACTGCGGTTATTTGATATTTTTTTTGTAAATAAACATTGTTTAATATGCCTTATCTTACTTTTTTTATTCATTAATTATTCTGGAGCTCGATTTTTGAATCACTCGCTTCCAGATGGCGAGTGATTTCCGTTCGAAAACGAGTTTTTTTTCTATGACCTTTAATTCATCTTCGAACGAAAATCACTTCATCTTGAAGCGAGTGATTCAAAAATAGCTGGAACATATGCACTAGCGACCACCACACGTAAGTACCTGGCACCTATTTAACTATTTATTAATCTGTGAAAATAGAAATCATTCTGATATTTTCAAAAATAAATTATTTTGTATACAACCTACCTACGTAAAAATAATCAACATATCTACATTAATATCTATGCTTTGTCAATGTGCATGATATCACAATAATTATATCATGATTATATTACCAATCGTTATATAAAGAATAAAGCGATATTTGGTTTAGATTCTGCACCAGTAGGTGCCTACATAAAAGTATAATGAAAAAATCTTAGTTTGTTTCTACAGCTACACGCTGTCTAAGATTGTAAATACGTTATCAATTCAGTGATGCGTGTTATGACCGAGGTATATAAATCGGAAAGGCTGTATCCAATCACAGATTCGATTAATCAATTACCGACTACGGACGGAAACTGTTTTTAATTATTCCAGTTGGGTTTTATTGAAGGAAATATACATACAAACTCAAAATGAACTTGAAAATTGTAGTTATGTTAATGTTTGGTCTCGTGATGTGTGCAGCTACCCCTTTGAATGGAAACGGAAGTAAGTCTGAATGCGTTTAGATAAAACCAATTAGTAAGGGTTGCTTTGAGGCGTTTGTTAATTGCTCTTATGCTTAACTTTACATATTTCGGGAACAAAATTATTATGGGCTATATGAACTTACTAATTACATCTATAGAGACTTGACTGGCAGATAATGCTTTTAGCATTAAGTCCACCTTTGTACACTATGATTTGTGCAATAAAGTCTTTAAATAAATAAATAAATAATATAGAGCCGCTTAAAATTACCTGGTTTATATTGCCTGAAATTATGTTTTAAACCACTCACTTAACGCGTTTTTTCGAATGATTTTGTCAATGTCTGTTTAATTTTGAATCAAAGTATATTACTCAACACGTCTGTATTTGGATATTTTGTTCGAAGTATTGATAAATGGATTTTTTGAAGATATATAAGGTTAAATCGTTTTAAGTGATAATAATTTTACAGTGTCTTTGTATATACTTCATATATTTTGTCTGTACAAGACACAAATGATTATAATTATTTGAACCAAAATCTGAAATACAAATAAAATCATAATTACGCACTTCAAGGTTCATGTAGGTATTTATATTTTTTATTTACTTTCAGCTGCAGTTAGTATGTACTTACCTTCCACTCGCGCAGTGGTGGAAGTCTCTACTCTACTACTCTAGTTTTGTCTGTGTGAATTCTGAAATCACATTAAGTTTACAATGTTTTACGCATTAAAACGATTCTATTCTATTCTGTTCTATTATAACACCAGATGACGCTCGTCGGAACGCTGACACTAAATTCGTGTTTTATCGATGTGCAGATAAAATATTATCTCAATTAAAAAAACATGATAACAAGATTTTTTTCTTAGCATTTTCGTATCAACATCTGGTTTCTGACAGGTAAAACCACGTTAAGCCTTTTGCTACAGTTCAGAGAAAAAAATACCATGGGTTTTCTGTTTCTGTTAACATAAAAACACACACTTCGCTATGGACAGATCATCGCAAATGAGCATTATGATTTTAATGCTTACACAATTCAAAAAGTTGTTATCAATACGAAAAGGGACTAAGTCCAGTTAAAATTGCCTTTTTTCCCATATGCTTAATGTCAATGATTTATGCCTACATGATAAGAATACTCGAACAAAATTATAATCTAGTTAACTAGATTCGCATAATACATACTAAACTTAGTTTGACACAATCAACAGTGGCACAGGTCGGCTATTTATTACGTTATTTACTGTCTAGGTCAGTTATCTGAGTGCAACTTAGTAGTATAATATAATTGACATGACTTGGTAGTATTCCATTCAAGTGAGCCATAAAATTTTTGAAGGGTATTTAGATTTCTCATTTTGTAAACATAAAATGCAGATTCGATAGATTCATATTTGTCCCGTGTCCATAAGTTTCAGTTAGACGCCATATGAATTTGCATAGCCCTCAAAACAACAACTTACGTGTCGTCTTATTATTTGTGCCTTATATACCTGAAATAATCTGAAATTGCCGACCTAAATTATTATTTATTTGTTTTCGTAAAGGTTGTTTGTTTGTTATACAGTATAATAAAGTAGAAAGAGTTATAATACATAGTGGAAAAGGCTATTGACCGATCAATCGCCTTTGGAAGGGTATGGCTACTATTGCATAAACTATGTCGCTCAAAATATGTGCCACAAACAAAGTCAGCCATTACAGCAACGGCCTTTTTTTAATGTATTGGCTACTCTGTTCTTCCCTAGAGCGTATGCTGCGAGCTTGTTCATAATAAATCGTCAGATTGCAATATAAAGGAATTAGAACCGTTAGATTGTAATCAGGCGGTTTTTACAATATAACGGTGACATATGCAAACTGTAGCGTTTGTGGTATCTAAACAAAAGCAGATACACACCGTCTCGGGGCAAGCCACATAGGTTTGCTACGTCAGTGACGTAGTCTATTATATACAAGTCTAGATTTCTATGGGCACAACACGGGAACCAGGGGCGAGAGTGGACGTAGGCTATCGTTATGTGTGCTTGTGAGGCGAGCCGGTGTTGGGAGTCACGTCCAGGATGTGGAAATGAGAAACGCTATACAAACTATTTTCATTAAAAAATGGTTAGGCACGAGATACCACGACCTTGTATCAACCATAAAAACTTGTCATTTCCACTTTACAGAACAAATAATCAGATGCCCAGAGATCGGACACTGTATCTATGAGCATGCAACCTGTTCTACCAAAATAGTCAGGCGAGATGCTGGTTGCATATTCCGAAGAAAATGCTGCGTTACCAACTTCAAGGAAAAAGTACGAAGACTCGAGTGAAAGTTTCTATCAAAGTTTTTGGTGTTTAGTGATGTATCATAGACGAGAGAGTGATAAATTTTAATCATACTGAGCATGATCCATGTTGTTTTGATTGGTTGTATCTATGTAAAAAGGTCACGGTAGTGGAATATAAAGTTATTTTGGAGAAGTAACTTGACAGTGTTTTACAGGATCGCATAATTGCTATGGAGTTATTAAAAGTCATAATTTAGTAAATAAAATTTATTTTGTATAAATTACAAATAAAAAACATTTTGATTTTCATTCAATCATGGCGCCTTTTAGTAAAAATTATATTTTGTAAATAAATCAATGAATGAAGCTTACGCTTTCAATACTCTTTGTTAACATGTTCTGAACATAAACTGTAATAAATTTATATTTATTTCCCTTTTAATACGCACTTAAAATCAAACAAAGAAGAAATACATATTTCTTTGCAACCCTTAAACACGCAGATTATACATAGCAAGTAATATAGCGCAATCATGTTCTGTAGTAGACCTACCTACGTAAAACGCGAGTATATAGTAAGTACGAGAACTTAAATTCCTACATTCTTAAGCTATTCAAGTATTAAGATGAGATACAGAACTGCGTTGATCGTGGTTTCAATTACACCGATCATAATAGGTATGTATATTCTTAGTTTTATTTTCTACAATTTAAACTTTGATGTTATCCACACAGCAGCCCAAAAGTTGAAGACCGCAACAGTCCTTCAAACACAGGCCAATGCTGCCAACACCTAAATGTATCAGGCAGTCGTTGGTACACTTTGATTCTTTGTCACAAGATATAGGGTCATCACGCGACACCCCTGAAACAAATTGAAAGCATAATTAGGTACCTACTTATTTATAGTCCTGTTTCATCAGCGACAAGTAAGCACTGACCAACGAATAATTCAAATATGGAACGTTATTTTGTGTGAAGTTTTGAACAGATAACTCTAACCACAACTTATTATGGCATTGTGAAACAAGCTTTTAATATTTTCAGTAAAGTCTAACCACATTTATTGAAAAAACAAGAGCCATCTCCCACAGGTCAAATCCCGTATTTCCGCAGATACTGTTTTCTGCAGGACGCCGCTTAGTAGCATACGCGTTTTAAAGCTAATATTCACACGGACATCCCGTTTGAAGTGACCTGCTTTGATCCAGTTTTGTCATTAAACTGGACCAGTTTCACTCCTAATGACAGAATGCACAAAAACAGTTACCATGGCAACTCTGTGACTGACAACCGTACGCAATGAACTGCCATGTGAACACACAAAATTTATCTAAGGGATCCAGTAATGTAGGGATCCCGCAAATCAGGACTGATATGAGAAACGGCCCTAACGAGTATAAGCACGGTTAAATTAGGTGTATGTATTTCTTGAAATATTTAACTTACTTTCGTTTCTCCGACCAAACACGATTGTGATAAAAGCAATTAAGTAAAACAATTTAATAGCAAACATTTTTCAGCTTTCACTGTTGCTGTTACTCGCTAACGTGTTGGAATGTACTTAAAAACAGTTGACATTTATAAAGTTAACTTAAAATAATGATAATTGTATCTAC
The DNA here is from genome assembly GCA_963584085.1 of Pyrausta aurata. Classification (NCBI taxonomy): domain Eukaryota; kingdom Metazoa; phylum Arthropoda; class Insecta; order Lepidoptera; family Crambidae; genus Pyrausta; species Pyrausta aurata. The sequence goes on along the minus strand of OY757254.1, from coordinate 1,563,113 downwards.
CTCAAAGGTGTACGATACCATTATTTTTATCATGAGCTCCTGTGACAGTTAAGTCGATTATTTTGTAATGAGTTCAATTAAAAAAACTGATGTCAATTTACATTGTTTGTTCAAAAATGATAAGATAAAAAAATTACACGACAATTGCATTTCCTCAACTGAAAACATTAGGATATTTTTAACCAGTAATAAATATCAGCTGTCTGGCTGCCTGTCTGTCCGTATGCCACAGTCACTTTATTACAAGACTATTGGCATTATTGGCACTCGTGCCTCGGAAAGCACGTTAAGCCGTTGGTCCTACGCCTGATCTCTCTCCGGTCGTGTCAGATTGCTGTCCCATCGGGCTATGAGAGTGAAAGGAATAGAGAGTGCACCTGTGTTTGCGCACACACTTGTGCACTATAATATGTCCCGCGCAGTCGGTCGGCCGATGTGACTGGCCACCGTAGTCGAAATCGGCTAGGGGGACTATTATTGGCATTACACAGTTGAAACTTCCTCCGGCCAGATGGGATGACGATATGTGGAAGACTGCACGTAGATGCTGGATGCGCCAAGCCGAAGATAGGGCGCTATGGCGCTCATTGGGGGAGGCCTATGTCCAGCAGTGGACTAATATAGGCTGATGATGATGATGATGATGAGTTGAAACTTGGTAGGTAGATACGAGTATATCCTGTTACCCGCTTTACGGTTCTTAAAAGAAGAAAAAAATAATGGAATTTATGTGGGCCTAAAAGAAACTAAAACTTATGTTGGTTTATTATATTGTATTTATTTTGTTTGTATTTCATTGTTTAGGTTGTGTATGAATATTTTGAATGAAGAAAATTTACCATTTTTTAAACATTTATTATTTCTGCTTAGCACAAAGGTACAACTGATAAGAGAATGCCATATCTTAACAAATACTATCAACGAGAGTTGAACGAGATCGAGCTAGTAGTTTTTGATATGTAGCACATTTTTAACAATCGCAAATAAAACGTTGTCCTTCATACAAACAATATGAAATACATCGTTTCCAATTTTGCTGTCAACAAATATTGTGATATTCTTGATAGTTAGAAGTAGATAGGTAGTAGAATTCAGTTTTAAGTTGACACGGAACTTAATGTGCGTGTTTTTACCTTCACTCTCATTATGTGCTTTTGGCAACCAACTGGGCTAGGAAGAATACGGAACCCTAAAAATGTGCGTAGGTATACTGTAATCAGTGTACCTACGTAAGCGTAACATTATGCAATGACGTCCAAAATAAAAGACAAAGTCGCTATTAAAGCTTCTTCGTCAGATTTTTAAAGATAGTTTATTTTTTATTTTATTTTTTTATTCTTTTTTTTAAATTTATTGCCCATGTCTCAAAAATACTGAACCCAACTAAACACATATCTCAAAAATGTGTTTTTGTAACTGGTTGAAACTGAAAAACGTTCAGGAACTAACTCTGTGATTGGCTAGAGATAAACTAGTGAATATCTTAGGTAACTGTTGACGACATTAAACCTTTTGAAAAATCTTTCTGTTTTTTTTCTATGCTTTTAAATAATTGTAGTTGATGATGCTCAAAGTAAAGGAAGGGCGTAACCATCAGTAAACTCCGAAATGCGAAAAATATGAGTTTATTTTGAGGACAAAGAACACTAAAATATGAAATGGACTGAGCAGCGAAAACGCTCGAGCACAGTGCCTTACAGATCAAAAAAGTACGGGGTTACTTAGTATTGGAGAAGCTAGATGCTCAAGATAGTAAGAACCAGTTTGGTGCGTTTTAGAGACCCTACACTCTCAGTTATGCAATATGCGTATAAAGTCAGTGGAGTACTTATCTTGCGAAACATAAATTCAATCATTGCCATGCAACTATAGTCAGCACCATCTGTTGACGACGGGCCGAATGAATGGTTGTTTAGTTGTGCTGTTGTCACAGAATATACAAAAGTACCTGTTGTGTAAAAACCACCACCCATAGTCACCGCCAGCTACAGTGCGACAAGGATCTTCTGGCCAACGGATGACATTGACAAGGGGGCGCTAGCATTCAATAAGGTAGCCAGAACAAGAAAATCTCCCTTGATTCAGGGAGTCTATTATTTATTATGGTCTTTTTTTACCCACCGATCCATGGCAATGTCAAAGAAATGATTTCTTGGATGGAAATGTCGTTGAAGACATTTACTACCATAAGAGGCATATCATGTATATTCATCCGTTTTAGACGCAAAACAATTGTAAAAAAAAACTATTAAAAATTAAAACTTCATTTCAGGAGTTTAGCGCTACGCAGTTACGGAATTTAAAAATTATCATTTAAATAGTTTACACAGAATACGTACGAAAATAAAACAAAAGGGAACATCGGAAAATCTCTTATAAGGTTGGGGAGATTTCGCTACACTCGATCTGGCAACCGCATTTTTGAATTTGACAGCGTTAGTTCCGACTGTCACCGTTGGCCAGATGATTCATGTCGCACTGTAGACTGGTAAACGCCGCCTTTTGACAGGTAGCGAAACGAATGTTGTTCACATAATATAATAAATAAATATGCACCAGACAACACACCAATTGTCTGGTATCGTGGTAAGGAATTATCTTCCTTGTGTTACAAAGTACCAGACAACGATTATGACGAGGGCGTCTCTCATAAATACATATAACATCTATGAATTAGGTACAATGTTCGTGCTTATCACACAAACATTTTCCCCTTGCGGGATTCGAAACCGCGATGGCCGGCGTTATAGTCAGGAGCGCTAACCAATACACCAAACGCGTCGTCAATTTCAAGGTGTGTTTCTCCATTTAATTTAGATACTCTTTTGCTTGACTAATTTCTTGTCTTAAAATATATTGTTGTTACTTGTCTTTTTTTTTGTTGAGCATCTGCTATATTCTATTTTTTTCATATGATACCTGAATTTAGATATAAGACAAAAGAAAGGTTAACAACAATAAAAATAGGTCAGTTTTGCTTCAATTCCATTTAATTTCGCCTAAAAATACCAAAGATTCATTTTACAACCAAACTGGAGGGTGATAAAAAAGCACCGTAATTTTGTATTTTTTTTCATTTTACATTCTTGTATTTTCAATGCAGCATTCGGCCATCTGGACTCCACAGCAGTCCATGAGGCACTGAGGCAGGCGGTCGACTCCATCACGCTGTATGCATTCTTTCAAACATTCTGATTCTGAATCGCAGCTTTGATCGTCGCTGTCTTCAAACGCTGAAAAAAATTAAAAAAGTAAAAAAATTAAACTTACAATTTTACGAGTTAAAAAAATGTCAGTTTAGTCGCCAGTACACCAGAACACTTGTTTTTTAAACTAGCCCTAATTGCATAAGATAACAACTGCATAAGATACCGCAGTGTTTGCCTTGTCATGCTGCTGTCCGTAAAAACGTTGAAGGATTTGACACCCTGGATGGATGCGTTCTGCGGTCAGCTCCATACGAAATTGACTGGAATCGGGCAACGCTTCTATTGACCAGACCGTAGAACGCATCCAGTGTTTCAAAGCCTTGACTCTATACAGGTTGTTTTTGCAAGGCAAGGGAGAGCAAAAATTTTGGAGGTGAATGAGACCATCAATATGTACAACTTTTACTATATAATCATGGTCAAAATCTTAAACAAAATTTCAGGTACCCCATAATAAAAACAATCATGACAAAAAAAAGGTTTGAACAATGAAATGGTCCCAAAGCAAAAGTAACAAAACACCCTGTACACTGTAAGCTTTAGATAGAATGATAGATGTCTCTTTTGGGCACAAATAAAGAGAGACACAAGAGAAAACTAGCTGACCAGAAATAAAGTACTTAAAGTGGTCTTTTGTAATTTACTTTTTTGGTTCCATTAAACATGTTTTTTGTCAAATTACTGTTTGAACTGTACAATATTACAAATGTTTTACAATTTACTGATTACAAAATTCTAGTGTTCATTTCTATTGGTGAGTGGGAAAAAAATCTTACGCAATGTAGCCAATATTTACCATCTCTAAAAAGTTGGCTAAGGCAAATTTGTTGCAATTTGTAAATAGTATGTAATTTACACACAACTAATTTAGTAGTGGTGCAGTGACTACCAAAATTGTTTTTAAATAAGTAATTTCGAATAAGGTTTCAAATCATATTATTTTAAACTTTCATGGTCACTAACATTGGATTAGTTCGATACGGTATTGCTACCATGTACCCAATTATTTATGAGCCGATTTTTCGGCACCGTTGCAAGCGCCAGGATCACGGAGTAACTGATGAGAAGAATTTATATGGTAGCAATCCCGTATCTGACTATTATAGGTTTAAAAAGAAACTTTTACCTTTAAGGTCATAATAAATCCAATAAAGAAGTTCAACTTACGTTCTTCTCCCCAAGAATAGACAACTGCTATAAAAGCAAAGAAGAAAAGGAGTCTTAAAGAAAACATCTTGAATGTGAATTTCTCGTTTCTTACTCTCAACATGCTGATCCTTTACAAGAAAATGTCCTTTTATACACGTAAAATAATCATCACAATTATACGCATATTAATGCGACACAATAACGATTTCCTTAATGAGCCAATTTGGTGCAATTAAATTAATTTTATAGGCAATGATAATGATGTTTTGAAACTGGTTTACCGGTTCGATTATCATGAAGTTTCATATTTAGTAGTTTCAAATGAGCCAGATATTGTTTTGAAGTGCACTAAGACGACTAAAGAGCTGTTGTTTTGTACATTTCTAAGTGAAAATTATGATTTTTTTATTAAATTTAAACTTATATAATAAAGCAGAGAGTTTTTGTTCGTTTGAACGCGATAATTTCAGGCACAACAGGACAGATTTTTCAATTTTTTTTTGAGTTGGAAAGCTTATTTATCGAAGTAGGCTTTAGTCTATAAAACATCAATGCAATGACAGAGGGAGGCAGCAAACTCAAAACGCCCGGACGCAGTCGCGAGAGACTACCTAGTTCTAGATGAATGTTAACACGTTCCGGGACAGTGCCCGCCTACAGGCGTGAAAACAATAAAACATCTATTGTGTCTGGAGTAGTGTCCCGGAACGTGTTAACCAAAAAGACAGATCTATATTCATCATAGACTTATGTAGGTTTGATGATTTTATCGTTATGTGACTTTGTAGACGTTGTTAGATACCAGTGTTAACCACCGGGATGTTGGATGAGACGAAACACATGGACTGTGGTATGTAGGTATAATTTGGTAGAACAAGGATCAATTAATTCAGTGCAACTCCATAAATAGCTATATGCAGCGCCATCTAGTAAACCGCGTAAGAAATATTTTGAACCTGCCAATCCCATACTAAATCAGCAAATGAATAAATTGCGTCACTGATTCGAATGATGAAAGAAAGATGTCACAGAAATGTGTATCGATAATTAAAGATGGCGATGCTGTGTTAACAGACGTCGTGAATGTCAATATTTTCTTAGGAGACCTGCCACTGGAATTTGATAAAAACAGTTTAAGATTATTTGTGTTTTAAGTATATTTCAAACTCGTCTTTCATAAACAGTACAGCACACTCTTCTGCCATGGTACTCCGGCATCGGACAACACTGACACCGGCCTGTACCACGCATGCCCATGATCCCTTTGCCGCACTCCTCTATACATTGATCATTTTTCATGTGTGCTCGTAGCGCACGCACACACGGCAGCTCTAATGGGTTGTTAACATCTGGAAATTCATAAAAGTCATTTATTTTCAGACCCACTGGGGGAACTTTTACACGTCCCTATATAAACCCTACCACAGCTTCGGTACAATTGTGGGCTAGTGCTGACAAGAAGCTGCGCAACGAACTACGTCAATTTCAAATTGTGTGGTAAATAATTAATAAGTGCAAGAAAAAATCAATTTCAAGCCGTACCCGGAGGTTAAAATGAAATCAGCAAAGAGAATCAGCAAAAGTGATCGTCATTCTTACTCTTAGAAAGGAGACGAGAGCATAGGTCTTAAGTTAAAGACAGATAAGTTAAATAGTATTTCTCAATGATAGGATGGCTTGATAATTCACTTAGAATATAAGTTGAAATAAGACATGTCGAGATAGAGCAATGTGATGACTCAACGAAAACCAAAAAAATAGCCAATATATTTCGTTTTATCTTAAAACGAAATCAAATTCTGCCACTTACCTTCTTTCGAAGCGTCACTAAAATAAAATAATGAAAGCAAAATAATACAGAACAAATGCGAATACTTTGAGTACAGCATTTTCAAGTGTTTTGTTTACGTTTCTTTGTGTAAATTGTTCCATTTCAGTGAACTCGTGCTTTTTATACATGTAAAACGATTGGTACAATCAGGTTAATGTCTATTAGACTGTTTGTGGGTTTCCTTTATAGATCTGCTTTTTCCCTTTCAATGACATTCTGAAATTGTGTTTAAGGTAAACTTACTTCGACACAAAAATTTTACGAAAAAAATGTCTTGAAAATTTTACCGCCTTAAAAAATTCTCACTACAAGGACTTAAACAACTAAAGTCGGTGCATGATGTGTAGTCTACACATCATGCACGTTGCTGTCCGTGGTTAAAATCATCACCAGTGAATTTGTTTCTCCTAATTAGAAATCAAATGCGCTATTTTAGTTCTTGTATTGGGAATTTTTGATACCTAGCTGTTCAATTACATATTACGATTTTCCAAAATTTTTGTTACAATTTTTTTTTAAATACTTGTCTGAAAGCTGCATCAAACTTGGTTAAGCCAAACGCGAGATAATCACGGACAAACATATCTCCATACATATAGGTCAAACTGAGAACCTCCTTTTTTGAAGTCGGCTAAAAAGTACATTCTCTGACAAAAGTATTGGTTTATTTCAAATCTTTAAAAGTTTCAAATAACAGGATCTTAAGTTGCGTAAATAATCAAGGAAAATAAAAGAAAATACAATGCTCAAAGCCAAATATATAATCAGCTTATTTTATACGGTTCTTAGTAAACACTTTCTGTATTATTATTAAAGATCTTCAATGCAACACAATTTTCCAATACATCCTGATGCATCGTCCATAATGAATCCTGGACACTCGCCTTTGTTCAACACGCAGTAACCCTGGGCTTGGCAGTGCATTTTATCTGGAAATACAAATATTTAAAGTATTGGTCACCAATAACGTTGATTAAAATAATTTTCGAATTGATTTCGCGAACATTCATTTTGTAATGAAACGCCTGACGTTTCAAATGCTTTAGAGCGTTTGCACACTGTGACTTTTAGCAGCGATGCAAACGCGATGCGGCATCGATGCATTCGCAAAATGTCAACCTTTACACACTGCGCTACTTTTAGCATTGATGCAGTCGTGATGCTTACGCGCGTTAGCGTCGATGCAGAAAAACGGTAGCGATGCAGTGAAGTGAATGATCAGATTTTGGCATCTATGCAGCATCGCGTTTGCATCGATGCAAGTCACAGGGTGTAAAGGGTCTTACAGCGTTCACCAATAACAGACATTGTCCTGTGTCTGAAGTAAGTAGCTTATGCGCTTGTGTTATGAAAGTCAGAAATAACGGTGGAACCACAACACCTAGACCCGTGATATTATACAATTATGATTTCTATATTGACCCGACAGTGAATAAAACCTGGGACTTCGGAGGACTTGAAACCAAAATATTTAGCCACTAAACCACGAATTCTGTTGATTGAATGCAATGTCGATTAGAAGCAAATAAATGAATCTGAATCTGAAAAACTCAAAACAATTTGTAAGGAAGAATAGCTTCCAGCTCAGAATGGACCATTTGCTGTTAATAGTCCTGCGCCTGATTTCTCTCCAGGCACGGCCATGCTATTATTGCTGTCTTTCCGAATTATGGGATTGACGTCACAGAGAGTATATATTTAATGCAACAATTCAGCGGGAAAAGTAAGGTATTGCATACCCAATATTAGTTTGTATACTCACAAGCATCTGCTAACGATGACATCAGGGCGATAACCACCAAAACAAATAACAGTGTGATACATTTATAAAACATGTTTTCAACTATTTTCCTTTTCTTATGCACTTTAACTGTTACCGTAGACAGATTCTTACTATAAATACAATGTTTCTACGCTTTAAAATTGCTTATATTATTCCGATAAATAGTAAGGCTATAGTCACACTTGAAACAAAAAAATTAAGAACGTAAATGCCAATTTTATTTACATGAAATTGCACTGAGAGGTAACACAATAAAGTTAAACTAAACAAAAACAATGAATTTAAGAATGTGATTATATTTTTATTTTTTCAATTACTTATGATAATTTTAGTTTTAATTATGACGAAAATTTAAAGTATTGTTAATCGATAAACCATTCGATTGGGAGATCATCGTAATCAATCGAAAGGTGTACAACAAAAATGACACTTCCTGTCAAGACGGCAACGGTGAAATAATCATCAGCCACTTTGACAGGTGGCGTTTCCGACTCGCTCATTCTCTTTGACGCGTCGCGTAGTTCGACTGATCCTAAGAAATCGGCTTTTCCGTGATAATTGGTAATAGTATGCAATCAATGTAATTTAAAACACTAAACCGCTTTCTAAAAAAAAACAAGAAAAATATTGGATATAACATAATATCGTATTAAGGTATTAGGGAGCCTAAGAAGTGATAGGTTTTAATTTAAAAAACAGACGAAGTGTGATGTACACTTTATTTACTTACTTACTAATTGACGCTTCTCAACATGATAGGTTAAGCATTAAGATTAAGGGTCAAATGATAAAATCATACCGGTATAAAGTGGGATATTCATTTTACAATTAATTAATTGACGACGCGTTTGGTGGTCAGCGCTCCTGACTACTGGATGGTCGGGGGGTCAAATCCTGCAAGGGGCACATGTTTTTGTGATGAGTACAAATTCAAATTCAAATTCAATTTATTAATTTTAATTAAATTATTCAATAACTGGTTGCCTGAAGTCAATAATAAGTGATATTTTTAGTTTCAGTTCAGTATTTTTTCATATTATTACCTACCGTTTTCCTTTAAATACTGAATAATAATTTAATATGGTTTTGTTCTGAGAAAAGTAAATATTATTAAATTTAAGGTAGTTGGAGGAGTAAAAAGTAGTATATTCTCCCGGTAAAGCTATGTTTATTTCTGGTCAGCGTAGAGGAAAACAACACTTTATCCCCTTTTCTTGTTGCAATGGGCATCTTCCAGATAAAACCATCTCTTCACTAGAGCAGTCTTCGACGCATTGACCACCGTACAACATGCATGGTATTTCGTTGTGTGTCTCTTTGAAATCTGAAAGAAAAATTAAATGCACAAATTCAGATAATGTTATATTCATTAATTCAATCTTAAGTTTGGTAAAATAAAATTTAAATAGTTTTTTCACAATTGTCTATTAGACGGTTGTGTGTTGATTAAATAATTTTTATTCTTTTCATAAGCAAATAGCGAAAAAACAAGCTGTATTTTATGGTTTATTCTTGTAAAATATTCATGAAAAAAAATTAGTTTTATATTACTAGTAAAAAAATTGAAAACATGAATTTCGATAATCTTATGGTTACAAATACAAATGTAACATCGCCTTTATTTTATCACTGCCCGACACAAGATAAACTTAGTTGCTATAAAGTAAAATGTAAACAATTTGTTAAAAGATATTGGGGATGTCCCGTGTTTCACTATGTGTGCTATAAGTAAGTACTCATATGTGTTAGTATCATCGACTATACACAAGTTACTTCAATTCATTGAACTGAGCAAGAAGTCACAGCGCTTGGCTGTTCTCAGGCAAGGAAAATGAAATTGTAAATTATACTTACAATTCTCTACATCTTCACTTAAATCTGCAAATGCCAAGCCTATGATGGAGATCAAACAAACAAATTTAATAACTCCCATTTCAACTTTCTCAATTTCTACTACACTTAGCAACACTCTATAGTTCTCAATAAATTTGTTCAGATAATTCCGTTTTATACTAGCGGTTCACCTACTTAGTAATGTAAATTAGCGTCTGATAGTGTTCACAATTTCCCTTAAGAAGCAATGTTGCGATAAAATCAACCGTTAGCTATAAAAATAAAAGTCTTATTATATTATCAGGTTAACGGTATTAGGTTTTTATCATAAGACAGGTTTACACTATACTATTTACTATTTTAAACATACTATTCAAATTAAATACCACTAAGTCATCTACGAATGTGCACATGCATTGTGCAGCATACTAGTGAGTGTATTTTCTATTTCTTCTCCCTCAAAATTCAATGATACAGTAACCCAACATAGCTGGATAAAGATAAAGTGCATGGCGAACCAACAACTGAGCGTATTATCGATGTACGGAGTTTCATTTCCATCCTGGCTCTGAGCTGTTTCTGGGTCCTAGGAAAACAGAAACCTTGAATTTAAAACTTTCGCCTTCAATTAAATTGAGCATTAGATATAAAGTGCCTACGGTGTATGAATAGCATTTACTGTATTCGTATTTCGTGTTCAGAACCGTCATGTCTAATGCTTGTAGTAATCTAGAATTTAATTTCGGCCCGACTCGACATTCAAACTGTAGACCTTTTTAATTGATGTCATCGAACTGAACATATTAAGACCTACGAAGTACCACAGTAAATTTAAGTAGGTAGGAAAGGTAAATATTATAAATGAATTTCCTTGCGATCTCAAAAATGCTTATGCAAGTAAATTACTAAATAGTTACAAAAATAAATAAAATTCAATAAATATTAACAATGATAAAATAGCCAATATGACTTAACTGGATGAAATACAGAACACATTTAACAAGATCCACAATTTAAATTTATAACAACATACTTATAAAACATTCAATAAATTGTCAGTTTTAAAACATCATTTCAGCTTTAAATAAACGTTGAACGAACGCAATTCATACAATTTCGAGCTCATAAAATTAACAACCGAATAAAATTACCTGTATTGTAAAAACGGCAAAAACAATTTCAACGTTTTCATCGTCATAGAGTAAACTGAAAATGTATAGAGGCATAGAGAAAGTAGTCCTTAGTTAATACATTATTCTTATCGGATAATAAATGCCAAATAAACCTGTTGGCGTATTTTGATCCAACTTCATCAGTTCAACTTCCAGGTAGTTCATGTCCCACTCAGTATAAGCGATTATTATCAATTTAATAATATTATACACTACAATGGCATGGTTACTAATATTTATGTTGTTACATTATAATAATACTATCAATATGATGCGAAATTGCACTACCTACTCAGTATATAAATATTTAATTTAATCCGGTGTAGCTTCTAAGAATGCATGCCAAAAGATTAAGAGTTCAACTTAGCAAGACGTGCGGAAATTAACACGTTCCGGGACACTACTCCAGACACAATAGATGTTTTATTGTTTTCACGCCTGTAGGCGGGCACTGTCCCGGAACGTGTTAAATATCCTTATTTATTACGTTACAGTTTAAATTCGTTAAATCCAACGTTATGGGATAATGGCTCTGAATTATTTAATGTCACTTTCGTTGTTTTTTAGAAAAAAGTTAACAAAAAAACAATTCGATTTTATAGTTTACAAGGTCACAGGTTCACAGTTGACTTTTTACAAGTGCAATTTATATAAATTCAATTTTATATATTGCGCGCGTAAAAACGTCGTATTTATGGCATTCAAAGTGTCCAAAGTGTTGTTTTGAATTTAATTAATGTAGGTTATCGTTCTGCATGAGCTTAATTTTTATAGTATTTTTAATGATTACTTTTTATTGACACTATTGAACATAACTTACAACACTCGTTGTACTTTCACAGTGACCTAACCACCCAAAGTGAGTCTCAACTCACAGTCTAGTTGGTGGGTCACAAGACTGAGGTCTACAACACATGTTTTCATGTATTTATTGATTGAACTAACAAATATATTTTCGGTTTATTAAAGATTTAGCTACATAATTTAAAGAATGTTTGATATAGCAAAAATAGGCGATTTAACTTATCGAGTAAAATGACAAATATTTCAGCTATACAGCCGCGTCACGCCATGCCTTTTCGTCTTGTGACAGATCTCATCAGTGTCAGTTGCTATAACCGAGTTTGAAAAGTCTTGAGCTCTACATCTTTTCAGCGGTATCTAGGACGTCCAACCAAACAAAATGAAAATAGGCTTTCTCATTGCAACGGATCTATTCCGTTCCTACAACCTTTTAAGGTCGTCTGTCAATTTTTCAAGTAAACGTAGTGGTTTGTTACGTCTATCTACTCATCCTTGCAGTATCTTAACCTTATTTGTAGAGTGTATAGATTTTATCTGTGTATCTGTTTTTACTTTCATTTGCAATAGAACAATAGATACTTCCACAATCACACGTAGATTTTACAATAACGTTTGATCACACATTTTCGAATGCGATTGATATAAATAGGCACATATTCCAAACTTTATTCCAGTCACGCGCAACAAAACGATCAAAATTGAAGCCAAATCATGTTGGTTCTATGCAAATAATGCTTATTATAGTCAAATTCAGAATTTGGTAAAGCTATTATTTAATGTGAATTTGTACGCTTCAACTATTATGGCATTGTTACAATTTTAATAATTTAATTTATAATGCGATTTGTGATTTTATTTTATGTTATAGTAACTATATTTTTATATTTGTGTAAATGAGAGAAAGACATCGACTAAAAGGGCAATGTAGGACATCTACCAACAAGATGGACAGATGACCTTGTAAAGATCGCAGAATTGCATTGGAAACCGGTCGCTGTGAAAAGCCGTAGGGGAGGCCTACGTTCAGAGGACGTCCTTTGGTTGATATATATAGGTAATTCCAAACATACTAATTGAGCTGTAACGCCACAGGCCATTGAAAAACTGTCATGCTTGAGAACAGTTACATTTTATTACCACCTATTATATTACTTAGTAGATGCTCGTAGCGTAGTCGCGGTAGCGCGATACTTTAGTTAAGCAACCTACTGCGCGGTTCGTGTTTGGATAAGGTGACTGTACAAGTGTCGTATATTACGAACATCTACGTGCTTTGGAAGATACGTTAACAGATTGATATCAGAGTGGACCATGGGTGGCTTAATAGCATCCGACAGCAAGTTTGGTGTTGGTCGCCGTCCTTGCAAACATCCCTTCACCAATCCGTACGGAGCCCGGGTGGTGGAGTATTACTCATACCACCTCGTGCTTGAAGTGAGGTCTTTCCCAGAGTACTGTAATTTTTACGGGCTGACTTTACTTATCAATAATATACATATTATACCTATTTATCAACTCCCAAAGTATAAAAACATGTAATCATAGTAAGGGCCTCAAATCAGTTTAGCGACTAGGAATTCGGAGGCGTTCCATTATTAACGGTTCACTTCATCACGCCAAATGTCCAGCTGACTGGTTCGTTCTGTCTATAAGTAACTATATAAATCGAATAGGGCGAATCTATCTTGTAGCCTACTGCTTAGGAGTGGGCTAGTTAGATCTGCGATAATCGTGGGTAAGATCTACTCAGATTATGCAAAAATATTTTTTGGGATGAAATGTACTATGCAACTTACAGATGAATGATTCTCTTTAAATTCATAAATAAATTAAAATCGTTAGGATAAAAATATAACGAAAAAAGACAAAAATGCTGTAAAAAGAAAATAATTAAAATACTTTAGTTCTTACAAAGTTAAAATAAAGAAAAAAAACTCAAATTTTCGCAACCACAATTTACTGATCCTATTTTTTCTTCACAAACTTCCCACACAGGAAAACCGGTGATCTTTTATCCCGCAGTTCATTTTTATTTCGGTGGGCCGTAAAAACTTCAATTGTTTTACGAATAACAATGCAGAGTAATATAACGTACAAGGATAGATGCTGCACTTATGAATAATCAAGTGGATCCCCACGGTTTTGCCCTCGCGATCTTTGAAGCAAAGATTCAGACACGATCTCAGACACTTCAACTTATTTTTAATTAAAATTTTATACACTACCTACTATTTCAATATCACATACTTACTATCATTCTATATCAAAAGCAAGTAACAAAAATTATATTTTTTTTTATATTGGACACCAATCACATTGCTCTGATCTAAAAGTAAGTAGCTGATGAAATTGTGTTATGGAAATCAGAAACAGCAATGGTTTTACAACACCAAGAGCCGAGGTAATACAAAAAATATGTTTTTTGCATTGACCCGACTGGGAATCGAACCCGAGTCCTCGGAGCGGCGACGCTTTGAAACCCAGGGTGCTGATGCCACTACACCACGAAGGTTGTCATATTATTTCAACCAATTTACAATCACACAAAACCCTTTACATAAAATTACATGTCTCAGGTATTTATTGAGAAAAACTAAATGAAAATCCGTGCATATGTTGGGTTCATCTTAAAAGACCAACAGACGCGAAAGACTTGGTTTTAAGATGTATAGTGCCATAACTGAATGACCATGTGCCATAGCAAGTAAACGCCGCCATACAAAAAACGTTCTCCTGGTGTTGGGTAGCAGCAACTCCAGTACTGGCTAAAGGCTGAAGTTATCAGGAAAAGGCTGGGTATTAAGATGGGTTTTAAGGCTGAGTATTAACTGCCTTAGTGGCGCAGTGGTTAGAGGTCCCGGGTTTGATTCCCGGGTCGGGCCAAAAATATGTACCTGGGTTTTTCTGTTCAGAGATTCGCAGGAAAGCCCGGAGTTTGGAAGTAGGCGGTGTTTCACCCCCGTACCTCGGAAAGCACGTAAAGCCGTTGGTCCTGCGCCTGATCTCCCTCCGGTCGTGTCAGATTGCTGTCCCATCGGTCTATGAGAGTGAAAGGAATAGAGAGTGCAACTGTGTTTGCGCACACACTTGTGCACTATAATATGTCCCGCGAAGTCTAGTCGTTGTGATTGGCCACCGTAGTCGAAATCGGCTAGGGGGACTATTATTATTAAGATGCGGGAAACCCTTGGTTTTTTAAACTGCAGTGTGGAAGGCAAGAGGAAAACCTTCTTGCTATATTCCTAATTTGGAGTTGTAATGGAAAAAAACTCCACCGACAAGAGCCTTACAATTACAATAACTCGGTGAAACTGGGGTGTTTATAATGATTTTAGTCTGAAGACGATGGCCAGTGATAAAGCAGATTACAAACCGTACTATTTATATTAGAGAATAAAGATTTGCGGCATTTTTGGTGCTATCTTTGTCTAAGGGTGGCAATTACGTGGCCTCGTTCAGCTTTAACTACGTCTTTGTTAGATCCTGAGGTGTAGAGTGAGAGGTGAGAGGTAGCGATCTCATAAGATGACCAGTGATCGAGTCTTTGGCAAACAAACAAGTAACACATGACAGCAATATTGTGCGTATTGGCATTCCCCATTTATTCGCATTTTCGTATCTGTATCTTAAACTAATTTTGATTCTATGTAGCCTCACATTTTCACTTCTGTGCATCTTTGCCTTTGTGTAAGATAGAGATCTTTGACTGGAGAGAGCTCCAATGAAATCCAATTATAAACGTACCATCGGACTTTGGGAGTTAAGGAGAAGAACCTTTATGATTTGCACACACTTGACTAAAAATTATTTATGTTTAGTTCCAGCTCGATGGCTTACCTCGATTGTCGGCGCCAGGAACGTGAGATGTATGTCTAAAAAGAAATATTTATGACATCAGTATTTAAGGGCAGTATCAGGGCCCAATTTCAAAGTTATTATTCTATTCGGGGCCAACAACAACAAGTCAGCTCCAACCAATAAAATAATGAAAATTGGTCCACCCGTTATAGAGTTCTGAGTGGTAACACGACTTTCTTTTACAAGTATGTATGTCGAAGATTTATGCTTTGTTGTTATATCTGAACGTTAACGCCTGTGACTTATACCAAGAAGAATCCGATCATTATCTTTTCACTAAATTAGACGCAGTCCGGGAGAAGGGTTGAGTTTATCTCGCCTTTATGTGAACGAATGCGGGCTACATAGGCACTTGCTTGTTTATCCGGAAACACCTAAGGAGATTTGCGTAAAAAAACAATTTTAAAGCTCTATTGCACAAAATTACGCTACAAGAAACGTCACAAAACTCAAATCACAAAAAAAATCCTCTACGGTTGGCTATATCTTTTTTTGTGGCTTTCTTTACTGTTAATTTATTTAATAAATGTCTCGTAGCAATCTGGGCGAAAATTTGCACTGATTGGATCCCCTTAAATGGAAATTGGCCACGTGGTAGACTCAGAAAAAATGGCATGTGGAAAGTTTCCATACAAAAAAGAAAACGTTTTTCCATCCCTTAAACGTTGTCTGATTTTGACAATTATTTTTAATATGTTAGAGCTATTTTGAAAAACTATGGTAGACTCAGAAAAAGAAGGCCTGTAGAGCTGAACTCCTTTAATAGAGACTAGACGGCAGCTGCACAAAATCGTGAAGAGTGGAAAAGGGATAAAGAGGCCTTTACCCTACAGCGGGATATTAATTGGCTCATAATAATATTAAAGTGTCCGATAATTTTTTTTCTGATATAAAAATTTACTCTTTTGTTACTAATAACTTAGGCAGACAAGTTTGAAATAAAACATATTTTAGTATCTAGTACAACTAAAGCAGGTTACGTAAACAGGTTGAACGAATTCTAGACGTGACTGAACAAAAGTCGGAGGTCTTAAACTAGTAACAGAACAGTAGAATGTCGGTCAAGTTTGTGTGAAAACTGTAAAATGTCGTGTTTATAGCGCCAGGCCTGGGAATCCAATTTACAATGCTTGTAAGACATTCTATCCGGTCTGGCTCACAGGATTGCACATAAAAGTTTGCCAAGTTGCTTATCTTTATTTCATACACAGGATTTTGAGTTGTAAGATAGTTTTGCACTCATAAAAATATGAATTCCCTCTAAATATGGCCGATCCTTCACGTCTTGAGATCGTGATCGTCAAGAGTAGCGGTTTGTGAGACTTTTATATTTCTTACAGCCAATAGGACCAACTCCATAAACCTATGGGTTTGGCTACCATGCATGAATTACCTGTAAAAGTTGTTTTACTAGTAAGAGTGCGGAATTTTTTACATAATTTATTGCATCAAAGATAAATATTATGTTTAGAGATTGTAAGTATTACTATTGTTGATACAAAGTGGAGCTTCAGTCTTATAATAAAATACATAATGGTTAACATTAAATCATGAAAATCTAATTTGAAGTGACACCATTTCTTCCAATGAAAACCAGAAGAAGAGATAAAATACCCAATTTCATGGAGATCTGATACATTTTATATCCTATAGTAGATTTTTGTTTTTATAGTGTTTTGTCACAATACAAACTTAATTATATAAATTGCACTTGTAAAAAGCAACTGTGAACCTGTGACAGACGAGGAACTGAACCCCGTGTCTAACGCAATCCGGGCGCATGCCTATACCACTCGGCCACCGTCACATTAACAAGCCTGTTGAATTTTCCAAGTCCTTTTTAACGCGAAGTCTGCGTGACGTCATCAATGTTGTGAGATTGCTCTCACAATCCTGTATCCTGTTTGTATTTTAAAAGATTTTTAGTAATGTATTGCAATATGCATATTTTGAGTAAAGCACGTGATTCAAATTCGCGCTCCAACCCAAACGTCAAATTAACCTCGTAATTATGTTGGTTAGTCGACCGTTGATCAATATAATAGTCACATCACTAATCAACCAATGAGCCAATGGAGTTGCTAAACAGCCAACTCAAATCTTCATGTAGGTATCGTATTTTAAAAAGAAGCTTGTAAATGCGATGGTTATGAAATGCAAACTAGTCTCTCTAACAATAAATGAAAATATTTAGATTGTTTTTAACACTTACAGTGTCATATTTGTATACTTAAAAGAAGAAATACGTCACGCAATGACGTATCCATAGATACCAAGAATTTCGCTCAATTGGAAGAGCAGTTGGCCCGGTAAGCCAGAAAGATACTGGTTCGAGTTCCGCGCATGCGCTATTTTTGGTTTGTTATTTCATCTTTTAATAATAAATGGAATATCACAAATAAGCAAAATGTTTGCAAAATGTTTCACTATGTACAGCTTACGAAGACCAAAAACCAACAGTTTAAAGTATTTTTCAATGAA
Organism: Pyrausta aurata; assembly: GCA_963584085.1. Classification (NCBI taxonomy): domain Eukaryota; kingdom Metazoa; phylum Arthropoda; class Insecta; order Lepidoptera; family Crambidae; genus Pyrausta; species Pyrausta aurata. Next base: position 1,544,993 of record OY757254.1, on the reverse strand, counting down.
AACAAAATATTTTATGAAGAATAAAATATAATAAGAATAGTTAGATACGGGATTTCTACCATATTATGTACCTTATAATTTATGAGCTTACGATATTTGAATTTAATCGCAGGGACGTGTTTAAATTGTCAAGTGTCTGGAACCCAATAGTCCGAATGAGGTTAAAAGTATATAAATAAACGTAGTGCCATTTCGCAAACAGATGCAAGAAAATAGTGAGTTGTGGACAGTGGTACAGGAGGCTAGCGCAATAAAAGACTTTGAAAGAGGCTAGACCGATAATGTCTGCCAGCCAATAACAACCCACTCGCAAGTTTTTTTCAGTTACTCCGTAATCATGGCGCTTGCAACGGTGCCGAAATATTGGAACCTCATAAATAATAAGGTACATGGTAGCAATCTCGTATCTACTAACTATTCAAGTGATCATGGAAGTTAAAAGCAAAGGTTCTAACTTTGCCACTGGGTTATTTAATTTTTTATATCTTGAATTTTCTTACATTATTAAATGGACTTATAATTTCAAAAGTTAATAGAGCTGGCTGGTTTATTTAAACTACATCAAAGCGTTAATCGGTCACATGATAGCTGCCAGTCGCATTCTCGTGACGTCACTGTTTATTATCGCGATTCATCTCATTATTGTTTGCTGTTGGTCTAGATAATAGCAGAGGATTTGAAATCGTAAGCCACTGTGTTACGGCTGTGATTATTTTTGAGGGCGGGTAGAAATAAATTTGCTTGTAGATTGTGTCTGTCAATTTATTTGCGATGGGTGTCGGAAATACTGTGTTATTTGTAGAATCTAAACTGTTTGTAGTATTTATACAGCATTGATTTTTAAAAAGGGGATAGAGCAAGGGCCGTTTTCTGCAGCAGTCCAGTTCTGCGGGTTCAATTCATTACTGGAACCGCAAAAAAATTTGGTGTGTATTGCAGGTACGGTTATCCGTTAACTGAGTTCTCAAGAGTCTATCTCACTTTCATTTACCGATAAATCAGCGTGTATTTCTCTATTTCACAGCGTTGCCATGGTAAGTGAGTTTGTGCATACTGTTATTTTAAGAAACTGAAGAGAAACTGGTCTAGTTTTATGACAAAACTGGATCAGCAAATAGCAGGTATCGGTTTTAGCGGGTCACTGCAAACTGGATGTGTGAATATAAGCATAAAAACGCGTATGCCACGAAACGGCAAACCGCACAAACAGTAGGTACCTGCAAAATACGGGATTTATTCGGCCCTTAGATTGCTGTTCCGACTAAAGATTGCCAAAAAATGATATATTCTAGCAGTATAGAGTGATTTCACTAACGTCAGTGCTTATAAAATAAAAAAACTAAAAATACGTTTCCTCAACAGCATTATTCAATATCTCAAGTTAGTGTTTTTTTCCAATATTATCTTTAAGTAAATTTTATTGATATAGTACTTATACATTTGTATAATTTTATGAATAGGCTCAAATAAAATTAAACAATAAATAACATTTAAGTTAATTCTATCTCCATCTTTATTCAACACATTAAGAATCACGAAATAAAAAAAGAGAAATTTCAAAGGAAAAGGAAAAATCTAAAGGAAAATACCCATATTTATTTCAGAACGTTTCGTCTAATCTGTATTTATTTTATTTGGCACCTAAACAGAAGTAATGGGGGAGGCAACGGGGAAAAGTGACGGGATTATTTTTATGGGAAATCTTATATTTACAGAAGTGCAATAAGTATTACGAAGACTAAGAAAAACAGCGAATACCCATCTGTTAAGATAACTTTTAAAACGCTAAAAGGAAGTAGTTTAAAAACAATGAAAGTTCGTGTTCATGATGCAATACTTTGTCTAAGTACCTAAAGAATTAAATTAATAATATTTTCACTAGAATCTTAATATAACACTTACAATGCGTACTGTGCTAGTTTTGAAAATAATAGTATGTTTCTAACTACGTTCAATAAAAGCTCATTGGTTTCAGAAATAATAAATTTACCAACATGCCTTACACCACGATTATTCCTGCCATAATGCCAACATATTCATTAATTTAATTTCATTGTCTTTTAGGAATGTGCAAACCTCTACAACTTTATTTGGCGAAATACAATGTAACGAACAAGTGATAAATCCCAACATCAGTAGAGTAAAAATTCGGTGTTTAGTCCGAAATTCATAACTTTGCCAGTCAGTAAAAAGTTATTAAAATAAGGCTTGCTTATGACCTGTTTCACAACTTTTAAATAAGCGTTATTTGTCCTCTACTTCATACGATATGAGGTTACTTATTTGAATTATTTGTTGGTTTATCCATGTTGATGGTGAAGCAGGCCCTTATTCGCGGAAATCCATTGAAAGTGGAACCTTTCACTGTCCTTCTACCAAACCGCAAAATTTCTCTCCCTGTCCATCTCAAGAACCGATTGATATTGGACCCATCGATCAGATGCATGACTTGAGAAAATTTTGCTCAAATGCTGAGTAACTGCAACCATAGCCTAGTTGATAGAGCAAAACCATATTATTATCATTGTTTTATTTTCTAAGCAGAACATTGATAGGCGATGCAGGGGATTAATGATATGAGCACTGGATTGACGAAATGGTGAAGCTAGAGTTGCAAAAGCTGAATCGTTTAGTTAGCGCATAATTTATGTAACTGAGATATTATTTAATTAGTTATTAGCTATAGCCATCAGGCGATGTTAAAAAAAGCTATATTTTCCAAAAAGCACAATATAACCAAATTTATTTTCATTCTACCTGCGAAATAATAAATAAATTTTAATTAAATGTTAACCAAATGCTACCTATCATCATAAATGAGACCAAAAAAAACTATGTGTATTTTTTTTATTAATTGTCAAGTATATTAATTTAAAGGTGCGATGTTGCATTGACAGTTAAACGCTGCTTTTATACAGGTTAGCGAATTCATATTGCAATTTCCTATAATTCACTCAGCAGATTAGCTTAGGCCAGCACCACACGAGTGAGTTAAATTGAAATACTTTTTTTCAGTTGCATCGCAATGCCTATGACGGCTCGTGACTAGTTGAGTGGGAATTGAACTGCCTGTAACTAGCAAGATCAAAACACAACCCCAGATGAATTATAGCCTATGTGCTATTTCTAAGAATAAACTAAGTATTATTATTGTAAAGTTTTACCAAAAATCATTCAGCATTAAAATAATAAAGAAGTAAAATGTTTTGACACCCTTACAAACATTCACATTTGAAATATTAGTCGGATTCACCAAAAAACATCTTTCTGTTCTATTTTCTCAATGCGGATGTTGATGGGCTTTTGATGTGCGATTATTATCATTGCAAGGCAATTTGTAAAAACACTCATGCAATAATAAATCATGTGTTTGACGGGATCACGCGTAGATACAAATAAATAAGGAAAAAGAGTATGCGTTAAAAACATAACCCTTTATTTTTGGCTACGCCGCAGTGGGACTAAAAGAATACACACGATATTTTACACGTTTAAAATACATTAAAATCTTGACACAAATATGTTTCAGTCTATTCTTTGATAATAAGCTTAAGTCTACTATTTATGCGTAAAAAAAATACAGATTTCCTTATTTTTTTAAGAAGAAAGAGTTAAATTAAGTAGATATACCTACTTACGTTAACTTTTCAAAAATAGATAATATTCCACACTTTTGCTTACAGCGTTCACCTCGAGGTACACAGTTCAAACTAAACGTGAAAAAGCAAAAGTAAGGGATTTAGGAACACGGCAGGGGTGATGGTGATGCGTCATCGTTTCCACGTGTCCGTTGTTCCTAACAACCTTTGGGTATTCTGAAGCCATGTAGGTAGATAGATTTACAAGGTTTAAGATAAAAAGGATTCCATCTTTTTAGATCAAAGTATATTTATTTATTTAATCTTTTAAGAATAACAACTTGGCCTGCTGTTGCATAAAAAGACGGGTAGATGGTGCTAACGTCACGCAAAGACGTATCCATAAAAGACCAAGAATTTAGCGCGGTCGGACTGACAGCACGGTTGCTCAATTGGAACAGCAGTTGGCCCGGTAAGCCATAAATATGCGGTTCGAGTCCCGCCCGTGCGCAATTTTTGGTTTCTTATTTAATTTTCATCTTTTAAGAATACAATTTGTATTTGTCTTGAGGTCTCCGTTGCCTAACCACTTTCAAACGAAAACCGCTTGCACGCACAAAACAGAAACGAGTGTCACATGAAACAAAAAGTGACGCGAGGTTCTAGCAATTTTTGCTCTTTAGATAGTCAGGCACCATAGATCTCGATAGCACATATTACAAATCATGTTATTTCAATCTCTATAGAGATTGGCAGCCATCACAACATCTGTGAGAGATGTGGGAGACTACTCACGATTAATTAATAATAGTATCGCCTAAAGTTGTATCGTAAATTTTGTGGAAGCAGAGTTTACAAACAGAATTAAAATTATTGGCACTGTTAATGGTTAATGTCATCACCGATTCCTTTGATTTTATAGCGGTGATGTTAATATTGTAGCGTATCAGTATGAAAATAGCATTATTTGCTTACAGTAAAAGTCATAATATGATAAAGCGCGCCTTCGTGGATGGCACTATCTATATTCATTAGTCACTTATTTGCGTCGCAATTGACACTGTAAAAAAAACCACATAAATATCCTTGTGACATGTGATTTCATATGAAAAAAAAACATCATTTCATAAAATTAAAATGAATAAAAGGTAGCAATCATTTCAATGACTACATTGAATAGGTTGTTACGTAGCAGATGTGTAACACCCCAGACCTTATCAACACCTGACATCAAGTGAGATCGTAGTCGAATATCTGCTTAGACTTAAATAAAATAAAATAAACTAAATATTATTTTACAAAATAGTGCTATAATAGCTGAAACACCCACAACTTATTCGACGCTCAAACCCACCGTAACATCCCTTCTCTTACTAATAAAGCTCCCGAACCTTGTATCCCATACAAATGAGTATCAAACTTAATCTCGGATCGGATCTGAGCGGATCCTGCAATCTGTCACCCGGTTAATAAAACGGATATTATGTGAACAGTTTCACGGATAAATGCATAAGATCGATCAACGTCCAGGAAACGACGGCGTTTTGTTACCCGGATTTACCTGGTACTAGTAGCTCGAAGACAAAGGTTTTTGTTCTAGAAAGTTGTTAGGACGTGTAAAATATAAATTGCTTGTTTAACGAGAATTTTAAATTATTTGAAATTGATATTTTATGAAAAAAAATCATATCATTCTGATTCATTTGAAGCACTTTCTGCGATCTGATTACTCATTTTCTATCTCTTTTTCTAGTCTTCACTCTGGGTATGCAAAATACGAAGAAAAAAAGTAAATCAAAGCCAACAACAGTCGGAATAGCAGCCAAGACAACAAACCAATTGAATATTTATCATTTTTTTGTATGAAAATCGCAAAGCGGTTAATAAAGTGGCTGTGACATGTATGCACGGACAGACATATATAAAAGACAGACTTGACAGAAACTATAAGGGTTCTGTTTTTTCTCATTCGGCTACAGAACCCAAGAACGGTCAGGATTCAGCATCTCATTTTGAGTTTTGTTAAAATCAATTAATTTTATTTTTGAACGTCAATACGGATTTAGACCCAAAAGCAACACGCTCGCGGCTACTATTAACTTAGTGACTAAAATTAAATCAGAAATAGATAAGAAAAATATAGTCCTCGGAATATTCATCGATTTAAAAAAAGCTTTTGATACTGTTAGCCACGAACTACTATTAAAAAAATTGGAAACTATCGGTATTAAAGGTTCTGCACTAAACATTTTTCGATCTTACCTAACCAACAGAAATCAAGTAGTCAAAATAGATAACGCTCAAAGCTCTAAATGTAGAATAACGTGTGGCGTCCCTCAGGGGTCCATACTAGGGCCTCTCTTATTCACGACATATATTAATAACGTGCATGAACTAGGCCTACATGGTCAAATAACTTTGTATGCTGATGATACGTGTTTGTTCTACTTTGGGTCAACCATAAAAGATGTAATGGAAAAAGCTCAGGATGACTTAGATAAACTGTTCTCCTGGTTCAAGTTTAATCTACTCACTATAAACATTTCTAAGACTTGCTATGTTATCTTTAGGGCCAAAAATAAAGTTATCCTACCACATGAGCCGCTGCAAATCAACAATATAATTATAAAGGAAAAAGATTGCGAAAAATATCTTGGACTAAGGGTTGATAAGTTTTTAACGTGGAAAAGTCATATCGAGCACTTAAGGACTAAACTTTCGTCGATAATTGGATCACTTCGACACATTGTTCGTTGTATACCGCGTAAATTTCGTTTTACATTATACAATTCCCTTGTGAAATCGCACTTAATATACTTAATCGAAATCTGGGGCAGCGCCACAAAGACAAGGTTAGCCGAACTCCAAATAATTCAAAATAAGATTATTAAAGCGCTTTTTCATTATCATTATTTAACGCCTACTTTGAAAATCTATAGAGAAACCAAACTAATGAACATAAAGCAATTGTATATTTATAGCACATGCATTCTCATTAGGGAAATATTAAACAACTCTCTCCATACTAACCTATCCTTTGCAAAACGCACAACTAAGCGAAGTACGCGTCGAGCCAGTTTTCTTGTTTTACCCAAGACACGAACAAAATCATACGGCAAAAAAAGTCTTGCGTTTGAAGGTGCACAGTTTTATAACAACATACCCTCTGATATAAAAAGTGTAAACTCATTTAACACATTTAAACGTAAACTGCGTCAACATATTACCAATACGTATTATTAATAACTTTTAATGTGTTAAGTGGGTGTGTATGGTGTACTAATTATGTTCAACGGACGACGGCATGGAATTCATAAGTACCTATGTAATTAATGTTCTCATGTAAGTGACACATTGTCTTTTTGAGAATAAATTTCTATAAACCTAAGTTACCCGGACCTGGGCTGTGTAACTAATTTGAACTAAGTGACACCTACATTGTGCCTACATGCTGAAATATTATTTGGCTTTCAATTCAGCAAGTATCAATTTGGCTGCTCCTTATTTATCTTTCTCAGCTTGAGCCTAGTATAAGTAATATGAAGGCATTCGTACAACGTTGCATACAATAGTGTTGTTCATTATGCTGATATCGAATAAACTATTCTTAAAAGATGAAATAAGAAACCAAAAATTGCGCACGGGCGGGACTCGAACCAGCATCTTTCTGGCTTACCGGGCCAACTGCTCTTCCAATTGAGCAACCGTGCTATCGTTCCGACCGAGAGAAATTCTTGGTCTCTTAGAGGTAGATACGTCATTGCGTGCCGTTAGTCTATTTATGCAACAGCAGGCTATGTACCTAGTTATTCTTTACAGGATAAATTCAACCTGCGCGAAATTTAATAATTCGCGAAAGTATATAAACCATCGTTTAGAATGTTTTTTTTTACACTCACAGTGTTATATTTGAATTCAAAGATGAAATAAGAAACCAAAAATGAACTATATTTTTTTGTTTAATATGGCTTAGGCTTACGGCCAACCCACACGTACCACAACCACACCACATCGCAGCGTCAAAATGTGGTCAAGCAGTGATGTGAGTGAATAGTGTAGAGCTGCAGCTTTTTGTAGCTGCGTTGTGTATCCGACAATATCGATATGGTTCTCGGTTCTTTCTCGGCCACTAGTTCTCGGTAACATTTGCGGTTGCGTTGTGGTTGCGATGTCGTTGCAATGCCGGTATCACATAAGACGATAGCGACAGCAAAATGTGGTAGGTGTGAATACTCCTATTCGTTTTCAATACGAAATATACGTCGGACCACGTGGTGTGGTTGTGGTCGTAATTCGGTTGTAGAACGTGTGGTTTGGCCCTTAGACAAGGTCGATGATGGAGCGAGCTCACCCAAAAGAAGCATGGACCCTGTCTTTCTCAATTCTCAATCTAGGCAAACTATTAGTTGTTGATGAAACATCATCATTTAAGAGCTTAGCTCTTGTCATCTTCATAAAATCTCCAAGGGAAGATAGTGTGATTGTTCCCTCTGAAAACACTGTCGTGGGTAAAGAGTGTTTACAAAATGTATTTACTTGCACTTCTACTGAATACACAAACATTACACATATAAACGAACATAAAAACATACTAGGTACTATGTTTATGTTGTCAAACTAAATAATCTTGCCATCATTTTCTGATTAAGTTTTACATTCGCCTTAAAAAATTCACGCGTTCAAACAAGCTTATTATTTTGACGTAGTAAAATAAGTACAGCTACAAATTACACTGACTTATTCTTACAGAAAATCATGGCCAATCGTATTTCAGCCCTCGTGTCTATCGATACTTCCACAATTATTTCATTCCACAGCCCTATTTAAAGCTGTACAAATAACCGTAGAACTAATATCAGCACTGCACAAACGCTCAGCCGTGTACAGCCAAAATTGCTGGGAGGCTGCCTAAAGCAATACTTTGAGATGATGCGAAATAGGTCGGCGTAAGAGGGAACGCGAGGTTCTTTCATACAAACGTACCTATTCCCTTTATAAATCCCCCGTTTTGTGCTTACGAGTTCGTGGGGTCATATGCTACTGTTACTATGCAAAAGCTTGGGGAATGTGTGTTGCAAAAATTTTAAATATTCACTCGCTGTGAACGTAACTTTACCATTACTACCGATCAAAAAACTGGCCATGTGTGTATGGCTATCATATGTGTGTCTATGTGATATAAAAAGTTATTTTACTGTTTTCTTTTATTTTTATTCGGATGAGAATTCATGTCGCGATTTTGGTGTATAATAGAAATGTACAAGGTGTAATACGGACACTGGGTTGCTTCTATAGAAATAATAATGGAGTTTCGTCCGTCCTATCTATGTTTGTCAGTTTTGTTTGTTTATGTTGCTTTTTTGTCTTATTTCATCTGTTTTTTTTTTCATTTGTGTTCAAAATTGTGTCTGTTATGCTGTGTGTATGTGATGTCCTTGATTAATAAATGTATTTTCTTTCTTTCTTTCTTTCTAATAGTCATAATTAAATCCTAGATACGGTGTTATCAAATTCTCGCCTGCCTCAATTTTATAAACAAACATAGATTTAATTTAGTCAAGTAATTCAGTCACCAAATTATCATAAAGGCTCAAGAACATCTTTATTAAAACCGTTTACGAGACGTTATTAATTTTATAGCGAATTTCACCCGAAGTGAAATAAATTTAAAATTCTAATAATTTCAATCAATGTCCTCTCGATTTATTGCGGGGTTTTATATTTTATCGTCTCGTTTAGTCTATTTTGTGGGCTTGGTAATTTTATTAAACCTCAGTGATAATCATTTGGGCTCTGAATTTTTTGACTTTATATTTTAGAATTGGAATTACTTAAGTATTTTTTTATTACATGTAATTTAAATGGTACGAGGTTTATCCGTGCAAAAAATTGTATGATCAAAACTATTTGGAAGTGGCCTAAAACCTTGTTGAATGTAAAATTAACAAAACATGTTCGTACAAAAATTGAATGTCGTTGATTATCATTGGAACTTTATAGTTGTCTGCTTATAGACATAAGTCTATACACAGATGAATAATATATGTATCTAGATAACTAGATACATATATTATTCATCTGTGTATAGACACAGATAATATAATACACCATGATTTGGACATTTACAAGAGAAGAGTGAACAGTCACTCAAATCAGAAATGTTAAATTTTGTAATATTATTTTACTCCTGTCCCAAAATATGCTAAATTCCTCACAAATTTTGATTTAATCTAGGCCTGTTATATTTTGTACAATCTAAAATATTGAATCGAGTAAATTATAGATTATCAGCCTCCGCATTTAATATCTGCAAATAAGATATTTCCTTGATAAATACAACCTTCAGTTCCGATAACCTTTGATGGCACTTAGAAATATAAATACAATTATTGAGGGACAACATAATACCTGCCTATACCGGAAATATTTTGGTTTGGTTATGTTGTTGTTTTTTATAAGTTGTACTAAACTTCTTTCTCTTTTCTCCTTTTGTCTCCTTTGGTATGAAATATAGGAATAATCAGCATAAATATTGATCTCGATTAGACATAAATTTTCTGAGTTTTTGCTTTTAAAGATTTGAGAAGATTAGCTATCGCTATGCTTTGAATTGCTTAGGATTATATCGCCTTTCAAACAACTCAACCTTAATTATGTTGGCCAAATAATAATATCCTAAAATATTTGACATAGAAATTATAATTAAGAGAACTAAACACTACGATCATCAAAATGCGTGGGAATAAATTTGAAATCGTACACCTTTATTAATACTTAGCTACCGAATATTTGCTGAACAAGAGAATAATACTCGGTTTGTAAATTTGGGTGGTGTGTTTTATTACAAAAGGCTCCTTTTCATGTTTTTTAATAATGAACGTAAAATATCTGGTTCTCTTATTATGTTGATGCTTAGTAATAGACATTCGCGTCTCTCTTGTTAATACGGTATTTTTGGTGTAATAATCTCACATTTATTTTTCAGCAATTAGAGTAACCTTGCTATTTAATTTAAGTTCAAGGTGTTTTTTATGCTTTTTTAAAATATGCAAACAACGTGCTCAAGTTTAGGCTTCACCATTCTGAAAAAGAAAATGTTTTTAATACATTTTTGATATATCATTTCATTTCATTTCATTTCATTTTCATGTACGCTTCAAGACCTACAGCAGGCAAACGCCAACGCAATCAACGTTGCACAACACTGGGCGAATATATTATGACCTTATAAGTCGACTCAAAGAATAAGAAGAAGATAGATAAAATTTTAAGTAATTTAAAAATTAATACAAAAGTTAAGCCCAGTAGTAACAGGAATAAAAACACATGCCTCCAGGTTCGCAAGGGAGCTCAGAAATCGTATTTTCATTACTCTCACACGGTTACGAGCAAAAGATATTATTTTAATAATGAAAATGCGAGATGCTTTGCAATGCGTTTGCATCGTAAAATGAATTTTTGCTGCCGACCTGAGGCCCTAAATATTCCATAAGACATAGTCTAGACTCCTGACTGGAGTAACGTTTTTTAGTAGTAGGAATTAACATCATTCATCTTTTCACAAATAATTTGATTAACTGTATATTTGATGAGCCCTTTAATAATGGACTGTCTTTCCTGTAACGTGCTGTAACTTAACATTTTACAGTACAATATAATAGTACCTATTAGAAATAGGTTGAGATCATAAAGCCTGCTGTTATCACCAGCCAGTATTTCTGCGGCATCGCGACTGCAATACCGATCTTTCCGAGGACAGCAAAGCAGCACAGAGGCGACATGTCACTTTTTGCTGAGCACGAGTAGTTTAAAATAATAGGTTTTGTAATATGAAATTGTTTAGTCTTATAATAGGGTTTGTTGTTATTTTTATGACTGGTATTTTATTACAGTTGTCATAAGTTACAAACTTCTGTCAATTTTAATTATATATATATATTTTTGGCAGATTGTTCTTTTTAAACCTACTTGGTAAGCTTTTAAAAATATTTACGCGTTATAAATCTTTTAACAGCTGGAAGAAGAATTAAGAAAATTATTTAACTCAGAAAATCATCGGCATAAAAAACCAAGTGCTTAATAATTACAAAAAGGATGCATATCATAATATCATTTATGTTGTAACCTACCGTTCATTCATCAAAACTTAAATAAAAGCTTGTAAAAAAAGATGTAATTAAGTCGTTTGCTTTGACTATTATCGTTACGATAAAATGACAATTCGAGAGTTAAACAAACTATCTTCTGACTGAAGATTTATATTTCTTTTGTAAAATAAGTTAACAATAAATCTTAACGAGCTCTGTTATTTATTTATTATTCGATTGAGAGAGTTTTTTAGCTATTCTAAAGATGCAATATCCGACAGTAAGTATATACTGATATATAAAGTCTTGTAGAGTTGGCAGACTAGGAGACTACGTTTTGTTAAATTAAATATCATACAGCTACTGTGTAGATTAATTTAATTAGGCTCACTTGAGTCGGTAAAACTTGATTCAGAATAAAATTATTATTTTGTCTTTTGTATACTTCAAAGAAACTGACAGTGACAGAATTATGATTTAATCGGAAACTAAGCTAAACCTTAGGAAGTTTAGAAAGTGAAAGAAATGAACTAACTTATTGAAACCTTTTTTAAACACTATGCCACGACTTTTGTGTTGTTTTATTTGGCTGTAAAAACAGAGCCTTGCATACAAAACATAGATAGATAACCTTTTTTTAAACACTATGCCACGTCTTTTGTTATTGTTTTATTAGGCTGTAGAAAAGAGACATTGTACATAACATAGATAAAAAAATGAATCAACTACAACAAACAACAAAGCATAGCGGCATATTATATGTACACAGGGTGTTAATGCAAGGGGTGCCAAATTTTTGGAGGTGAAAGGGACCATCAATATGAACAACTTTTACTATGGGACCATCGTTCAATTATTAATTTTATTTTCTGCCTCTCCATACATTATTGTCAATGTAGGTGACTGATTTTGTATGGGGAACCTGAAATTTTATTTAAGATTTTGACCATGACCCCATAGTAAAAGTTGTTCATATTGACGGTCTCATTCACCTCCAAAAATTTGGCACCCCCTTGCAATAACACCCTGTATGTAAGCCGCAGGACAGGTCTTAACGTATGCTGCCGGCCAGTGTCGATAAACCATAATGTTGATTGATAAACATTATCTTTGATTTATAGCAGTGACAAGTGACATTTGATTGGCTTTTGGATTGGCTTCTGTCTACTTCTGTCATACAGTCAATGTAGAATTTAGAATTCATATCTAACTTTACCCATAAATGAACTAATCATGGCGAAAATGGATGATCGTATGGAGTACGGCACTGACATAACCAGGAGATACAGCGACACCACCAGCAGGTGGCAGATGAGAGCCGTCAGTGTGCTCTCGTATGAATCTGGTGATGATGATGAAGCCTTTTCACCGAGTGATCAACATCTTCAGTATATTCCAGAGGTATTTTTGAGTTTTCAACAGAGATTAGGGTAGGTAGAGACGATCTAGGTGTGTCCGCTTTATATCACACCCATATCATGTACCCAATTGCAACATCATCGAGAAAAACCGGCTAAGTGCGTGTCGGACCCATGCACTGAGGGTTCCGTGCCACCTTTAATTGTACTCGGGGTCCACTTATTACTTTCACATAACGAAAACATCACAGTATTTTGTGACACCAAAAATAACTTTTTCATAGTATTTATATGAAAGACAAAGTTATATAGTTATGAAACTAAAACCTAAATTATTTTTTTTACATGAGTATGGGTGTCTCAAATGTCATTTTTTTCCTTTTTTTATCTGAATCGGAAAGCGGTTAATAAGATACACTTATAAAGGTCCAGCCGTGTGACGCTTAAGTATTAGAATAAAGTGGCTGTGCCATACGGATGGACAGACAGACTTGACGAAACTACAAAGGTACCGTTTTTTGCCATTCGGCTACGGAACCCTAAAAAACCGAGTGGAGAAATTATTATTGTAATGTTACCTAAAAACTGTATGGTTGGTCATTTATATAATAGAGATAATGTTTACGATGCAGTTATGATTGGTTTGAAATAGTTCCCCGTTGTATGTAACTTCACCAAAAAATATGAATTGTTTTGCATGTATGCCTTTGTCTTAATGATATTAAGATTAGCACTATGAATATCAAACGAATTATAATTAGCACCTCTAGGCCATTTACAAGAAAAGAAAAGATACATTTTCATTTTATTATTTATGCTTAAAAATATTAAATTTTGTAATTTACAGAAACAAATACAGACACACAGAAGATTGATACCAGCCTCATGGCCCGAATTACTTGCTTACTACCGTTCTTACGTTACATCTATATACAAAACCCAACTGGTTTCCATGCAATATGTGCAGTTTAATAGGTAATTAAAAAGTTCTAACTTTAGCATCAGCAGGTGGCAAAAATCTTTTGGATTGCGGACCTTAAAGGCTATATTCCTTGAAACCCTGTGGCAGCATGGTGTTCGTAAGCTTCCAAACTGGTGAAACTTCTATTAATAGTATTGTACATTTTGTTTAACTGCCTCGGTGGCGCAGCGGTAGTACGGCTGCGCCAGAAGTCCCGGGTTTGATCCCAGGGTCGGGCCAAAACGATGTACCTGGGTTTCATGTTCAAAAATTCTCAGGGTAGCCCAGAATTTTGAAGTTGGCGGTATTTCACCCCCGTGCCTCGGAAAGCACGCTGTTGGTCCTGCACCTGATCTCTCCGGTCATGTCAGATTGCTGCCCCATAGGGCTTTGAGAGTGAAAGGAATAGAGAGTGCACCTGTGTTTGCGTTCACGCTTGTGCACTTAAATATGTCCCGCGCAGTCGGTTAGTCGTTTTGACTGGCCACTGTAGTCGAAATCGGCTATGGGGACTATTACATATTGTTGCTAACGGTGATGACTGGTTGCGACACCATGGTATCCCGATGAAACATAGCCCAAAAGAGAACATTGTGTATTGCGCACATAGGTACCACACATTTTTTGCATTCTTATTCAATTTAAATAGAGATAAGCCGTGTGTTCTTCATCTGGTAAGAGGGTTATCATTCCATTGGATTAATTAACATCTTTTTGGGGTTCTATATTACAATCATTTTATTTCCTTATAATTTCCAGGTTCTTATGGTATTACTTGTTCAATTTGTTCTTCAAAAGCTTACCACATACGTACATTCAAGTATTTCTTGCTACATATTCAAAGAAGGAACATTTTTTTGTAGACAAAATGGTCCCTCTAGCATATGGTAAGTTAGAATTAGCTTAATTGATTTCACAACTAGTTTATACCAACAGTACTTATCATGTATAAGTGTAAATAAAATTAAATATGTACTAGCTTTTGCCCGCGACTTCGTTCGCGTGGACTTCAGGTTCGTCCCGTCTAGTAGCGCAAAAAATGTGTTTTTTTACGACCTTACATTAGAAACCTCAAAAATTGTAGCCTATATGTTATTCTGATGTATAAGCTATATTGTGGTAAAGTTTCATTCAAATCCATTCAGTAGTTTTTACGTGAAAGAGTAACAAACATCCATACATCCATACTTACAAACTTTCGCCTTTATAATAGTAGTAGGATAAAAGGACAGTCACAGAACCCTTTATGCGTAGCTTAACCTGTTAAATAAGATTATATAAATAACATTTTGTATAACGTGTGGTAAAACCGATTCTTGTTTTTTAATGATCCAGCATTGTCAAGTGGAACTGGACCAATAACACTTTCAAAATGTCAGTATGCACAAAAACAGTAACCATGGCAACGCTGATACGATAAGAATATACAGCGCACCACTTGATGATTATTATGATGATAGTATTTACTGCTGTTTCATGTATTTTCAGGACTCTTATTCATTTATGTCATAACGGCATTCAACCAAATATTAATGTTAATGGATTCAGCAATTTTGCTGTTGGACTACACAGTTTGTGGACTTATATTTAAAAACCCTTGGAATGAGTAAGTTCTTATTAAAAGTATTGTTGTAGATGTCGGTCCCTTAACAAAAGTTGTTTTATTATAGCTAAGCGGTAGCACCTAAGTAGACGTTATACTTGTCTATTTAAGTATTTATGGGAGACACCCCCCGTCATCGTCGTCATCGTCTGAAAATCAGTGTCGTGGCATGCGCATCTTGCTGCCACGATTAATGCTGTTAGGGTGCCTTTTCGGCTCATTCTCGATGTTAATGTAAATAAGTGTGTGTCTGTTTATTGTATATGTGTTTACGAGTCAGTGTATTGTATATGTGTTTGTGATTCGAATAAATTTATTTTCTTTCTTTCTTTCTTTCATAATCGTTGTCTGGTACTTCGTAACAAAAGGAAGAAAGTTTCTTACTTTAAAACCAGATAATAGTTGTGTTATTATTATTGGTTAAACAATATTATAATTGTTTCAGGTGCCGTGATAACAGGACGTTTTATCACGAAGCATTCCAGAATCACGTTCACTGCCATACCATGAACTCATTTGCTGACATTATTAAAAAGAAAAATACAACCTATTATTCAGACGCTTACAGTATTACAAAAGACAATTCTTCTCATTACTTGTTTCATATAGCCCAAGTAACGTATTACCAGTACGTAGTTTGTACGACACTTAAATTATCATCATCATCATCATTATCAGTCATAGGACGTCCACTGTTGAATATATGCCTCCCCCATGGCTTTTCACAGCGATCAATCACAAGCTGCATCCAGTTTGTTCCTGCGATAATTCGCCCACGCCGCTCGCTAACCGCGCTCTCGTCTCCCCCCGCACCCCGCCACCCCGCAGGCGATTTCTTATTTCGCGGTCTACCTATACAAGAGTGTTTTATTTTTAGGCAAAGGGAATATGATTTAAACAAGATGACGAGTTATGGTTCTATTGCGTTTTGGTATTTCATAATTTTATGGATAATTATGAACCTTCTTCACAATCAATTATTTAAAACATATATTTGGAAGGTAAGTTGGTTACTCATCATAAACATATTAAAAAGTTGATTCGTTGTACCATCGTACTTTTTTCGTAATGCGCCGACTATAGTAGAGATTGAATGCCTGACCCAAATCCGAAGAATTCATTAAGTTCAAAATAAATTGATTAGACAAAAATTTGATTTGAAAAAATGTGACTCTTATTAATTTTTCATGACAAAATTATATCAAGTTATTATTTTTGCAGGTTCAGTACATAACACAATGGATAGTGAATGTGATGTATCTGTGTATATTTCTTCATTTAATGTTAGATTATTTTTATGGACAACTAGAGAATAGAGCAGATGTACCCGAACCTTTTTTCTACGTGACTAATATTTACTGGGTAATTATTTTAGGGATTTTACATAAATTCCCATCTACATCAAATGTGATAAAAATATATCGTAAAGAGTGAACTCTTTCCCCCTTGTTTCAAAACTCTTGTTATGAAGCTTGTGACCGTTCTAAACTATTAACTGGTAAAGGACACGGTCGATCCGCCATACATTGCTTGCCCCAAAAGTTAAAATCCATGCGTCACGACCAAAACTAGTTTTAAGGGTTCGTTTCTTCGCCTTTTAAAATAATATAAACTAATATAAGCCGTAAATAGCGGGGTTTTCACATAAAACGAAATAAAATGTGTGGGGTCAATCTCTTACACACTATCTAGAACAGGTCTCTCTAGATCATAGCGCCATCTGTGTCGAAAAACCGCCATCTAGGCCTACAAAACTAAAACATAGAAAACTGCCCCGCTAGGGTGCGTAACGCGTGAAAATTACGATGACGCAAACAATAGCCAACGAAAAGAAGTTCCTTGTAACAGTTTTTTTTTCAAGTTTTAGGAAGAGGTTTAAAGGTTAGTACCTATGGGAGGCAAACGTCATCTTCCTTCTTAAAATATCGATTGCGAGCGCTTACTTATTTAACTAACTGCCAGTTATATGACACTGTATGACACAATATGCCATTTCGTTAAGCGGTCGCCAGTTTGCTTATAAGTGCTCGAAACCGCTATTTTCTGCCAAACACAACAATTGTTGGGGACAGGAAATTGTGTTCAATCGTTGTCCTATTTTTTTGTAGATTTATATGCCGCTAGATAAAAGCAAAGTAAATTGACAATATTGTATTAAAAATTCAATATATTTTTTGCAAAATGATATAGTCAAGTCTCTTAATGCTTTTCTTTAATCAAACATTAAACGACTCTGGGGCAATTTACGACCGTGTCCTTTGAAAATAATCTCACAATGAGAGGCTTATGTACAGTTGTTATACTCGTAATGTTCTGAACTTGTGTAATATTTACGAGTTTCTGGTCCAGGATGGATCAAAATAGCAAGAGATATAGATAGATAGTAGACTTTGGAGTCTTTTTGATATTTTTTTTATACTGGCTCTTAATTATATAGTTTTTATACTGTTTTGTCACTAGTATACAAACTTCATAATATAAATTGCACTTGTAAAAAGCAACCGTGACTCTGTGACAGACGAGGACACCGTGACGGTGGCCGAGTGGTACAGGCATACAGACACGGGTTCGATTCCTCGTCTGTCACAGAGTCACGGTTGCTTTTTACAAGTGCAATTTAGATAATTTTTTTCTACTGCAATCCATCTTTCAGTCAACAGATTTGAATATGCTGGCTGAATCTATGACGACACCCCCTCTGATACATATTTTGCTATCGAGAAATAAGCGTGAGGTAACTAAACTGTCCTTTTTAGGGTTCCGTAGTCCAACAAGTCATAATTGAGATTAGTTACCTACCCCGTAATTATACAAGGTGTGGCCTGTAATAGGAGCAAAAAAAATAGGCCTTTTTAATCATCAACAATCAATTCTTAGTGGCATTAATTTATTATAATGAAAAATTAATAATTGTTATTTCCTAACGAAATAAATCGAACCTGCAATGCAAACAAATGTGTCCAGTCATAAAATTTGACGTAAGAGATTTGATAGACGTTAACTAGGGATGATATGTTTGGATTACTATATCTTTGAGTTAAAGCATTTTAGAGCACTATGCACTATAACCAGGCCAAGGTAACTAGGTATACTCTGTAGAATCATTGATTAAAATGTTTGCTCCTACAGGCCACACGCAGTATATTACATCGATATAATTATATTAATGTAATTTCCTCTATCTTTGCTTGTCTAATATAGCAACAATCTTTACATTTATCTAATTTATCGTTGAACACTAAGATCTTTTAAGAGCTGATTTTTATTAGATAATTATTTTTCGAAAAAAATACAATATTATGGCAAATTAGAATACGTCACCTTATTGTCAGCAATCGGTTACAATAAGTTGTAATTACGGTTGTAACTGTCATTTTTTAAATCTGCCACTTTATATTTTATCAGCCTGTTTTGTTTTATCTGACCATCGAAAAATCGGCCCTAAATCAAATATCTTTTTTTAACGATATTATTTTTATTTTTAGACTCGACTTAGCGGAGACAGCACTACTATTATTATTTCAAACGGTATTTACTACATATTCAAAGGATTGTTAGCGTATAGAATGAAAAAATACTGCGAGTCTGTAGCGCAAGTACCGATACATCTTTTAGGCAGTTGTAAGTACAAGTATAAGATACTAACAGTTCCCCGCGACTTCGTCCGCGCACTTTGATTTTACTCCGCTACTACTATGTGTATTTTCAAAACTTGGTCAAACATAATGTGCGGATACTAGACCCAAAAATTATCGTAAAAAAAATTAGTTTTTATTTGTCAGTCATTTTTTTTAATTAAAATTTCTTCGTTTAATTTTTTTGTCGTTTCTTTTTATTGACACGTGTATTTCTTTTTAAAAGCCTCATTTAGTCTCATTTAAAAGCTTAACAGTTTATCTGGCTAATAAGATAAAAAAATACAACCATAACTATAAAAAAAACTTAAAATAAATCAATCAATCTTCTAAAATTTGTGTTAAAACGTTGTTTTTTTATTTTTTATCTGACAATTTTTTTTTTTATAATTTTGGGTCTAGTATCCGCACAATTTGTTTGATCAAGTTTCGAAACTACACATTGTATAGGAATCCTTCACCTTATCGTCGTATGAAGCATGATGTTATAGCATATATCCTATTATTGATAAATGGTATATCTAGCACCGGGCGTTTCCATATAACACTTGGCCACTGACACGTTAACAAGCCTGTTGAATTTTGCAATTGCTTTTTTTACGGCGAAGGTTGCGTCACCTCATCAATGTTGCTAGATTGATCTCACAATGTCCTTGTCTGACACAATTATTTTTACAAGTGAATTTTATAATAAATCTTGTTTCAGCTCCAAATACCTTATTTTATTTCTGGCCAATATACTTTTCAACATTTTACATGGGCAGTATATTTACAATAATATTTTTTCTGTTACATTTCGTGATGGATTATTGTACTCTTGTAAGTATTTTAACATCAGCACTTGACCTTATTGCATTTATTTATTGATACACATAACCAATTACTGTCATAAAAACATTTCGAATTATCATATCTGCCTGGAATGCAGTCATATTAGTTCTGCGGTCTTAAAAACGATAAGATGGCCGCGGTTAGAAGGTTTTAGTGGTGCATGACAATATTTCTTAAACATGTGTACACAAATTCATTAATTAACTTAAGTGGAGATATGCGATGCCAAATGGACAAAATACAGGTAACATATTAAAATTATTATACCCATTCAATTTAAAATTCAAACCATTCAAAATAAAATAATGTTAAAGCAATTCAATCTACCATAAAAATATTGCAATGAGAGAAAAATTTAATTCAAATCACATTAAATAAAATTTTAATCAGCTGCGGTGTAGGTAGTAGGCCGAAACCTTTTAACCCGTCCGATACTTTAAGGAAGGCGCAGCGGTGACAGGGTCGCATTTTAAAGCGACGGCAGCGCCGGAGCTCCCGGGTTCGATTCCCGGGTCGGGCCAAAAATATACCTGGATTTTTCTGTTCAGAAATTCTCAGGGTAGCCCGGAGTTTGGAAGTTGGCGGTGTTTCATCCCCGTGCCTCGGAAAGCACGTTAAGCCGTTGGTCTTGCGCCTGATCTCTCTCCGGTCGTGTCAGATTGCTGTCCCATCGGACTATGAGAGTGAAAGGAATAGAGAGTGCACCTGTGTTTGCGCACACACTTGTGCATTAGAATATGTCCCGCGCAGTCGGTTCGTCGTTATGACTGGCCACCGTAGTCGAAATCGGCTATTACTTTAAGTACCGAGAAATTGAATGTTGCGTAGCTACGATTCTCGGCCGCATAACTTTCCGGTTCCACGGCTATAAAAGATTAACTGCCTTACCACAAATAATTAAACAAGGTTTCGAACACTGTTTAAATATAATATGGCTAGTAAAAAATCAACGTCAATCAAGTCAAATGACATATGGGTGACATACATTTTATTTTAGCCGCAAAACATTTAAACAGTTGTTTAAACCTTGTTTATTTATTTGTGGTAAGGCCGTATGTCTCGTAGTAAGAACTAGCTTTTGCTCGCGACTTCGTCCGCGTGGAATAGTTACTTCTTTCTCCCGTTTTTTACACATTTACCAATTTACCACTATATCTTTGCTCCTTTTGGTCGTAGCGTGATGTTATATAGCCTATAGCCTTCCTCGATAACTGAAATATCCAACACAAAAAGAATTATTCAATTCGAACCAGTAGTTTCGGAGATTAGCGCGTTCAAACAAACAAACAAACAAACAAACTCTTCAGCTTTATAATATTAGTATAGATAAGCTATCACCAGTTTGCCATCGGAGTTTTGTATTTATTAGGTTAGTTATCATGTTTTTTTATAATTTATTAGGTTTCTCTAACATTTTTATTTTAATGAGGCCACAAAGAAGGTAGCACGGAATAAAACATTTAACAGATCGTATTTGTAAAAAGTTTACATCAGAAGTTTTTTTTATTTATTTATACCATATCAAAATATCTACCTCATAACAAAGCCGAAAGATAGCACTATTCACATAATAGCAACATTTAGCACATTAGAACACATTTTATAAACGCAGGAACAAACAAAGTTACGAAACCTCAATTTAGCGAAATGGCGCGTCTTCACAACGATTCTCCTAAAAAAACCTTGAGACTCAAGAGCGAGTGACTTTAAAAAAAAAAATATCTTGATAGATTTAATTGCAATAACACAATATAAAATAATAAAACAATACTTCTGTTACTTTTTAGGGTTCCGTAGCCGAATGGCAAAAAACGGAACCCTTATAGTTTCGTTAAGTCTGTCTGTCTGTCTGTCTGTCTGTCTGTCTGTCTGTCTGTCTGTCTGTCTGTCTGTCTGTCTGTCTGTCTGTTCGTCCGTATGTCACATCCACCAAAGTGGTAAAATGGGCGACCCCCCCATCTAACTTCTGAACTAAGGAAGTGAAAATTTTGAAAAAAATATATGATGTAGATTTCAACAAAAACTTTCAACGAAAATTGGTTTGAGCGAAATCGAACTAGTAGTTTTTGAGATATAGCACATCTTCAACAACCGCAAACATAACTTTGTTCTTCATACAAATACTATGAAAAACAAAGTTATATTTGCGGTCAACAATATATTGTGGTATTTTGGCTAAGTGGAAGTAAGAATCTCTAATTCAGTTAAAGTTGGCACGGAACCCTCTGTGCGCAAGTCTGACTCGCACTTGGCCGGTTTTTTCAGGAGGTTACTTATCTTTGCCTTATCGAAGCACTGGTTGACAAGTGGAGACGTGCTAAAAAAGTTCCTGTGACGGTCATAAGTTTGATAGTTGGAGTCATAATATTTATCTTTACAGGACATGAAGTAAGCAACTTTTTGTAACAGGAATGATGACTACACAAATCGTTATCGATAATCGATTATCAACTTTTAAAATGCTTTACTTCCATACATTTATAAGCCCTAGCCAACGAATAATTCAAATATGGAACGTGATTGCGTTTTAAATATTTGACAGATAACGTTATCCAGAACTTATTAAGATATTGTGACACACAAGCAGTTAGTGTAGCGATTTGAGCACTACCAAATTAATATGGAAACATTTTTTTTTTCAGTCAAGATTATACGAATACATTTTCACACAGGGTGCAGCCACGTTTCTCGAATTAATTGTTATTTACAACATTTACCCGATTAGTCGACTGGTTGATGATATCAGCTTTTTCACTGGTGTTATGCCAACCCGTATGCGAATTTGGAACCTGAGATTGGTGCCCATTTATTATGCGGTAGATAATAATTTTAGTATACCTATAGCGTGTGGTCTTTAATAAGAGCAAATATTTAATCAGTCAGGTATCAAACGACTGCCGGGAGTCGCATAATAATGGAATTTCTATTGTGTCTCGTTCACACATACTTGACGAGTTAATAAATGATTTTACAGCAAATACGTAGTTACCTAGACCTGGTCATCGTGCTCTAAAATGCTATTACTCGAGGAAATAGTATTCTAAAGTTATAATTCTTAATCAATGTATATAAAAATCGCTTACTCGTTGTAGTAAATGACAATATCTAGTTCTATGACTGGACATATTTGTTTGCAATACATTGCTGGTTCGATTTCTTTTATCAGAAAAAAAATATTGTTTTTTTAAACCATTTTGAATTGATTAATTAAAAGGTTTTTTTTATATTTTTTCCTCCCATTACATACCACACCCTGTATATCAGTTTACCGTTACTTAATTCGCACGCTTTGATTACTTCGCTCTTGTAAGTTATAAGTGTTATGGAGATTTGGAGATTATGACTAACAAACCAACTATTTATCTTTCTAATATTAGTACAGCAAAAATCATAAGTTGCTGAAAACTTTAGTACCAGGTCAAAAAAAAACTCATATATTTCTTTTAGAAATTTCTGTAAAACCATTATCCTTGTTACATAAGCGAAGTCAAATTACTAGAGACTGCTGATGATTGGACCTCATATACATAATACAACAGCTACTATCATTTGTTTTAAATTGTAACGATGTGTTGCTCAGTTACACAGATTTTAAATTTCTTTTTTTATTATACATGTTGCTGTTTTGGTCAGCGACCCCCTACTCAGGGGTTGTTGTAAAAATGGTACTGATGCCAAAAAAAAAACATTATTTTTTCTTGGTTAAACCAACAAAACAATTTATGATTGCGATACTAGCGAGCGAGTCGAAAAACTACCAACACCCGGTCGGCTCTTAGTAGATTACTAGCTACGGCGTAGCATTTAGTAGCTATGCGCGAGGACGCGAGTGTCCCCATTCGTTGTAAAAATTTTAGACATGTTGTGAAGAGGTTTTCTTTTAATAAACATAACTCGTACAATCTCCCGCTCAGCCAATCCGCACTGAGCCCGCGTGGTGACGTATGGTTCATTCATACGTGAGGTAGGGCCTTTGCCCAGCAGTGGGATGCTTACAGGCTAACTTTACATACAAATCACCCCTGAGTCGGGGGTCACTAACCAAAACCACACCCTGTATAAAAAGCTTGAACAAATCAATTAATTTTCTTATTGGTAAAATTGTCATTAAATTAATTACTTCACTTATTAAAATTGAATTGATTATAAATTAAATTATGGACCTATTTGCCTACCGATGTCTCGGTAAAATACGCTTGTACTAGTTAAATACCTATGTAAGCACATCTCACTCATGTACCTACCGTATTTTATGCAAATAAAATGTTTCATTTCATTTCATTTCAAAATACCTAACTTTTAACTATGCCATTTCAGGTGAAGATTTATATAATGTACGACAGAACTTTAGATATTTATTTGACGTCAGCTCAGAGCGTGAATCTTTTTTTAGCTGGTATTATCTGGCACGTCGTATTTCTCGCAGCTTTCATAATTATCGGAATAATTTATGCGATTGTCAAATACATTTGTTTTCAAAAAAAGGTAACCATCTATTATTACTAATAAGTTTGACATTAATTCCTACAGTGCGACAAGGATCTTCTGGCCAATAGATGACATTGACAGGGGGCGCTAAGCATTCAATAAGGTATAGCCAGAGCAAGAAAATCTCCTTTGATTCAAGGAGCTTACTGAAGCTGTTTAACGAATATTTTTTTAACCCACCCATGGCTAAGTTAAAGTAAAGATTTCTTGGATGGAAATGTTGTTGAAGGCATTTTCTACCATAGGCATATCATATAATGTTCCACCAATTTTAGACGCAAAACAAATTATTATATGTTAAAAACCATTGAACATTAAAACTTTATTTAAGTAGTTTAGCTCTATGCAGCTACGGTATTTAGGCTAGGTAAAACAATCATATTATTAGTTCACACAGAACACGTACGAAAATAAAACAAAAGAGAAAATTGGAAAATCTCTTGTAAGATTGGAAAAATTTCGCTACACTCGATCTGGCAACCGCATTTATGAATTTGACAGCGTTAGTTCCGACTGTTACCATTGGCCAGAAGATCCTTGTCGCACTGTACACTACAAACTCTAACCCGGACTCAACATAATTATGATCAAATTTCATGAATTTATTCTATGTTCAATTTTATGCGATTTACGATCACCCGGCTTGAGCCATTAAATACGTAGTATATCTTGAATGATCTAGAACGCAAACTATTACCTTAATCACCTCCTAGTTAATTAAAAAAAATTAAACACTAATTAGCTCTCATTAAAATTGAATGATTCGAAATTGCTGCCTTATTGTTTTTATGCTCATAAAGTGTTTTATCTGTTATTTGGTTTTAGAAATGGATATCTTTGATTGTACCGGATGCAAGCTGGGGCCCGGAGTATTATGTGAGACAAATGAGGAAGGAGTACAATTCACAAGATGTAAGTGCGCCAGCAGCGCGGCAGCAGTGGATGCCCAAACATTTAAAAACAGCGCCGCTGCCGCCATTTTTGAAATTATCAGCAGCACGACAGTCGCGCTGCTAAAGTCGCCTAAATGTGAAAGTGCTGCTAAAGTCGCCTAAATGTGAAAGTGCTGCTAAAGCCGCCTAAATGTGAAAGTGTTGCTAAAGTCGCCTAAATGTGAAAGTGCTGCTAAAGTCGCCTAAATGTGAATGCTAACTAAGAAACATAATACAGGTTTTAACATATGGCTTATTGAAGCCGAATACTTAATATTCTACAACTTTGAATCATTTTTTATTTAAGAGACCGTACCTAGAAAATAAGGAAATAACGCATTACTGAAATATTGATGGTTGAAGTAAAAAAAATGACTTTTGCATGGGAAACTTTTGTTTGTGGAATAACTATTTTATATCTAACTTTTGAAAGTGTTTAGTACTTACATACTTTTTTGATAAAAACTAAACTACGATTTAATTTGTGTCGGCGGGTATTACCATAACTACGCGCTTCGTACGGGTAATACATTGGCTTATATATGTAAATAAATGATTATTTAAAATACCCAAAAATAAAATCCCAGTGATTATTCTTGTTACAAACGATTTGATTTGATGTACCAAATGCGAGGCTCAATGTTTTGTTTAACTTTTTGATACACCCTGTATGACATAAAGGCTACCCGTTTGACTAACGTATTAAAGTTTTTAGATTCAAGAAGGCTAACATGAAACCAATTTGATTTTTTAAAAAGCGATCCATTGGTGTCGTCTTGACAATATTTACACGAACAGTTTTTTTGGTAATAAATTATTTCTAAAGCTGTAAAAGTAAGAAATTATAAAAATGAGACTGCCGCGATACCGATTTTGATAAATTTTTCATACGTAGTTTTTGAAAGTTTTACTTTATAAATGTTAATATTTTTGTCATCATTTTCAGTATGTCGGCTCACAAGCACCAAGGCGGTTGAGTCGCTATATGCTCCATAAAGCAGAAGCCAAAAAGTACACACTCGACATTAAATATAAGAAAAGTAGCAAAGGATTAGAGACACCACCTCAATTCTCTCATAAGGATGAGAAGAAAAATCTTTGAGAAACGTAGACCAGAATTTCATTAATATTGACAGATAAATAAGATTTATTTACAAAATAATACATTTTGTTGTTTTTACTTATTAATAAATGTTATGTGAAATAGAACAATTGTTTGACGATACGTCACCTCAGGACTAAAACAAGCCTTCAAAGTTTAAATACGTAAATAAAACATTATGTTTTAAAATATTAACAGAATTGAGTAAGCCTCGAAGCAAAACCGAGTATAGTAATACTGCAAGTCAACGCGAGGACATTTGCACTGCAACAATGAGCCACTCTGAATCAGTTTTCATATGAATACCCTATTCACATTTCGAATATAATAGTTTTCTTAGCTATGTACCGTCCATACAATTTGCCGAGGCGTTAATGGTTCCACCGATCGTGACCTTACACTGCTTTTATAGAACCCTTATACGACTCTTGAATAGTTTTGTATGCAGATTTAAATTCTTGAGCTTGAGATTTATAATTTTGGGAGGCTTTTATAGAGATCTAGGAACATTAGAAACATGTAGACTACTTAGGAATAAGAAAATAAAAAGTAAAGACATCAGGTACATGATACTTTAAATATTTTCACAACACAACACCTACTTACAACTTAATCTTATACAATTTTTTAGCACACATTTTAAAACATGCACATAAAAAGCATATTTTATTTTCGTGCTTTACAAAAAATAAAAAGCACTGATAAATAAGCTGTTTTTAAAATGAAAATCTTATTTACCTGAAGTATCAAGAGTGTTCGATCACTGTATATGTGGAAAGCTATTAGCGCTTCGAAGAAAAACTACATTTGCAAATAGCCCACGAAACCGTTAACAATTTAGTTTTGGTCTATCACGTTTCAGATAAATACTCTTTAAATTATCGAATCCTAAACAGTGAAATAATGTTACAACAATGAATAAAGGTTTAGGTAATCGTTGGAAAAACGTAAAAAATAATTTAATTCAAAATGTTAAAGTTGGTGATGCTCAAGAAAATAAGCCGTCATCTGCTCTTAATAGTGTTGTAAACGTGAGTAAAGATAAAGGTAAGTTTCGATGTTTCAAGATTTTATTTATAATTAGTATATACTAGCTGTGCCCGCAACTTCGTCCGCGTGGAATAGTGACTTTGGGTAGAATTTTTAATTATTTTCGCTTATGATTTTACAAATAAGATACTTAAGTATAAGTACTTATAAGTACGCAAGATATAAAGTATTTATATAAGTTTATTAAAGTAAAGTACATTTTAGTACTCACTTATCATGAAAATTGGCCATTATTAGCAATTAATTGTAAAAGTTTAGGTTTTATATAAAAAAAAACATAATAAGTATTTAAGAAGTATAGTGAAACTTCGTAAGACAACCGTGGCTCAACTATACTACTTCCGCCTCCAAGCTTTGCACCCATCTTCAAGTCACCCTGTAATACTTAACTAAAACTAAAGGGCGATATAGAATGCTTAGTAAGCTTTATTAAACTTATTTTGAAACAAAATCAGTATTTTTATTATTACAACAAAAAGAAGCAAGTAGTACATCAAAGGTGATCAATTATTATGACCATACCGATTATTTGGACGTTCACAATTTGTATTTCGATTAGGAGTTCCTTTGTTTGAGAGGATTATATGGTTACTTTACTTTTTAACTACTACTTTGCCACAAAAAAAACTACTACATACTTTACTAACATATTACTTTGTTGTGTGGAAAAAAATTGATCTAAATATATATTTTTTCATGCCACTGTTTTGATATATTTTGGCAAGTACTATAAAGTAAAGTACCAAAATTTCATTTAATTTATGCAAACCAATATGGAGAAAACACTACACATAGAATTAAAACACTTTACAGATTCATTTCCCACACATTTATTTAAAATAGCTGTGCCCGCGACTTCGTCCGCGTGGAATAGTGACTTTGGATAGAATTTTTAATTTATAGGCTTATGATTTTACAAATAAGATACTTAAGTATAAGTACTTATAAGTACGCAAGATATAAAGTATTTATATAGTTCATTTTAGTACTCACTTATCATTAAAATTGGCCATATTACAACAATAAGAAGCAAGTAGTAGGTACATCAAAGGTGATCAATTATTATGACCATACCGATTATTTGGACGTTCACAATTTGTATTTCGATTAGGAATTCCTTTGTTTGATAGGATAATATGGTTACTTTACTTTTAACTACTACTTTGCCACAAAAAAAACTACTACTTTACTAACATTTTACTTTGTTGTGTGGAAAAAATGGATCTAAATATAAATTTTTTCATGGCACTGTTTTGTTATACTTTGGCAAGTACCATAAAGTACCAAATATTAATTTAATTTATACAAACCAATATGGAAGAAACACTACACATTGAATTAAAACACTTTACAGATTCATTTCCACCCACATTTATTTTAAATTGTTTCGCCTCGGCCCCGTCCCGCCTTAGCGCCGGCCCCATCGAACGGGATAAAAAGTATCCTATGTCCTTCTCCTGGTACTAAGCTACCTCCCCACCGTTTCGTCCTGGTCCCGTGCTACCCCAGCCCCGGCCCCGTCTAGCGGGACAAAAATTATCCTATATGCAGTATCTTATGTCCTTCTCCTGGTACTAAGCTACCTCCCCACCGTTTCGTCCCGGGCCCGTGCTACCCCAGCCCCGGCCCCGTCTAGCGGGACAAAAAGTATCCTATATGCTTTTCCTGATTCTAAGCTACCACCCCACCAACTTTCAGCCAAATCGGTTCAGCCGTTCTCAAGTTATAAGTGTTGTAACAAACACGACTTTCTTTTATATATATATATTTTCTGCCTACCCCCTAAGTCTATTGGCGTGATTATTTCTATCCTAGTTTACTCTCCAAGTGATGCTGAGTCAAATAAAAAAAGCCTCATCAAAATCGGTCCAGTAGATTCTGAGATTAGCCCGGACAAACAGACAGACAGACAGACAGACAGACAGACAGACAAAAATTTTAAAAATTGTTGTTTTGGCTTCTATTACGGTAATTAAGACCCCCTGTAACAATTTTTCATAAAAATCTTCAATGTACAGAAATCGATCTTTTACAGTCTTATTATATGTATTATTATTATTATATATTAGGACTCCTACTTACTTATAGGCTACTACGTTCGTACTTTAAACTTGTTCGTCCAACCCTTTTTTACTTATTACTTACCTCACACATAAATAATCACTTATTTGTTTATAAGTATTAAACAACTTTAGCCAACTATTTTTTATGAAGTAATTGCGATGTATACGTGTTTTTTTACCCGACTGCAGCGAGCAGCGAAAATAGGTCTCTGTATAATTATTTAAGGTATGATGTCGAAAGACATAGATTAACAGTAATCAAACTAATTTATGATAACCTGAAATTTTACTCCGCTGTTACCAAGCACTAGGTGTCATATAGGATTTATAACTGGTCGTTAAGAGCAGTATAACTGCCTGTTTAGTGGTTTCTATCACTTTTTAGTACTTTAGCAAGTGTTCAGACAATAGAGGAAGTTATATGACAGGTCACAATTTCGCGATATCACGGATACCATATGATTTTCGGTGTCACATTACATTGGGAACCGTTGATGTGTAAACAAGTGGAAATGACTGAAAATATCAAGTTAGGAATATCTTCTGATACTGTAGAGGTAGTTAATGTAATTGAGAATGAAGTAAGTGTATTAACGGAAGACATAAAAGTAGTCGAAGAAAAGGTTCAAGAAACTGATGAAATAGCAAAAGCTGCTGTATTATTGGATGGTAAGTAAATATTTTCCTATTTTGAAAACATGCTTTACGTTTGTCTTATTTAAGGTAGGCACATAGAAAAGTAAGCTACATACCTTGTTACGACATCGATTTATTGATCTGTTACTAGTACATAAATCTCTTAACACGTTCCGGGACAGTGCCCGCCTACAGGCGTGAAAACAATAAAACATCTATTGTGTCTGGAGTAGTGTCCCGGAACGTGTTAAGTTATAGTAATAATAATAGTTAAATTAAGATACCAATATTATCGTTTGTTCTGAATATTTATTTTCCTCTTGATATTTGGTGATAATGCAAAGGAAGTAAAATTATTAAAAAAAAACAAGATTTTTGCCTTGCTAACAAATCTCTGTTGTTTTTTGTGCCTTTTCTTTTCAAAACAATCAATCATAAAGTTTATGTTAATATTTTTTTTGTTACAAAAACTCAGAATTTTTAACATTCTAGTTTATTTACAAAGCTGTATAGCAAACTTTTATAAAAAAGCCGATGTTAAATATTTGTTTGTATTCGAATTGCAGCAAATACAAGCACGTATACGTGATTATTATAGTAAAAATATCGAGTTTCATTTGTTTTATTAACTTTTTTGTTGTTTGTGGATCGCTTTGTTAGTGTACCGGAATAAATATGTATTCAACAACTGGCTAAAGTTAACTTATTATTCAAAACTAGCGGCCCGCCAGCGACTTCGTACGCGCAATTGTTTTA
Organism: Pyrausta aurata; assembly: GCA_963584085.1. Classification (NCBI taxonomy): domain Eukaryota; kingdom Metazoa; phylum Arthropoda; class Insecta; order Lepidoptera; family Crambidae; genus Pyrausta; species Pyrausta aurata. The sequence continues at coordinate 1,513,913 of OY757254.1, read as the reverse complement.
CTCCGTTCCCATAGATCGTAGCGAAAATATTTATAAGCCGATATGAATTAAACTATTTCTATAGCCTTCCCCGATAAATTAGCTATCGAACAATGTAGTAACATATTCTATAACCGGACCAATAGTTCCTGTGATTAACGCGTTCAAACAAACAAATAAAAACATCCAGTTTTTAAATATATGCGTAGAAATACATATAGCTAAATGTATGACATTTAGCTATACGTATTCCTACGTATTTTACTGTACACACAACACGTAGCCCGGTCTTTAATCTGGTCAAACTTACACGGGGATAATATCGTTTTATTTTACAACGAAATGGAAATACTTACTACGCCTATCGTCAATCGTACATTTCTTTCGGGTACTAATAAAAAACCAGGCTATACTTACTCTGTACGCTTACACAGCATCATGCCAGTGCCACATACAGACTGTGGGAGAAGCAAATTCCCTCAATTTATCTCCCGCTACCTTAAGAGTTTGAACTTGAGCTTTGTTTATGGTCATAGCGAATACTCTACTTTCTTGAATTCAAATCGTAAATTAAAAGGGACAATTCTATGTAAAGATCTACGCCACCATCATCATCAACATCCAAAACCCGTCCACTGCTAAACACAGGTCCCCCACGAAAAGTTTGCAGAAAAGTTCCAGATTGGACACCTTTCGACCACAGGAGCAGCGTAGAATGTCCCCCGAAAATATGAACATACCATCTGCAATCTACACTGGACACACAACGATTGATACCTACGCTGTTTAAACACAAAAAATATTATTTACTATTCTAAGGAATAAAATCTCTTCTCGAGAGCAACATCAATAACAAACATGTGTCAAATATCCTGTGTCAAATATCCTGTCTCAGATATGTCAAATGACTGTCAAAAATGAAATAAAAAATATTTTAATCCCAAGCACTAAAGAGTATTGATATCAAATTCGAAGCAAATCACCCCCATAATAACTTTGCACCCCTTTTTAACCCTCTTAGGAGATGAATTTTAATAAAATACAAAATAAGTCTTCCGTCAATTTTGTAAAAGAATGTGTATGCAAAATTTGAAGTAGATTGGGCCAAGGGATCTGGTTGTCCCATACAAACTTTGCACCCCTTTTTGACCCCCTTCGGGGCGGAATTTCTGAAAATCCTTTCTTATCGGATCCCTTCGTCATACAAAGAACACACCCTCCCAGTTTCAGGTCTCTACAATCAGCGGTTTAGGCTGTGCGTTGATCCATCAGTCAGTCAGTCAGTCAGTCAGTCAGTCAATCAATAAGTCAGTCGTTCAGGACAAAGCATTTTATTGATATAGATAAACTAATCAAAGCTTTTAGTTCGTTTTTCAGGTTGCTTTTTTACAAATGAAAAATGCTCTTTATCTCTATCTGCTTAAAACAATACAAATATATCACACAAGATTAAAATGACGCTCACCTTTGTTTAAACAAATGAAAGATTTTATTAAAATGTTTGTGTACGTGTGTGTGTGTTTATGTAAGCGCAAGATGTTATACATAACCGTGTAAGTACGGTTGGGGTTTCCGGCGCTTAACCACTTTTGAATAAAAATCGCTTGCACATACGACATAAAAACGGGCGTCACTTTCAACAAAATACTTAATGTGGTTAGGCGCCATAGACCTCCATCGCACCTTGATGTGTCATGAAAATGTGCGATAGCATACTTTGTGGTACGAACCAATTACAATTCATTCTAATTTTACACTTAAAGTATCAGTAAATAGTCTTGAGCCTTTAGGAACATAATGGTTTTATCGTTTTTATGAAATCATAAGTAACAACAATATCAGTGTCTAAGTAGTTGTACAGTCCATTTAGTGTTCGAAGGCAACATTTGTTATAGAGGCAAGCCTGTTGAATTTTTGTAAGTACTTCCTTTTTAATGCATAGGCTGCGTCACCTCGTCAATGTTATGACATTGCTCTCTCTACATCCGAAGGAAACATTTTCACACATCATCATCATCATTCTCTTGCCCTGCTCCCAGTTATCCGGGGTCGGCGCAGTATGTTTTGCGCTTCCACACTATTCTATCACTCGTCACTGAATCATCCACTCCTTTCACACTCATATCATTTTCACACATAATTTCACAAAAATAATTAACAATCGGTTAAGATGAAGGAAGCCAATTTATAATAATTTTATTAATTATATACAGTTTGTATAATCTTACACAGTTGCAATTTACAAGTAAAATTAATATAACCAACATAATTTATCTAAAATATATACCTTCCAGAGTGTGCTTAAACAATTTAGCTTTTCTAATTCAAGTAAACCACTAACTACTCTAGGGGTTTTACACGTCTGTTCTATGAAACTGTGCAATTGGTTCAGAGTGAAAACTATAGTATTCTGGAAATTTGCGGTTCGGTGCGCTTATGAAGCAAATGAAGAGAAATGTTAGATTTTTGTGAAAATACTGTTTCAAAAATTTCGTTTATTCAATAAAGCCGTTGTAACAATAAGTTCAAAACTAGTCGATGAAGTATCTCCTTGAAAAAATCTGATAAAGAATTATCTGGTATTAATCCACATAAAAGTAACCCCTAATTATTTTTAAACTTAGAAACTTTTGTTTTGTAGAAAAAAATGTCTTCTTAAAACCACAAATCGTCAAATTATTAAACGAAAAGTCTAAATAAACCCAGAATTCGGTATCTAACAGAAACTTTATTTATAACTAAAACTTTCTGTGTTTTATAATTCCTTTGTAGTTTTTACAACTGATCCGTATTTCGTGTTTACGAGTTTATTATCTTTTTATTTCTTTTACCTTTATTTGAGCCATTAATCTTTCTTTAAATCTTCCAGCTAAAGTGGTCTTTAAGAGAACACTTCAGCTGGTATGTTTGAACTTTGTGGAACATTGTTATCAATTGTGACTTACCTTTATTTAAATTTATTTCTTCACTACCTATTGCGTAAGATTACTCTTAAATATTTCAAAAAATACGTTCCAATTACAAATTTCAACAATGTCAGATATATCACTATCGCCTTTTTGATAAGAATAATAAATAATAAATAAATATAAATACGTCTATTTCCAAAAATCAGTTTACATTTTGTTACTGAGTTTTCCCGGTAAGTAGTCAGAGACACTTGTTGTAAGAATAATTGACTCTATTACGTTTAAGTTACAATGGACAGTATTTTGCTACTTTGTCATCTACATCTTTGACATATAGGTCCAGAATGATCTACATTTTGATATTATAATAGTACTAGCTTTTGCCCGCGACTTCGTTCGCGTGGACTTCAGGTTCGTCCCGTCTAGTAGCGCAAAAAATGTGTTTTTTTACGACCTCACATTAGAAACCTCAAAAATTGTAGCCTATATGTTATTCTGATGTATAAGCTATATTGTGGTAAAGTTTCATTCAAATCCATTCAGTAGTTTTTACGTGAAAGAGTAACAAACATCCATACATCCATACATACAAACTTTCGCCTTTATAATAGTAGTAGGATTTGATATAATTCAAGTATCAAGACCTCTCAATCCTAACACACGACCATCACTGTCAAGCTCCACACGATAAGCGTAGGATGCACGATAGTGCGAGCTTAGTTTGTGATGCATGTGTATCAGATACGGAGGTCAACGAACAATGTTTAGATTAAAGCAACTTGCAGACAAGACATAAACCTTTTTTACATCTTGGACTTGAGAAAAAATAAGATGAAACCCGCTCACAGAATATGCCACACTTTTATGTTACGTTACTAGAAAATACAAAACTAATCTTTGTCACAACTGGTTGATAGCTAGTCTTAAAAATTAATTGTTTTTAATAAGAAACATTATACGCCATAAGTAAAGTATGGATGCCTTTTACTGTCAGATCCAAGCGTTGAATGTTCAACATTAGTGCTTTACATATGAATATCGATAAAATCCATCAATAGGATAGCTTAAAATATAGGTTTCAATATTAGACACAATACTAAATACACAATAATAATAAAAAAATATTACCATGGTTTAAGGTCAGTTTTCGGAATAGCTACTTGACTAGAATTGGTAAGGATGTCTCAATAAATAGCTCAGATGCGGGCGTCTGAATCATTATTCTGGCCTTGATCATACCTAATACTTTTTATGAAATGTTGGAGATACCATCAATATCATCGAAACACACAACACTATGCCACAGATTAGTCCCGGATGAGCACCCCAACATACACGCCATAGCACGCACTATTAGCATAAACATACAGATATTTATGTGTTCGAATTATTTCAATGTTAAAGCTTACAGCTAAGTAACTAGAATAACCGTTTTACAAACCTTGATTTGCAAACCGTCTGTATCAGTCTAGCTAAATTTCTAGTAAAATCATTCAGTTATGGGAGCAATGGAAATCGCCATATTATTTTCCGGTAACTACGTCTTAACAACAACTTGTAGGTATTTTCTTTTTTTTATTCATAAAAAAAAGGAAAAACAGGTGATTTATTGAATTAGTCAATAAAATTATAACAGAAAATAATATAATCAAACAGCTTAAAAAGTCGAAAACAAAAGTAGTTCTAGTTTTGATATATTAAAATACGAATTAGGTAACTACTACAAATGCTTGTTATTTGAATGTTATTTAAATTATTGTTGCATAAAATACTCAACTAAAAAGTTTACGTATTTATAATATAAGTATTTTATTTTATTATACCTACACGGATGAGCCTACAAAATATTTTAAGCTCTGATTTAAGGCCTAAGGTGTTAATCGGAATGTTAGAAATAACTCGCAAAGGCGTTACACGCCATATGAATGACGATTTGCATACACTTTGCACTATTGTAGCCGTTTGTGGATTATTTCAATGTTTGTGCCCGTTAAGCCTACACGGCAAAATTGTTTCATGTAAATATTACTATTAATACTTACAAAAGTAATATAAAAAATTTTTTTTAGTGCAAGTGTCAACAAAACTTACTTTGACTTATGTAAAAAAAAAACAGAAGTTTGTTAAATTACCGTTACGGTAGAACGTCAACTTATTAAAAACATTCTATGTTCAGTGATATTTTAACGTTTTTCTCGAAACTAGAAATAATTGTAAGTGAAAATATTGTGTGAAATTCTAGACTCAATTAGGTCGTATTCTAAATCACTAAATATGTGGTAAGAAAGACATCTGAAGAGGATAAACCAAAACTAAATTGAAACGGAAAAAAAACATGGATCAACTAACGAAGTATTTAGTGTATAACAAAACTCCTTTGAGTCAAGATAGTATGGAGTATGACAAGATTAAGATGGAGAAATCAGTGAAGAGAGAAAGAGGAATGTTTGATAAGAGACTTCTCTTGCTTTCTCCTGATTTGGGAAGAAGTTGTGATGGTAAGTTTATTATTGGTACTAAATACAATATATATTTTGGACCTTTAAGTCTCCCGAGAACTGTTGTTGACTATATTATGTTTGTTTTACTTCATGAAGTAAGTATGTAGCCACAGTTTTAGCAGCGATTTCGATTAAATTTTTCACGTACCTATATTATAAATTGACGGGCTGTTTCACAATGTCTTAACACGTTCCGGGACACTATTCCAAACACAAATAGATATTTTATTGTTTTCACGTCTGTAGGCGTTCACTGCCCGGAAATTGTTAATAAGTTCTCATTAGAGTTATTTGCCTATTATTTTATACGAAATGACGATATTTGTATTATCCATTGCTTAGTGTTTATTTGCGATGGTGAAACAAATCCATATAAGCATAAGGTCCATAGTAAGGTGAAGCAGTACCTTCCGCCAATTTCAACATTAATACTCTTACTTAACGAGTATTTAAGCCATCAAGGAACTTGCAAATTGTTCTTCTAAAGGGTTTAATGGTTAAGCAGTTCCTACGTGTAAAACGTTAGTAGTTTGGCCTTCGAACAAGGCGTGACTATAGAGTGATTAAACTCGAACGATCTTGATACTTGATAATCGAAATTGGTTTTGCACGTTCAACTTCTTATAACAAAAGAGTATCTTGAAAATAAGGTTTATACACATTGCGTTACTATGTTAAGTAAAGTTGGACAATAGCAGTAATTCTGAAATACTTTGGACTGTATAGTATAGTGCCTATAGTTGTTTATTTTATAAAACTTTATTGCACTGTGAGTTGTACAATTGGTGGACTTAATGCCTCAGGACCTTATCTACCAGTCAAGCGCTTGAGAAACATTTTCAATATCCTAGTAATATAAAAATTATTTTAAATGCCTTATATGCCAACACCAAACACACATTTACACAAATTGAATTATTGTAAGACTTATTTACCGAAACACGTAACCTTACGTGAATGTTATTAAAATATTACTTTTAAAACTTGTTTCAAAAATTTAACCTTAAAACGGAAAGTTTGCAAAGCAAAGCTTTCTTCAAAACAAAAGCTCTGCTATACAAATTCTGATTCAAATATCAAACAGCTGAGATCTTCCGAGTTCTGCTTATCTTCTCAATTAGTTTGATGAATGCAACGGCGCATGCGATTGGCGCAAGTAACAAAACAATAGCGAAAACATATTTTTTTTATCTCAGTTTTATTCATTATTTCTACTGCAGCTCACCTAGTTAAAGGACAGCCTTCTGCTTTTTTGTTTTGTTGAGTTTATTTTATAAAAAAATAACATATTTTTTGATGCTATGCTACTCACAATATTGGGAAAATATAAAACTTACATGATGCAAAAATACATGAATTTGTCGATAATTTAGGGTCTAGTCCGCACATCTTGTTTGATCAAGTTTTGAAAATACTCATTGTATTTCTCAAGTCTCTTCTATACTCGAGGAACCATCTCATATAGAACATTATCTCCTTTCTGGGCCAGTTAAAACAAGCAATACACCTAGTAAATTAGTTAAATATATTCATTGGAGCATTTTGCCGACGCAGGATGCGGAGTGCAAGCTAAACTGCCATAAATTTTGCGTTAAACATGCGCTTTGTTCACCATCTTGGCGTTTAAAACTAGCGCCACAGTACAAATATCCAGCGAAGTATCTTGTGTGTATTTATCGAGCCATATTTATCTTGATACTACTTAATAGTCCTGGCGAACATTGTTTCCCTTCCTATATGTCCTATTTAGTGTAGCGATGTATCTCAAAAAGCATAAATCGTGAAAATTGTTCCACGAGTCTCAAATTATAAGTGGTGTCACTAACAGGACTATTTTATGCTCATAGATTATATTAAAATGCACATTTAAAGTTTGTTTATTATATGACACCCAGCCTGCATAAGCAAAAAGAAAATTGAAGAAGAAAGTCGCTAGAGGGTGCGTACTTCTGCCTGGACTAGCTCACTCACTTTGTGGACTTGATCTTTATATTACGAGTATCTTTTGCGAAAAAGCCAAGTTGTGTTAGGTTAAGGCTGCGTTTCCACGAGCGTTGTGAGAGATGTGTTGGTTAAGAACCAATAGAATCGCTTCATTTACCTCGCCTCGGTCAGCACAGCTCTGGTGGAAACGGCTCAGCGGAGATAGATTTTTGCGCATACAAAACAAGCGAGGGATGGGTGCGAGGAATATGTGTTGAAAAGGTTTTACCCCCGTCGACACATTTCATAGCTTCGCAACGCATCGTCGCACCACACATAGATAGATATACACACATAGATGCGCATTTGCATAGCTCCGCTACACATCCTCGTAGGCACATTTTCATCGCACAGCTTGGTGGAAACATCCACATATTTTGACAGCACAGATAGACATCCTCGTACGATATATTTCCATCGCACATCCTTGGTGATCGATTTTCAGTTAGAACAAATTATTGACTCAAAATCAAATTTCAAGATACTACAATGCACGGTATTAATTAATGGTAGGTACTCATGTAACCATTGTGCACATTTATCAAAATTTACGTCATCATACGGAGTAGAGATACTGCTTAAAAATATGATGACTGTGACCATTGCATATTTTATAGCGCTGTTAGAGCCACGTTTCTAATTGTTTAAGCGTTTTAACGCAACTCTATTACATTTATTTGAATAAATAGTCGTCAGGGTGCTATCTAACCCCGAAACTTATCATTTTCAGAAGTGTAATGAGAAGGGTTTGTCTGAGGACACACCTAATCAAAAGATATGATAACATGTTTCTTAGAAACTATTATTTAAGAAAAAAAGAAAGGAAGAAAAAAATATTGAAATAACATCACCAACACACACATACACAATATTACACACTAATCACATTTATTTATATGTGTTACACGATTATGCACACTTTTGCTGTATTAACTATTCGAGTTCTTGATTTTGTCTTGACTATATTTTTACAGCTATCTATCTGCTGTCTGTCTATCAATCAGGATACTTTATACTGCAAATCAATACAACACTGCACGAATGCACATACACATTTAAAAAGTAGCCCTTCACATACCGCGCAAAAGTGCATTTAACCCTACGTCTGCACGTGAGGGCCGCAAATGAAAAAAGTTGGCTGCTCGTGTCAACTGGTGAGCCACTAGTAACATCAGAATTGGAGGGGCTAAGAAAAGTACACACGTACTGAAAAATCCGTAAAGCTCTTTCTTAACTTTTTGCGCCTGTATAAATGCAAGTGTTGTGCAATATGTTTTTTTTTTCATTTTCTGGCATATTAACAGTATCTAGGTATTAAAAATACGACTTAGGACTTATCCAAAACCAAATATACAGGGTGACTTTGTAAAAATTGGCAATATTTAAAACTAAGAACCTACTCATGGTTCATATAGTCCTTTCTACATATTAAAATGAAAATCAATTGATATAAATTATGATGAAACTGAGAAAAATCATATTAAACACTTTGGAAATGGCGCATTGCTTCAAATTAAACTTATAAATTATTACAGTTTAAAACTTTGTTTGAGTTTTTTTTTAATAATAATAATATTTTACTCCGCCTAAACAAAAATTGAAGTGATGCTGTACGATTTTAGAAATAATATTTCATATCAATTGATTTTCATTTTAATGTGTGGGATCATGAGTAGGTTCTTAGTTTAAAATATTGCCAATGTTTTCAATGTCACCATGTAGAGCATCATGGTACAACCCTATTAAATCATTCTAGATTATACAAATCATTTGATTAAAAGTGTTAGGTGCATAAATATTATTACATCGTTGATATAAATTTTCTCTATCGAAAAAAGTGTGATCTCACCCTTAGTTTTTCAGTTTGTAATAAAAAGCTATCTTTCTTCCACGTCAAGGTGTAAACTCGTGTGAAGTTAACATTTCAAGACTCATTCATAGACTATATTGTACTGAGGTATGAAATAAGGTTATTGAACTCAAAACTTTTACACTGGTCATAATTTTAAAGGGCGTTGCAATGTTTTCAACTTTTTTTAACTGATAGAGCCTACTCGAGCAATTAATATCATTATTAATCATTCATTTATTCCTCACCATAATCCTTAGTTACAAGATACATGTTCAAAGTTACATTAAACATAAGTACATTTAAACCAAAAGACTATGGTGGGTTGACACCTGAACTAGGATGAATCCTGTATCTCACGTTGTTATTGTAATAATAATTTATTTATCCTATTAATTTTATCCTATTAATGTTATAATTTTGTGAGAATGTTTGGATGTTTGTTAGGTACTTCAAATTCAAATATGCTCATTCTTTGGAATATCACATTGGCGATAACTCTTAAAATTATATTTGGTGAGATCTAAAATTTACGCGGGTGAAACCATAAGAAACTGCTGGAGTAAGTCTAAAGTCTTAGAACTAAGAACCCTATTTTTTAAGTAGGTTAAAACAAACAGTTTCCGCCCTAATCCTAAGCCTTGAGGAATGTGCTAACTACAATTTTAAGGCAGCGTTAAGTCATCGTTTGAGTCTTACTGTTTTCTTGAAGGTATTTTCAGTTTGGGTAGGCATAGCGAAGTTTAGTTGCGTTGCAGGCTTTGTGAATATGGAAGATGGAAATAACAAAAAAAGTGGTAAGTGATAATCTAAAAAATTGTGTACTTGACTGTCATTATACATAATATTTGGAATATGTTCTAGGACGTTAGAGTATCACATAAACATTATTCGTGTCCATGATCCAAGCATTGGATCTTTATTTTGAGCTAAAATAAAGTATACATTTTCTATTTACAGTCACATGACTGTAAATAGAAAACCGAAATCGGTATGTACCTATGCTATTTAAATTATTCTCATGCATAATATTAATAAAACTGCAGAACACTTAAACATTTTCCATTTACTTTGGATGCAAATAGCGCACAGCGTAGAAAGCTCTAGAAATAAGTCGTCGATATTTTATTGCACTATTTCGATTTCAATCCGGAACAAACTGTAAAAACACAAATAACTCATATAAGTTCCAATGGAAATTCAACAGATAAAAACGTCGACGAAATAAATCAGAATCGAAAACAATTCCAAATGCCAAGTAGTAACGGTCTTTTTAAAAATCGAACCCGACGCCATTTTGAAATATGGCCGCCACACATTATTGCGGGTACACACGAACTTTGCGCCGGGAGTGTCAAGACGTAGTTCAATCTATACAGCCGTTTCACCGAAGAGGTATTATGTTATCATCATTAAGAGCCATATAACAGTCTGGAGATTCTCAGATTTTACCAAATTTATCAATGTGTGTGTGCGATTTTATATGTCCGGGACACAAAAAAATGTTAACTGTAATTAAACAATTTTGATACTTTATCTCTAGGTAGTAGGCTATGCGTATGATGAACACAGAAAATGATGGTCTTATAAAAGTCGATGTGATAAATTAATGTTATACCAGTTTTTTGTATTTAAAATACCTATTACGAATACAGTGAATACAGTTTGGAATCAGTTCATAATCTTTTGATAATTATATAACTAAATTCACAGATTTAAACACAAACGTACAGTTATAATAACGTAAAAAACTTACAGCATAGAAAAAACGAAATGCATCCAAAGGGTAAAGACATATAGAGGCGGGTAACACGCACTGACCTGCAACGACTAACCAGTGTTGTGCCGTGTTGGCTATTTCATGGAATTGAAATGCTTTATAGAGACTTTTCCGACTCAAGTCTTGATTTGAATCTTGTTTTAAAACAATTTTCTAGTGTCAGTCGGTCCTTATTTGGATTGTTGTAACGAATTTCTTAAATATTTCGAGATTAAAAATAGATGACTTGGCACATCACTAGTCAGTCGGTACAGGTTGGTACCGGTTATCTGCCTCTTTATGTCTTCACCCAAATCGTGACTTCTCAGAGTAGGTATTTTTTTACGAATGTAAACTCCACGAGAAACGGGGACTAAGGGTTATTGGTGGATGATGCCATTGGTTCTGCGCTTGATCTACCACGTGTCATACCAGCTGGATGCTATGAGGATTTATTTACACATAAATGCTTTTTAGTGTAACGCTGTTCTTTGATATGATTTTTATTTTGATATATGAAATATGTCACAACAAGTTATTATAGCTGACATTCAGAAAATGTAGTTAAGAAAATTTCGATCAAGATTTCAAGTATTTCATGTATAACAGATGATAAACAAGATTATTTTTATTTAATTATTTGGTTTACACCGGTATTATATCATTTTGTCCATATACATTTTTAAATAATGAAATATTATATGAATATGGACTTGAATAGAACCATAGAACTTCATGGCATTTGCGTACAATTTCAATACAGGTTCATATTAACTACATACACATCACATGAAACGCTTCTATTTAAACAAGCGTTTTACTATACAAGTTTATAGTTAGGTTGTGGTTGTAGATTGTGGTAGAAAGAAAAGTAATGTTAAATAAGCAAAATATTGCCCTATATATTTAGGTTTAAACCATTGAAACACTGTTACTAGCGTATGGAATTAATGCCATGAACAAGTCCCACACAGTATGGAATTGACGCCAATGGCCAATGGTATGTACGTACAAGTGCGTATCAAAGGTTGTGGAACTAAATAACGCCTATATACGGTCTATATTAAGAAAAACTGACCTTTTACTTTTTGTCGTCCGTTTATTCTTATTCAAAATCCAAAGCACGAATGATGTAAGAAAATTAATAAACTTACTTGTTTACTACTCAAAGTCAAATACTTAAAACAAAAGCCCTTATTTGTCTTCAATTTTGTTGGGTTAATGGTCACTTCACCACCATACTATTTCAATAAAACCGACTTCAAAAACAAAACACATTAAAAAGTCTTAAATAAACTCTTGAAAGGACTCCATTTTAGGCAAACCATTTCTTTTTGGAGTCGATGCCCAGATAGATGTCGCTTAAGATGGAACTTGAGAGAGCCCATGCGATGGCACTGACTTCAAAAAGAAATGGTTTGCCTAAATTGGAGTCCTTTGAAGAGTTTAGACTTTTTAGTGAAAAAAAAAACTTCGACCACAGAAAACTTTGCTTCATATCCAGCCTCGGCGCGCCCCAGCCCTGTTTTATAATAACTTAAGGGGTAAGAGGTAAATACCAATTCAACAAAGTAAATATCATGAAAATCGGTCTACCGTTGTTGAACTATAAAGTAGTGTTACTGATATTACTTTATTTTATATAAATAAGGTTATTATTTGCAACCCCATACATATTATGCAATAGAATTGGTACTATTGCCTATTCTTGGCCTTATTAATTCAGTATTTGTCTAAAATTGACATTTAACTGTTTGGTGATAGAAACAGTTTGCTCATCTTATACCACAATTTTATTTTGTAGACAATTTTTTATTATTACTATTTTTGTCGATAATTTTGGTCCTAGTATCTTTTTTTTTTTATTTAGTATGGGTTTGCTCTTGACTCCAGACCAAGCCAAGTGCGACTAAGACGGAGTCGAAGATGGAACGAGCTCGCCCAGAAGAAGCCTGTTCACTCTAACGTTGAATAGATTCGTTTTATCTGCACATTTTGTATGATCAAGTTTCGAAAATACAAATTATATATGATAAAAGATCTTCGTTATAACTCATGAACCTCTTGAAATAGTCGCCATACATATAAATCTTTCTTGTTTATAGTATTAATAAGGATTCCTTTCTATGCAAGTTTACATAACATTGATTAATCATTTAAATGCAACTACTAATCGATACAAAAGAACGAATACTTTTTTGTTATAATTAGAGACCATCGACGATCCAAATGCACTATGGCTTTATGCCTGTTGCATAAAGCCTCAAAGCGAATTGGTCACCGTATAAAAATTGTGCAAAGCGTGATATTTTCAAATTTGGAATTAGTATCATACACGAAATAAAAGAGTAGCAGCGAAGACAACGAGCGACACACCCTTCCCCTCCGAGCGCTCGGCGCTGTCTGTCAAATTTCGATCGAAGATGAATGTTCATGACAGCTCCAAATCTCAAATTTATAGGTTACTTTAGTAAGATATTTTGAATATATTGCACAAGATAAAATCAAGAATTTAGATGCTAAGTCAAAGATAGGAACCTCTATAACATTGTTTTATCAAATGACACGAATAAGTGCAATGTATCTCAGAGATAATCGCCTGTCTTTAGGTGCGTATTTTATGCCAAAACATGGTTTCAATTTTGTCTTCATTTGGAATAACCAGAGCGATAAATAAAAAAAACAGAGTCAACACCTTGTATACGAACGTAATTCCCTTCAAGTTTATGTTATTTCGATAGCTGATGTCAACAAGTGATCTAGAAGAGTGCGCCAGAAAAACCGTCAATTTGGCTTCTATGATTGCAAATTACAGACATTTTAAAGATTGAATCAAAAATTCAGAGTCGACATCTTATGGAGATAGTTCATTTCTACACAATTCATTCAAAAAAAATAGTCAGTTTAGTCATTTTTGGGGAGAAATTTTCATTTGAACTTTGTTAGAAGGTAGGTGACAGCAGCCTTAAGACCTGTGGCTTTTGTAGTATAAATAAAATAAAATAAGAGGCTTTGTATTATGCTACTATAACTATGAACATTATACCGACTAAAGAAGGGAGTTTATATAAACATCAATTCATTTGAAAATCTTCAATTTTCGTTTATTTTTAATGAGGTCTCGAACTTGATACCTACTTATGTGGTTTTAGAGTATTTTTTTTTTCATAAAAAAAAGTATTATAACACATTTCTCTTATTTCAGCCATTTTTAGGGTTCCGTACCTCAAAAGGAAAAAACGGAACCCTTATAGGATCACTTTGTTGTCCGTCTGTCCGTCCGTCTGTCAAGACCCTTTTTCTCAGGAACGCGTGAAGGTATGAAGCTGAAATTTATATCAATTACTCAGGTCTACTGTCCCTTGAAACTGTGAAAAAATCAAACTTCTAAGCCAACGCAATCAAAAGATACAGCCGTTTATGCCGCAAATTTTCGACACTTGCAAGGGAATCAAAACCTACAGGGTGCTTCCCGTGAACTCAGAATCTTGAAATTTGGTACGAAGCAACGTCTTATAGCATAGATAAAGGAAAAATTACGAAAACCATAAATTTTTAGTTAAATCACATAATATATATTTTTTTAATAATTTTAAACTTACTACCCATTTCCTCATAAACGCGTAGAGGTATTAAATTGAAATTCATACCAAATACTCAGGTCTATAATACCTTTAAGCTGTAACAAAATCAAACTTCTATGTCAACGCAATCAAAAGAAACAGCAATTTAAGCTGCACATTTTGAAACTCGCAAGTACTCGCAAGGGAATCAAAACCTAAAGTGTACTTCCAGTCGACCTAGAATCTTGAAATTTGGCATGAAGCAACGTTTTATAGCACACATAAAGGAAAAATTCCGAAAACCTTAAATTTTTAGTTACATTACAAAATATATATTTTTTTAATAAATATAAACTTATTACTTTTTTCCTCATCAACGCGTCTTGCAGGTTTGTACGGAACCCTCGGTGCGCGAGTCCGACTCGCACTTGGCCGGTTTTTTTTTGTAATATTGTTAACACCTCAGTATTTTTTTTTACTCTGAACACCTATCAAATAAAAGGAAATGCAATGGCACGTCATACCAGGCGGTCAAGAGGAAGGCAAACAAGAAAATAATGCCAACTACTCTACCAAAAAGAGCGATTCTTTCATGTTTAAGAAGAAGAAAGTTTTTAGTCTCATTGCGACTTGACTGGCTGTTTTCAAATGAACTGTGGGGTCTAAAAATAAAAGATTAATTCCCTATAAGGTCGGAAGGTGGCATGTC
Organism: Pyrausta aurata; assembly: GCA_963584085.1. Classification (NCBI taxonomy): domain Eukaryota; kingdom Metazoa; phylum Arthropoda; class Insecta; order Lepidoptera; family Crambidae; genus Pyrausta; species Pyrausta aurata. Next base: position 1,498,661 of record OY757254.1, on the reverse strand, counting down.
TTTAATCTGCCAACGTGACGTAACGGGCAAGCATGGAGGCGGATTTATTAGTTTTATTACGTCTAGTTTATTGGTTCGCGTTAAACAGTGAAAGGGAATCTATTGTACTGGCGAGACCACATTTTATAACGGCGACGTATAACGACGTGTTATTTTTTACTAAGCGACCTTGTCGGAGGTGTTGGATTTATGATTAGTGATGATTCGGTTTTCAGTTGATTTTTAGCACTTATATCTTAAACATAAGGACGTCGCGTTTGGTGTATTGGTTAGCGCTCCTTACTATTACGCCGGCCGTCGCGGGTTCGAACCCCGCAAGGGGCAAATGTGTGTGTGATGAGCACGAACATTTGTACCTAAGTCATGGATGTTATATGTATTTAAGTATTTATGAGAGACGCCCTCGTCATAATCGTTGTCTGGTACTTCGTAACACAAGGAAGATAACTCCTTACCACGAAACCAGACAATTGGTGTGTTGTCTGGCGCATATATTCATATTTATTTATAATAGGTACTAGATTGGCTTGGTCTGGAATCAAGAAAGAGGCAACAAATTACAAATTAAAGTCCAATATTTTGTATAATTGCAAAATATTATGATGGCAAAAAATAATAATAAATAAATATTAGGTTTCATAGCAAATTGTGAACTTAAACTTACTATTTCTTATCCTTAGTATCTAACCCCAAGAAAGCACATCAAAAACAAATGTTTAAAAAACTCTAATAAAGTTCACTGATGTTGAGCATGCAGCCATTAATGAAGCTTAAAAAGCAATTATATGAGCTATTCTAACTAATTTAACATTGACATACACACAACCTTGATTTTCTTCGAAACCCCTAGCACAGCAGTCTATCGTGCCTTCACAGCTTTAGTTAGCACGTAAACATCACATACTATATGTAAACTTGACTGCATCTACACTTGCAACAGCATTTTCAAACCACCACCTCTGAGGTTTGACGTGTGGTGTCAAGACCACCGCTCCAGCATTCACCTTAAACCCTATTTAGAACCCAATAAGGGTTGATTTTGAAGTGCGGAATAGCAAAACCAGTGCATTTGATTGCTGTTTTGATGGACATTTGCAGTGATATTCGATTAAGTACTAGATTGGTTAACGTTGATACAGTTGACGCTGCAATTTGCGAAACGAATGTGAAACTGAAAATAGATTTGAATTAGTTCCAGAAAGTGCTAAACAATAACTTGGATAAACATTTTAAAATTCAGGCAAGTTTTAAAAGGTATTTTGAAAAATGCTTCGTTTGGCGCGTGAAGGAGCTCCTACTCCTCATGTAGAAGGTTTGTTTTCATTTTTTAATATCACCCATAACTTACTATGAAAATAAAATAAATTCAAATGTTGAACAAAGTCCACAAATATTTATGTTTACTTGATTGAATTCCTACAGCTTAGGTAGTTTTACATTTTTTTCCAAGGACACCTCTAAACCAGAATGGCCCAGTACAAATTCAAGACGCTAAAAAAAATCATTTTATTAGCATATTTGACAGAAATAATAAATCGATGCCAGCGCACCTAATTAAAAAACAATATTCCATTTATTTATCATATAGCTTTAATCGTAACTTAACGTGGATTTCAAGTGAGAATATAATGTGATTATTATGTAAAGTCTAAAAATAAAAGATAGTAACAAAAAAAAATACAAATTTTTAACATTCTTTAACTCTACAGCTACTCTCCAAAAAAACACCCCTAAGCTTAAAAATCTGATTATTTGCTATTCAACTTTCATCAAATTGAAGAAACCTACTTGCAGGCAATACAATAGAGCAGTATGCATAACCTTCAGCCAATAACCAAGCTAAAGTGAATTCCATCAAAGCACTGTATTGGATTCAATAGACGGTAGCAAGTCACGAATAGAATTACTTGTAATGCAGCACATTTCACACTACGGTCTTGTAGCGAGAAGGCGTTATTCGTATTGTGATAGCCAAGTGGTGACGGATACGCGTATCAGAGGATCATGTTTAAAAGTGGGTAATTAAGAACTTTTTACGATGTGAAATTGATGGCCGTTGGGCAGAAAAGTTTTAGGTTGGAGACCTAGGACGCAGCGTAGGACTTCCACTGACAAGATAGACAGACGACCTTGTAAAAATCGCAGGATCTCACTGCATGCAGACTGCTTGAGATCGGTCGCTGTGGAAAACCGTTGGGAGGCCTATGCAACATTTTCAACACCTATGGGTTGGCTGGAAGAGATCTCTTTTAGGGATAAGCCTACCTTTGTTCACATTGTGACTTCATGTATTTTCTGTACAGCTTAAAAGTGCAATAAAGAATATATGTTTAGCAGTGGACGTCTTTTCGCTGATAATGATGATGATGATGAGTACTGTTGTGATAGAATACCTACATTATCTGACAATAAGTTATTGGTTTTTGTTTTCAAATTTTAAGTCATCGTAATACATACTAAACATGGGGAATGATTATACGTTACAAAAGGAACTCCATCAACAGTAAATTTTTCATCCTTGTAATTGTACCGGTTTAATCCAGTTCACATAAAACAGTATCGTCTTTTAATTAAAATATTATATTTATTTAATATTTTTATATCAACATGAACTTTTAACCAAGAAACATGGAATTACTATATCACTTACAATAAGGGGCTTTAATCTTAGCTCATAGTGATTGCACTTTTCTTGGTCCTTCTTTCGATATTATTTTTTCAAAACACTGAAATATATAAACTTATATTTCTGGTTTGAATAAATTTGTTAAACGTTGAATATTTCTCGTTGAATTAATAATCGGCCAAGCCATTTAAGTGGATGCCGATAATGGATGCGTTTATTGAACTGCCTAGGCATTCAATTAACTGGCTGATTTAACCAGATGGATGCGATAGATAATTATAGTGTCATTAAAAGTAGTGAAAAAGATTTACCAAATACATAAATATAAAATATAACAACATATCGATAACAATGCTTATGATAATTTGGTTGTACTGTCTCACTCTACTTACATAATTGAAGTACTTGCCACATGACGTTACATATTTTCATGAGTATATTCCTAAAAAAAATGTTAGTAAAATGTCACAAATAAAATAGAATAGCATCAAAGTATTTCCTTACAAATGATAACCCTCCCGATTGTTAAAACAATAATGCAAAACCATCGTGCTCTCCCACAACGAATTCCAATCGCAAATTCTCATGACTGGATGAGCTGAAGTGATTTCAAACCTATTCCACGGACGTTTAACTCGATAGACGAGAGTCACGAATGAAATACTTGTAATTCAGAGCGCATTTCACACTCCCACTCGGCAGCGGTGAACGTTTTGTTTTCACACTTTGAAAACTTTCCATCAGTTGAAGTTTGCATTTGTTCGAAATGCGTACCGGTTTGGAATTTTTATAGCTTCGCCTTTCAGTGGATCTTTATCGTTGAGTTTCTTATTCTTTGTAGGTTTTTTTGTTAATCTCAAAGTAGTGTCAGGTTACGAGTCTATCAAAGTTGGAAAAAAAAACTTTGTCAAGTTTCTGAAAACAAATTTGTTCAAAATCAAGTTTCATAATTTAAAATGTTGTTACTAAATACTTCAATAAGCGCGAAATTTGTAAAATATCTAACAATTAGGTACAATTAGATTACTCTCACTAAAAACGACAAAACAATGTTATTATTTGATTTCCTAGAAAATGTAACACTGAATACTCGTTGTGATGATTAATTTTATTCTAATTACATTCTGAAAACAATGGATTTCCTTTATTTAATCCCCGTCCATAACTCAGAAGGAACTGATCGAGGAAAACAAAACGAATTTTATTTTCTTTTATAATAATTTTTCATGTAATTTTCCATAATAAATTAGTTTAGTTGCCAACTTTGCTGAAGTCATTAAAAGTGTGTTACTTTAAAAGTTATAAAACTTTGTGTACCTTAGACTGGACCCTAGTTTCAGGTTACGTATATTTTCCTAAGAATTTTTCAAGAAACCTTGTCATTATACTTCGACTGGAATTGAATAGGGCAACCAACAATAGGACTTTTCAAGGACTTGTTATATTTGAAGACTTAAGTGATGTTGAGGAAAAGTGTGCTGGGGACATCGCAAGAGGAGTTTTATGGTTGGAATGCTTTCATATTGTTATGTTTTATTAGTTTACCCTCACGTATGTGTTTATCAATATTATTTTGTCATTCTCTTGTTTATTCTACCACTGGTGGCCGATGGATGGCTTATGCCACTGAACCCCAAAAATATTTCCACTTTAACCCCAAAACGTTATAGGAACGATTATAATTCTCAATGAATGTAAAATTTCGAGAACAACAGATTTTGGGGTTAAGTAGCACAAGCCCAATGGATCCCTAAGCGTTTCAGGAAATGGTGCATTGGATACATTTAATGTGAAATTGAATTATACTTTAAGGTATTTCCTAATGACGGAAACTTACTTCACTTAAATAATGACTTGTTAAATTATTTTGAGTGGAACATTTTATTGCTTATAACTAGCGAAAGTATTCCGTTCATTTATAAAAAAAAACATAACTACAAGTAAAAGGTAAAATTTATTTCTTTCAATTCAGTGGTATGAAAATACTTTATGCATAGTTTATTTTAGCAATTGTACAAAATGTATAACAACGAGAGTTCTAACTTTTATTTTAGACATCACATGAGACTACACAGACATACGGGGATTAACGCGATCGCGATAAACATAATTACCTTATATTATTATTAATAATCCCCGTATGTCTGTGTATTTATAATGCAACGCGAAAGTTTAAAAGTGTTTATCACATGAGACTTTTATTCAAAATTTATGTAATGAGCTCACATAAAATCTGTAAGCCCTTTAAACAGATACAGATGCCAAGTGACAAAAAAGTGAAAATAAATACTACAAACGTCATATACTTACGTTCGTAGTTTTTTTAATACTTTGATTGAACCTCCTCGCACCTAGCCTAAAATTTGGGTTGCGTCGACGAGATCTGCATAATATTTGTATCACCTCCTTAACTTTGAATACTGCTGGTTAGCAGGAAAACATGTTATTATACCAAGTAGAAATACAATTTTATACATCGTTCGTCTGATCGTAATGCATACTCATGTGGCACAAGTACATCTGGCTTTCCAGCAAATTATGCGGTATTGTACCGCGACAATACGAGGGTCTGAGCGCGACAGATTTGGAGGACTTTTGCATGAGTCACGGTTGTTAGCGAGGGACTGTGTTAGAATAGAACCGGGATAGAGAAGTGGATATTGACGTTGTGTTTATCCTGTACTAGCGTTGTTATTTTTTTAAAGAAGTTTCCTGATACCTAGTTTCTTCTTAAAAATGAGAACGGAACGTTATTTCTTGCAATATTGGGAATTTGACAAGGCTATTTTGTAATGTTGAAAAAATGAAAAAAGTTATTAGCTGCCTTGTTTTAAGTCTCAAAAAAGTATAATTCATTTATAAAAAACGGAACCCTTATTACGGAACATTAACGAATAACGGAACACTTTGTTGTCTGCCCGTCTGTCTGATTGTTCGTAATACCATTTTTCTGAGGAATGTGTGCAATTCATATCCAATGCCAATGCTATCAAAAAAATCTTCCGATTATGCCGCAAATTTTCGCCACTCATTCACAAGAAAATCAAAACCTATAGGGTACTTCCCGTGAACTCATCATCTTAAAATTTGGTACGAAGTAACGTCTTTTAACACAAATAAAGGAGAAATCGCGACAAGCGTACATTTTTTGTAACATCGTTCAATAAAAATATGTTTGTATGAAACCCTCGGTGCGCAAGTCCGACTTGCACTTGGCCGTTTTTTTATGTTTAAGTTTATATATTTTGCGTTGTTCTAGAGAGAGTACTTTATGCTCGAAACAAACTGCTGGTTGGAGCAAGGCCGGCTGTTGTCGGAGGAAAGCCTATCACTGATGAAGAGGCAATCGTAAGATTTATTTCTAAGAGATATCATTTTCTGAGCAAGTTCAAATGAGATTATTTCAAATTTTAAAATTGAGTAAATTAATAGCTACCTAAAAATTGAAGTCATTTTTAATAAATTGCCAGTATTAGGCTGAGAAGAGTAAGAAGTAAGATTCTTGTGTAGTAAAAAAAGAAACCGATTAAATTTACACTATGTACTTGGTAGCTAGGTATGTAAACCTTCTAGGTTACCTAGGTTTTTAGGCAATAGATTCCAAAAAGAGACTTTATGCATATACTGACTGTATGCATTTGGTATGTAACTTCTATGTATCATCTTTGCTTTTCTTCCCAGGAGCTCCGCCTCATATCCTTCGGGACAGCCGCCTGCCCACCGCGAGGCGAATGGGTCCGGACCCCTCTCGTCATGAGGTCCCCCGACCAGCCACTAGGATATGGCTTAGCTGCTCCCCGCAACGGGTGCCGGTCGCTGCTGTCAGCGCTGCAGGCGCACGTCATCAAGTGGCTGCTGTTCGATTCAAGGCCCCAAACTAAAGATGCCAAGTCATCACTACCGCCTGAGACGTGAGTGTTGTTTTTTTGCTAATCTGTAGTCAGGATGACAACTGACGACGAAAATTAACAGCACCAGCAGATAGTAGCTGACAGCTGCTTTCAACGTGCAGTCCATCTGCCGCTGACGAGCCGTAGAGCATGGCTGTGTTGGTCAAATTTTAAGCAGAAGTTTGCCAACGTTTTTGTATTGTGATAGATATAATATTATTACCAGCCCATTTCCTCCCAAACACTTCGCACCCAAAATTAAACAAACCATTCGAACAATCGCACTAGACCGACCGAACATGCCGTTCCCGTAAAATACTGGCCGATTGCACTGGTCATAATTTAAATAAACACGGGGGACTGGTTAGACCATAAAGTGGCCGTTTTAAGTAAAATATCGTCGGATGGTGCATAGCCCAGATTTATGCCGAGGCACGCGGGGCGGAGTTATGATCGGCGTTTTGAAGCTGCGTCGTGTGCCTGCGCTGCTAGTGAGGGCTATGTTGAGCAACGACTTTGGAACGATAGAGAAAATATTTTGTCCAACGAATCTCTTTTATCTCATTAATAGTAGTCAAAGAATAACTGCAGAGTTGATAGATAGTGAGCCTTGACTTTAAAGCCATTATGGTTCATCATACTCCTGGAACAAAGGGACGATATAAGTTTATTCGTTTTGAAATTTTTTCGTTTCTGCTGGGGTAATGTTATTAATTGCTGAGCATCGTAATAATGTTCTATGTTCATGAGAAGTTTTTCTTAGGGTGATTCAATCATCAAAAAAAGGAGCTATTAACATGAACTGAAAACATAGGCTCAACGATTTAAGATACTGATTATATCAGTTAAAGCTAAAGATTCTGAATAGCTGAGTGTAAACCTTTTTTCTTGTAAAATAAACGTTTAAATAAGTTTCTTGATACCTATGTATTAACCAAGAAAGAAGATTTTCTTATCTCGTTCCTCCAAATAAACGCACTACACACTTCAGCATAGTTTGGAACTTGGATCGTTTGTTACATCCAGAGGTATGAGTCTGAAAGCGAACTCTTGTAATTTTTATTCAGTCACCGAACACAATAACTACTCTTATCTATAAAACACCTTCGCAAATATTGATGTTGTAGCTTTGATTAACTACATTGTGGATATTGTATGCAATAGCAGGACTTTTAGGAACCACTACGGATGGATGCTGACACGGTGACATATTATCAAATACGAAAGAGTTATGAAATCGTTAAAAAAATCGCATGCTTTTTTTTGTACCAGGTATACACATGTTAAACATCTGCATGCATATCGGATGTTTGTGCGTACATACTTTGATTGCTATGAAGCGTTTACATTGCTACATAGGCAAGTTAAAAAATCTGACTAATGAATTATCAGTTAAACTTTTTTTTACCAATCTTTTGCGTTTTGTATTTGTGCAATATTGTATTGTTAATCATCGAAGTGTTGCGGTAGTAGCATCGCTACAAATGGATTCTATACGTGATTCAAATGGACTGGAATAGCTTTGTTTTGATACTGGAATTTGTATTTTTAATTGCCGGCTTTTTCGTGCCATAAAAGTTTTATCGGTGATTGTTTTACAGGTCATATAATCTTCTGAAAGAAACCCTTCACAATTGAATATATAAAGCCATACAGTATATTTTTGTATCCATTGTAGCTTTGATTGCTAATATTTTCACCTGTGGTTTTCAAGTTCGAGGCTTCTACAGTAATATAACTTATCAGGCATGTTTATTTATTTTAGGAAAATCTTATTTTGCAACTCGTAAAAAGATACATGCCATGGTGAAAAAAAAATTAAAATTATTTTTTTCTTGTGCTTTCTATCACGTACTTTAAAAAAAATGCCTTATTTTACCAGTAGTTGTATCAGTGCATACAAGTGCTTGGATCGCAGAATGCAGAATGATTAACGCTCAGGGGTTTTTGGCGGTTTAAATTCTTAAGGTTTAAAATGATTCTTTCAGCTACCTCCGACCCTCAGAAGAGCGTCAAGAGGAGGCTCTATGGCGAGCCTGCAGCGAGGTCATCTGGCGCTGTGCTGGCGGATTCAACCCTCAAACAGGAACTGAACCTAAGGCAATCGTGGCACTGCCCAGCGAGACCATTTACGTGCAACACACCTCGCAGTATTATCAAGATGGGATTACTGAGAAGGTAGTTGCTTGATTAGTATAGTTGATTTTCTTTACTTATACGGGGTGTCCAGAAAGTCAAGGTTGAACCAAAACCAGGTGATAGGCTAGGTGACAGTCAAAAGCGAAAATAAAAAATAAATATACTTTTTAAAGCAACCATTTGCCTATTTTAGTTATCGCTTTTTCTAATGCGTTTAGCGTACCTATATCAGAATGCCCTTTAATAATAAAAATTAAGCTGTCTCTAACCGACTTCAAATTAGGAGGAGGTTCTCTTACTTACATACAAACACACGTTACTTTGTCATATCAAAATACGAAATGACTCAAAGATATTTTGTTTTGGATATCGGTACTTATTTACATTAACACGCAAATAATTGAAGCTGTATTTATTGCAAGCTGCACATGTTTGAGTTGAAAAATTTGGAGGATCTGCAAATATTTATCAAGCGTTATTTGTATTTGGTAAGTTATAATATCTTAAGATTTCTTTAAACCTTTTACCTATTTCTGTAAACCGCTTCATTGAGACTTTGCCTGCAGGGCACAGGGGCGCGGGGGGAGGCGAGATCGGGTGTATCCGCGCCGCCCGCACCTCTCACGCAACCCGCTTTCGTCTCCCCCCGCGCCCCTGTGCCCCGCAGGCGAGGTCATAATTTCGCGGTCTACCTATAATAAAATTGATTTTCTTATATCACCAAAACACTTATTGATTGATATTTTTTTTCAGTTCCAAGCTGAAGATGGCTCTGGAGCTTTACTTTTGCTTTACTCAGTAATTTTATCACGAGGAGTTGAAAAGTGAGTTCACATAAAAGTGTAAATATTATAGGATCAATTAGAAAAGAGTTCAACGCCATGTTACCATCATGTCATGTCATTTATGTCTAATTTTAATCGATCATTAGAACTTTACCCTGAACACGAATATTAATTATAAGCTTTCATAAGTTCAACAAGTCATTGCACTCTTCTTTTTAAAGACATTGAACCCTATTTAATTAAAATATAATTTATTCCATAACTTTTGGTCTCAATTAAAATATCAGGGTTCTTTGTTATATTGCCAATTATAATGAGAAAAGAAACGGTAATCTCAGCGTTTTTCTTATTTCAAATTGGTAGGTACAGAACAGAGAAATATCATAATTCAGGTAACTGCCTCGGTGGCGCTGCGGTTTGAGGGTCGCTTTTTAAAATGACGGCTGCGCCGGAGGTCCCGGGTTCTATTCCCGGGTCGGGCCGAAAATATGTACCTGGATTTTTCTGTTCAGAAATTCTCAGGGTAGCCCGGAGTTCGGAAGTTGGCGGAGTTTCACCCCCGTGCCTCAGAAAGCACGTAAAGCCGTTGGTCCTGCGCCTGACCTCTCTCCAGTCGTGTCAGATTGCTGTCCCATCGGGCTATGAGAGTGAAAGGAATAGAAAGTGCACCTGTGTTTGCGCAAACACTTTTGCACTATAATATGTCCCGCACAGTCGGTTAGTCGTTGTGACTGGCCACCGTAGTCAAAATCGGCTAGGAGGACTATTAGTTATTCAAGGCCGACTAACTCCTTATTTCTCTTCAGCATCAAGAAAGATTTGGACGGCAAGCTGACTCATCTGGTATCAGCACAAGTGGAAGGTTCGCTCAATGTGGTCACCCTTCTTCTAACTGGTAGAGCCACTCCGTATTTGCACAACGGTGTCCTGTATGTTGGCGACGAGGATCATTACGTAAGACATAGAAAACAGAAAATTTACATCATTATTTATTTAAGTTACATCCAACATGTTGTAATTTGAAGGGCATAAGGCTAGATTTTCAGGGTCAGAATGGGCTAAAATAAGTAATACCTTACAAATTAATAATTCAAATGTGAAACGTCATTTTTCATAAAGTATTGAACAGATAAAGTTAACCAAAACTTATAAGGACATTGTGAAACAGTGAAGTTTAAAAGTGTTCATTGTGAAACATGCCGTCAGTGTGTAAAAATTTGTCAAGTCTTTGTTTGCTTCTACCTTCTTTTAATTACTTAAACTGTATATCTGTTTTCAGGCTCTACCCCAATTTGGTATCCTCTCAAGAAGCCCCGTAGGGTTGCTGGTTTGGTACGGAGGCGATGAAAGCGGCAAAGTCAATCTGAACAAGCAGTACCCAGGTTCCAGGTTGAAGACCCCAGCTCTACCGATTTGGGTGACCAGCTGCTCCGGCCATTTCGGGGTTCTGTTCAACACCAATCGTGAATTGCTGAGAAATTATCATGCTGAACGAAGGTATTGAGGTTAAACACCTAATATTTTCCTATTTCAAATCCTTGTTTTATTTTTAAGGCCTTTTTATCTAAGACTTTACATTATTTTTTCATTTATTTATCATATAAAAATACAGTTAAGTACATTAAATTAACACTAATAGCATTCAATAAACCTATGAGGTTTGTTGTGACGAATGTCGTGATAATCTACGACGTTATAAGTTTCTTTAAAAAATGAGTTTTTAAACTTAGATTTTACATTACACGGTTTAACATTTTGAGTAACGCAAATCCGGCAGATGCCGATGCAGATGCAAAGTACACAAAAAAAAAACCACGTAACGATCTCGTACGCGGTTCGGATCATAAACGGTATCGTAGTTCGGTTCTGGACGGCATTACACGCGGTTTACACTTATTAATCACTTATTGCGATGCAAAGCGAAAGTTCAATTTATTTTAAAAGTGAGAGTCGCCTTATGAAGTTCTTTTGAACAATAAGCCAGTACCCAACTGGTACAAAAACCGTTTTAAATGTAATTAAGAAGACTTATTGGTCTCAAAAGGCCGTAGTTTTCCCTATATCAGTCTTGGGTATAATGTATTATAAAATTATGTGTTTTTACCTACTTCAAAAAAGGTTTTTTAAGTAACTTTTTAATTATTAGGTTTGACATCCACTACTACACATGTGGCGGCTGTAATGTCCTTCTCAACGTAGACACGCGTGCCCACGACGAGTCCGCCAGCACTTTGAGAACCGATGACATCAGCGCTACTCCGCTGGAGAAGCTTATTCATACTAAGTATGTGTATGTTTTCAACATGACTTTTACGCATCAAAATCGGTTTGGCAATTGTGGCTTGGTAGTATTAAGAAAGCTCCAAAATTAGTGCATATTAGGCAGTAAATTATTTTGAAAGCACTGACAAATGATATGATTAAACACTATTGATATTGAGTTCATTATTTTTATTACTGAAAGCAATGCATGCTAGCGCTCACTCTGGAAGAGTGCAATCAAGTCACGATCGCATTCAAATGAACTAGACCTAGTTCTATCAGAAAATAAGGCCGGTTGCGTGATCGATAGTTTTTTTAACTAAAGGTTAAAAGTCGTTACATTGAATATTAACAATTATGCAAAAATAGGCAACCGAACCTATTGTAGAACAGATCTGAGTTTGACAACCAGTGATCAGTTGCTTATTTATTTATTCAATGACTTTATTGCACAAATTTATTGTACAAATGTGGACATAGTGCTAAAATCATTATCTGCTAGTCAAAGCTTTTGGTCATTGCAGAAAGATGGCAAACGGGTTCAGTGAAAAGGCAGTGCTCTTCTTAGTTCTAATCATCTAAAACGATCGCGCTTTTGCGACTGTATCTACATTCGCGCTTTTGCTTTTAATTCCTAACACTACCTACATTACAATCTGCAATACGTTACCACAAAAAAGTGTATTTTTCCACCTATCTCCCTCGCTCTGTCACTTCAATACACACAAAGATACATAGCCCACAATTTATGGTCTGCTTTGTTATGGCCCATTCGACGCACCTGCGAGTGTGGTAGATAACCCCGATCGATACTACCTGCGAACGAATTACAACTTGTCAGTGTTTAAACTGTGTTAAAACCTTTAATCGGTGGCGTGTTTTTGCGGGGATATGATCGAGGCGGTTTGAGTAATTTTGGGCATTGAAATATTCAAATCGTTACTCGATTTAAATAGTTTAAGCAATGACAAGATGCAAAACATAAATTCACAGGTATCAACATATTCATATCCCGAAAATGCAACGCTTTTGGGCTCTCAAACAAAGTAATAAAAATAAATTTATGTGCATGAAATTTAAAAAAATCATAAAAGTCATTTATATCTAAATAGTTTCTTATATTAGTTTATTATATATTATAAAAGTTTGTTATATCTAGTTTAAAGACCCACTTATACTCGTCCTATTATAAACCCTATCACAGCTTTGGGACAATTGTGGACTAGTACTGATAAGAATCAGCGCAACAAACTCAGTCACTATTGTCAATGCCTCTTTTCAAAAGAATGTCATGTTAATTAATACGTGACGAATTCTGTTGATAATCATCATACAGAGGTAATTAATTAATATGTAAATCTGATATACGTGATCTACATTATTAATTTAAGTATTACACTTATAATTCAAGTTACAAACTTATTTTCAGATGGCAAGATGCTAAAATCACTTGGACGGGCTCGCCGCCATATGTAGGAGAAACTCCGCTGCAGTAATGTTTTTTCTACTTCAAAATACCTTTTCTCACCACTAGTCAGCAAATTCAATTTTAACTACTTTTACTAGTCAGCAAATTCAATTCCTAACTACTCAACGATTTATTTATTTAGAGGTATAATTTATGAAAGTTATTTTAATTGATAAATTACTTGTATTCAAAGGTGTAACTCTAAAACACAATGTTCGTATTTTCAAATCCAGCCATCCCTGTTGCTCTTGTAAGCGTAACCTTGCCAGTGAAAGGGATATATGTATCAAAAAATATGGCTAAATTCTTGTGGAGTAAGAACTCTTGAGTTTGTATAGAATATAATAGACTCTAATAAGGTTACAATAACAAAATTTTGCGTAGTTGTGTTTCCCAGAAATAGCTACGTTTTATGTATCAACTAGCTTTTGCCCGCGACTTCGTTCGCGTGGACTTCAGGTTCGTCCCGTCTAGTCTAGTAATAAGTAAGAAATACGGTAACTAAGCACTGCAGAGCCCTAAATTGTAGCCTATATGTTATTCTGATGTATAAGCTATATTGTGGTAAAGTTTCATTCAAATCCATTCAGTAGTTTTTACGTGAAAGAGTAACAAACATCCATACATCCATACAAACTTTCGCCTTTATAATAGTATATAGTAGGATACAAAATTTTATGAAGCTGAAGAGTTTGTTAAGTAAGTTTGTTTGAACGCGCTAATCTCAGAAGCTACTGGACCGTTTTGGAAAAAAATATTTTTGTGTTACGAGATAGCATTTGTTTCGCTGCGACGGAATAGAAGGAAGCAAACTCAAATGGCGTGGACAAATTTCGTTATGCTAGTTTATTTATGTAAAAGCCCACCTATAAAACTTTAACCTTGCACAAAATCAAGCTAAAAGTCACTGAACAGATTATCTCATTTCATTCGTTATCGATACCCTAGCGTTTACCTAGTTTTATTTACTCGTAGTTACGTCTACAAACTCTTTTAATAATTGTCTTTGAAATGTTACTTAACAAGAGTTGAAATATTTTTAGATGTAGATAAACCGCCGTATTCTGAATAATTTACAGACTTGGTTGAATAAACGTAGCTTCAATGGTATATTTTATATTATAACAAGCTTGTATTACGTATGTCATTAGTTAAAATCGTTTGCACCACGCGTCGACTTTTTTTTCGAAGTGTGTAGTATACCCGGTTTTGTGTAATCGATTATAATTGAAGAGTGCTTAGGCGCGGGAGACCTCAACCTTAGCTATTTGAGAATTAGACTTTTTTTGCAGTTACAATAAAATGTCAACTAGCTTTCAGCAGAATTATTGACACGTATTTACTATAGCATTTTTAAGGCAAGAGTGAATTAGTTATATGTAACTAGGCAGATATGCATTACCTTAGACTTCATTGATGACTAACATCAGGTGAGATCAAATCTAAATATTTGCTAAGCCTCAAAAATATGTTACAGTAGGACTTAACAGGCTAACTTTACTTTAAATGTTCAAAATAATACAAAAGCTTCCTAGACTTTACTGAAAGAGAATCTGTGTCAGTATACGAAAGTTCCGAGAGAATTACAGTCTTTAAGGCTTTGAGTTTGTAGGTTTAATGTCTGAATTGATCAGGGTACTAAGTCGAATTGATACGTTGTTAAGGATGCCTATGTATTTTAAATGTTGTTTCAATCGCTGTTGTAGAAATAAACGTAGAAAAATGTTTACTGGCTTTTATTTTTAACAGAACTTGTGATTTTACTTGTAGCTTAAAAGATGACAGTTTAATAATGCCATAAAACAAAAAAAAACACAAAACGTTTAGCAAAGAACTATTGATGCAAACTCACACAAAAGAAGGCTGTTCTTTTCAAATTATTTAATATTCAGAATAATATTATATCGTAAGATATCATTGGGAAGAACAATTTTACATACTTGTATATCTTTCTATTACATCTAGATAGTAATAATACATTTTATCAAAATCTAAAATTTTTGTTAAATCCAATGTTCCAATCCTTTTTTTAAGGTCGATGGACCAATATTAATATCAGTTTGGTAATTTGTATTTTATGTTACTGTATTGTGAAGAAAAATACTTTTTTATTTCTTAAAACCTTTACCAAATACATATTACCTTCCTGAATCCTTCCTTCATGAATAAACAATGACCAAACAAACATAAAACATTAGTTAAAACCCGAAAACTACCATTACCCTAATGCCATTACTACCTAAAGCTATTATTATGAAATCAACTGATCCTCATAATACGTATCCGATTGCCAGAACGAATCCGGATCAATTTAGATTCTGATAAGGATCTAGAACAGTTCTCTTTAAAGACCGTTGGATTTTGAACTTTATTTATCTCTTTTTAAGGGTGACATTAAAGTTGATTGTGGGTAGGGTTACCAAATTTTCTGTATGTTTGGAGAAAAGTGATAAACCACGCCTAAAGCATAACTTAATTAAGATGTTTTTGAGGCAAGTTTACAAAATATTACTCAAAAGGATTAAAACTTAATTCTTACTTACATTAATGAACTCTTTTTCTTCTTCTTCTTCCTCCTTTATTCCCATAATCTGGGGTCAGCAGGGCGATACAGAACGTTCGATAAGCCATTCGGCTTGGGTTTCGGCTAGATTTTCAATTCACTTTTAAATAAATGTCGTAGTTTGAAAGGATGTTGATATCAGTTCGGTAACATATATAATAAAACTAGCTGTGCCCGCGACTTCGTTCGCGTGGAATAGTGACTTTGGGTAGAGTTTTTAATTATTTAGGCTTATGATTTTACAAATAAGATACTTAAGTATGTACTTATAAGTACGCAAGATATAAAGTATTTATATAAGTTCATTAACTCGTCAAGTATGTGTAAACGAGACACAATAAAAATTCCATTGTTATGCGACTCTCGGAATTCGTTTGATACCTGACTGATTAAAGTAAATATTAGTACTCACTTATCATTAAAATTGGCCATTGTTAGCAATGAATTGTAAAAGTTTAGGTTTTATATAAAAAAAACATAATAAGTATTTAAGAAAATAGTGAGACTTCGTCTAAGACAACCATGGCTCAACTATACTACTTCCGCCTCCAAGCTTTGCACCCATCTTCAAGTCACCCTGTATTACTTAACTAAAACTAAAGGGCGATATAGAATGCTTTGTAAGCTTTATTAAACTTATTTTGAAACAAAATCAGTATATTTATTATTACAACAATAAGAAGCAAGTAGTACATCAAAGGTGATCAATTATTATTACCATACCGATTATTTGGACGTTCACAATCTGTATTTTGATTAAGAGTTCCTTTGTCTGATAGGATTATATGGTTACTTTACTTTTTAACTACTAAGTACTTTGCCACAAAAAAAAACTACTAATATACTAACATTTTACTTTGTTGTGTGGAAAGAATTGATCTAAATATATATTTTGGCAAGTACCATAAAGTAAAGTACCAAAATTTCATTTAATTTATACAAACCAATATGGAGGAAACACTACACATTGAATTAAAACACTTTACAGATTCATATCCCACACATTTATTTAAAATGAAATAGAGGGCCTGACGTTTCAAATTATTATCAGCATCCGTGGTCACAGGTAGACCAAGAAACTACCATCGCTCATTAATATCTATTGACGTTCCTAACCACCCAGAAAAAGCTTATTGTGTCTTGAGATCTTGCAGTATGAGATGTTGCTTAGGTTGGTCTAAACATAATTATAAAGTAGTTCTTTGTTACATAAATAAATATAAATAAATCAGCTATTTGTATTCTTTAATCTGCATGCCTATACTAATTGTTGATTCACTGATGTAGAAGATGCCACAGTCACATTCCTGTCTGTACTCCCCTGCATCTTGGAGAGGTATGTGATGTGTGTGACACTTGAAAGGTGGTAAAAATTGGTTAATCTTCTTGTTTAATTGTAGCGGGTTTGGCACGGGGTATGCAACAACCTTCCTTACATGTTGACAATGTTTTGGTTATCATTGCTGCCCCTTGTTCTCTGAAACAAAGTTTTTGTCGTGATAGCTATGTATTGGTGGCATTTCTAAAGACTGTGAGGCTAAGGATAAGAAATATTGTTTATTGTCTGCGTCAATTTCTGAATTAGCTGAATATGAACTGTATGAGAGTAGATTTTCCAAATTCAACTGGAAGAAACTCTTCAATTCTTTCTCTGGAAGATGAGCTTCACTTCTTATTAATTATTCTGCAATCCTACCAGTTGAATTTTTTGATGATTAGAGTTTAGATGAATAAGAAAAGCAGTAGGTAACATACTGGTGGGTAAAACTGTAAAAGTGATATCTACATACCGTTAATAAAACATTGGTGTTACATTATACAGGTGATAGTAAGCAACAACAGGTGATACTGGAGAGACCATTGCAACACATCAGTGTCTTATATAACTTGTGGCTTAATCCTTCACATGTGGCGTTGTTGCTCCTCCTATTATTTACACAGGCAATTTTCCATAATTTCCATGCTTTCAATCATAGATGATTATTAAATAATCAATATGTACTTTGTTTCACTTTGTTTTATTTTGATAGATTGAATGACTTGACATTTGTTTGACAATGACTTTAGACATCAGTTATTTGTATCTGTCAGTATCTGTGTACAATAATGGTATAAGGTTGAAAAAGTGACACTTGGCGCGTTTCGTTCTACTGAAGTTTGATTTTAATATTTTTTACATCGCACGGAAACTTTTATTTACAGGCATTGTAAGTATCCTAAATGTTGCTCGATGGTTTAAGCTACCACTGTTCAAAATTTCATTTAAATTGGTCCAGTCGTTTCGGAGTTTATCGCGAGCAAACAGACAGACAAACAGAGAAATAAGAAATTCGAAAAAAATCTAGATTAGTGCTATTGCACTTCTTACATCCCCCTGACTCGGTTTTAAGCATTTTCTTTTATTGTACAGAAATTCGACCTCTACAATTTTATTATATGTATAGATAACAAAATAAAATATTTGCATCGGATAAATCCACTTTTTTATTCATTTTAATAATAAGTTAAAGTTATAAATGTAACCCAATCCGTAACCGAATGATTTTGAATCAGGTCTCTTTACACATCTGCGCCAAAATGTTCTATCCTAGGTCGTCTTTTCTTGTAACTTTATTGAACTGTTTTATTAATAATTCTTATTACTAATTATCAATATTTCTTCTACATTTTTGAGTCATATAAATATAACACAATCGCTGAAATTAAACTAATTACCTTATGATTCACATGTTTTGTTAGAATGAGTCTTGTATTTAAATAAAAAAAGGTTTCTGCACCTAGGTTTTACAATCAAAAAGGATTGAAATAAGCAAAACCAATAATAAAAAAAAAAACTAAAAAAATATTTCTCAATTACTTATCTGTCTAACTATTTATAATAATAATAAAATAATTTATTTTCAGGAAACAGAAAAAGTAAACATACCCATGATTTTAATATAAAAATAATTAAAAATTAGTAAATTAAGCATAAACCAAAAGTTGGGGTTTAATTCGGTTTATTGTCACCCTACTTGAAGGTGATATTGGTGAGCATGATTGATGGGCCCCGTGACAAATGTACCAATAAAAGTAATTTATCAAAAACGTCGTCAGCACCGATCTCAATTCACTGAAGGATACTCAGCTTCATCTTGACGATTTTGTAACTACACTTTAAGTTGATATCTGAAGTAGGAAAAAATTGAGGAAATTATTGGAAAAAAACACAGGTATCATAAGTAATGAGTATTTAATTATTTTATAAGGTAATTAAAGAAATATGACAAGAATTCAAGATTCAAGGAAAAAATACCCCATTAATTAGAGATATGAAATTAAGCTTAAAACCTAAATGCATTTTACTGCACTTTCATCATCCAATTCCGATTACACAACATTAAAAATTAAGCCCTGTACATACAATGGTGACTTTTACCTATACCATGCATCCATCAGTTTATTTTCACAATTCAGTTACCATCCAAAAATAAAACGGGAACTATATTTTCTATCACCAAAATTTATATTTGTCATCAAGTTGTATCACCTAATAAATAGATCTATCGCCACGAAATATTTTCGTTCTCAGATAAACAAAAATTGTTCCCAGGTATGAATTATCAAATTAATGTTAATATATGTGTAAAATAAGAGATCGATAACCAATAAAATTATATTGCATTACATGAATATAAACTTCGTTCTTAAAATAACAGTTCTGTTACTTAAATAATAGCTCTGTGCTCAGAATGGTAGATCTGTCACCAAATAAATCGATTATCGATCCCTGACTGCGACTCCTTTTTATTTGATATTTTGTCACCAATACAGTAGTAACATTTTATTTCGTTCAGATATTAAATTAATAGTATTCGTTACCAATTTAATACATCAATTTATAATTTTAATGAAAAAATGATCAAAGGGGCGGAGACAAATTGGCGCGCTTTAAAAATTTACCAATCCGGCCTCAACGATGGGTAGTATTATGTTCGATCACACGATGCGCGACGCGGGCGGCGTGCGAGAGAGATGCAAGTTTAATTATTTTAAACAATAAATATTGATTTTTTTGACTTTAATTGTTTTATTTACTACTCTGCTAAAAATTTTATTTAAATATAATTTATACTACCAGTGGAAATTTAGAACCTTGGGAGTCTAGTTAAGTAGCAGAATCTTTTGGTTGAAACGAAGATGACAACCCTAATTTTTTATTTGAACTTAATGCAATTTTCTAGTAACATAATATGATTTATTGGTGATCTCTTTAAATTAGTTTGCTTAAATACTTATTAGGACACACCTATTATAATACATACAAAAACATTTATTTGGTACTAGACCTTTTATCTCAGGATTTTAGGTGATTTATTGTGGAACTGATTTTGCATTGTTTGGTGACTACATTTTGGTGACAGATCTACTATTTTGAGGACAAACCCTATTATCTAAGAAACACAAAACTAATTAAATTGGTGATAGCTTAAATGATACCCAAATAAAACTCTCATATTTCAATGTTATTTTGGGCATGTAATGAAACATTGATGCCAACGTTTGTGCAAACGCTACATCTGCCGCACTGAATCCGATTTCAGTCTTGTTTCATTAATTCAAATTTATTTTCGTTGAAACACACGAGAAAAATGTTATTTTTATTTTGATATAATATTTTTTTGCTTTTTAAATCGTTTTGAATACTACATTAATATCCTTACGTACATTAAATACAAACAAACAGGTACTGAAAAGCGCTATGTGGTAGTACGCTAAGGGCCCAGTTCGTGATAAATGTCATTACCAGCGGTTGAATATTTACGAGAGTGCGTGTTTTAAAGAAAAAATACCCTTACCAAATATCATATTGGTATTTAAATGACCATTGGTTAAGCATTTTTATTCAAAACACGTACAATCGTTAATATTTAATAGCTGGTAACGACATTGAGATGACTATCGATGACGAAATGTGCCATAAGTGTACATCACAATGATAGACTGTCCTCTTAATCGGCTTGTTATCACCGGCTTACAAGGTAGGGCTGACTTTTAACTAACCGCTTTTAGAATAACAAGTGTTTTTAATAATTTTACAAGCACCATTAGGCAAATTTCGTCACCGGCACATCATACCTAACATGAAAATAAGATGAGCCATGCTAACTTACTCGAATACAGAGTTACTAGTCAGTCATTACGATTAGGCTGCATTGTCGATAACGATTGGATAACTTAATGACCAAATAAAATTCGTCGTTTGTAAGATAACGGCTAAACAGATTTTCATAAAATATAACTTGGAATGAAATAAACACAAAAAAACAAAACGAAAATCTAATTCATCCGTTTGGGCGCTACGATACCTACTACAGAAAGATACACAGACACAATAAACTTATAAATGCGTCACGATTTTATATTATCGCGCTGTCCGTTAAAATCAACCTGAAATATGAACCTATAGGTATTAAAAAAACTGCCAGCGTCCATCGCAAATTACCGAAAACTATTCGAAGTTTATCGGCCATTTTGCCGCGGCTATTTTTGGCAGCACACGTGCCTATTCTGAGGGTAGACGCACTCGATAAAAAAATACGACACCACAGTCGCGCGCTTTTCTGGAATTCAATCCGCATTCCACCGGTAGTCGTTTTTGCAACGGCCGCCCCGGCAATTTGTAAATTCGAGCGGAATTTTGAAGAGGCCGATTCAGGTTTCATTCATGTTATTTTCACTTAGATATAGCTTAGTTTAGTCCCTGGAGCACTATACTTTATTCACTCGGGTTAATGTTACGGGTCATTTTCGTAAGAAAATAAAGCTTAATATAGTCAAATGGAATCTGAGTTACTTTTGTGGCAAGTAATTCACAAATAGGGCTTCTGACCTCATGACATGCATGAAATATAGATTTTTATCTACAAAATGTTATTATAAAGTACTGCCTCGGTGGCGCAGCGGTGAGAGGGTTGCATTTAAAAGCGACGGCTGCGCTCGGGGTCCCGGGTTCGGTGCCCGGGTCGGGCCAAACATATATACCTTTTTCTGTTTAGAAATTCTAAGGATAGCCCGAAGTTTGGAAGTTGGCGGTGTTTTACCCCGTGCCTCGGAAAGCACGTAAAGCCGTTGGTCCTGCGCCAAATCTCTCTTCGGTTGTGTCAGATTGCTGTCCCATCGGGCTATGAGAGTGACAGGAATAGAAAGTGCACCTGTGTTTGCGCACACACTTGTACACTATAATATGTCCTGCGCAGTGGGTTAGTCGTTGTGACTGGCCACCGAAATCGAAATCGGCTAGGGCGACTATTATAAAGTGAAAGTCGTAAACACAATAATTTACCTTCATCACAAAACTAGGTGAATCAATAAGTGCCTCATGTAAATAAATGAAGTACACACGTATCACCCCTGGCATAGATTACTCTAACGGTAAACAAAACCTTTTAGCTTTGTTCCCCATGGTATATTTTTGCAGTCCATTTGTCTTGGACTGCACGCATCTCCTTATTAAACAGAGTATGTAAATCTGTTGTAAAAGTGTAGTTGTATTATTTTCTCAAGGTCACAGATCCATTAACTCTCGATAAACATGATCACTTATCAACAACAAAATTAACCCATCTCAACCGTACACCAAACTCGGCATTTCGTCTGTCGCATTCATCACAGCAGCCCCAATTTGTCAATGAAACAAATTCCATCCACAATGGTACAAAATGGCCGCCACATAAATCAACAACGGGCGCTCCAAATTTGCTGGACAAAGGATAATTGTACCGAAGATATGGGACGATAAAATTTTATGTCCCCAAGTTGGCTGGTATGAGATTCCGTGTGCAGTTTATGTGTTTTTAAGCGATCGGTTTACGGTCTAATTTAGATTGCTATTAAAGTAGTTTAATAGTTCTACTGTCATATAAAGTGAAATTAAAATGTATTACCTACATTGTCACTTATATGGTCGGAATGGTCGACCATCTATACCACCCCTCCGTCGGTTGCTTAACTTCGGTATAACTACTAAAGTGCTGCCACCACTGCCTAAACTGGTGACATATAACGAGCACCTCTGTTCTTTGGAAGGCACTTGAACCAGTTGGTCCCGACTAAAATTGGTTGATATTAGTCGTTAAGTCAAATTATAGGCCATATGTGATTCCTTAAAGTTAAGATTACAAGCTTACTTACTTAATCATTACTTTTTCTGATATTATTGTAATAAAAACCGATATCAAAACACAAATTAACGTATTGAAGTTGACCATATATTTTTGTTACAATTACCTGTTTCACGATGTCATTTTTTTTGTTGTAATTGAAACTGTTGTGTGTAAGAGATAGCTTGCTACTTACACTTCAATGGATCTTATGGCCCTCACTATAAATGCGCTGAGTTAATTAACATTGCATTTCCATTTTTCTCTTAATCCAACGGTAAATCGTCATTTTGTCCCAGCATTACAGTTAAGCATCCTCCACAGTTTACACGTCCACCACAAAGGTTGCAAAGCCGTTACATCAATTACGCGATGTCTGACAGTTAATCGCACGTTACACAAACAAGGTTTTGTATTCAAACTTCAGCAATTACGTTAGTCAGGATTAAAGTTAAGTTTGGAACTTTCAAAACGGGAAGGGTGGTTACCGTAGGGCGGGAACACGGGCGCTCAAAATGGGAAATAACTATTCCACAACGAATGTGTAGCTTTTTTTCTTAAAAAGCCAGACATTTTATGACCTTCGTGGAGTAGTGGCTAAGAATGCCAGGTTTCATGCGTCACCACACCATGTTTATGGGTTCCATTGCTGGTTGTCTTGGGTCTGGGTTAGGTAAGGTTAGGTTTAGGTTGTGTGCGGTGAACGTTTGGGGAAGGCCTGGCGACACCAAGTTCACCACACACAGCGAGTAGCAACTGGTGGTTATTTTAGTGGGTAGGGCTCTCCCTTCTGGAGAGGAGAGCCCCACATAACCCTCCGTCCGGCCAAGCGGAGGGTAGGTATGCAATTCAATGCATTTTTTCCACCTTAAAAAAAGGCTAGGTCAAGGTTCTCGCCGTACCACCTTTGTTTCTGATTTCCACAACACAATTGCATTAGCTACTTAGTTTAGTAGAGCAATTTATAGGTATGTGATGGGTGTTCCATATATCTTTATTTATTTGGTCTCAATTTCACCATAAGGTACACGACGTGAGAACGCGGCCGAGGATGGATAATGTGTGATTAGAACAAATGAAATTGACCATTCCATAGTCACTTCAGCTGGCAGTGAATGTTATTTTTTAGCCGTACGCATGAAAAAAACACATTAAAAGTTTTTGTGCCGTGTTTGGCACAAAAATATTATTTGTAATGAAAACTATGACTCTGTTCCTACTAGCCCGTTCCGTCAGCGACCAACATCGTTACGTGTCATGCACGGAGGGTGTCAGTACCGGAAAAATACGCTCTCAATCTCGCTCCATAAAACGCTGACACAGAACGCTGTAGATCCGTTCAGTGGGCATAGTAGAGCGTATCGTGTTGCTTTTCTTAGCATAGTCACGGTTTAATACGGTGTAGTAGGTCCAGACCTTTATTTGTGGTTGTGCGCCCAGAGGTAAGCCGAATGCGAGAGTGACTATGGGCAAACATTAAGGTGAACTCTCTTTAAGTAAACCGCCAAATTGAGACCTCGCCTGCGGGGCAAAGGGGTGCGGGGGGAGACGAGAGCGCGGTTAGTGAGCGGCGCGGGCGCGTGTTTTCGCGCCGCCCGCACCTCTCACGCGACTCGCTATCGCCACCCCCGCGCCCCTGTGCCACGCAGGCGAAGTCTCAATGAAGCGGTTACCCATAGTAGCATGTGCCAAAATAGTGCTGATGTACAATTTACAAACTTAGAAGCAGTGTGTATGTAGGTGTTTAGCCACAGTCACAATAATCAGAGTTTACCGTCTTTTAAATGCAACTTTTGTTTATGATCGGTCAATTTATGCATCTTTTTCAGTAGATGTTGCATATAATTATCTGAATTAAACCATGTGCGAAACATCTGGAACGTTTGAGGATATCAAGTTTTAGATTTTAGATGGTAAAATAAAAATTCAAAAGTTATAGACACAATTTATAAATGACTTTTATTTGTATTTATTCCAGTTCATAATGACTATTTAACATAGTTTATGCGAAAGATAAAAATAAAATGAAAAGTCAAAAACTGCTAACTAGGCACTTTAAAAACGCACTTATAAATTTCCAAAACATTTAGCCACTTCCGAAAGCAACTGAATTTGCAATGAGACTGCGACATAAACCAACTCGTAAGAGGTTCCAAGCTCGTTATCAACTTTGTTTCAGGAGTTTTTTTACAAAATAACGTTGTATATTTTGCTTGGAAAGTGTTTGAAAGTGGTCTTGCTCAGTTTTTGCGAAAGAGAACATCTTGTCTTCGAAGTAGTTTTGGGGTTCCGTTGGTTTATTACCGACTTCAAAAAAGAAAGTTTTCAATTCAATTATTTCAATCAACATACAGGTATACGATATCGTAAAAATTAAATATTTTTAAAATAGTTTTTTTGATATTCGAATCCAGAATCTCACTATGCATTAACTCATTTGTAACCTATCTACTTGATAAAACATTATTTGGGTCATAAAAAAAGTAAATATTTAAATATTGAGTAATAATTTTAAAAAAATATGTTAACATAAAAAAGTACAATTAGTATTCTAAGGGCTGATTTTTCAATAGTCCGATATGAAATATTTTTTGAACAAAACACAATATGGCTAATTTAAAAATATCACCTATTTGTCAGAAATCATACGTAGGTAACTATCATTTTTTTAATTCTGTCGCTTTGTAATTTGTCAGTCTGATAAGTCTATCTTATACAGATGCAAGACGTGGACTGACGCAGAGAGACAGAGAGGGATTGGATCCATTTGCGATGTGGTGTTGGAGGAGAATGGAAATAATCAGTTGGACAGAGAAAAAAACAAATGACGAAGTGTTTAATATAGTAGATGAGAAAAGAAATATCTTGAAAATAATAGAAAATAGAAGAGGCAACATGATAGGACACCTAATACGACATGACAGGTTCTTGGAGAATATCATGGAAGGAAAAGTGGAAGGAAAGAGGGAAAGAAGAAGAGCTAGGAGAAGTTATTTCGATCAAGTAAAGGAAAAAGTAAATGTGACGTCATATCAGGAGGTCAAGAAAAAGGCGCACAAAAGAAAAGAATGGTAATTACTTCACCAACAAGAGCGAAGCTCTTAAGTTTAAGAAGAAAAAGATAAGTTTTATCTGAAAATTGAAAAATCGTTAAATATATAAAATAGATTTCTTTTTGGTGATAGAATATTGGAAATTGAAATTGAAAAATTTAAAATTTTGGTGATGATATTCGTACATATCCGCAGTTTTTGCTGTAAACCCGTAAACGTGCACTAACCAACGAATAATTCAAATATGGAACGTTATTTTTTATGAAGTAATGGCCAGATAACGCAAACAAGAACTAATGGCATGGTGAAATAGGCCGTAAGTATAGTTACACGAGTTTTTTGCTTCTTAAGTTCAAGAGCATTCAAAAGCAGGGTTCTCAACCTTCTTCAAGTAACGAAACACTCTTAGTAGTAGTTTTTATTCCCAACAAAGTAAAGTGCATTTGCGTTGTCTTTGTTTAGAATTAAAAATAATGCTTAGAGAAAAAATTTAATGTTGGGACTTGATTAAAACCACGTCTTGGTGAAACTAATTTACTCCATCTTGGTTCTGTTAGACATTTTTTTTGAAGTTGAGATTTCTTGTCCTTTCATGTCACATTTGTATTGTTTTAAGCTTGATTCAAACATTCTTCTCAATTAATAAATACCATAGAATTATTATTCCAATAGGAATATTAATTTTATGATAAATAGGTACACGAAAATACCAATTTCGTCTTAGTATTTTTCGAGCGCCACCTAGTTTTACAACTATCACTGTGTCAGTTTATTTTATACTAGCGGTCGCCCGCGGCTTCGCCCGCATGGATGTCGGTTACCGCTGCAAAAAGCCTACCCAGGAAAGACACGGTCAGCAAACAAATGATTCCCATGTCAATTCACAGACACCGACACTAACTTCGACGAAGCAGTCACTATCCGCAGGCTGAACAGATTTTCTTTCTGTGGGTGTTAGTTGTTAAGTGCCGGAGTGCAACCCGTTGTTTTAGGATAGAAAACTTAAGCTATTATTGTAGAGCTTCTCTATACACAACATTTGACGTTACATTATTTTCTGGTAACAAAATATACTGATGCTCGGGAGCCCCGACCCCATGCGTAAAACATTCTTTTCGTAAATAAATTCCTACTAATTTGAATGTTTGGCCCAGGGATTTGTTTATCGTGAGTGCGAATGAAATTTTTACTGAAAATCGCGCCGCGCGGGTACCTTACTCATAGATCTAAACTCCCCCTCCCACACGCTCACCGGGCCTTGGTAAAGCCTACTTCGCAACGGGCCGGCCGTGCAGCAGAAATCGTAATATGTATTTTAATTTCGCTATAACTTCAGAACCAAACGTCCAATTTAATATCGCTATAACTTCAGAACCAAACGTCCAATTTTAATCATTTAAAGACCAAATATTATTTACATTAACTGTACTTAGTGATGAAATAATTAATTTTGATAAGGATTAATAGCATGAGTAAAAAAAACGCGTTTAAATGTAGTCCAAAAAATAATCAAGATTTTTCAATAAAAAAAATGGTTCTTGTGCCTCACCCGACATAGATAGGTATAGTATGTCGCGGACTTTTTTGTAGATATTTATAAGATCTACAATTACTTAGAACATTTTATGGTTCTATCTTTAATAGTTTAGGCAGGGTACGCAAAATAAGTAACTGTTTTGGTTGATTTTTTACACCTTGTGTCCGAAAAACCCTAATATCTTACGGAACCCTATTTTTGTTCAAAATTAAATATATCCTATATTACTCGTGGATAATGTAGCTTTCGAATGGTGAAAGAATTTTCAAAATCGGTCCAGTAGTTTATGAGCCTATTCATTACAATCAAACAAACAAACAAACAAACAAACAAACAAAGTTTTCCTCTTTATAATATTAGTGTAGATTTAGTAAGACAGTTTGATAATGATTACCTAGTCATTGTGTTAATTGTCCCTACGATCCGGACCAAAACGAAAAACTCAAAATTATAAATTTCAATCAGATTACGACAAAATTATAATATGTACGTAAATTAAACAAGATGATTATCATAAAACATCATGGCTCCTGGGAGTGGTCCGTTGCAAAGGGCGGCTTTACCTTATTCTGAAAGATGGTCCAAGTTATAGGAGGATGGCTATTTTAAGTTTAAATTATTTTTAAAATACTTGGTACAAAATAAATGCTTATTAAAACTTAGCTTAAAACAATTTTTAAAAGATGAAATATGAAACCAAAAATGCGCACGGGCGGGACTTGAACCAGCATCTTTCTGGCTAACCGGGCCAACTGCTCTTCCAATTGAGCTACCGTGCTGTCGATCGCGTGACCATTGCGCCATCTACCCGTCTGTTTATGCAACAGCGGACTTTTGGTTTATTCATCATATTTCATCTTTTAAGAATAAAATATGACACTGTGAGTGTTAAAAATATGATAAAACCATTAAAACATTTTTTTTTTCAAACTATGGGAGTTTGTGGCCTTTGGCTATTCAATTTTAAGCCAAGTTGCTCTTTTACACACGCTTTCATAAAAATATAATTATAAACCGTATTGCGATTGTCACACTACTAGCTTGAGCAGAAAAAATAAGGTAGCTAGCTACCTTATTTTTTGAAAATGGCAGACTTACGAAAAAAAGTAATGTTTTCAGCAGATCTAGACAACAGTTAAATACGCTATACTGTGACTATGACCCGGTTCCGTGATAGATAGCTTACTCAACTTATGTTTAATCACGCGAAAATCTCAATATTATCATGTCTGACTTTAGCGTTCACAATCATTGTCATTTTCTAATCATAAGTTGAATAGCAATCGTATGGTTTACGTCTTGCATCTATTTTGTTTTTATAGTACAAGTATTACTACACAAAACACTTTAGCAGCACACTGAATTTATAAACTACACTTGATAAAAACATAAGATTTCTTGTCTGACACATATACAAGTGACTGAATATGTACAAGTGTAATTTATAATTTATGTCTTATTTTTGTAATAATACACACACAATCAAGCTTTTTATACCTTGAACCCCCTCCGAAGGCGTCGGCTGTATCCGTTTCGTAAAGGTATCTTGCGTCTCTCGGGAAATGTCTCTTAATTGAGTTTAATGTCGATGTTTTGTACGGCAAGACTTTGGGTTAGATTTTTTGCACGTGTTTTTGCTGGAACCTTTTGAGATTGTGGGTGTTTAAGATACACATCTACCTACTTACGAGTTATAGATATTTATTAAGTAACATAAACGTTTGTGAAGTCACTGTACGTATTTGTTAGTTTCAACGATACTTCACATTCCGTTTATAAGCAACATACTGGTAGATTAAGGAAATTAGTTGCCGACTTTGTTTAGGTCAGTTGCGTGAGCGAAATCACACAACTAGGCATTAATACGTTTATGTCAGGCTAAAACCTAAATTGATGAAAAACACAAAGTAAAACAAAATTACAAATAGTTTTCACGAAAGTAAGAGCTGCTAGCTAGTAAAATAACCGGACTCTGAATTCTTACTAACGCCATCTATCAGAGGGTAGCAACATTTCAGGTTATCACTTTGCGGTAAAAGAGCGATGCTTGCTGAAGTGCTTTTTAGGTGAAACAAAAGACACTTACCGTATTTCCTTTGCGACAAAATAGATGTCGCTAGTGTTATTTGTAGACCAGCAGGCCTAACATGCATGACACATTATTTATTTCGATCGACATGACAAAATTTGTCGATCAATGCTATTTTATCATATTCCCTAACACGCCAACCAAATTGGACAAATTTATCTAAAACGAATACGAGATATGTCAATTTCTAACCATTCACTCAATTTTATGTCAGATTTGGCTCAAAATGATCAACTTGACACAATGACAGATTGACTCGATATTGCCCACAGATTAGTAAGACTATATATCTTATATTGCCCAAAGATAATAAATATCTTAGGGATAAAAAATGATCCACGGGGACTTTCTTTTCAATATTTTTACACTTTATTGTTTTTTGAGAGCCTAGGATAAAATATGGCACGCACAGTCATATATTTTTGCTCTAAATAATGTTGTTTTTCATTTATCGTCAACGCTAATGTTGGACGATAATGTTTCACAGCAAAATGTCAAAATTCGATAAAAATATGTGCCGCATGTTAGGGTTCAATGATAATTTTGTCATATTTCGAAACTTGACAGTACGACATGACTTACATGGCAGCCATGTTAGCAACTGTGGATAAGTCGATTTTTGACAAACAAACGCGATAGAATGCCGCGATATTTTTTTATCACGGCGTGCATGTTAAGCCTGCAGGATCTTTGCAAATTAGAAATATCAAATTAACACCATGTTCACGTTACACGTTACTTAAATTCAAACTGGTGTTTCTTTTTTGTTAAAGGAACATTACAATAGTGTTACTCTTTATGTGTCCTAAATACTCAAACTTTCAAATAAATCATTGTTTACTTCATGTCAGCATGATCAGTTTTGGCCGATCATTATTATGTGATTTTTTTTTACAGACGACGACGTATCCCTTTTTTAAGTGTTTTAATAAATATTGAAATACTATTTTATATAAATATTATTAATACATTTGTATTTCTTTATTAAAGGTAGAATTCATCAGCTATTCATTATATTTTCGAAGCCCATTGAAACGATTTTTATTAAAAATAGAATAGAAAATAATTAATTTAACTTCAACTACTTAGTTCAACTGCTTATTATTTTCCATTGTTGTCATTTTCAGGACAGAACTAGGCAATTTTGATAATAATTGAAACTAAACCTGTTGCGGACATTTTCACCATCGAGAAACATTACAAATAGCTAGGTATCGCTATTTATAAGTGATAGATTTTTCTGACGTTAGAAACATACAAACAAATCAATTTCTAATTAATCTATTTGCAATTAAGTGGTTAAAAGTATTTCATATCCGAAATCAAACTGAAATTCACAATCATGTTTCATTATTTACGTAGGCACAGCTTCACCAACTTTCAATATTGGTTGAAAATCGAAAATCATGCCTTCGAGGCAACACGGGAAATCTTTTGAATTAATTATTAGCAGGTTAGGGATGCCGGATCTATTAACCGTTTCCCGGCGAGAGATGTTTAGGTGGTTTATTTATTCACAATGGTCTATTAGGCCGTAATTTTTAGATATTTTTATTTCAAATTGTCTGTGAAGATAAATAGGAGTCATGCAATATCATAAGTTTGAAAAAGTCAGATGTTTTTACCTAAGTTGGATTAAATAACAATTTTTAATTACATATTATTACGAAATAAATTATAATTACAAAAACCAAACGCCAAATTCGTGTATTGTGTACCTAAGTAGATCTTACATGTTTCAACTGACTTATTTATTTTTATTAAACATGGTGAAACAATCTTTGTTTCGTAAGACCGAATTATGTAGTGGAGGGTTATGTTTAAAGTGCGTGTATATTATTAACAATGGGGTTAAACAGGCTTTTATATCCATGGGAATGTAAAGACCAACGGATCTGTTGTTAATTAATGAACAAACGAAATGAATGGGTTCGATTTGAATAATTGTGAGAACAATCGAGCTCAAAGAAAAGTTTCCATCTATTTTTGGGCGAAGGTTTAATTAAAAAGTTGGTGTTTCACATTTGAAGCATATTTTTTTTTGGAATTTTGATTAAGATGAGCACTACCGAATATAGTTTGTTTGTTACCTGAGCTTAAATCATTATGTAATTTTTAGGGTTCCGTAGCCGAATGGCAAAAACGGAACCCTTATAGTTTCGTCAAGTCTGTCTGTCTTTCTGTCTGTCCGTCCGTATGTCACAGCCACTTTATTCTGAAACTATTAGCATCACACCGCTGAAACTTGGTAGGTAAGTGTATCCTGTTTACCGCTTTCCGATTCAGGTACAAAAAAAATAAAAAAAAATGATATGGCTCCCATACATGAAACTAAAACCAAAAACATTTTTTTTACTCAAACCTATACGTGTGGGGTGTCTATGGATAGGTCTTTTAAAATGACATTGAGGTTTCTAAAACCATTTTTTCTAAAAGTCCAGCGTATGAGAGATGGACGCTTCCAAAGTGGTAAAATGGGCGTCCCCCCCATCTAACTTTTGAATTAAGAAAGTAAAAAGTAAAAAAGGTTTTTCCATATTTAAGTCTAGTTTTTGTGACTGCCAGATAAAAACACAGAATCCATTAAAGCAGCGACACCACCGATATCGCTGCTTCTTTGGATTCTGTGTTTTTAAAATAATTTGACTGGCGTTTTTGTTTCCATAGGAAATCAGCGACACAGGTTCTACTGGTATTTTGTCCAGTTTTTTTTGTATATGAACTTGTAATTAACATCGTACCACTTGTCATTAATTATTTATATTTTTCCATACTACAACTTTAACGAAACTCGTATGATTCGAAAAACAGCCGCAACAGAGCTACAACGCTTCGAAGCCATAAATTTTGTAGTGAGCCCTCGCTGAGGTCGTCACTAATCTCTGGTGGACATTGCAGATTAGCCTTTTCGGATGTAAATAGAACAGCCAACTCAGTAACAACACAAAATTTTTTTATCAGATTGATTTAAACCATTTGCGTATAGAAGTTTCTTGCAACACTAACACACAGTCTTTACTAGCGATGCTGACGAAAAAACAATTGGCAATTGGAGGTCATAAACATCTATGGTGCAAAAGAGTGTAATTGGAATGGCTCCCATACTTTTTAACAAATTGCCGGATGTTTTAAAAAAAATGGATTTAGTGACATTTAAAAATAAATTAAAAAAGCTATTGATGAAAAAATTTTATTATTCAGTTAAAGATTATTTGAATGATATTTTGACATAAGTATTTATATTTTAAATGTATTCTACTAATTTAATTATTTATTATTGTAATATGAATGCATAATAATTGATATTGACTATCAAAATCAAATCAAATCAAATCAAAATCAAAAATATTTATTTACGTTAAACAGTCGAATCAGTAACACAGTAAGTGGCTAGAGACTCCTTTTAAGTACAAAGGTACTTGTGCCAGGAGCCTCTGCTCTTCCATAACATTGTATTGTATTGTATTGTATTGTTCTGAAATATTGTATGTCTGATAAGACAGGTCGCATGTGACGTCATTTTTATGAAGAACTTATGTACCTGTGTTCCACAATAAATTGATTTGATTTGAAAACAAAATGAACTAAAAAGTCATAAATAAACTCTTGGCTCTTTAAGAAAAGGACTACTTTTTAGACGTACATATTTTTTGGAGTCGGTACCCTGATGGTTGATGCTTGAGATAGTCATTGTGATGGCTAAGATCCGTCATTAGATCCCGACTTGGTAACAATGGAACCAATTAGAAGGTAACGTTATGTGACTGTTTATATTTTTTTATTTCAATCGATCTACAAATGACTGAGGTATAATATAACATAAAAACAAAAAAAATACATAAAGTCGAAATGAACGAACCTTATTCCGTTGTGAAGTTGGTAAAAATTATAGGCAAGCTCTAACTATAAAAAATGACACACAAAACCATGGTTCTCATAAAATGATAACTACTGAAAGAATTGAGAAGAAACTTTTTTATTGCACACACATACAAAAAGAAAAAAAATGCACCATTACCAATTATTTTGGATTTTAGGACATAACGTTCTTGAATATCTAGTTACTATGATAGGCTGTGAGTAATAATGAAACATAATTAAGAAATAAACACGTCATTAGTACTTGGGTAGTTAAAAAAATACCAGATTATAAATTTTTTGAAACGTTCATGACTAGAAATAGCTGTATTCGTTAAACTGTTAGGTCGCAATGAGATGGGCTTTGGTTTTAGTACTAAAATTTAATTATAGCGCGTAATTCGTTGGCTTCAACAGAATGAAAAATCTGGAACAAGCTTTGTTAAAG
Source organism: Pyrausta aurata (assembly GCA_963584085.1). NCBI lineage: Eukaryota > Metazoa > Arthropoda > Insecta > Lepidoptera > Crambidae > Pyrausta > Pyrausta aurata. The sequence continues at coordinate 1,464,801 of OY757254.1, read as the reverse complement.
TAAACGCAAATTTAAATAGGAAAACTACTTTTGCTTTATGTGATTAATATTGCTGTGACCTGTGATCAACAATGAAGATCCTATTTAAATTTCCCTACAAATCTTAAAAATTAATAAAAAAGTAAAAATACTTTTTACATTTAGCTAGAATAACATTTCAAACCAGTGTTTTAAACTATATAATTAACATACGTTGTATTAAGCATTTAAAAAAAAACTCTAAACATTTATACCTACTTATCCAAACTTCGGTTAAAAGTAGGCCATGTCATGTATATAACAAACTAACAAAAAACAGTTAATCTTAAAAGTGATTATATTTCAAGTGTGCGAGAGTTTGGCAAACATGAACCAGTAACACCATGATATCATAACTCAATATCACTTGATCTTTCTAGGAAAACAGATAAAATAATATAGTTGAAATATGATGAGTAGGCTTTGGCTTACCGGATCAACTTAAAATTAGTACTTACCGAAAAGTTTTCGAAAAAATGTATTTTCTTACATACTACACAAAGTGCAACTACTCAACTCAACTGTGAAACATAATCTGGCATTATTTTAATTAACGTAACAAAACTGAATAAATATCATTTATTGACTGACACTGGTCGAGTTTTTTCATGTACCTAACCATTTTTTTAATGAAAATCGCTTCCACGTACGAAAACAAACGGGCGTCAATTCAAGCAAAAGCGCACGCACTTAGACCGTACCTACTGTTTTTCAATATTTTGTAAGCAACCGCCCGAGGTAAGAATAATATTGTTTCTGGAAATCCATCAAGTGTCCGTTTTCGTGGAAGATATTGTGTGTTTATATAGGTACCCTGTCTTTGCTCAAAACCCGAGAAAAATCGAACTATCTTGGGAAAAGGTAGATATGTTTGATAAAATCTAATCAGACAGATATGAGATAAATGTTTCATTCAACATTTAAGTGTTTTTTTTTTAGTTTAATCTACTAAAGTTTAAGCTAGTTTTATGTTATACTTTTACTTACAAAATCTACATAAATATGTCACCAGGAATTCGGTAAGTAGGCAGTTTATAGATTCATTGGGTTTAAGTTTTCAAATACTTATTGTTTTAGACGGAAGCTAGTTAAATTAATTAATATAATGTTAAAATAACACAAAACTATGCTGAAATATGCGGAATATTACAAGCAGAAACAAGCTTCCGTAACGTTATCATTCAACATTCCTAGCGTTTCGTAGCACTGTTTGTAGACGTCCGTAGCAAAATTCGTAGCACTCCTGGTAAATCATAGCATATTCGTAGTACAACTACAATTGCTTGCTACGAAAACACACTGTCGTAGTTTGATGGTAGACTTGACTAAATACACTGAAAGTACCTATTTTACACCCCAATTATAAATTAAAACCAGATGTTTTCCTACAAAACGTATCAAAACCGAGCGTTACTCTCACCAAAACATAAGTATTTGCTTGAGCGTAAAACAAAATTGAACTCTTAAAGAGAGCTATAAACTTTAAACTCAACTTCATAGCGTCATGAGATTTATCGTGAAAGATTATGGGCCTTGAAAATCATAAATATCAAATGGCTGCAACCGAGGCTTCGCTTGCGAATTACACTTGTAATTACTATGATTGCTTGTGGTCGAGGCAGGAAGGGGAGTAAAGCCTTTTGGTAGTGGCGTATTAAGTGAACGTATTAGTTCATATTTCATATGGAAAAACTATGTTGTTTATATGAGGTTTTGTTGAACATTAATAAAAACTGCTTTAAGAGAAATTAGTAGAACGTCGTTTATGGAGAAACATTTAAGTAGATTTGAAAGTATAAAAATAAATCTTACATTATTATTAGGTACCTCGAAGTTGTGGCAGAATTGAAATCCTAAAAATAAATAAAAAAGTAAAAATATTTTTTTGTAAATCACTTAGCTAGAACAACATTTCAAACTATATAATTTACGTACGTTGTATTAAGCATTTAAAAAAAGCTCTAAACATTTATACCTACTTATCCAAACTTCGGATAGAAGTAGGCCATGTCATGTACAAACTAACAAAAAACAGTTAATCTTAAAGGTTATATTTCAAGTGTGCGAGGGTTTGGCAAACATGAACCAGTTACACCATGCTATCATAACTCAATATCACTTGATCTTTTTAGGAAAACGGATAAAAAAATACAGTTCAAATATGATGAGTAGGCTTTGGCTTACCCGATCGACTTAAAATTAGTATCGAAAAGTTTTCGTAAAAATGTATTTTCTTACATACTACACAAAGTGCTACTACTCAACTCAACTGTGAAACATAATCTGGCATTATTTTAATTAACGTAACAAAACTGAATAAATATCATTTATTGACTGACACTAGGCGAGTTCTTTTGTGTACCTAACCATTTTCTTAATGAAAATCGCTTCCACATACGAATACAAACGGGCGTCAATTCTAGCACAAGGGCACGTACTTCGACCGTACCTACTGTTTTTCAATATTTTATAAGAAACCGCCCGAGGTAAGAATAATATTGTTTCTGGAAATCCATCAAGTGTCCGTTTTCGTGGAAGATATTGTGTGTTTATATAGGTACCCTGTCTTTGCTTAAAACCCGAGACAAATCGTACTATCTTGGGAAAAGGTAGATATCTTATCAGACATATATGAGATTAATGTTTAAGTGTTTTTTTTTAGTTTAATCTACTAAAGTTTAAGCTAGTTTTATGTTCTACTTTTACTTACAAAATCTACATAAATATGTCACCAGGAATTCGGCAAGAAGGCAGTTTATAGATTCAATGGGTTTGAGTTTTTAAATAGTTATTGTTTTAGACGGAAAGCTAGTAAAATAAATTAATTTAATGTTAATAACACAAAACTATGCTGAAATATGCGGAATATTACAAGCAGAAACAAGCTTTCGTAACGTTATCATTCAACATTCATAGCGTTTCGTAGCACTGTTTGTAGACGTCCGTAGCAAAATTCGTAGCACTCCTAGTAAATCATAGCATATTCGTAGTACAACTACAATTGCTTGCTACGAAAACACACAGTCGTAGTTTGATTGGTAGACTTGACTAAATACACTGAAAGTACCTAATTTACATCCCAATTTTAAATTAAAACCAGATGTTTTCCTACAAAACGTATCAAAACCAAGCGTTACTCTCACCAAAACATAAGTATTTGCTTGAGCGTAAAACAAAATTGAACTCTTAAAGAGAGCTATAAACTTTAAACTCAACTTCATAGCGGCATGAGATTCATCGTGAAAGATTATGGGCCTTGAAAATCATAAATATCAAATGGCTGCAACCGAGGCTTCGCCGGCGAATTACGCTTGTAATTACTATGATTGCTTGTGGTCGAGGCAGGAAGGGGAGTAAAGCCTTTTGGTAGTGGCGTATTAAGTGAACGTATTAGTTCATATTCCATATGGAAAAACTATGTTGTGTAATCAGTCAGGTATCAAACGACTCCCGGGAGTCGCATAGTAATGGAATTTCTGTTGTGTTTCGTTCACACATACTTGACGTATTAAATGAGATTTTGTAGAACATTAATAAAAACTGCTTTTAGAGAAATTAGTAGAACGTCGTTTATGGAGAAACATTTAAGTAGATTTTAAAGTATAAAAATAAATCTCACATTAGTTATTAGGTACCTCGACGTTGTGGCAGAATTGAAATCACTTACCTGAAACAAAAAGAAACATTATTAAATCTTTTTGCTTGACAATTTGTATTAAAGATAAAAAACTACAATTTAAAATAAACTATAAATACCTATTCTTTCAAACGTGGACATACGAGTAAATGTTTGCTCTCTGATTTTATAAGAAAATTATGTGACAAACAGTTGAATATTATTCGTTTACGTATACCTCTATAGTTATATTCTTCGAAAATTAGGAACCTAAAAACTTATATATTGTTTTAAACTTTCATGGTCACTAACATTAGAATAGTTTAGAATAGTTAGATACGGGATTGCTTCCGTATCTAACTATTCTAGCTTCCGATATTTCGGCACTGTTGCAAGCGCCATGATCACGCAGTAACCCGTGATCCGAGACCACGGCGCTTGCAACAGTGCCGAAATATCGTAAGCTTATAAATAATAAGGTACTGGGTAGCAATCCCGTATCTCACTAACCTAAAAACTTGTCAGAAATCTTTATTATCTAACTTTATCATCATCATCTTTAAGAGCCAGGGTTTTGTCGGTTGAGGTTTTTTTTTTCATAATAACTCCAAATGAGGTAAGTAGTGTGGTGGTTTCCACTTTCCTCCCAGACTTTAGCTTAAGAACCGGGGGTTCCAGCTTCTTAAATACCCAATCAAAAGCCTTTCCTTTTGTTTTCAGCCTTCTGCCAGTACTGATTGTCTATAGAATAACCTTTGATTAAAGTAAAATAGCGGAAGATAGGTGACGCGCCACTCGAAAGTGGACCGCTAAAATCAGGCCCCCGTCGCCTAATTGCCATTGCATTGCGTGCGCGGGTGACATTTATAAGACGTGTGACGTAAGGAATGTGTAGTGCCATTTTTTAGCTGACAATTAGTATGACATGCCGTATCTTCCGCTATTTTACTTTAATCAAAGAGAATAACTTAATTTTATTTCTAACCTAACATCTTTATATCCGCTACCTATTGCAGTCCAGTTCTGCAATATAACTGCATTACTGGATCCCGCATAAAATCTTCTAGTGTTAACACGGCAGTTATTTGCAGGTAAGGTTGTCTGACCCCTTACAACAGTCCATCTCGCTTGCACTTACCGACAAAGCGGCGCGCTGTTTATTCATATCTTTCACAGCGTCGCCATGGTAACTGTGTTTGTGTAAACTGTCATTTTAGAAGTGGAGCTGTGCCAGTTTAATGACAAAACTGGATCCGTATAAAACAAGGATTGAATTTTTGCGGGTCCAGTTTATGTCAAAACTAGGTCAGAAAAACAGGATTTTTGCGGGTCAATGCTATCGGGATATTCTTATGAATATTAGTATTAAAATGCGAATGCTATTAAAAAGTAAACTGCAGGAAATAGTACCAGCATAATAGGAAATGTCTCCGTGGAAAACCACCCTAACACTACTGGTTTATTTATCAAATTTAACGCACGCTCGGCCCTAGCCGCATCATCACCTATTTCGGTTTAACTCCAGTTAGTTAAATGTTCAGTCGAGTCCGGAGCTAATTTTGAACTCCACTCGTTATTTGTCAACGGATCTGCCACTTGAAATGAACTATCTCTGTCGTTAGACCCATGTTAGTTGACTTTAGTTTGAACACGGATATGTAAAGATAGGGTGGGTTATAAATAGTTTGAATCAGATAATATCTATTACTGAACGGAAATCATTTAAAGGATTTTAAAAATTTTGAATCAGAGAATATTTACAAATTATTAGAAATCATTTGTATTAATATTATGAAGCTGAAGAAATAATTTGTTTGTTTGAAAGGGCTAATTTACAGGCATCATCGTTGGATGGCTTATTTATCGAGGAAGGCTTTAGACTTTATAACTTCACGCTGCAACGGGAAAGGAGGGAGCAAACTAAAAACGCGTGGACAAGGTTTCGTGTGACGTTTACGTTCACGTCCTTGGTTTATAGAAAGAGTTTGGTTAAAGAAAATTTAGTCAAGTAAATAGTTACTTACTAATTTTTTTATGAAGTATAATATAAGTATAAGTATAGACTCATGTTTAACAATGTCCTATTATGTAACTGGTAACGATATTTATCCATTACTTCATACAAAAGGACGGTCCATATTTGAATTATTCGTTGGTGCTTATTTTGTAAATCCATACAGGCCCATAATATAAAGCTGAAAAGTTTCTTTAAACGTGCTGATCTCAGTAACTACTGCTCTGATAAAAAAATTGGTTAGATAGCTTATTTATTGGGAAAGTCTATAGGTTATAAAACATTTAACTGCAACAGTGGAGAAGCGAGTAGTATAACCCCACTGTTCCTTTAATCGGCCCCAATTATACAGCTACATAATGCAAGTACGGCTCTCCAATTGCGGTAATCCCGACAGTACCTGCTGCAGATGGCCCTCGAAAGTTTCTACGTTATTAGCGTTCGCCTAATGGCCGAGCGGTTAGTCGGAAATGTTATGCTGGCTTTCGGAAATAAAAGTCTAGTTATGATCATTGAGGTCTAGAAAAACGAGTTCTATATGAAACGGTGTGATTTTAAGAATATTTTTAGGCCTATTAGTGGATAGAAAAGATATAGGTACTAAGCATCATTTCATGAAAACGATTTCGATTATATTGACAGACCATACCAAAGCCTGTCATGGATTTAATTGGTATTATTTATTCCAAAATTTGCATGAACTGATATTGTGTTCTTCAATACGAGAGTAGCATTGGTTATTTTGAAATGTCCATACTAATAATATTCTCCTACAGAGGCCAGGTACGCAGGAGATATTATAGTGCCCAGATGTGTGCGCAATTCACAATACAATGACACTGTGAGTGTTTTAAAAACATTTTAAACCAAGTGCTCTCTATTCCTTCACTCTCATTAATTCGGAGAGACGGCAGATCTGACATGATTTATGAGAGATCAGGCGCAAGACCAACGGCATAACGTGCTTTCTGAGGTATGGGGGTATTATCACCACCAACTTATTAACTGACTCCAAGCTGTTTCCGAGTATTTTCAAGACAAAAAAACTCTGAAACCAATTGCGGGCCGACCCGGGATTCGAACCCGGGACATCTTGGTTACTATGACCAGCGATCTAATCGGTGAAACAACGAGGCAGTCAATGTTCACACTAATAAAAAAATGAATTAGGTACTCATGATTACAAAACGTTTTACAATTTTGCCGATGAGACCCCAAAAATGCTTAACGACAGGGCAATTGACCCAAATCTTTCTCTTAAGGTTGGAGTTAAGGAGGGTCGAGTAATATGAGCACTTAAGAAAGGTTCATCGGTTCTAAATGTATTGAAATGAAATGTAAGGACTTTTCAGGATTTGCATATTTCGCAGTTTAATTCATGGTGCGTACTTGGCTATTGTTTTGCATCCGCAGTAAATATAGGACGATTGGAAAATAGATTTTCCGCCTACTTTGTAGGAAAATGAGTATTTTTATTGCGACAAAAAAGAATTCCTTACTCTCAAGTTGCATATATAAGGGCTGATACATATGACAATACGTTAGCGAGGCAATCCATTCTCTTATTATACCATTCTCCCTATAGGAAAACACAGCAATATTTTACAGCTATTTATGATAGTTGTCAAGGAAAAAACGTTTTGGTATTGTTCCGGTAAAATTAGTAAATTGACCAAAATTACCACATTAGTACCTGTTTTTAAGACTTGGGGCCAATTATTGATAGCTGATAACTTTCCGAATCTGGAAAAAAACTTAATATCTTCTAACTTTGAAGAGTATTTGACAAGTTCCTACAGGAACGGGACCAACAAATACAAAAACAATGTAAATATTTTATCAGAAAAAATATTGTGTCAACTGAAGCATCCGTCATTTCGGTATGGGACAATCTGTTATATTATTTATATAAAAATCGGTGGAGCGATTAAGTATCGCGATTGCTATTACATTGTAATGGTTACAAAAGCGATGATTATTAAACTCACCATTTAAGTATAACTTTCTGAATAAGAAATTTGGTGTAATATCTTTGGTATAATATAATATCTCTAGGTATCATTTATTGTTCTTGCATTTTGATCTTGCAGTTGGAAATATAATCTTAGTCTAAGAATATTTCGATTGACTCTATTATCAGCAGTCAGCAAGGTTGGTCGCTTGCCTTGCAAACACCCCTCCGCCAATCCGCACTGAGCCCACGTGGTGGAGTATGGCTCATAATACCTCACATTTGAGGTAAGACCTTTGCATAGCAGTGGGATGCTTACAGGCTAACTTTCCTTTTTACTTTTACTATTATCAGTAAGAAACTTTTGTGAAATAGTACATAAATGTCGCTTTTTACAAATAAACTTATTTATTGTAGCGTGGTGAGGTAAGAGAATTATCCTACTTTTTACGTACTCTCTAATCAAACGCTCCTGTTCAACCCAGTATAGTTTGCTTTGAATTGTTGTAATCCCAGTTACTCTTTTATCATAAAGTAACGTATCCACCTATTATTGGCATATGTTACAACCACTTTGGCCCTCAACCTAGCACGTTCGGGCTCTCAGCGACCCTTGCACTCGTCATCACTTAAATGTGATTCCAGTCACAGTTTTCACCACCAGCTAGAAAACAAACTCTAAACCCACTGCAACACGACTCATAATCCCATACCGGCAGATAAGACACAAATTGGTTGAGATTAAGTCCCAAGGAAATACCAATCTTTGCCTCTAAAACATAAGACTTAAATTGAAACGAGAAAATGGACCACGAGACCAAGGCTGTGACAGTCTTATATCAGACTGAGTTAAAATAAGACTAATTCGGTTAGGATAAAGTTGGGTTTCGAACAGGAAAGGATTATGAGCTTAAAGGAAGCTAAATTTAGATGTAGGTCATTGCATAGATGTTAATTGTTGAGTGCGTAAAGGGTGCTTAAGGCTTTGAATACCAAATGTTAAGCAAACGTAAACATACTGAGACGAGGCTATAAACATTTCACATACTTGATTTGAGATTGTCTTAAATAAAACATTTCTTAGTGTCTTGTTCAAAGTTCGTTATATGAGATTTTAAACTTTCGCGTTGCATTACAATGAGAATAAGACATGACGGGTCTAAACACGAAATATTAATATGAGTAAATGCTGCGTTGCAACAGCCGTGGTCACGAGCCAACTGGTGGATCGCGGCATCGTCTACACTAACTAACTACTAACGTCGAGCAGTGAGTAGCATTTACTCATATTAATATTTCGTGTTTAGACCCGTCATGTCTTATTCTCAAAGTTCGTTATTACTGTATCACGGATTTAATATTAAAATTATTTATTTTCCTGTAAGAAATAAGTAGGTAAAAGGTAGATGTTACATTTTTCGTTTGCTTTTATTTACTATAGATTTAAAAACCTTGGTATATCAAAATTATACCTTAGTTATTTTGTTATAAGTTGAGTTCAACTACACAGATATTGGTAAACGGTATATATGATTTTTCTACATCTTATTTGTAAATTGTGTTTCACTCTCATACATATCCGTTTAGTTAGCAGACAATAATTCTATTTATAACATTTTTAAGTATTTTTCTATATCAAGTTTTACTCCAGAATCAAAAATTATAACTAAGAATTTTCTATATATTTTATTGTGAGAGCAATCTCGCAACATTGATGGGGTCACACAGCCTACCCTTAAAAAAAAGCACTTGCAAAATCCAAAATCCTACAGGCTTGTTAATGTGACGGTGGCCGAGTGGTATAGGCATACGCCCGGATAGCGTAAGACACGGGGTTCGATTCCTCGTCTGTCACAGTGTCACAGTTGCTTTTTACAAGTGCAATTTATATTATTAAGTTTGTATAGTGACAAAACAATATGCAAACAAAAATCAACTTTAAGAGTTTTCTATAGAAATCTATCTCTAAATCAGTTTTTAAAATCTTTGCCAATTACAATGCCATAATCCTAATTACAGCATCCCTTCTCACGGAACGCTGAAACCGTAAGAAACTCCGTAGCAGCGTAGAAAAAGTTTTAAATTGAATTAACCGTGCGACAATTGAAAATGTCCGAGCCGAGAATTAACAACTGTAATACAAAATAACTCAGTAATGTCCTCTAGCCTAGACCTGAAGGCCTACTACGAAAAACGAAATCCGTCAAAACGATAATCGTTTTGCGGATACGAAGCATTTCGTAGAAAGGTTCCGTACTAAAAATGTTTCAGATCCGAAAAACAATAATCGTATTGACGGATTTCGTTTTTCGTAGTAGACCTCCAGGACTCAGGGCCTCGATTGACGCGTTAATCAAACTTTGTCCGTGTTGTGATTCGATAACAAGTTTTACCGGTAAAAAAACACGTAAAGAAAAATCGACATGCATAGAAATGGTGACTCTAATGAAGCAAAATCTGTATTTTCTTCGAATACTTCAAAAAAAATCGATTGGTTGACTTTCTTTAAATGCGAGCTCCACAAAAATTAAGGCCCAGAGCCATATTTATACGAAATTAATATGTCAAGGCTTCTGTGTTTCTGAAATCTGCAAAAAAGTGGCAGCATGTCCCAGAATTAGCTAGCCCGGGTGTGCCAAGTAGCTCATGTAATACATAAAACACTACGACCAGACATTGTTGACTACCGTTTGACTTGGCTATATGGCCAACTAGCTTTTGCCCGCGACTTCGTTCGCGTGGACTTCAGGTTCGTCCCGTCTAGTCTAGTAATAAGTAAGAAATACGGTAACTAAGCACTGCAGAGCCCTAAATTGTAGCCTATATGTTATTCTGATGTATAAGCTATATTGTGGTAAAGTTTCATTCAAATCCATTCAGTAGTTTTTACGTGAAAGAGTAACAAACATCCATACATCCATACAAACTTTCGCCTTTATAATAGTAGTAGGATCTAATTATACAAGCAAAGTTTTCATTTTCCTGTTTTTTAGCCAAAAAAAAAGTCTAGCGATGCAAAGGCAGAGTTGCAGCCAATAGAGTTTTTCAGTATTTTTTTAAGGCGGTTTATTTTTTTATTTGAAAATTTTTGTCTGACTTTTTTCTGTTCTCTACAACAAGAAAGGACCCTCTTTCACAGTCACATGATAGAGCTCTGGTTGTGCAGTAATGGTCTTCACCAAAAACAAGTTGATCTATCTATGTAGGATTTTTTTCTCAAGCTTAGTGGTCCTTCTGCATACTACAAAACTTGTATAAGACTTAAGAGCGTAAGGAAACGTGTTTTTATCGCTTTGAACGTACGCCTCGTAATTGTTGAAGAAAACTTTACTCTTTGTTCTGAAGGTGAAGTGAATAGAAGAGGCCTGTAATTAACGGCCAATAGTACTTCTCAGCCTGTTTCAACAATGCCACCTTATCACTTTTCTAGATAAGATTGAAGTGTTTATATTTCGAATATTTAACGTTGGGCTGTAACTTGCGAATTTGATGTTTTGTGGTTGACTAAAATACGACATTTCTGTTACTGGACTTGTATCTCTTGTAAAACAGATACATTTCATTACAAATAAATTTTCAAATCAAAATATTTGTATTTTTTTTGTAGAATGGTTGGTACTAAACGAATTAAATCACGAAAACAAATTGGCTCCGAGGTCTTCTAATCTATTATCAAAAAAACTTTCTTAACTTAACAGTTAATCGGCTTAAAGCGCACTTAACCGTTTTTGTCAGGAAATGAATTTACAACTTGGCCATCTAGTGATGGGTTGCTCTTAGATTTTCCCGCCAAAATCCAACCGCTCGGCTTTTCTCAAGTAGTAATGGTGAAACATCGATAATTGTCGATTAGTCGTGTGACGCCATAAAAAATATTTTATTTTGTGTCAACTTTAAACCTTTAAATAGGTGTGCGTGTCTGTTCTAACGCACTTGCCACTAACCATTATTCAGAATAACGATTAAAGTACAGAGTTCTGTACCTCAATCACGAATATTTGCGTCAAAGTAATCGCATTGTGTCGTGAAGCGACAAATGTGAAGGGAGAAGATTAAGAAAAGAGGTAAAAGAGGGGAACAGAATTTATATAAAAATAAAAATAATATTTACAATACCGATTAGTGAAAAAAAAGTTGATGAGTGAATGTATGTGTGTAAGAAGAGTGCAGTGGGCGTGAGTAAGTGTCTTCAGATCTTCTATATCCTGGAGGCAGCAGAGGGCGGAGTCGGAGTGCAGGGTCGACACAGCAGAGGTAACAGCGACGCCGATGTGCAGCAGTGTCAGGCGCCGTGAAGTAGTAGCTCTCAGCAGTGAAGTAGTAGCTCTCAGCAGTGAAGTAGTAGCTCTCAGAAGTGAAGTAGTAGCTCTCGGCAGTGATGAGGGTATCCAAAACTATGTAGAAAATGTAATGATCAGTTGGAGTGCCAGAAGTACTTGGTCTCGGATCCTCTTCCGAGAACGGGACAGGTCCCTCCCCAAGAGCGAGGAGGTGTTACTACAGTCTCAATATGGACTCGGATCCTCCTCCGAGAAGGAGACAGGTCTCTCCCCTAGAGCGAGGAGGTGTTACTGCAGTCTCAATATGACTCGGATCCTCCTCCGGAAATGTGTCCGGTCCCTCCCTTAGTGCGAGGAGGCGTTTCAGTAGTCACCGGCGGTTCTTCAAGACTTCTTGAGGAAAATGTAGAGTGTTGAAAACTGTTCGAGATTACAACTCGGAATAGAATGAATGAATGAAAAAAGTACAGGCTTATATAGGGGCCTGGGCCGTTCAAATTTAGAACGAGGAAGGTTCTAGAATAGAACATGAATACTGATGGTTTAAAGAGGATTAAACCCGAAAAAGTAATAAACTTTGATAGAAGTTGTCAGATTTTGAAAGATATTGTCATAACAACCATGTCAATAAAGATAAAAAAATGTCAAAAATCAAGGAATTTATTAAATTAATAAGGAAAACTAATCATCACCCAATGCAAATTAAAGGAAAATTGCAAACAAAGGTAAAACACAGCTATTTTTACAGTATTATGTACAGAAAAGTAGAATAACAGAGCTTTGAAAGTTTGACATTTTTAGATTCACAATAAATATTGTTCAAAAAGGATTAGAAAACAACAATGAACCAAAAATACAGTGTAATAGTATAAGAAGAGTAGAAAGGCAGGTAATGCCTATAGTTTAATGTCTACAGTACGACATTTTAGGGAGGAAATACGAACTGTGTTATGGTAGATAGAATCTAAGATTAACTCTATGTTCGTGTTTACAGCAAACAGACTCAAATAAAGAGTAAGAATTCAGCAAGAACCCGCAATCTTTGGATGGGAAAAGGAAATGAAAGCATGGAAAAACAAAGATAATGAGATGAAAATGTAAATATGGGTCCGATGAATATTAAATATATTAAGGTACTCAATTTATTACTCAATTTATATGTACATCGGTACAATTGTAACTTTATCAGTTGTAAGACAATTTGAAAGCGCATCGATTGGACATTATACATACTAAAATTTGACATTTGAATAACATACTATATTTCTATAATTTTATATAATTAGATCATTTAACTTGTTTCTGGACGTGCCATATTAACGTTAGTAGGATGTCATCTGCGGTAAGGCTTTCGAGCTTACTACACGACACGGGAGTGCTTCGTGCTGCTGACTGATGTAAACTGATTACGTGAAGAATACGTCAAATGTTCGTGATTGGGGTACTGAGTATATTTTTGAATGAGGTTATTTTATGTGAAAACCAGACATTTGGTAACGTTTGCATTTGTTGGTCAGTGACAATCAGGTATCACTCGATGCCTTCGTTTATAAATTAATTGAAGACAGTAATGTTAGCGATAAACTAAGAACGAGCCTAGATATTTGCCGCTTGTGATTGAAGGAATTTAATTTAATCACCAACGACAAATGACGGGTGCTATACATATATTTTTTCTATTTGACTTTGCTTCCACTAAAACTGAATGATATTGTTATTATTGTATTTTTTATTTTAGATGTGTTGTTTAGTCGATATTTACTTGCTCATCACTTTTCTCGGCCCATTTGCGACTGATGGTCGGTAATAGGCCTTTAACGGTTCGGTTGTTAACACCTTTTACGTCGTTTGACTTTTTAACGTCCTAAACCGATATTTGATTGTTCAAACGCTTTTTGATTTCGAATTTTTAATCTAGGGAAACTAATTTGGGAGTTTAAGTTAAAGTTTTTGAATTAATGCTAGACAGGCAAGCTTAAATTTCATGTAGCACTTTTTTAGCTTTGGAGTATTGGGTCCCAAATTGAGTGGCTTGTTTTTTGTTTAGCTTGTTGTGCTGTGTGGTCTCAAGCTGAATATATTATCTCGACTGCCTGCTTAAAACCTTAAAGCATATTCCATGCAAGTATACGCAATAAAACGGAAAGTCAAATGCAATAATTAATGCACTTATGAACGAATTAATGAAACCAATCTTTTTTTCATTTTAACACCAAGTTGAACTGTTAAGTAATATTTTGTAAGAGGAAAGTAATTTTCAGAGTAAAATTCTGAACGCAGGTATAGGTAGACCGCGAAATTGAGATCTCGCCAGCGGGGCACAGGGGTGTGGTGGGAGACGAAAGCGAGGTTAAGGAGTGGCGCGGGCGTTTGCTTCCGCGCCGCCCGCACCCCTCGCACGACCCGCTATCGCCTTCCTCTGCGCCCCTGTGCCCTGCAGGCGAAGTCTCATGTTTGGCGAAGCTTATATGTTTATGTGAGGTTTTTTGCGAAAAAAACGACCTACCCTGCGTCTACGGCAACGCTCCACAAGACATAGCTCATTTTTTATCGTACCCTGCGTGCCCTTATACGTGTTATTGTAAGATTTCAATGTGTGAAAATACCAATGCAATCAGCGTCGTCAATTACTGGCACAACCATCGACACGCTAAGTAGAAGAGACAAATGCAATTGGTTTGTATCACAATTATCCGGGAGTCGGACTGTTCATAGAAAGTCTTTTTAACGAAACCCGTTTCATAACTGCCATGTTATCGACGAGCCATTTGACCGACAGGTTATTTAACAAATTACGTATTTACGTAAAAGTATGAACAAATTTAGAAAACCAAATGCATGTACGGTCTAGACCCAGTGTCTATTAATAAAATGCGCTTATTTCTTACCATAAATCACTACGTGAGGTGTGAAAAGTCCATGACTCAGACACGTTATACTAATTTTGACAAAATTAAATATGCTATTGATTTGATTCATCACAATTGGAGCCTAGCCTTTACTCCAAAAGCTACATTTTCCTCTAGTGATACTCTCATATCAATTGATGGAGGTTTCAACTGCCTTGCGATCATCGAATTCTCTCAGTCGATTCCCTTCAATTCACACAGTCGCACAACATCTGGATATCGGATTTACCCATCGATCAAACTGTGCGCGGATACGTGAAATGCAAACACAAAACGGAGGTTAACGGTATGGCTAAGATTAAGTTGGTGTAGATAGTGCTATTGCTGTATGCGACGAAGTCTGGGTGCTTAAAACTTTGATAATGCAGGGGAAATTGTGAGAGGTAATAAT
Organism: Pyrausta aurata; assembly: GCA_963584085.1. NCBI lineage: Eukaryota > Metazoa > Arthropoda > Insecta > Lepidoptera > Crambidae > Pyrausta > Pyrausta aurata. The sequence continues at coordinate 1,449,622 of OY757254.1, read as the reverse complement.
ACCCAAACAACATTTTTAACTTGGTTGTAGGTTTCATTAAGATATAAATTCTTTAACTTGTTTTAATAATCTCACTGGTCATGTTGGATTTGCCGTTTCACCAATAATGGGAGTGAAAGAACAGAGAGTGCGCAAACACTTGAACACTATAAACAATGTCCCGCACCGATGGCCAATCTCAATTGAGATTGACCACCATGGTAAGATACGTACAGGAGGACTTTAAGTTTTACCTAGTTCTGTTTGATTGATACAACCACAATGCGTATTTAAATGTAAAAAAGTGATAAAAAAATTACCCACAGCAAAGTTTCTCATATTAACAATTAAAACAATTAAGCTTTTAATAGTCCAAAGGCCTGTTTTACCATTCATTAAAGCACTTGCAAATGAATAGATTCAAACATGAACCGTTATTCCGTATGAATTATCTGAGAGATAATGCTAACCAGAACTAGTTAGGGTATTGTGATAAAGGCCATTGAGATTTCATCTCGATCAAATCATTTGCTACTCGATGATTATTAATGATTAGGTCAGAGCAAGCAGGAATATTAAAATTAAACAATAATAGACTATTCAGTTGACCCTCTGTTTACATAGTCTGTGCCAGGTTCACGGCTTAGCACAAATGTGGCAATTAACAAAGACCTGCAAAACTTGCAACGCATAATGAGCTTTGAATTCATCTGGCTAAAGAGGATTATCGCAAAGAGCACTTTGGAATACCTACTGTGCATTCCCGTTTTCGTATCTGGATAAAGTAATGCAAAGAACAATGAACTTTATTTTGAAGGGATGAAGGGTTCTTTAGAAAGGTTAATGAAACACCGTTTTCAATTGATTCTTTAATGATTTTAATTGAAACGTATTTCTTCTTAAGCGAGTTGAAAACGTTTGTAGAGTTTTTCATGCGTGTTTTTACATGTTGCGTTATATTTATTGTTGCCGAAAAAAATGATGGTGTGTAAACTTCTAGAAGTATACACACCATCATTTTTAGGGTTCCGTACCTCAAAAGGAAAAAACGGAACCCTTATAGGATCACTTTGTTGTCCGTCTGTCAAGACCCTTTTTCTCAGGAACGCGTGGAGGTATGAAGCTGAAATTTATATCAATTACTCAAGTCTACTGTCCCTTGAAGCTGTGAAAAAATCAAACTTCTAAAGCAATCAAAAGATACAGCCGTTTATGCCGTAAATTTTCGACACTTGCAAGGGAATCAAAACCTACAGGGTGCTTCCCGTGAACTCAGAATCTTGAAATTTGGTACGAAGCAACGTCTTATAGCATAGATAAAGGAAAAATTACGAAAACCATAAATTTTTAGTTACATCATAATATATATTTTTTTAATAATTTTAAACTTACTACCCATTTCCTCATAAACGCGTAGAGGTATTAAATTGAAATTCATACCAAATACTCAGGTCTATAATACCTTTAAGCTGTAACAAAATCAAACTTCTATGTCAACGCAATCAAAAGAAACAGCAATTAAGCTGCATATTTTGAAACTCGCAAGTACTCGCAAGGGAATCAAAACCTAAAGGGTACTTCCAGTCGACCTAGAATCTTGAAATTTGGCATGAAGCAACGTTTTATAGCACACATAAAGGAAAAATTCCGAAAACCTTAAATTTTTAGTTACATTACAAAATATATATTTTTTAATAAATATAAACTTATTACTTTTTTCCTCATGAACGCGTAGAGCTATCAAGTTGAAATTCATATCAAATACCTTGCAGGTTTGTACGAAACCCTCGGTGCGCGAGTCCGACTCGCACTTGGCCGGTTTTTTATTATATATCAAAAAAACAATTATTCTAGAATAATTGTTTTTTTTCCCACCAACATTCTTAGCACTATAAAATCTGTGTAGCAAGAATTTCTACCTTGGAAACCGCAACCAGTAAAAAAACCAAAACCTAAGCTACCTTGTATGGCTGCCGTATTACTTAGTTTGCTTACCAACGATATTTACTCGTATATAAAAAAAATGTTTATGATGTTTGGTGTGAGGGTCCTGACATAAGCTCTTTCATCCGAACAACCAAAATTTTCAGCTGTACAATTTAGAATAGATAAATGTATTGTTTAAATGACGCTTTTAAAATGTGGTGCTGGAGAAGAATGTTGGGAATACCATGGACGGCTAAGAGAACTAACAAATCAGTTCTTGACCAGCTCAAAATCAAAACTAGACTCTTCACTGTGCGTTATCAGCGGGTACTTAACCTACTTTGGCCACATAGCGCGACGAGAGAGTGATAATCTCAAAAAACTGTGGTGATGAGCAAATTGGAAGCCAAATGTCTTAGAGGCTGCCACTGCACTGAGCCGCTGGTCTGACTCTATAAAAGAAATCACAGGGCTCCCGGTGACTGCCGCTCTTAGATAATATACTGAAGCTAGAATGGCGTGGAAACACCTCGTAAGATCCAGCAAGGCGTAGAAGGTCAGGCACGACCTTCAGAAATGAAGATACTTAATAATATAAATTGCACTTGAAAAAAGACAACTGTGAACCTGTGACAGACGAGGAATTGAACCCCGTGTCTTACGCAGTCCGGGCGTATGCCTATACCACTCGGCCACCGTCACATTAACAGGCCTGTTGAATTTTGCAAGCGCTTCTTAACGCGTAGGCTGCGTGACATCATCAATGTTGTGAGATTGCTCTCACAATATCTGAAGGAAAATATTTTTACAAATATTTTAACAATCAGTTAAGATGATGAAAGCCAATTTATAGTTTATTTTTGTTTTTATAGTGTTTTGTCACCATACAAACTTAATAATATAAATTGCACTTGTAAAAAGACAACTGTGAACCTGTGACACACGAGGAATTGAACCCCGTGTCTGAATGAAGATACTACTGATAAGAGAAGATATATTTGATTTTCTATCTACGTACATTCGTTCTTCCTCTCAGTGTGTATACTGTTTATCAGCTTCTGTGTTCATAACCAATTGTTAGTTTAGAAACAATGAAACACGCTTCGTCAGAGCGCTATAATAGAGTTACATTACTTGCCAGTTCTGTTGTAAACAAACAGACGTACAACTTGTTATGAATTAGTATTAGGTAACGCTGTTTCAGTTTCGGCGCCACAATAATAAATTATAGTACCTAGTTCGAAATATATTCTCAAATCAGTTTTGATGTTGATTAATAAAATACAGTACTTCAATATCGTAAACTATTAGCTGAACACCTATCAGCGCTAAATGAGTAAATGAAAAAAATACACACAGTATACAAAACAATACTTTTATACAAAGTTTAACAATTCAGTAAGATAACACATATCTTTTCTAGACTAGATCTATGATAAAAGGTATAATTGGAAGAGAGTGCTTTTAGCATTAAATTCACCTTTTTAGGAACACTGTTTTTAAACTATATTGTAAAAAGAGGTTTATTATTTAAACAAAAGGACTATTAACACGTTCCGGGACAGTGAACGCCTACAAGCGTGAACACAATAAAACATCTATTGTGTCTGGAGCAGTGTCCCGGAACGTGTTAAGACATATTTTCTTAAATTGTTACTCAATATTTATTTTCTAAAATTATAAGAACACATCAACCATTTAAATGGTGATTGTCTGTCGTTGCATCTTATTCATTTGAATCTAAATGAAAATTTTACATCTGTCGCGTCTGGCAACATTCAATATGCGAACCAACTTCTAGACACCAGTTTGACCTCTAGTGCTATTCAAATAAGAACTATTTGAAAGTGCGAGCTAAGCAGAAATAGGTTATTTTAAGATGGGGAACAATTTATTAGCATCTAGCGGTCTTTTACAAACAACAATACGTCAAGGTAAGCACTGTATTATATGCAGTTTTAACATGGATAAGTTTTCAACAAAATATAATAACCTGACGTGCTAGCGACTGTATTTTACGAAACTTCTCACACTTTAATATTTCCTTTACCATGTTAATATTTTCAGCATAAAAGTGGCTAGTTTTATTAGCTGTCGAATTTTATTAAATGTTTTTCAAACCAAAACGATTTCTGCTTAACATGGTTTCTTCTTAGTACCTACACAAGAAATTAAAAAACTAAACAGTAAACGAAATAAGTTTTTAGGAGTAACAAATCTTAGCAAATCGAAATCCTAGGTTTGCTTTTTCCAGTAATTCTGCATTACATTAAATATTTTCTCTAGGGAGACATAAAATTGATTGAGTGCCGAATTATTTATGTAAACGAACCAAAAATTTCAGGATTACGATATTTTATTTTCTCGCAAAGAATAAATATAAATTCACTTAGAGGAAACCTTACAATATAACACAACAATTAATAAAAAGCATAGTAAGCGCACACAGATAATATGGTGGACAGGTCGAAATTGACTGACTGACGCGTTCGGAGTCTGTTACTCCAGACCCGGAACAGTCGTCAGCAGTCGTCAATCTTGTTTACTATCATCGAGCAACTTTCATTTATGTTTTCCCAGAAATCCCATCCATAAACTTCGGAGCTATTGCAACCGCTATCTCTCATGATATATCCTACACTCACAACCCAGGTTTCCTTGGATCCGCGTCAGCGCCCGAGCTTTGTCCCACAGGAGGACTTTCTATCTTATTGTTGAACTTTGATTTACGGTTCTGCTGAAAACTCACTGAGCTGAGATTATTGGAACATTTTACAATGGCCGCTGTTAGAAAAATGGCACGAGAAATACCTTTCAGGTTTTGAATGCTTACAATTAGTTGCAAATAGTGGTTTTCAAGGAGAGATCGCAGTTTTTGCTTGATGATTTGATAGTAAAAGGACCGAACGTAGGTGTAAGTAACCGAGAGTAGGTGAAGTGCGCGTGAGACCTAAGTCATTTCTTTAGAAAATTGTTCAGAGTTATCAGGCTCTATGAATAAACATTCAAAAAATTCTAAATCTAGAAAGTAAGCCGGAGTGATGAGAGGGATCCAGAAGTCCCACTTTTGTGGTAGAGCACAACTATCTTCTATGAAAAGAACGAACGAACAATACGTAACGAAAGCAGATATTTTTTTTCCACAATTCCTGCCTATTTTCGATGTGCACGTTCCGCAGAAGAGAACAATATTTTCTCAGATACGACTTTTTAAAACAGAAGCTGTTGCCTTATTCTTATAAAAAGAAGCTTAAATGACAACTTATACTCGATTCTATTTATCTACCAAATGTCGTCCATACTAATTCAGCCTTTGCCCTAAAAAGACTACCAATTATGTTGGCAAATGGGATAATGAGATAGGTCTGTAAAAATCAAAGACAATGGCCCATCTCCTGTCCTGCCCCAAATGTCCTAGATCATGCACGTTTCAAGACCTACAGCAGGCAAACGCCAACGCAATCAACGTTGCACAACACTGGGCGAAAATATTATGATTGTTACCAGTCGACTCGAAGAAGAAGAAGAATAGAGCTACAATTTGGGATTTGTACGAGAGATTGCAGTTTACCATAAGGCTTACGAGGTTACTAAAATGCAGTAAGGTGTTTTAGTAGTAGTGAATTGTTCCCGCAAGTGTAGCCATATGTGCGGAGAATCATATGAAAGTTTTTGTGCCCAGAAAGGCGTGAGGTTTGGTTTCTTTTGTTGTCTTTATAATGGAAGCTGTAAAAGGGTGTTGGTCTCAATAGACCGTTACAGAGTGACCTTTTCAGTTATTATTGTAGCCCTGCTAGCATTTTTCTGTAGTGTAATATGCTGTTTCTGGCCGCATTTATATACAATATTAATTTGTATTCAGATATATCAAAACGAATAAGTTAATTCATTGTTGTTATGACTCTCGTTTATTAGTAGAAAAGTGGTTCAGTCAACGATGTTAAACACCCAATACCGAAAAAAAGGTATTTAAATTCGTTGGGTTCAGTTCACATTTAAAATGTAAGGTATGTTTGATTGCACCTACTTTTGACTAAGATTAAAAATTATTCAACACTAGGTACATTCATTTGTCGCAATGAAATCAATGATTTTGTATGCATATTTGTACCCAGTGGAAAAATAAAACTATCAAGAACTAAACAAGAAAATAGAGCAAAAACCGAACTCACCAACGTTTATTTGCCAGTAAAAAGAGAATGGCTATAACATTTACATTGAATCTCTCTTGGACAAAGAGATGTAACATTCGAAAGCTATTTCGACCCAGTTTTGGTCAGGTAACTAAAATAAACGGAAAATAAAAACGAAAGTGCAATGTTTTACGGCTGTCCCTTCATAGAAATATGGGACAATGAGTTTACAGAAGAAGAAAAGGAAAACTTAATACCACAAAACCTAATATTTGTGTAAACAAATAAAAACGATACTAAATCGTGTCCAAGGCGCAAAAAATATTCCTATTCTTAGAGAAACGTTCAAAACATAAGCGGTAGCGAAATCATTGAGACTGTCTAAGAATTTGTGTTTAAAAAGGTATAACCAGCGATAACATCGTTCCTTAAAAATTAGTTTTGATATCTGTAACAGTAGTTTGCCCAGCAGTGGGATAGTACCTATAGGCTAGGAAAAAAAACTGTAAACCTTTTTCCGTGTTTCTGAAAACAGACTTTCACACGCAAGTGCCGAATATCGCCAAAAAATATGTCATAATTATATGCTTAGGAGTTTTCCCAAAGTCTTCTTCATTTATTTTATTTCATAACAGTAGGTAAAAATACTTTTTTAGGGACAAGTTAAAAAAACTTTTCATACCTACTTCCAATCATACAAAATGAGGGAATGCTGTTTTATCCATGTGAACATACAGATACACAGTTCGTGTTGTCATATTACTCAACTAGCTTTTGCCCGCGACTTCGTCCGCGTGGAATAGTGATTTGTTATTATATTATTATGTTGATACAACTTAAACAAATTATTTCGACCAAATTAGGTACCATAAAAACGGTTTTGTGAGATAATCTTAAAAGATAGACATATACTATCGCGGACTGTTTTTTAGATCATTTAAAGAGCTATTATTCTTTAGTACATATTTTTTGTGTATCTTGAAGCGTTTTCACGGCGCACGCAACGGAAGGCTTCAAAGATGAAATAATTTCTCCCGTTTTTTACACATTTACCACTATATCTTTGCTCCTATTGGTCGCAGCGTGATGTTATATAGCCTATAACCTTTCTCGATAACTGAACTATCCAACACAAAAAGAATTATTCAATTCGAACCAGTAGTTTTGGAGATTAGCGCGTTCAAACAAACAAACAAACAAACAAACTCTTCAGCTTTATAATATTGCTATAGATTTAGATCTTACTTCGATAAGACTTTTTCAATAACTACTATTTATGAGTATCTTTTAACTTGCGGCAAACGCGAAACCGCAATAATATCAGCAGCCCAAGCGGGATATATTTTTGAGAAAATATCCGGTAACGTTAGTTTATTCCGTTCATTCTATTGTTTAGGTTCATCCTTTGTCTCATTTAAATCTTGTTTTCAGCAAAAAAATCCAAGCAAAGATATGCGAGTTTTTCCGACCCCCAAAATATCGCGTTTAACATATAATTTGCATTTGGTTCAACCAAACGCTTTTTTATTTTCGATTCTTAAAATAACGGATTGTGAGGAAAAATAAACAATCATATTTATCGACACAAAAATAATGGGAGTATTTTTAGGTCCGCAAGAAAACAATTCTTGAGTAACTTAAAAACATGTCAAAGAAGGATTGTGAATAACATGAGCCATTAACTAAGGGCCAGTTTTTTTTTATCCGTAGTAATGGTAAAGTTACGACGCAGCGTTTAAATATTTACGATTGTGTGTGTTTTGAAGACAAAACACCTTAACCTTACCTTTTCAATGACCATTAAAATAGCAATTCTGACATTTGGTTCAAGTATTTTTCTGCAAAACACACACAATCGTAAATATAAAACCGCTGGTAAACGTAACTTTACCATTACTATAGATGAAAAACTGGACCTTAATAAGGTAGGTACTTAGATCAGGTATGTTTTACCATTAGAAATATTAAATTTATTTAACCACCGATACCAAAAACCTAAAACCTGTTTCCGAGATAATCCGCCCAAATTTCACGAAAAAAAAAGCTCGTAACAGCGCCATCTCTTGCAAAGGCAAGGAACTAACGCGCCCTCGATTTTCACATCCACCAATATGGAGGAGGGATCTCGGGAAATTAGGTTCGTATTTTGAAACAGTCGTTAGTCCTTGCCCGATCGCGGCACTGAGCGGACGTGTGCACGTTCGTTGAAAATATCGAAATTAATTTGCGTTTAACGGAACGCTTTCTCGAGTGATTTCATGACTCAAAACTGTGTGCTACCGAAAAAATATATTAACAAAAAAATTTGAAACTTCAAGTGTTAAAGTTCAGTGTATCAGAAAGTGACGATTATGAACGTGATATGGCAATAGATCTAACATGGATACTTAAGCTGTTGTCGAGGTAATATAATTGTATTGCTTGTTAGTTTAAATTGAATACACGGTCAGTTTGATCTTCAGTCATGCCGAGATATTGATCAGATAAATTAATAATGCTCCACCGAGTTTGTCATCCTTGGAATTCCTCACAGATAACATGAATATTCCAAGGCCTACTGAATAGAATTATGAGAGAACCTTATTATGCCTTCTTTTTACGATATTTCTGAAGTTGGTTAGGACATTATTAGGACTGGATTTTTTGGGTATGAATAGGCGTCGTTGCTGAATTATTAAATTACTCTAAAATGACATGAAAATTCGTAAAAAGGCTCTCCGTTTATTCAGTTCCTGAATGGAGATTTTTGCGTGAGTAAATTGTGAAAGTAGACGATGTGTGACTGTGCGAGTACTCACCTCAAATCGCTCATTAGCGACATTTTAGGAAGTATTTTAGAATTATTAAAATACATTGAAATCTTTTGATACGATCAAACTCAACAAAGGGCAATTATTATATCAAGACTGACCATTTATATTTATATGCCCAATGTAATATAGAGCAGTATTATACTTGTATAATTTAATTTTACTTCCTGAGTTAATTAAGCTTTTGCACTTATATTGTTTGTGTATATTTACCAAAACAGGGGCTTTAAAATTAGATTGCAGATTCCCACTGATCCCTTACTGTTCAAGTTTTTGAGGAATCCCTTTGAAGTAATTTAAGGTAGGCCATCGTCAATTCTAATTTATACAAGCCTTTCAAAGTTGACTTTAATGAAATTAATTAGTGTGTTTGTGTCTTCATTACTGATTAAACACAATCTGAAAACAAATCAAAGACTTTTTATGCATTATATTTTAATCTTGAAGAAGCGCTTAATTATTATTGTCATAGTAGAGAAAAAAATCCAGGTGTGGTGTTATGTGTGAAACTATAAATTAGTAATCACGTCAATAAAAAGAAATATTACAGAAAAAAAATAAAAATAAAACACTTTTAATTTCCACAAACACATGAAAACAATTTGTCTCTTAATTTGCAATTATGTTAACGTGTTTGAAAACTATTGTCTTCATATGAAAGGCTTTCTTTTGTATTGCTCTATACTGATTGATTCTTAAAAAGGCGAAGAAACTAAAAATGATTTTCAACTGTAGATTAAAAAATATAAAATAGTTTTATTACATCGAATATTCGACCTCTGATTTATGATTGATTTTTTGACCATAATTCAACAACTTCAGTAATTACCCTGAGACTCTATTTGAGTCAGTTGCGTATTATTAATTTGCTCCCAATCATTAGAAATCAAGACAATCAACATAATTTGAAATATAACGCGAGCGATTCAAAAACAGAATCCTAGATACAAATTCGTATTTTTAATCCGACAAAGCTACAAAAACGGTTAATTGTGTGCGGAACAGATTACAATAGTGGACGCTTTGCCAACTGGCCTTGTTATTGTCGGTTTTTATTTTTACATGTTTTGATGAAACCAGGATAACAGGCTTGCAATACTTTTTAAAACATATCACTTTACACTACTACCGACTTTGAAATTATAGAGGTTTTCAGTTTTACCTGTATATTTGTATGTATGTATGTGTTTGTCCGCGATTATTTTCTCGCGTTTGCCTGAATGGATTATATTGCGTTTTTAATAAAACACTTCTTATATTATATTTAGGAGGCTTAACAAACTTTTTGTTTCAATCAAGAACATCATAAATGAGATAACTACTGAAACTGGGAAACATTACTCCACATGAAACAAAACGGTGTGTTTTTTAGAAGTCGGTTTAAAAATATATTTTTATTTTGTCAAGTCTGTCCACTATTACTTGAAATAACAGACAAAATAAGTTTCGCCTGTTTACCTTTGTCTATTTTGAGTTTATTTTGCTGATTAAGAATACATATTATTTAAACACTTCTTCTTATTGATTTCTGCCTATTACACCGGAGCATACCATGATTGTGCTAGGAACATGTCTGGCAAAAAAAAAAATTGTATTGTAAGCTATGACACTGTTCCCACCAGACACGTTCCGTCACCGACCAACACCGTCGCGTGTCGTGCACGGAGCGTGTCAGTACCGGCAAAATACACTCTCGCTCTTGCTCCATATAACGGTGAGACAGAACGCTGTATATCCGTTCAGTGGGAAAAGTAGAGCTTATCGTGTTGCTTTTTGTGTCTGATACATTCCTAGCACGATCATAGTATGTTACGATGTAGTGGACCCAGACCTTAATACTGTCTTAAACAAGTAAAGGCTTTATGTCAGCTATTTCGCTTCACACCTTCCAATTCTCGAAACAAAACGTTGTAATTAAGCAAGACATTCACCAAATCTTAACATCAAAGAAGTGCTAACAAAATTAAGCTTCTCAAACTGGCATCACCGAAGCCTTAGTGACTTGAAGAACAAAACATACCCCATTTAATGAAATACCAAATTTATCAAGGCATAACGACTACTGGGGGTTTCTCACGAATGCGTCTAGAAAAATACTGCTTTTGCTATTGATAACAATGACAATTTAAAAAAACAAGGCATTTGGTGGTCGTTTCTATAGTCCAACAAAGTATCTTAAAATTCACCAAAATCAGTTCAGTACAAATCCATTTTCATGATCCTATTTATCTATTTGTCAGAACTCATTTAAACCAGTTTTGGTATGTAAATAAAATAACATAAGAAAGGTTAGTATGTAAAACCTAACCACTTTAAAAGCGAAAATCGCTTGCATTTCGCGTCGCCCTTTGTTTTATGTGACGCCCGTTTTTGTGTCGATATGCAAGTGATTTTCGTTGAAAAGTGGTTAGGCCTCCACCGTACGTCATGTAAACTTTACAGTATAATAGGTAAAGAAATTTGTGCTTTCAATTTCTAGGTACCATTCAAAATAAATCAATTATTCGGTCCCCAAGTAAATTGAGGCACGATTAAAATTATCCTCAAGAAGTATTGGCAAGGGATGGCCGATTTTCATGAATTTGAAATCGATTACTGGCTGATTGTTAAAAAAGGAAAAATAATAGATTCGGTTGGAGGAAAAAGTTATGTGTTAGCATTTTTTGACAGGCAGAAACTTTTTTTTGTAATCCCATGTTTTTCCACTTAATTGAAAAATTAAATCGTTTTTCGGGATGACTCCCCGGGATGATGTTAGAACTATCATCTAGATAGTACTAGAACTCTAGTTCAATATCGATTTCATACAAACACTTCAAATTATTGTCATTATTTTGTTTACACGACCGCCAGCGCCCTATGCATGCGTGAGGCTTAGCTCTTTAATTCTTCAAAGGAATATTTTCTCTTGGGAATTTGAAATAAAATAAAAAAGTGATGTTCATTGAAATTGTCCAACCTAGCTTTCATTTTCACATTCCATGATTCTATTCATTATTATTTGTTCATAAAAACCCAAAATACGACTTTAGCATTTTGGAACTGAACACGCTTTATCGAATATTTAAATTAGTTACCAATTCCATTTAATTTAAGACAAATAAAAGCCAGACAGAATAAAGTATTTACATTAATAAATCCGATATTGCGAATCAAGGACCCTTCGATACAATTTGTTTTTCCTGATCAGAATTACAAAATTGCTTGGATTCTGTACATTTGATTATCAACAGTATGAAAAAATCTTTATTGAAAATGCCTAATGTAGGTGGGTTGAAACAAAATAAAGTAGATATTGACTATTTTTACTTCTACTTGAAAAAAAAATAACACTTCATAATTTTCAAAATGGCACACATTTAATCATTACAAGAGAATGCTTTTGTTTATAAACTCTTTAATCTTGAAATTTTAAATTCAGATTGTCTTCAATAAATCGTGAAAGCGATGTTCACATGAAATTGAACCTTCAACAAAAAACATCATTTCAGTCGTGACTGTCAACAAAACCTAAGGATAGATAGCTACCTAATTCGATCAAAACTTACAACAACAAAGGTGACCCTTCACAGAACTAAGATAGTCCGAACTTAAGTGGATTAAACTATGGTATCAACTTCTTCAAAGCTCATGACGGATGTCCGAGGGTACTTACTTATAATGTGATAACAACCGCTTTGGTGACTGTTGTCAAACTTACATTGACATTTAAGGGTTAAGGATAAGACTTTGTGCCTTAGAGAGTACAGTCAGTAGTGCAAATCAGTACCCCAATTACGAACATTTGACGTATTCGTCACGTAATCGTAGCGAGTTTACGTCAGTTGGCAGCACGAAGCACATACTAACGTAAATATGCCACGTTTAGAAACAAATTAAACTATCGATCGACGAAAATTATTGAAATATATATTATCTTAATTGAGTGTCAAATTTTTAGTTTGTTTTACGTCCGATAGAGGCGCTTTCAGATTATCATACAAATGATCACGTTACTATACGAATACTTTGACGCAATTATTCGTGAATTATTCGTGATTGGGGTACAGTAACAGTCAAGTTTATGTGAGGAGTTAGCGAAAAAGTTAAGAGTTAAAAAGTCTCATCTACGAGTAAAACTTTATCAAATAATCTTCTTCTATCTCTTCTTTCTTTGTATATTCACGTTTTAAACACGTGGTTTGGTTCGTGATGAGAGCATGAGATCCGATGCTTCAAGCTCATTCCCTGGGAACAGTCTTAGTTTAGGATGCAACTTGTGTCGTTACTTCGGCCCCCTCTAATTTCAGGGAATCAGCCCTTTAAGCGGGAGTTGCAGCGGAGTTCTCTTAAAACGCCAAGCGTCGTGAGTACATCCCACTTGCAAATCATTATGTGTTTGCGCTGTTTGACGTTTAAGCGTTTGGACCATGGGGATGGGGACCTTCCGCAAAATTATCTGTTTAGATAAATTGCTCAATAATTACATTCTGTTACGGCAAATAATAAAAATGGCTGGAAAAGCTATCTAAAGTGGCAACTCAGCCAGAATCATAGAATCTTTGCCACAAGGAATTGGTTACGTGGTTGAATAGGTAGGTTTTATGATTTTTTAATGTTGAATACAGTTTTATATTTTTCTTTTTAGGTAGAACTTTAGTTTAACACGTTCCGGGACACTATTCCAGACACAATAATAGATGTTTTATTGTTTTCACGCCTGTAGGCGTTCACTGTCCCGGAACGTGTTAAGGGATATTTATTCTCTCTACCTACATTGTAAGTACTGACACTGTCGATTTACAAATTCAACGGTCGAAGCTACTACAACTCACTTTTGTTATGTTAATTCTGATAACCAATTTAGTTTAGTTTTCGAGATGAGCTTTGAAATTGGAAGTTCTCCGAAACTAATTTCTGTTGGTCCAAAATTTAGTCTGAAGTGATACTCACGGGTATTTTGAGACGTCTGAAATTTCAGACCTGTAAAATATTGGCATGGAGTTTGTGAGCTACGAAAGCTAACTTTTTTCTTGACAAATGTAATTAAGTAATAACAAATAACAGGTGAATAAAACGTAAAAAACCGTTCTATCAAAACTAGTGTGTTTAACCCTCTAAACAATAGAACTAGTCAAAAAATTCATAGGATTTGGATCCTAAGTCAATGGGATAAAGTTCAAAATATGGTGGCAATATATTGTACACTACCGGTCAAAGGGTTAAGCAATAAAGTGATAGTAGAGAAGCCCACAATCATTTCTGCTTAGCCCAAAGGTATGACTGGTAGAGAATGCCATATGGCGTTAAGTCCACCTTTTTACAAACTGTGGTTGTGCAATAAAGTATAAATAAATAAATATGAATAGAGAGTAAATGTTACTTAAATAAAAATGCATTAAAATAAACAGTCAAGAAATAGAAATGTCACGTAATTTTATATTTACAATAAATAAACACAGCCATTTGAACATATATTTTTTTTTATTCACGCACCAGAATAAACCACACAGTATTTCATTTGAGGGTGGCAAACAGCCTTACACCGCTTATAATTTCATGCTGAGATAGCCCATTATGGATTAGTCTTAAACAAAACCAGCTCGGCAATGGCTTCGGATTTTTCATTTTGGTTAACGGATGATGGTATAAATAACTGGCATTTGTGTTAAGATTTTAAATTAGGTACCCAGATTTTTCTCTGGTTCAGATTGTTTTTTTTTTTTTTTTGCAACAATGAGTCAATTTGAACTTGATAAGACTGAATTTCGATTCAGAACTATGGTAAAAAACAAGAAAGAAACCATCACACTACCTTCCCTTAAAATCTCAAAAAGATTCCTCTCAAAAAGAAAAAGAAAAACTCCTCCTCCTCCGCCTAGCTCTTGATGATGAAGTAATAAAGAGTCAAACCAACAATTAACTAAAGCCTATTTTTTTTTATAAATTCTTAAAAAGCTTCACTGATCTTACTTTAACATCAAAACATAAATCCTTCTAACAGATTTGCTCAAACTTGCCTCCGAAGTTCTTTTCCTCAAAACCTGCAGAACGAAAATTGTGTGAACCTTGAACTATTTCGAATCTTGTCAGTTGCGTCCGTGCCAAGAGATGAGGCTACTATAATGATGGATGCAGCAGGCTTGCTTAGTTGGCTACTAAGTCAAGTACTTCTTAGATTCGGTTGCAATCATTTTGCTTTCAAAAATGTCAATCAACTTCCAAACATGGGTGATGGATATATAAATGGTTAAATTAACACGGTAATACAAGACTTACATTCTGTTACACAATGTCCTAGCAAGTAACCAGTAACGCTATCTGCCTTTTTCTTTATACGAATTTGAATTATTCGTTGGTTAGTGTTAATCTGATAATGGAGATACAGGCCTTTAGTTTCATTGTTATAACTTTTTATTTTTGTTGGAATCGATACTTAAATGTACCTACATTAAATTGCAAAACCTACGATCGTGGTTAGAGATCTAATTATTTGATAAGGCACATGGTCTTTTTTTTGTAAATGACCTGTATTGTATCTTTTTTAAACTTCTGTTCGGAGAGCGAAATTATTTCTCTACATATGGATCTCTTATGCTCAAACTAACAAGCAATCAAAATTTTAAGTTGCAATAATTTTCATAAGAGGACGTTTACAGCTGAGACTAAAGACTAATCAATCAGGAAGAAGGAATCTCTAATCTATCTGTATCATTTTTGCAGTGATTAGTTGTAAGGAGCCCACATTTTTTTCGTTATGTCTCAAAATGATTTTGTATATAAAAATCATAGTTTAAATTTTAAATGGTGTAAAAAAAATAGTAAATAAATAAAGAAATAAATATGCGCCAGACAACACACCAACTGTCTTGGTTTTGAACAAAGGAATTTTCTTTCTTGTGCTACGAATACCAGACAACGATAATGACGGGGGCGTATACATATAAACATCCATGACTTAGGTACAAATGTTCGTGCTCATCACACAATCATTTGCCCCTTGCGGGATTCGAATCCGCCTATAACCCGCCTATTTAAATAGTGCCTTTATAAGCGATAAGCTTTTTTATGTATGCATGAAATGAGGCTGCTTATATTCCCTCTACTGTCGCTTGGCTCCATCGGGTGTATGTCCGTCACAAGCTTTGAAAGAAACAAATGTGGTCTGTTCCATTCTTGACATGAAATTTTATTATGCTCTGGTAAAAGGTTCTTGGCAAATTAGCTTCGGACTGAGAGATTGTCTTTTATTACGTTTATATAATTCTGCACTATATTAGAGGAGAGACACAGCTTAAAAATTGCAAAAGGAATGTCTCAAGTAATTTTAAGGAAATAAACAAAACGTAGTTAAGAATTGACTTTGTAACACAATTATGAAAATTGACACGAAAATATCTCACATAGATAATACTTAATTATAGTTCATTTACGATAAATTTTAGCCTTTGAAAAGTGTTCCATCCGGAAGTACGAGTAAATTGTTTAGAGACTTTTCGTTGTCAAAAGTAGCATAAAATTTTCTTCCAGCATACTTAATAGCATATTATGATATGCTATTAAGTATGCTGGAAGAAAATTTTATCATAGATATTACTGACAACGTTATAATCTTAGATCAATAACAAGCATGTGATGGTTACGCAGATAACAATAGAACCAATGGGATGTAAATGTGGTTTGCTATTATTACAACCACTGGAATGTTTGGAATGGCTGAATTTAATTATTCAGTACAATGTCGGGGCCTTTGAGTACGCTTGAGTTGAAATATAGACTATGTTAGATCAGCCAAAACTTTTCGAAATATATTTCAAGTACGCTTTATCAACGATTCAATATTTGCCATACTTAGACCCGGTTGCGTGATCGATAGTTAGCACAACTTATAGATAAATTTCGTTAGCAGCTGTTGAATATTAACGATTGTTTTTGTTTTAAAGAAAAAAAACCTAATCTAATATCAGAAAGGCTTTTTAGGTTCTATGGTTTTTCGTTACGAAATTTTATTATTATTTGAGTTAACTATCGATACTAAAATAAGCCGTTACAGTTAAACGAAAACTGCATTAAATTTTGACATAAATAACCTTTGTAACACACCTACAATTATTGTAAACTAATACATTAGTTTTGCTACCAGGCAATAGATGGCGCTTTTCATTATTAGCTCGCGGTGACTAAGTTTTTATACAATAGCATAAGTGATCAAGCATTCGTTTCGCCCGTTGTCAACAGATGGCGTTGGCCATAATTAGCTCGCGCTGAATATGTTTTTGTATCGTAGCATAAGTACTCTACTGACTTTATGCGTAATTGAGAAGTACTCCAACAATCCAATCCATTCCTTGGGTTTCTAGAAGAGCACCTTATTGGTTTTTACCATCTTGAGCGTCTAGTCTCTCCAATACTGTAGTGGATACTTTGGGTTCCTAGAAGAGCACCTTATTGGTTTTTACCATCTTGGGCGTCTAGTAATCCCATATTTTTGAGTCTGTAAGGCACTGAGCTCGAACCTGTTCGCTGCTCGGTCCGCACCCTATTTTTGTACCTCAAGACTGGAATAAACTCCTATCTTCACACTTCGGACTTTTACTGACGGTGACGTCACGTCGTGCCCTTCCGCCCGTACTTCGAGCAACATCGACTACACCTTCTGTTTGATTTGAACTTTTTCCTAACTATAATTTTGTCTCCGCAAAAAATACAAAACAGCACTTATAAACCAACTTAAAACTTCAGGAAATTTAACTGACAGGTATGTTTTCAACCAACGCAGAAAAACGCTTTTTGCTCTACTGGTCAAACTGAATAAACCTATTTGGCTTAAGAATATAAATAGGGGTACAGTGGACGACTGCTTCCATATGGTTCGGACGCTAAGCAGGGTTCATTTAGAGACGGGCAGAAGGTATTGATGTTTTCAGTATCGATAAAATATCTACTGATGCTTGTAGAATCAACCTTGCTCTTTTTCGGCAGAATTAAACCTCTCACATAGTACAAGTCGCAAAAGGCTTGACAGAAAACTTCTAGGACTGAGAATGATTGAATCAAATAGGTTGTTAGAGTAACTCTACCACTTTACAACTACTGACAGCTAAAGACAGGACTTAAGGTTTTAGTAGGTAATGATAAAGTCTGATTTCACAATAACAGTTATGTAACTGTTATTATGAAAATAATAATGTTATTATTTTCTGCATAGCGCATCACAAACACAATAGAAGTTTACAAATTGTAGTGAAGCAGCAGAGAACGGTGAAGCTCACGACCGGTTATAATATCAAAAAATAACTAACTGAAGACAAATAGCAATATGTCCACCCGGCCTATTGAGTGAATTGATATTTAGTGTTGGGAACCCAACACCTGCATGTACTCTTTTCTGAGGGTGACCTTGGAAGAATATTATTCTGGACACATGATAGAGCAGGGTATTTTACTTCGAACGACTATACCTCTATACTTGCAGATACTTGGAGTTTGAATTGGTTCATAAATGGCTTCTAGTGCAAAATATTTAAAATACGAAGTTTTGACACCGATAAAGCGACTCAGCATATCGACACAGATTAATAAATAGTTACGACGGAAACATCGATAACAACATTCGCCCACTCTAACAGAAATTGCAACTCGCCGTGAAAATATATTCGTTTTAATAAATCTGATGACGTAACTAACCTTTTGTTAATATTGTTTGGGAAACCAATTAGTGAAAGGGTTAAACATGATATCATAATATTTCAGAGAGAGATTAAGAATATTAAATTCAGAACCCAAAAATGATTTTCCACATAGTTTAATTCCTTATTATTTTTTAACAACTAGGATATAGAAAGTTATGTTTGAAAACATGTGATTCACCAGGATAATGTTACAACTAATTCAAATTATGCCATTGAAGTAAAACGTATTGTACTATTATACATATTTTAAACACGATTCCTTATAATTTCTCAATCAATGAAATAAACAAGGTGGTGATATACTGATCTATTTGACCTATCCTGACTTAGAAAATGTATGCACAGTTTTAATAAATTCAAAGACTCAACTCAGGTGCCAGCCCGGTTGTTTGTCATAGCTTGTAAAGTATTTCGGTAAACGTAGCGTGAAGTTGAAGGCAAATGGAATGAGCCTTTATTTTGCACAGTTGGTCACTTAACACAAACAAGTTTAGCTTGTCATCACAATTCATACCTTGCGTTTAAGGTCAAAATTTTAAAATGACAGATTTGTAGGCTGACTGTATTCCGTCAGGATTGGAATGAAATTTTTGGGACCCCCTCGAAGCTCAATTTGCTGAGTGAGTTCGCAGGTGCAAAGATACCAGTTGGGAGATCAAAAGATGCAATTTGGGTTTTGAATAAAATTAGGAGCGGAATAAGCCAAGTTTGAAAGTCAAAGTTAGTAAAAAAGATACGATTGAGTTTTGTGTCTGTACCTGCAAGTTAAGTGTAAACCATGTTTGTTTATATAATGTAACCTGATTTTGATCCTACTGCATAATTGAGTATAATAGCAATGATACAAGAAATGTAATGAATAGACACTTCACACAAAATAGACTACAAACTGTTTGAATAAGTTTAAAATATGAGGAATCTCATTATTAAGCACCAAATAAAAAGCAGAACCATTTTTCTCCGACAGAGTACTAACAATTCAATTACATCCTCCTTCAAAGTCAATTATAAGAAAAAACACAAAAACACTCATAAAGCTTTCAATTAAACTGCACTTAATATTTCACAAAGGGGAGAGAATTTCCCAACTGTCATTCCTTATTTTATTTTAATCAAGTTATTCGGTTCATTTAGTCGAGTCTCCTGAATAATTTTCTATAGCAATTACCCGGTATTCAAAGCAGGTGATTTTGCAGGGACCGCTTTTTATGAGTTGGAGTTTACTTCGTGCAAATAATTATTCGGGATGCAATTTAGAAAGTAATTTGGGCACTATCTTGCACGAGCATTTAGTGAATATGTTAAAGCTTTGTTTTAAATAGATTTTACACAATTTTTTCTTCTAATAAAGTGCACCAAAATATGTACAATGTTTTTATTTAAACAGACTGATAGATGTTTAACTTTCTTGACTGGGTGTATGTGACGGGCTAATAACCCAGATTAGCCAACTGTTACTTATATGGAGCACCAATATTATTAGAAATTACATGGAGTTTTACGAAAAATCTGTCTATATATTGGTTTCACATATTTCCCTACAAAGTTAGCTAAAAATTATACTGTAGTCTATGTACCTACTTTATCAATTTATCACCCATTTTTTTAACTACGTAATAAAGAACATATACCTTAAGCTTAAGCTTAAGTTACTAAGACATTGTGATCTATAACTTGATTGTCAAATGTCATGTATTAGGTTTTTATAGTAGTATAGGTTTAGTATATGAGTATGGTACCTGTGGATTAAGATATACAAAACACATTTTTTTTAATCATTGAAACTTTAACCCCTCTGTCCATAGAAGCATGAGTATACATCTGTTCCATGAACGGCCATTTGGCTTAGTCTTAATAATTAATGTAGATCCACCTCCTACCTTCGTTCGCATTATATCACCAGCCTTTAGCAATTAATCGGGGTCGGCTTTAGGCACTCTCTAACTAGGGTACACATTATTTTAAGCCAGGAAAGAGGACAATCAATCTAGATTTGCCAAAATATTACATTTTCGATATTTTGTGATTCTCGAAATAGACTACGACATTCGTTTTAGAAAATTGAAAAAAAAATTGCAAATTGAAACATCAATTAGTGTTTGTACGATTTCCTAATAATCAATGACAGTTGCAGACACATAATTTAACTAGTTAATAGCCTCATAGCCGATAGAGACAATCTGGTCAAAACTAGAAATGTGTGGCTTGCCAACAATAATAGGTATTAAAAAAATGGAGAGGCCTTTGCTCTACAGTGAGACAGTAATGACTAAAACACAAACGGAGGTTTTGCGTTTTCTCTTGACATTGATTCAAAAATTATTCAAGTGAGAATATGTTAATTTCTCAAATGATGAAATCCTTCCCAATCAAGAAGATGTTGTCACCGTGTTCCCAAGAAATTACTTTGAGGGTGCCGCTGTTTACGGAATATATGAAGATGGGGTATCGGACATGGCTTGATTGATTTAATTACTGTACCGACTGATATTGCGGCGGTTGGATTTGTCCCAGGAGTATTTGTCAATGTAGACACATCAACTATGATAATGTGGCCGGGATGCCGATATTCACGTAATGATGGCATATCTAATGATCTCGGAATACCAAGCATACATTTGGACACTTGCCTATCTAGGTGGCTATAGAATATGCTGAGTAGTTATTCGAGCTATATCGTATCTATCTATAAAATATCATGACAATGTGTTTTTAATTAAAGTACAGAATTTGCAACTGCTTCTTTAAAAAACAATTATGGTTAGTATTTATTTATCTGCTTTGCTGCCATCAATTTTAATAAAGTTAATTGCAAATATTTACAACATTTTAAAAGATTCTTCAGCATTGAATAAACTTTTATAATTCCATCTATGATACATACATGGGGACATCTACACGATAAAATGAGTCTGGAAACATTAACATCGGCGTGCCATCAATAAATAAATCAATAGTTTAATTATTCTGATCACAAGATATCAAAAATAACCATTTCTAAAATAATTTGTTATTATAAAAGCTAAAAGTTTGAATAAACTTGAAATTAAATAGTAGTAGTAAATTTTGATGATACTTTAAGAAATGAATAACAGTTATTTATAGTATATGTTTAAAAATATTTCAGTAGAACACAGCAGCAAAAAAGAAATCAAACTTGCATTCACCAATTTTACAGTTGAAATTTCTACATTCGAACCACAAAGATGGGAGCCGACAAAGCATTTTCCAATTTGAATCTCGTGTTGCATAATACTAGTTCAGTTGACCATTACACAGTGAAAGGCTGTTGCGTTCTATTTGCTGCTGAATTGTCAGCTGCAGATAATATGCTGTAAAGAAAACAGCTGGATTTTGATGCTTTGTTTATGCAATTCATTCATGCTTCATTCGGTTTGGCAAATGCGACCTTGGTTATTTTTATTGTTACGGTGACATTGTGTTTATTTTTCTATAAACAAATATCATTGGAGCCAACATAATACTATCATCGTTAGAAAAAGAAATTGGATTTATTTTATCATTAGTCCCTTTTACTATTCTTGGCACAAAATTTTAATAATCTTGACATTTACAAACTGAAACAAACACAACACTTATAACCTACTCAAAAGTACCCTGAAATTATTTAAGAAGTAACATCAATATTGTTTACAGTATTCGCCAATCAAAGAAAAACTTACTTTATGTAGTATAGCTTTTGCCAGCGACTTCGTCCGCGTGGAATAGTGACTTTTTTCTCCCGTTTTTTACACATTTACCACCATATCTTTGCTCCTATTGGTCGTAGCGTGATGTTATATAGCCTATAGCCTTCCTCGATAACTGGACTATCCAACACAAAAAGAATTATTCAAATCGAACCAGTAGTTTCGGAGATTAGCGCGTTCAAACAAACAAACAAACAAACAAACAAACAAACAAACAAACTCTTCAGCTTTATAATATTAGTATAGATGTGTCCGCTAAAGAGTTTTTGTTCATCATCACTAAAACTATCACTCATCATGCCTTTCAAGCACAATCGAACAAAAACTTATAACCACATATATTTCCGAAGTATCACAAATTTCACTTACACTGCAGCTGTCAATATGACTGCCTCAGGCTTTTACAACTGTTTGAGTGCCTTGTTATCGCTATTTGGTAACTCGGTTAGCTTCTAGTGTTTTTCTTTTGGTTACATTACTTTGTAACGAGAGAAGTTCTGAGAGTGTTATGCAACTTTCAGGCTGGCCTATAAAGCTATTTAGCGCCTAAGATATTTTTATTTGTTAGTTATTAAGAGCTGGTTTTACCACTCATCTTGATCTCGTGTATCATAATTATGTGGTAGTTTATTAATTACAAACAAGAAAAAATAAAACTAAGACATGCAACATAAAAAATAAGACTAACCTATTCCAAAATGAAACCATTTCCTTGTGGCAGGCAAGGAGTCTATAATACTGGCTGCGTTTCCGCGTTGGATAGCTATGCTAATCCTTTGAGCTAAGGAACAAGCCAGCTTTAATATTGGCCGTAACAGAATTTAGTTTTGGCGAAATTTTTCTAAACAAAAAATTTAGCAGAATGTCCACACGGCCCAAAAGTTTCAACGCCAAACGGCACAAATACGTCATAATCACTTGCAAGTGAGACATACTTGCAAGTAACATTGAACTCCATTTACAAGCTCTTATTACTAACTCAGTCTTGCAACTGTTAAATAAACGAAAATCAGAAGTCCTTTACAATCAAGATCAACTGTAAAATCAGGCCTAAGAAGTGATTACTTATTATTCTATTTCATTATGACTTCATCATCTCTTGCCCTGTTCTCAGTTTATCTAAGGTCGGCGCAATTTGTTTTTCTCTTGCACACTATTCTTTTACTCGTTACTGAATCATGCACTCCTTTCACACCCTTAGCTTGTTTCTGTCTTTCCATCTGTTTCTCTTTCTTTAACTTGTATAACAAGCGCGATGTCGTATGCGCAAGCCGTGTCATTAAAACAACAGGATGTGGTTATACAAGTTAACTTCGTTGTGAATTATTCACGATTCAATAACTAAGTTTCACGATCGAAGTCTTTGAGTAAGCTGAATGATGTTTCCATTACTAGTATTGATCTTGCCCCGTATTTGTCAGAGTGAGGAAACTGGGACTGTATTAGAACACACAAATTGTGCAGTATTTGTATACTCTCAACAAAGAGTTACATTAAAAACACAAGCTACATTAAAAATGGCATGTTATTTTCTATTTCCACCACAATCGCATCATAACAATGCCTCCCCCCTTCCGTTGCAAAGTAGCAAGTCACCAAACGAAATAATAGGCCCAAATCATAACACCAACTCATTGTTTTCTTATACCAAGAAAATGAACACCCTTTCAATGTGGCAACTGACGTGCTATATCTCATAATCGCTGTCCCCTCCCCTTTGACACTTTAAGAGGCTTACCTAAAAGGATTACCGTAGATTTAATATTATTTTTCCCTGCCAGGTGTCTCTGACGGAACGTTTCACCTGTCAACTCGCTCGTCTTTTCTTTTAGGTTGAATTTCCATGAAAGTAGGGATGTGCCAGGTTCCTTTTCTATCGATAGAGCTAAAAAAAAATTTAGTTTATTTCAAAAATAAAGAGTTTTTTAATCGTTTCATTAAACTAGAGGAATAAAATATAGGTAAGACTTTATTTGTGTTTAAGTAGCTTTTGTGTTTTAGCAACAAGTATTTTTATAAAACCTAATTAAATTGTCTTGAAAAACTAAGCTCAACTTATACCTAAAAATAAAACTGTATCTTAGGTATTCAGGCATATTAAAAACCTTACGAGTCGATAGGATGACAGCAGTCGCGTAAACAAAAGAATGGCAAAAGAATGTTTAATTCTACACATCCGTCAGGGATGGCCGATTCTGTGTAATCAATAAAGATAAATAAAAGAGTTAAGATAATATATTATAAAATCTATAAATACTTTGAATATCGATATAAATAATTCTACATCACGTTACTGCTCGTGTAGCTTGGGTATGATGGATCTTCGGACTTTGATATTTAGGTGTAATAAGGCAGGGTTTGTTAAATCACAGTAAGTATTTGAAAGGCTGTATTTTGAGTGAAATTTTAACAGGATTTGAAAGACATTATTGCTATGTTAACTCATGTTCTATTGCGATAAAAATTGCTAAAAAACGACAGTTTTTTGGATTACATGGCGTGTTAGTGTTTGGAACCAATTTTGCTGTTTCTGATATTATAATTACAATATTTCTAGTTTTATCAACCTAGTAATATCTGATTACATATCTACTCAGCTTAGCAAAATGTCTTTGCCTGAATTTTTTCCTACAATCTCGCATGTGGCGTCTACATTATTGAATCAAGTGATACCAGCAAATGTATGCCAAGAGCGAGAGGTTTCCAACGATCAAATATGATGTACATATGAATCAAAGCTTTGACGACGTTTTGATACGGTAATCAGATAAATCAGTGCCGTTTTCAAAGGCAGAAATTATGAATACATTCATCAAGCCTCAATAAACCGATATTGACCGCGATAACAGTTGATTGTTTGTGTCTCAGAACTTATTGTCTGCATATTAAATTGTATTGCTAACGATTTTACAATTTTACCATCTACAATTTTTATTTATTTTATGACTTTATCTTTTTCCATCGCGAGATCGGTGTCAAACTCCCCAAACGCGGGCCTTAACCAAGCGTCGTATTTATTCGTCGTTTCGTATTATTGTTATTAAACTCCAAATATGGTAACTATGACCTACCACTGTCACTGCCACTATCTAAAGATTTAATTAACTCACAGTACTTTAAATTTAATCAGATTACAGGGCTGAGGCTAATCCCACAATCAACAACTTATATCTCATACCAAGTTGTCAACAAATGTCTCTATCATGGTCTAGGCTGTAAGCAAAAGAGTGACGGATTTATTTTTTAGTTACGGAACCCTAAAAACCATGGTGTGGAAAATACTTTCCGGGCTTCGCTCGACTACGTAAGATAATATGATCACAGGATGTGGGTGTAATATTGGTTCAAGGTAACAGGTTTGGGGTTAGTGTGTCAATGTGAGAAATATAACTTTTTTATATTTCGCCGTAAGTGATCCTGTTTTTCTAGCAACCGATTTGATGTTTTGTGAATTGTTTCTTATTATTTTACAATATTTGAAGTCAAGTTGAAGCAATAGTTGCTATAAAGCTTAGATAAACATTTTTTTTTAAATATCAGTTTTTTAACCTTCATCATCTATTCATAAATATCCTTAAGACAATATTGGTGACAAAACTAATAGGTACACATTGATTTATAAAAATGTGTTTTCTAAAGAACAAATCACTCATTATCATCATCCGTAGTCATCACTAGCATCATACCATCATGATGTACTTACCTATCCTACCATTATTAGACCATGAATACGTATATAAATAAGGGTAATTAAGTAACATTTTACATCATTCAACACATTCGTTTCTAAATAATAACGTTCGTCGTGTGCCTTTTCTAGCACTAATATGATTTATATAACGTTTAACGTAACTTATTTTTAACAAATCAAACGAGGAAGTGCTGGTAAAAAAAAAATTTGTGCAAAACACGTGTAGGCAGTTTCAAAGGACAATGAACGTTGCGAACTTATTTCAGTCAAATAATTGTGATAAAGGTCAAAATTGTTAAAACATTTTATGTTCCTAACATTTTACGGCGTGATTGAAGGAGTCACGTGTAGCGTAACTATTTCAATAAATTGACGATTTTTTTTTGTTGAGGATACATTTTGTTTCGTTGTAAATTATGCAGCAGCACAATTTTAACAGGAAAGACTTTTTTTCGGCTATCAGTAGGTAGTAAACGTTACAATCAAAAACTAAGTTGCAGTGAATTTGTGTCAAGTGTTTGCGTAAAAGGTCAACACAACAAATTACAAATCCGATTTCCATGTTAAAAATTTCCTAAATCGGAAACATCGTGTGGTCTGAATCCAATGTTTTTCATTTCAGATCACAGGTCCAAATCAGTATTGGGAACTGTGAAATTGAACAATTTAATGAATCTGTCAGTTGTGGCGATTTGTACAGCAAAATTCTAAAACAGAAACATTGTACTTAACGTGCTTAAGCACTTATTTGTTCAAAACGTATCAAGCTTTCGAAACTACAAGTAAATATCAACTTCGATATTTCGAAAATATCACCTTAACTACACTCTGCAAAATTAGTCTTCGAATAAATAAATAAATGGCTTACCAACCAGAAATGACTTTTGTATCATCTTTTAAAAGATTGAAACATATATTAAGGTATCTAGTGCATTAATGATGGTGGTACCAACCTCAAACTGATAATTTTCCGAAAATTCCCATGCCATAATGTATCCACTACTTTCCGATCTTTTGCTCCATAACTTTATTTATCACGACCAGTTTACCTAACAAACTGAATCTCTCAAAAATTGCTGTCCACTTTTTTATGCAACCAAATTCGGGGCAAAACACGAAACAATTTTGAACTGAGTCCAACAAATCTAGTTGGAATCTAAAACAACAAATTTTGCAGCGAACTTGTTCCAACTTGCGTGTGTAACAAGCTGCAGAACTTTTATCTTTTGTGGAGTAATCAACCTCTGAATTGCCTCTGACAACTGTTTTTGTCTAGTCCGATGGTTACTTCACGCTATGTGCCAACGGGCTTTTCATACTCTAACTTTTCTATCAATTCATTAAATGTTTTGAACCTTTATGATGATGATTTTTTTTATAAGATTGCGGGATACTTGTCTCTTTTTTCTTTTTTTGGTATTTTACCCCCATGCCTCAGAAAGCACGTAAAGCCGCTGGTCCTGCTCCTGATCTCTCTCCGGTCGTGTCAGATTGCTGTCCCATCGGGCTATGAGAGTGAAAGGAATAGAGAGTGCACCTGTGTTTGCGCACACATTTGTGCACTATAATATGTCCCGCGCAGTTGGTTAGTTGTTGTGACTGGCCACTGAAGCGGTTAGGGGGACTATTATTATTATTACTTGTATCTTTTTATCATTAATTTCTTTCGGCAGTACGAGTACATGCTGTAAATTGTCTATGCATGCGATGTCTCTAATACATACTTTTATCAGCTTCTTCCTCTAGTCGTACTTTTCATGACTGTACTAGTACTGTTATTATAGTACTATAGTACTATAGTACTGTTATTATTAGTAATCGCAAAGTACACATCTGCACATAACTACCGATTGAGGGTTGGATGACTACTTTTAGCAGATTATAGACTAAGCCAAGCTCAGCCCAAATCAAGTCTACAATGAAGCAGGTTAACTTAGAAAAAGCCTTAGGGTTTGACTGCCAAGAAACTAGACACAAAAGAAAAATATTGTTCGGGGGCACCGGTGACCACCATGGCGCTGAATTTGTTAAACGTTTATTTCAAAATCAACAGAAAATATTAATCTACCCAGTGATGCATGTGACGACATGGTTTTACTTGTCTAATACCAGCTGACGCTCATAAACGCTGTTAAAATGTTCGTGTTTTCGTATAGTTATTGATTAAGAAGAATATTTGTATAAAACTTTAAAAAAAATACAAAGCTCGACGATTGAACTTTTCGAGGCAAAACGTAAAAAATTTCAACTTCAGACTATAGCTGCGGGATTGATCAACCAAATTTTCTACAAAAAATGGAACAAATAGGTACTATTTATCGTATCGCCGACATTCAACTAAAAAAATTCCTGACTCCACATATTATTCGGGCATGTTTGCCTACCGTTAGACGAAAGAGCAACCCTCGCGATGATCATAATACCCGTCCCTTACGTTGTTTGCTTAGAACTATTCGTGAAAAATACAACTCAGAATGTACATACTGAACCTTAATAGTAAATACGGGGGAGTGGACTAGGGAGTTTAGTTATGTTTTCCCCTTTTAACGTTTGGGGGCTTTTACACGAGCCTTTATTCTGCTTTCCATAAGATATTTAGGTCTAATGTTTCTTGTGACGTCAGAACTTTCTTTTAGTGAAGTGATTTGAATAGAACTAAATTTGTTAGGTTTATATTTATGTGAGTATCAGGATAGGGATAGGGATCTTTGATAGGGACTAAAAACAGATGTTTCGTGGACGTAAAAATAAAAATCAAGGTAAAAAGTCGGATTTACGTCCCTTTCTTTAAAAAAAATGCACTCTTGGCTTGGTGGCATTTACGATCTTTATAATATTACCACGTAAATTACTAACATCAACGATAGGAAGAGGTCCTCTTAGTGGGGATAGTGAATATTTTAACTCATTACGATTAATCCTCATAGTTGAGGTAAGGCCTTTGCCCAGCAGCTACAAGCTAATTTTACTATTTGTACTTCGAACACACATCCAAATATTAAAACAGAACAAATACAGTTCCCGCACTCACTTTAAGCCGCCTATTATAAATGGTATCACCAAAAAAGATATCCGATTTATTTCAGCCAGAAAAAATAGCTTCATGATTTTTATTGTCCGTAAAAAATACGAAGCCTGTGCACAGTTGGCGTCCCCTTCAACAGTTTCCGTAATGTCTTTATATTGTTTCTTGAGAGTTTAGTCACAGTTAATTTAAAACAGATAGATAAGAGGTTTTGTTTTCTTACTTCTATGTACGGCCGAGGTCCGCCTTAGCACTTTTCACATTTTGCTAGCACTTGCGAAAAAAATGAGCGTCACTTCAAACGAAATATATTGGGA
Source organism: Pyrausta aurata (assembly GCA_963584085.1). Lineage (NCBI taxonomy): Eukaryota > Metazoa > Arthropoda > Insecta > Lepidoptera > Crambidae > Pyrausta > Pyrausta aurata. The sequence goes on along the minus strand of OY757254.1, from coordinate 1,420,360 downwards.
GGTGCAAGCGATTTTGACTCTTAAGGTGTTTAGGCGCCTGAGACTACAACCATCAACAAAGGTTCTAAATATTTAGGATAATCTAACGGTTTCATGGATTACATCTGTGACTATCTGAAATAGACTCTCACTGAATTGACAAACTGAATTTTATATGAGTAAGACAAAAACTTTTTTTAAATGAAATACATCGCGTAGGTATTGAATTTTCAAAATGTTCGTCAAATCCTGATTACAATTTTTTTTTTGGGTATAAGCGGTCCAACCATGTTAAGTACTCCAAAAAAACTCTCATTTTAGAAATAGAGAAAATTAGACTGAAACAAGGTTCAGAAAATAAGAAATTTCTTTAACATTTTTGGTCATCCCGTTGGATTTGTCTGTTCATTTTGGTCTCTTTCTTGGTAAAGGATTTACATAAGACAACCTTTCCTTATTAATAATCAAGTTTCAAGATGCTGCAAAGTTTCCGTCACCAAAGTTTTAAGTCGTTTTACGTGCATAACATAAATTGAAAATAAATCCTTTAAGCTGTTCTGGAATGAATAATAATGCTAAATTTTTTGACACCTACAAAATAGCAATTTCAGATCATAAGGCACTATTGTTCGTAACTAGTAGCTGGTTTTAACAGTTGAATGACAATGTTTTGCATCTATAGTCTAACTACATTAAATACATAAAATGCCTTATAAGTTTTTATATAAAACGATTGACAAGTTTTTATCAATCCAGTTTAAATACCTACTTTACTGCAAATGTAAACGTTGTCTAAATCTTGTATGTAACGTTTTCAACGAAAATTTCTACCCACTACTCTACAGATCTACTACTTTAAAAACAAAAGAACATCGGTTGCATTTTATCACTACTCGCAAAAGCTACACTAACCACTCCAATTTTCAGGTGTCGCAAACATTTAAGATTAATGGCAGCACTATTACAGTCACGTTTCTGCTCAGATTGCTGAATAAGCAAAATTGATAGAGGTGGATTTAAGGAGAATCATTCCGGTCTAGTAAGTCAAATCGGCAAACCGCTGTCGATGCAAAGGAATAAAATCGTGTAATAAAAGGAACGCAAATATTTTTCAGAACTGAATTTTTTTTTGGAGAGACAGTAAAAAATAATGAGTTAGAAATACCTATTGATTGATCATTAAGCTATTTTCATAATGAATTTACATAAAATAGATTGATTTAAGAGCTAATGCACGATTTGTTTTTGTTTATTCTTATAGTTAACAAATATTAAATATATTAGTTGCCATAATAATTTTAAAATAAGAGATTTACAGAGTTTTCTAACTTCAAAAAAAAAGCAGGTAGTATATTCGACATGTATGTATTGTGTTTTATTAAATGTATGTATTTTTATTTTAAAGCCTTATCTACACTGACAGTGATGTATGGAGTCAAAACTTTTTTCGCAATTGCCAATGCGGTTTCGTTACAGTACCTAAATAAAGCTTTTAAAAATATTTATCTTTATTAATTATTGCATGTATTTTTTTAATCTTTTTAGTTAGTTCTTATATTGAAATAAACATACATAGATTGTGGCTTGTGAAAAAAATTCCTAACATCCAAAATATTTTTTTATATCGGTGAAAATATGATAAGTCTACATTTATTTACTGCTACAGACAGTATTCTCAAGGACAATAAAACTCCTTTATCGTCTCTTTGACTTGAAATTTGCCGCATACCTGCCAATTGTTTCAAATTCTATGGCTAATTCCATCTCACATTCTAAGAAGCACTTAGAACCAATTACACCCACCATACACTATGGTGCTTGCAGCCAATTATGCAAATGGATTTGGTCTTTCACGACTATGTTGCTGTCTTATCGTCCATGCGATATACGATATGAATAGAACCCATTAATTCATGGTATCCTGTATGTTTGGCCTCAATTTATGTGTTGTTATCACAGAGATTCATGGGAAATGGGGTAAGGAAGGGACGAGATAGCATTTGAAAGTGTGGGGCAAAGTGAGAGACTGCTGACAACATGAATCGTTTCTTTAAGGAATTGTAAGCTTAGAGAGTTAATACATTTAAGTCTCAACTGATTTATATTTATATTCAATGAGTGCCCGATATTTTGATCTGCTCTAGTCAAAAGTATGTATTTGAATTTTATTAAATTTTGTATTTAAGTATTTGGAAGTAAGTGAAATTGTTTTACTATAATTAATTTACTTGATACCGATAAGTACGAAAGCACCCTTACAAAGAGCCATAAACATTTTATAGGTAGGTCATGCAGATTTTAACTGCAATAGTTTCAGCCATGTGTCAGCCATGTTCATGGAGCAGCAAATGCATGAAAGTGCACATACACGAACCAATTCGAGCTACTTTCGACATCCAAATAACTTCAAATTAATTTGACTTTCACATATGTATTTTTTTAAATATTTTTTGATATCTCACGTAGCGTAATTAAGCTTTTTAAAAGACTTGCTATAATATGCGCCAGACAACATACCAATTGTCTGGTTTCGTGGTAAGGAATTATCTTCCTTGTGTTACGAAGTACCAGACAACGATTGTGACGGACGGCGGGATTTGAACCCAGGCCGGCGTAATAGTCAAGAGTGCTAACCAATACACCAAACGCGTCGTCAAGAGTCAAGAGAGAGAGAGAGAGATTTTGAGTTTTGTAAGAGCATCATTTATTTCATCACTCCTAAATCAATCCTTTCCCCAGTCGCATTATGTAAATAATATCAAGCAATTACAAACCGATATGAATGACACGAGCTACAATGGTACATGAATGTTTAGAACTTGGTTTCCAGAATCTCACTGCTTTTGTGAGGAAATCCGTTGCGAACTTGGCAGTAAATTTTCACATCAACGTTTTTGGAGATAGTATATTTTCTCCTACCGATTTTAGGCAATGGCGGCCCCTCTCAACAGAGAAAGGCCAGGTACGCAAGAAATATTATAGTATCCAAATGTGTGCGCAATACACAAGTGCACTATCTATTCCTTTACCCTCATGAATACGATGAGAAGGGCAGTCCGACATTACCGATGAGAGATCAAGCACAGGACCAACGGCTTAACGTGCTTTCTGAGGCACAGGTGTGTCATCACTACCAACTTCCTAACTCAGAGCTGTTTCCGAGAATTTTCAAGACAGAAAACCCAGAAACAAATTTTGCAACCCGAGATTGGAACCTGGAACCTCTTGGCTGTGTTTTTGAGTGAGCAGCAAAGTAACTACCCAGTAAAATTTAAAATACATTTTATTTAATTTTAAAATTCGTGAAGTTCTTTACGTCGGCTTATAGGTACTTTAGTGACGGCATCAATACACTCTAAGAATAAGTACGAACTTAAGTGCTCCAAAGAACCATGCAATATCTGAGGTTGACGTTTGAAGTTGGCAATTGTTCAGTCGTTCGAGCGATACTGTGTACTCGAGTTGAAACTTGAAGCTCGAGATCCGAAATCGTTTTGATCGTTGAGAAACCGATATCGCATGGTGTACTAGTATTAATGGCACTCTTGACAAGACTTTGAGGTTCCTTTATATTTTTGGTATACTTGAAACCTATTCGCCAGTCTATAAAGCCCGTTGTCGGTATTTTGTGGAGCGGCCACAGCCTGAAGCTTAAATTTGTGATATTTCGTCTAGATAAATTTAGTCATCTGATTTGAAATGTATTTTAAGAAGATTTTATTTGTTTTTACATAACCTATGTAATCCATTACCTACTTTATAAGTTACGAAACAAAACAGACTATTTTCAATGATAGATTCGATTTCACATATCATCTCAGACATCAAACATCACAAACAATATCTCCTATCAATCAAGAGGGAGAAAATGTTTACTTTTACCCAGATACAAGTAAAATAAGCTAATAGGCACTGTCCCTTCCAAACGATAATGACTCACAATCACGGACTGGATGAGAAGGGAGAGGCATAGACAAGTATACACCATAGAATACGCATTTAGATTTAGATTTTTGTATGCTAAACATATTTTTTTTAATTTTTGACGTGGAAATTGCTTTAATTTTTCCTATTATTAACTTAATTAAATTAACAAATTTTATTATTTGAACCAAAATTAGATTTTTTTAATTTTTATTTTACATAAAATAAACGTCGGGTGATACGAATTTTAGTCTGAATAATTTAAAAACTTTCACTATTAGACACACTCACTGATTGTTGACTTTGTCGACCATCAACACAAAGTTATTTCGACCTTGAGCATGAAATGAAAAATCGAACATTCCATAAGAAATATAGGACTTAACTGTTACTAATAATATGTTAAAGAAATACACTACTCAGAAAAAAAAAACTAAATATTAGTTATTTTTCTCTGAGTAGTGTTTTTTTTTAACACATTATTATCAGTTTAGATAGGTAATATACCCAAAAGACAAAATAAATATTGCAGGTATTCTGTAAGTAAATCTTACTTGGTGTTAAAATAGTTAAAATAGCTTCGCTGAATTGATTAGTAGAAGCGTTGTGCTAAACACAATTATACGTTAAAGGAACGCTTCAGGGCTTACAAAGTTAATATGACTCAAACAAAGATGAATAGGCAAACTATCGAATCCTGGAAATTACGTGAATAAAGTTTAAGCAAACAGGGATTATTGTGTACTTACTTACTTACTGAAAACTAGTTTATCAGGTTATGTGCTCAAAATCACTTTATGTTAATTGGCTTCTACTATTTATTAACCAACTTTAAAAATGATGTTCTTTGTTTGATCAGTATATTTGTATGTATGTATGAATATACCTTTTTTTTACGAGTATCTCGCGTTTGGCTGAACCAATTTTGATGTGGTTTTTACTATTTAACTTTAAATTTGTATCTTGTCAGGTGATAGTACTTTATAACTTGTAACTAGCGGTAATCATGACTTCATTTGCGTGTTTTTATGTTACTCCTGTCCTTCCCATCGTAGCGTGATTTTTAAGCCTTCCTCCATAAATTCGTTATCTAACACAAATCGGATCTGTGGTTTCTGATATTTTAGATCGTTTTGAAACAAACACACCATTCAGCTTTATAATATTATAGTACAGATGGCCATGTTGACTCTAGACAGACAAAACGTCAGGATCGAAGAAGCATATTGACTCTTCCCTTCTTATGTTTATTTATCAAAGTTTCTGTAACCGGCTTCGGTTGGGCGGTATCTAAAGTTTACGTAGTCTGTGATAGAGAAGAAACGGGAAAAGTAAGAGAAACTACGAATTATATAATTAAGGCTCAGTTGGGTATCAGAAGTAAATACTTTTTGGGGCACCGGAACAATTTGCGAGATAGTCTCGAGGGTCGGGTTAGAGATGGGCATTCATTATGTTTGTTTTGAGAAAAGATTTTTTGTGAAATCGGTGAGGCAGATCGAAAGTTTTTGAAATTCGGCCTTTAAAAAATACTTTAGAGTAAATATACAACAAATACTTTTAGTGCCGCAAAGTTTGCTGTTATCAATCTTGATATATTTGGTACCTTAAAAATACTACACAAATTGCTTTTTCCAAACATGTTTCAGGGGGCGTATTACGATCCAACTTAATCCGTTCAATTCCGAGGCAGTTCAATTCCGACTCAGTGTAAACGAATATTATCAATATAATAATATTATAATAATACTACAATGGTATGAATATTAATATTTATATTGTTATATTATAGTAATGTTATCAATATAATGCGAAATTGCAATAAGAATTGCTAATTTGACAGTAAATCAAAGCGTTTTAACTGTCAAAACTGCATCGCAATACGCCCCCAGTTCGATTTACGAAATTATCAATGGGTGCTACGTATCACGTACTGCATCGTATTGAAATCATTTTATGACTGATATCTGTTTTGTGTGCTATGATTGATAAAATTAAATAAAATTAGTATTATAGACCATTCGTTTTTTTAATGTTAATAACAAGACTTCATAGTCTAAGTAACTTTTTTTACTAACACCAAGATCACAATTAGTACTATAGAGGTTCAAAAGCCGTATGCAAAAAACTCTTTATCCTTGCAGCACCACGACGTTTGCTTAAGTACCTGTTAACATTAATTTAAAAAAAAAAACTTACCTTTTTGATGAAGTTGCATGTCCCAATCTGTAACAAACAAGTAATTACATCAGTCCCAACGAATTCACTGTCCCATCTACAGCAGTGCGGTTTGCGACACCTTATTAATATTCAAAAATCGTATTCGAATTCAAACCGACGATTTTAGTATACACTAACATCGGAAATGAAGGCTCGAAATATCCTATTGAATAAAACAAACCAAGAATTCTTTAAGAATCGTCCCTATTTCAGAAAACAGGAATCGGTAATGTTCTGTACCGAACACTAAAGGGTAGTATATCGTATTTAACTGCTCAGTTAGCATATAAATGTCTGGCTTTGCGATCCAATTGTGTTACAGGTTTATTGAACTGAAAACGGCCCTTTTTTGTTGCGATATTTTCTAAGCACACTGTAACTATTGCCTGTAATAGCAGCAAACATTTAATATAGGCCAGAGATTAAAAGGTTTTAATTTATGCTGAAGGCTACTAGCGGGGTCACAGGTGGCGGATAGTGAACGGCCACCAGATATGGTGGTTAGCTGCGAATATGTTGAATAAGCAGTCCCCGACCAAACAGCGGCAGGATTACCAGAATGTAGTGGGGAGTCTTGTGGGGTGGGCTCCTCTATAAAAAGCTACAATATCCATTGACGATCCTGTGACATGGCGAGTAAACGCCGCCATTAAATAAGCGTTCCCCTGGTGTTGGGTAGCAGCAACATCAGTACTGACAGAAGGCTGAAGATAAAGAATATCAGGAAAGGCTTTTGGCTGGACATTAAGAGGCGGGAAACCCCCGGTTCCTAAACTGCGGTGTGGAAGGCAAGAGGGAAACCACCACACTATATTCCCTAATTTGGAGTTTTATGAAGATGAACAATAAAGATAATGCAGTTCTTGACAACGGGCTTCCACGATGTAACATACCGTGGCGGTCTGAGTCCGGCAGGGTTAGGAGCAAGGCTGATCCGGTCGTCATCATGCGAAATCCTTGTAAACTTGGAACGTGGAATGTGAGGACGATGTTAGATCTGGGGAAATTAGAGCAAGTTAAGATGGAGATGTCGAGACTTGAAATCGATATATTAGGATTGAGTGAGGTTAGATGGGAGGGAAGTGGAGATTTCTGGAGTGGAGATTATAGAATTATATTTACAGGAGATAAGCAAGGATCTAATGGCACTGCAATAATGTTGAACAAGAAATGGGATCTAAACGTAGAAAATACAATACACTTAAATGATCGATTAACAGCAGTCAAGATAAAAGCTAAGCCCACAGATATTACTTTGATACAAGTTTATATGCCTACGAGCAGTCACCCCGATGAGGAAATAGAAGACATGTACGACCACATTGATTCAATTAAAGACACAGTTAAAGATACGGATAATCTAATTATAATGGGTGACTTTAATGCTGTTGTAGGAGAAGGAAAAGAAGGAAAATCAGTAGGGAAGTTCGGTTTGGGAAACAGAAACAAAAGAGGGGAAAGGTTAATTCAATTTCGTGAAGAAAATGATCTCATTGTTACAAATACAATCTTTAAACAACCAAAAAGAAGGCTTTATACTTGGAAAATGCCAGGAGATATTGGCCGATACCAAATAGACTACATTATTGTAAAAAATAAATATAGAAAACAGATAAACATTAGTAAAACACTACCTGGAGCAGACTTGAATTCAGATCACAACCTTCTTGTTAGCCTACTTACTTTAGAAATCAAACAAATAAAAAGGAAAAGTAAACCAAAGAACTTAGATCTCAGTAAGCTTAAGGACATAAAAAGTGATAGTAAAGTGCAATATAGTAATAATTTAAGACATAAGATAGAGCAATATAAAGATAGTAGTAAGAATAATATGATAAATAATAATATTGAAGATAAATGGAACCACATGAAAAATATTATAGTAAATACTGCTAAAGAGACTTTGAAAAAAGAAAAACTGATTCCAAGAAAAAGCTGGCTTACGTCAGTAATTACAGATCTAATGATAGAGAAAAGAAAATTAAAGAACAAAACAGATGAAGTTAGTGCAATAGAGTACAAAAAACTTACAAATAAAATAACACTGCTATGCAGAAAAGCAAAAGAAAAAGACACAGAAGAAAAATGCAATAGAATAGATTTTATGATGAAGCGAGGTAAAATGGATAAAGCTTATAATTTAATCAGAGACATGAACAAAAAACACCAAAGAAAGAGTACTGCAGTTTTAGACAAAGAAGGAAAAATACTGATGGATTCCAAAAAGATCGTTGAACGATGGAGAGATTACTTGGAAGAACTGTATGCAGGAGAAGGTATGTTAGAAAGCTATTTAGAAAACGAGGAAGATGTAGATAAATTGCAAATTGGTCCACTTATCTTAAAAGAAGAATTTGAAACAGCTTTGAAGGGTATCCAAAACGGCAAGACAGCGGGAGTTGACAATATTTACATTGAAATGATAAAATATGCGGATTGCGGTCCATTAAAGGAAGAACTTTTTAAATTAATTCAGTTAATGTATGAAACCGGCCAAATACCTCTAGATTTTTGTTTAAGCAAGACAGTAACATTACCAAAGAAAGCAAACACACTTAAATGCGACGAACATAGAACGCTAAGTATTATATCACAGGCAAGCAAAATTTTAATTAAAATAATTCAAAACCGTATAAGACCCTTGACAGAATGCTATTTGGGCCCAGATCAGTATGGGTTCCGGAAGGCGAAAGGAACTAGAGAAGCTATTTTAGCTCTGAGATTAATAATAGATAGAAGACTTGATTTTGATATGGACACATATAGCTTTTATTGATCTGGAAAAGGCGTTTGATAAAGTTAATTGGAGGAAAATGATGGAAATTCTCAGGGAGGCTGGACTGGATTATAGAGACAGAAGGATCATTTTTGAACTGTATAAAAACCAAGAAATGATAGTAGAAGTGGGAGATGAACAGGGAAAGGCAAGGATAAGACAGGGAGTAAGACAAGGTTGTCCTCTCTCGCCACTTATTTTTAACATATTTATAGAGTGTGCAATACGCAAGATGTTGAAATCAAAAAAGGGGGGTGTCAAAATAAACGGGAAAATATTTAAATTTATTCGCTTCGCTGATGATATCGCAGCCATAGCAGAAGATAAGAGAGGATTGGAAGAATTGGTTAAAGAAATGGACATCATATTCAAAGAATTTGGACTTAAAATTAATATAAATAAAACTAAAACACTTATAGCATCAAAAAAAGAAAAACATAGCCCTATCACCATTGACAATATACTAGTAGAACAGGTTAAAAACTTTAAATACCTAGGCAGCCTAATTACCGACGACTCCAGGTGTACACCAGACATAAAAGCAAGGATTGCGATGGCAAGGCAAGCTTTTAACTTAAAAAAGAACTTAACAAAGGCCAGAATATCCAGCAATGTTCGCAAAAATCTCGTGAAAGTGTACATTTGGAGTATAGCACTATATGGGTCTGAAACGTGGACCATGACAAAGAAAGATAGGGAGAGACTGGAAGCGTTTGAGATGTGGTGCTGGAGGAGGATGGAGAGAATTAGCTGGACGGAGAAAAAAACTAATGAAAAAGTCTTGAACTTGGTAAAGGAAAAGAGAAAACTAATAGAAACAATTGAGAGTAGAAGAGGGAGAATGCTGGGACACTTGATACGACACGACAGTTTCATCAGAACGATAATAGAGGAAAGAATAGAAGGAAAAAGGAAGAGAGGAAGACCAAGAATAAGCTATATGCTTCAAATAAAGCAAAAGTTGAATGTTGCGTCGTATCAAGAGGTCAAGAGAATGGCGGAAGAGCGTAAAGAATGGAAAAAACTCCACCGACAAGAGCTTGGCTCTTAAATTAGATGATGAATTTATTATCTAACAAAATAAATCAAACCCGCAATGCATTGCAAACAATTGCGTCCAGTCAGGGAACTTGATATTGTCATTTACTACAACTAGTTAGCGAATTGGATAAACATTGTTAAGGGATTATAACTTTGGACTACTTTATCTCTGAATTAAAGCAGTTGAAAGCACTGTGACCAGGTCAACGTACACTCTCTAGAATTGTTGATTATTTTTTTTTTTGCTTTATTATGGGCTTGTTTATATTATATTATAAACATAAGAAGCTTATAAGCTAAGCTTAATGTCTTTTTTTTGACTGAGCGATTTTCTGTATATTTATTTATATGGAAAGACGTTCCATAACTGAATTATTTGTTAGCTATTGGTTATTTGTCGATGGTGAAGACTCTAAAATTACTTTCAAATCCCCAAATCAAAGGTCAAAACCACACTTTATTCACCAAACCAAAACAGAGGAAATCCCAAAAAAATGTCTTCCAATTTCGCTCCACGATAAATGTCCACAGTTTTCAAATCCCCCAATAAGTCTTTGCCGAGATCTTTCCTTTCAAACTTGTGTCTGCGAATTGTAACATAGATTTGCACCTTTATTTTCAGTAAGGTCGCCGGCTGACTTTTTCGAATGAGACACATTTAAACTTAGGAGAGTTTCGGATTGTTTTGAGGCCCCATTTCTTCATCGATAGTAATGGTAAAGTTACGTTACCAGCGGTTGAATATTGACGATTGTCTGTGTTTTTCAGAAATGCTACCTAAATCAAATGTCAGAATGGCTATTTTAATGGCCATTGGTTAAGGTATTTTTTATTTAAAACACACACAATCGTAAATATTCAACCGTTTTTAACGTAACTTCACCATTACTATCGATGACGAAATTTACCTTAGGTGCTTATTTATTTTGCACTAAGTATATGGTCGGCCATCGTCCTACCATAAGTATTTCAGAAGTGTGGTATTTAAATAGTAGTAAATTTGATTTAAATATTATTTTTATTAACGATTTTTTTGCTTCAACGCCATGTGTAACGCTCTAGTATTCACTGATGTTTATTATTCGACCTTAATATGTTAAAAAATATTGTCAATGTCCTGTTAAGTTAACAGAGACAATTATGTTAGCTACTTTTTCCTTCTTATTATTGTCACTGATGTCATAATATGGGATTTTCGCCAGTTGAAACGCGTATGTTGAACGTATTTACACAAATAAATAACAAAACGTTTAAAAATATATACTTCGATTTAAGTATTTCAAGGATGCTGTTGTACCTTAATAGGTAAGGTAGGTAGGTGTTGTAATCAACAGCATCCTTGAAATACTATAATTGAGAGCCAGATCGAATTGAATTCAAACTGAAGAGATCCGCTGTGGATGCGAGGTCCAGGGGTCACAAAAATATCTATATTTAGATTAGCCCAACAAAATTAAGCAATCAAACTTTATCTCATAAAATCTACTTAAATTTTCATACAAACCCAAGGCGTCAGAATCAATCTTAACATCAACGGATCCCCTTAGAGACATTGCAAAATGAGCTCATAATTTGTATTCTCATCTTTGAATTATAATACGAAACCAGATTAATTTCTTAAGACAAATTTCCTCAAGTCTGAACAATTTGCAAGATGATCATATAATTACATTATTGTCGAGCTTGATTTTGACGTAGATTACTAAGGCCCAGTTGCGTGATCAATAGTTAACTAACGTTTAAATGTCGTTACCAGCGGAAAGTTACAATTGTGCGTGTTTTGAAGAAATAATTCCTCATTTAGTATGCCATTATGTCAGAATGGATTTTTAAACCATTAGTATGTTAACTATTGATCATGCAACTGTTCCTATGACAGAGTATATTTGATGAAGTAAGACTGAATTTCAGTATTCATATTTTTTTACGTGACGTAATAAAGCTTAGTGCTAATTTTAGTGACAGCAGGAATAAGTGTAACATGTAATAAATAAATAAAAACATGAATACAAACGAGTAGAATTTCATCCATTGCAATATGCAAATCCATTGATTATACACGGATTTGAACGAAAATATACATTAAGTATGCAAAAACCTCAAAAGGAATAAAATATTTAATGTAGCAACAAACTTACAGAACACTTAAGCTAGCATCAAAAATATGGCAACATTTTCTGTTCTCAAAAAAAGGATTTACAAGTTACACTCATGTTTTTTTACAAACTCAGTTTTTCGTTTTCCACGGGTTTCATCATAAATTCCAGTGAAAAAACTCGCATAGTATACCAAGGGAAGAAACTGCAAATAAAGTTTTTACTACAAAATCTACATTTTTATACATGCCATTAGATTTTAATTCCGAGTCTGAGGCAATGGGCTGTCCTGACATTTTCTTTTAAAAGGAACCACAGAGTGTAAATAAACGTTGCTCTGAAATACGGAACGGGATTTTCTCTTATTCACTCGTGAATGTTTTTGCGTATTTTTCGCCGTTTGTTATAAAAAAAAATGAATATTGTATTTTTAAGTTCGCTTGAAATTGTAATAGATAAAAAAACAGCGAGATTAACCAGTTCGTTTACAAAACTTTCAATTGTTGAGTATTTACGAATACTTTTTCTGTTTCAGAACACAAAGGCTGGACTTAACTTATTTTAACTACTTTTCAGGACCTCAGGGTATCAACCAGTATATTTGCCTAGTAGCAACCTATTCATTCTTGAAAGAGGCTAAGGTCGAGTTCCATTCCCTAGCTTCACGCATAAAAAAGAAGTCAGCAAAGCGCTTAAAAGTCAGTTTGCTCATATTCAGCAAACATGACACAAACATTTTTGCCACATTTCTATCATTTGTCTCCAAATGTTTTCTCTCCGCATTCACAAGCTTCTTTGAAAATACATCACGCACGTAGTTATATTCAAGCGTAATGCCTGATGGGCCTTTCATACCAAAGCAGTTAAGCATCTGCAGTAACCAAGGGTTCTCCCAGCGGAAAACTAAAAAACCCTGTCCAGGATATTGGCTTATTACCCAGCCCTTTTACGTAGTCTGTGGCGCAACCCGACTCTAAGGACTAACGATGAATAAATTTTCCATTTCCCACTTTTTCTTGTTTCCTTTTATTTTTTTCCCCACTTGTACCGAGGTTCAGCTGCTTTTGATTGTTCCCTTTGCTTTTTGTCATTTGGTAAAATTCTAATTCTGAATTAAGTGGACGTTTAGACCAGGCCGGATACGTTTTCTGGAGGTCAATGAATGTAATTTGCTCGTTTTGAGGTCTTTTGTTCTTTTTCAGTTAGCAAGGTGAGACAAATCTGCTTTTACGAGCAGATTTTTTGTGATACTTTTGTGGCGATACACATAACAACTTAACTTGGCTCCGAAACAGCTAGATGGCACTGACACATTAAATCAACAACAACATCCGAATCTCCATACAATCCTCAACCGCGATATGTGAATTATAGATAGGACTAACTATATATAGAACACCCAGACGGTATTCCATCTGACCATTACCACCTCAGTCGGCAGGAAGCGCTTTTCTTTACCTTTCAGATCATATTGCGCCAAACTTTAAGTGTTACGCGTAAATTATGTATGTATGTATGTATGTATTACGTCTCTAATTATTAAGAATGCAAACCCTTATAATAGTGTTCGTTTGGTAGCGCAAAAAGTTCTAGATTTAAACCCTTTAACCAATGGCCAAAAGAGTTTTCGACTCTTCAACTAAGGGCCAAGCGTAGGACATATTACAGAAATCACATATATTGAAGCTACTTATACAGTGTCAAGTAACTGCCTCGGTGGCGAAGCAGTTAGAGGGTCGCATTTTAAAGCGACTGCTGCGCCAGAGGTCCTGGGTTCGATTCCCGGGTCTGGCCAAAAAATATGTACCTGAGTTTTTCTGTTCAGAAATTATTAGGGAAGCCCGGAGTTTGGAAGTTGGCGGTGTTTCACCCCCGTGCCTCGGAAAGCACGTAAACTCACGTTGCTGTCCTACCGGGCTATGAGAGTGAAAGGAATAGAGAGTGCACCTGTGTTTGCGCACACACTTGTGCACTATAATATGTCCCGCGCAGTCGGTTGGTCCTTGTGACTGGCCACCGTAGTTAAAATCGGCTAGGGGGACTATTATTACAGTATCAAGTCATAGACTTATATGTATTTACTGTTGTGTATTTTATTTAAAAATATTTTGTGGCAAAAAATTTTCTTTAATAAGTTGAATATTGGTGATTTTCTCCGACAAGAAACCACACCATCATTATCCGTTTTTATTATCCGCATCGTAGAAACGGGCTTGTTTACATCCGATGCCTCTAACTCGATACACGCTCAAAGGATGACATGTTTTGAGACAAAGGCCTTTGTTTCCCGTGTTAATAACCGTATGAATCTTATTACTGAGACCATACATTTGTTTTTGGCTATGTGTCTAATAATTGTTATGCCCTATTTTAGGGTTCCGTAGCCGAATGGCAAAAAACGGAACCCTTGTAGTTTCGTCAAGTCTATCTGTCTGTCTGTCTGTCTGTCCGTCCGTATGTCACAGCCACTTTATTCTGAAACTATAAGCATCACACCGTTGAAACTTGGTAGGTAGGTGTATCTTGTTCACCGCTTTCCGATTCAGAAACTAAAAATAAAAAAAAATGATATTTAAGGGGGGGCTCCCATTCATAAAACTAAAACCTAAAAAAAAAATTTTTACCCAAACCTATACTTGTGGGGTGTCTATGGATAGGTCTTTCAAAATGACATTGAGATTCCTAAAATCATTTCTTCTAAAAGTCTAACGTTTGAGATATAGACGCTTCTAAAGTGGTAAAATGCTTTTTTTCGCGGGTAGGTGGCAAATAAGCAACTGCAAAATTTTTCGTGTCTTCAAAATTTAATATTTAAAATACTAAATAGTTTACTTATTATTAATGTAATTGTACAAACCTGCTGTCACCTATCAGTTCTAACATCAAAAAACAGTAACAGCACAATACAGTTGAAATCACAAAATTTTCCACAACAATGTCACAACTCGCCGATCTGATGTCATCCCAGGCTGCGATGGAAGCACATCTATCCCAGAGAATGGCTGATTTTGAAGCTCAGCTGAGGACATCATCGTCTTCATCGCCTACAGACTCCTTGAACAAACTATCAGGGGACTTCTATGCTTTCCGGGACCTTGTGTGGAATCTCCTCAAGGGCATGAGGCAACAAATAGCAGAGTGTGTAAACAGCATTGATGCCTTAGAAATGCGCCATCGTCGTCAAGCTCTCCTCTTCAGTGGGATTCCGGAGAGTGTGGACAATGTATTGGATGCAGTAGTCGACACAATCAAAACAAAGTTGAAGCTGAGCGAGTTCAATCCCTCTCATGTAGCAGTCTGTCATCGTCTGGGCGAAAAGTCGGGAAAGCGCTGCAGGCCGGTTCTTGTTCGCTTCTCTCTGTATGACACAAAGTCTTCAATCTGGAAGCAAAAGACTTTGCTCAAGGGCTCTAACATATCCGTCAGCGAGTTTCTGACTAAGTCCAGGCAGAGTATCTTTATAAAGGCCCGCTCGCATTTTGGTATGCGTGACTGTTGGACGTCAGATGGAGTCATCACGATTAAGCTCGGCGATGGGACACGGCGTAAGGTGAATACGTGTGAGGAATTGCAAGAACTGATCTCCAAGTTCCCGAAATCGGCAGCCAAAATCGATTCGCAAGCGCAGGCGCCAGTGAAGCAGACAGCATCGCGGCCGGCTGCGCAGCCCACTGCCTCGAATTCGTCGACCAAAGTGGCTACTCGCAAGCACGCAAGACTATTCGCACATTATTATAATGGGTGATTTCAACACTGAGCCTGCTGGAGATCCTACCCGATCCGAAAAGTTTCTTAACCTGCTCAGGTCTACAAGTCTCTCTCATCTCTTGTTTCTTCCGACACATCATAACATTGGCACTCGTGACACGTGGCTTGATCACGTGCTGACCTCATCCGAACAGTCTGTGCTTGATCATGGACAATTGCTGGCTCCTGGTTTTTCGAGACATGATTTGTTGTACTTGTCTTATAGAATTCGACCCCCGAAAAACAAGCCGCAGACCGTCCAAGTCAGAAGTTACGCTCGCATAAATATAGACAGCTTGCTTGAAGACGCATCTGCCATTGACTGGAATCCTGTAATAGCTGCTGCTACGGTTGACCTTAAGGTGGATGTATTTTCTGTTCTTCTGCTTGACCTTTTTGATAAGCACGCACCTTTACATACAGTCCGCTTAAGGCGACCACCAGCACCATGGATTACCAAGGAGATCCAGACAGCTATGTCTAGGCGTAACAAAGCTTTCTGTACTTTCAAGAAAAACAGATCCGAGGAGAACTGGACAAAGTACAAATCCGTACGTAACCGATGCAACCAGATGATACGTGCAGCCAAACGTCGCCACATTCATTCTGAAATTAATAATTCTTCTGCTCCTAACATCTGGAAATTCCTCAACTCCCTCGGGGTAGGCAGGTCTAAATCTGACAATACCCAAATTCCTTTCGATCTGAATGAAATTAACCGCCACTTCACAAATCTCCCGACACTGGACGCCCACACTAAAGCAAATACTTTATCTTATATCGCATCTCTCCCTACTCCAGATATTGCCCCCTTTTCATTCACTCCTGTGTCTGAGGCTGATATCTCTAAAGCAATTTTCACCATAACATCTAAAGCTATCGGTGTGGATGGCATCAGCCGCCTCATGATGGTGCCATTGTCCAAAATCATCACACCTGTCATTACCCACATCATTAACTGGTCACTGGACTCTGGCACTTTTCCTGATATTTGGCGTAAGGCCCTTGTCTGTCCACTACCTAAGGTCAGTAATCCTTCTTCACCCGGCCAGTACCGGCCAATATCGATCTTGCCATATCTTTCAAAAATTATTGAGTCGTGTGTGCTGAAACAACTGTCTTGTTACCTTATTCAAAACAAATTACTGAACCCTTTCCAGTCTGGTTTTCGTCAAGCTCACAGTACCACCACTGCTCTAGTCAAGGTTACAGAGGATATAAGGAAAGGTATGGACGCCTCAAAAGTCACACTTCTCGTACTAATCGATTTCTCCAATGCTTTCAATACCGTTGACTATGACCTTCTTCTGGCCATTTTATCCAAGTTGAATATCTCTTCATTAGCTCTGGACTGGTTTTCATCGTATCTGCGGGACCGTAGGCAAGCTATAAAAACTCGAAATGGTAGCTCTGACTGGTTCAGATTGACTTCAGGTGTACCGCAGGGTGGTATCCTCTCACCTCTTCTCTTCTCAGTTTTTATAAACCTCATCACTCTTAATCTTCGCTGCTCGTATCATCTGTATGCTGATGACCTACAACTGTACGTACAATCTGGTGTCTCAGAAATTTCTGCAGCGATTGATTTGATCAACGATAGTCTGAACTATATCTCGTCCTGGTCTCGCGACTTCGGAGTTTCTGTCAACCCCACTAAGTGCCAAGCCATCATAGTTGGAAGTCCTGGACTCATCTCTAAACTAGCTGTTGCTGATTTGAAGCCAATAATGTATGAGGGTATTACTATACCTTACTGCTCCAGCGTAAAGAATTTAGGCCTGATGCTTGATTCTACTTTAAGCTGGACTGTTCACGTGGCTGAGGTCAGCCGTAAGGTCATTACGTGTTTGAGGTCACTCTATCGTTTAAAATTTTTTCTTCCGTCTAAGACGAAACTCCTTCTCATGCAAACTCTTGTTATCCCTATTATTGATTACGCGGACTCTTGCTGTACCAACCTCACTGAGGCACTCACTGATAAACTTGAACGCCTTCTCAACAGCTGCATTAGATTTATCTTTGGCCTTCGCAAATATGACCATATTTCCAGCTACAGATCACAGCTTAATTGGCTCCCTATCCGACTTCGTCGAAATTCTCGAATTCTCTGTGTTCTGTACGGTATTCTCAATAACCCCTCATCACCTTCTTACCTTAAGGATATGTTCTCTTACCTGTATCAATCTCACGATCGCGCTCTTCGTTCTTCCGAAGATCTCCGGCTAGGCATACCGGCACATCGCACCTCTTACCAGTCCAAGTCATTCACAGTAACGGCTACACGGCTATGGAATACACTTCCTCTAGAGATAAGGAAGTCAGAGACGAAATTATCTTTCAAGAACAAACTGCGTAAGTTTCTGGCTGAATAATTGCGAAACTTGTTAATATGTATGTATGTATATATTTTTTTTAATATATTTATGTATTACAGTATTTGGTAGTTATACATATAAAATATATATTATACTTATGTTTATTTAGTTTATTGTATTAAATATATATTATAGTATGTAATAATATAATATTTTTATGCTTCATAATGATATTTTTGTTGCGTTTTCCTAAATTTTTACTACATTATGCTCCTGCACCCACTTATAATCTTTCTGCATGACCTAAAGGTATGACTGGGAGAGAATGCTTTTAGCATTAAGTCCACCTTTTGTACACTGTTACTTGTGCAATAAAGTTCTTAAATAAAAATAAATAAATAAAATGGGCGTCCCGTCCCTCCCCCCCATCTAACTTCTGAACTAAGGAAGTGAAAATTTAAAAAAAAATATATAATGTAGACTTCAACAAAAACTTTCAACGAAAATTAGTAGTTTTTGAGATATAGTACATCTTCAACAACCGCAAACATAACTTTGTTCTTCATACAAATACTATGAAAAACAAAGTTATATTTGCGGTCAACAATATATTGTGGTATTTTGGCTAAGTGGAAGTAAGAATCTCTAATTCAGTTAAAGTTGGCACGGAACCCTCAGTGCGCGAGTCCGACTCGCACTTGGCCGATTTTTTCATATTTCGCACACAATTTGTGTCTTTTTATTATTATAAATAATACTTTTTTTTGACCATTTACTATGATTTTGCACAAATAAGGTTAAATCATAAACATTGTATTCAAAAACATGACGGCAAAGTGGCACCTATCCTCCTCGCTAGTAACAAAAGTGTGTTCGGCAAATTAGTAACGTCGTTTGCTTATGGCGAGTTGTTTTATACAATTACAATAAAAATGTTAATGTTAACTAATTAGTTAGTGGGTGGTTACGTCAACTATAAATAATTTAATAACTTTGTAGTACCTAATTCATATATAGGCCTAGGTTACTCACATTCTGAATGAACCATATTTATACATACATATATTCTTATTTTAAATTTTAAGTTTGCTTATAAATGAGGAGAAAGTAACGTGAAGTGACTTCCCAGTGAAAAGCAAAAAACAATGGATGTGGTTGGCATCACTGGTGTATAGTGTAGCCAATAGCAATAACGGTTTCTATCATGAATTAATTCTTGAGAATGAAAAACTTTCGTATTTTATTCTGAGTACATTTGGTAGAGAAATAATTTACACTAGGTATCGTAAAGTAAGTTCCTGAGTTCTGTAAAGTTTTGTTAATAATATTTTAAAGAAAATATGCCATTAAGCACAAATACTGTATTAAGATACGCTTTAAATTTTGTGAATATTTGGCCATCTATACAAAATCAGCTACAAATATCTTAAACTCA
The DNA here is from genome assembly GCA_963584085.1 of Pyrausta aurata. Taxonomy (NCBI): domain Eukaryota; kingdom Metazoa; phylum Arthropoda; class Insecta; order Lepidoptera; family Crambidae; genus Pyrausta; species Pyrausta aurata. The sequence continues at coordinate 1,400,827 of OY757254.1, read as the reverse complement.
AATTACAGCTAGAACTTGCGTATGATTATGTTTGGCGAGGTAATATTACATGTTTATCTTGAGACCGGCTGTTTGAACACACTGGCTGTATTAATGCAACTGTGCTTGTGGTTTGGTAACAAACTAAGGCCTAATAATTATGTTCGGTTCACTAATTTTAGCAAGTAACGTATGTTTTAAATTCACGCAGCCTATGTGTTAAAGAAAACACTTGTTGTTCAGGTTATAGCACTTGCAAAACTCAACATGCTTGCCAATGTTTCGATGGCTAAGTGGTATAGGTATGCGCTTAGATAGCGTAAGACACGGGGTTCGATTTCTTGTTTGACACCCATTCATTAATTTGTAAAGATTGTTCAACGAGTTTTGAGGAATTGAAAAAATACTTTAAAAATAAAACACGAACAAAAAGAACAAGCACTCAATTTAACTACTACCACCAACTCTGTGATTGTCGAAACATCTATTCACACAATTCAGGTTACCTCCATTGAAAAAGTTTGTATCGAACACAATGCACAATTAAAAACAAACTCTCTTGAAACTGCGCATACATTTCAGTTCAATTTGTTAGAATGGTCAAACAAAAATGGAGTTTTAACGACTTGCAAACATGCTGATGATACTGGCTCGAACACTCGTAGTGTTGCTTCTCAAAGTTTTAATATCTATACTATCGATGGTTCTGGCACATAACTAATGAACCTTTTTCGGAATAAAATGAACAGAACAGAATAGAATAGAGTAGAATGACATTATTGATTGTTAGAAAGCAGGCAATAAAGAAAAAAAACTCTCTGTTTCATAGCATAGAATATGTAACGCTATCAATTGTTTCGTTATCTTGGAAAAAGAGTAGTTTGGTCTTTGCTCTGCAGTTACACCACAGGATTTAATACAGTAAAATAAAGGCACTATCATTGGTTTTGTCCCTCGCTTATACCAAAGAGTTGGCAATATTAACTACAATTCCTTAAATGTATTGCATCCCAGACATTGTTTAATTATCAATATTTGGGTAGAATTGGTTAAATAAAATACATCACTAGCTGGGTGTTTAACTGCAGGACGGAGTCGGGAATCAGTTTGCTACAATTCTCTGTATGCTTTAACTAAAATTTAAAAGTGAGTTTGCTGAGTCTTCATTAGTAATTTTGCAAAGCAAAAGGACTTTGGTGCTTCTTTGTCTTATATTGAATAAACGTAAATAATAGTGTTTTGTTTTTTTTGGTAAAATAAATACAGATCTTGTAAAGTTCTCCGCAAAGTAAATACCTACACAAGAATAATCTGGGATAAAAACAAAACATTAAAACAATACAAAGGTTAACAGTATTCCATGTAATTTAAAACCCAATGCATTTGGAATTCAAAATAAACAATCACAAAGTAACCAGCCAGTAACACAGCAAATCTAATTCGAGAATGCAACCGCTTTGGTAAAGGTTGCATCGACGAAATTGTGTATATTTTATTTATACTGTTGCGGAGTTGACGTGTATTTGAATTGGTAAAGAGGCGGAACTTGTATGCTGAGATAGTCTGTGAAATGGTATTACACGACATGATTGATTGAGGGTAGGCCATCTTATCATCGTTCAATTTGACACTTACCTACGTCTGTCATACTTGGCTGTCAAGGTGACGTGGGATTACACGCGCAGAAGAGGTTATTCAAACCTGTTTTTTTTTATTTTAACTTACAAATTAGTCAAGTTTCTTAGCTAGCAGCATTCACCCTTGTTTGTGACACACAGTTGACACAGTATATCAAACACGTAAAAGATTTAAGATTTAATTGTAAAACAATGTCACATTGAATGAGGTGAAGGTAGATGTGTAAAATATTACGAGTTTTTTAACATTATCATCAAACAAGAACTTAGGCCGAATTCTTAAAATTCTTGTAATTAGTTTTCAAGTTTCCGACCAACGCTTTGACGAAATTTTTCATTGTAGAAAAGTTTTCGTATTGAGCAATATAATTTCTTTCTTTTGGACTTTTATACATTAACCGAACGGAAATTATGAATTGTTGGAATTAGAAATAATTATTTTATTCGGCAAAATGTTGAGATGCCCAATAAAACAATTATAAAATAGTGTCAGTACATGTAGAGCAGATAATACGTTAAAAACAAAACTAATTTAAAAATTAGGTAGGTTTAAAAGTAGGTTGATTTAATGTTTTAACTCTTGTGTCGTTCCGTGCAAATGACATGCTCCCCTCACCTAACAGGAAGTATAGTTGGGAATTGAAATGCATTCGGCTGTGTTAGACTCGCGTTTGGTACAACGGAGCGGCTTCAAAAGATATTCTATTAAGTCCCTTGTGCCTCGTTTGTTTGAAATATTTGTTGTGATTTTTTGCACTAGGACAATTTTTTTTTGCAAACTCATACAATTATTTTGTAGCGCTACTTTTTAAGTTACTTGCGAACTGCCTTGAATCACGGTACGATCTCCTTTATTATAATCGTTTAATGCGTTCAATACGTGACATCTGAGTATGATATTATACAATTTCTATATTATTTAAACATTAGGAGGAGGCTGTAGTCTGAGGCCGTTCCGGAAATAGGATACTTGAAAACATTGTTTAAATCATACTAGCGGTCCCAGCGAACTTCGTTTCGCCCCCACTCCCGTCCCGCCTCGGCCGCTTTTTATATTATTATCCTATTTGGGGCCAAGATAAATTCAACAAAGTAATAATCATGAAAATCGGTCCACCCGTTTTTAGTGTATCTAACTCGAATTTTTTTTGAGTATATTGTAAAGAATGAAGCTGAACAAAGAGTCCAAAATCTCATCTCTTAACGCCTGGTTGCTTGATCGATAGTTAACTAAATTAATGGTAAAATTTTGTTACCAGTGGTTGAAAATGTACGATTTTGCATGTTTTGAAGAATATATACTTTTATTTTTTTTATTTATTATGGGTTTGCTCTTGACTTGACCAAGCCAAGAGCAACTAAGACGGAGTCGAAGAAGGAACGAGCTCGCCCAGAAGAAGCCTGTTCACTCTTACTTTGAATAGATTCGGATACCTAAACCAATAACAAACAAAAGCCACCTGACGTTAGGTTAAGATAGATTGCTTTTTCTTCAAAACATGCACAATTGTAATTTTTCAACCGCACTGGTAACGACATTTAACCATAAGTTGTGTTAACTATCGATAACGTAACTGGCCTTAATCGAATACATTAACAAATGGCGCAGTAATAAAATAGACGTCTTTAGCTCACATGACCCCTCAGCTATAAAATCTGCAAAGTTACTTCTAGAATCGTTTGGCCCCATTAGGAGGTAAAAGTTTTGTCTCAAAGCATTAATATCGTCTGAAGGTTAATGCGACTACTTATTACTACTTTCTAAGCTTCCCCCAGCATAAGTTCTTACTACGGTCCGGTGGATACGTTCGACATTCTTAAGAGATTAGTATTTGGCCACGACCCAGATTGGCGAAGCACCAACTAATAAACTTTGGCTGCTTAAATTAAAGTAATATAAAAAAGTTGTGGTGGTTATTTTAGCCATACTCCACTACGCGGGCTCAATGCGGATTGGTGGAGTTTGCAAGGCGAGCGACCTTTGTCAGATGATATTATAAAGTCGCCCTAAGGGCTTCGAACTAGGTTTCAAGATATCAACCTAATATCAATCTATATTAGCGTAACGTGCCTTCTGAAGTACCAAATAGTTGAGGTGAAGCCTTTGCCAAGCAGTTGGGTCTTTACAGGGTTTATATTTTTAAACTATTATATTTTTGAATAGTAAAGCTAATATATTTGTATATATTATTGACTTAAGATGATGTACGTGCTTATTTAAAAAGTAAAAAAAAATGTGTGGAAAAAAAGACATTATCGGAAAAAACAGGTAAACTCGACAATCCCACACCCAACTACTTTGTCTCACCGCTATTTCGTTTCAGTTAATTCAAGTGCTCAAGTATTTAGCGGTTCGGTTTGTATCTTAGCGGAGCCAATGTAGGCACTTGCATATTCAGGATTGTGGCTACCCGGAGTCGGCTTAGCCCATCGATGTAGCAGTTAGTATAAACTATCGCTTTGATAATTGTTTTACGCCAGCAATGTCTTGAGCGGAATAGACAGATTTTCAGCCACTAAAACCGAACTGGTTTTGGTGTTTGGGTTAAAAGATTTGGTGAGTAATTGACAAGTTCATATTACTTTTAGAAAGCTGAAGGTTTTGCTTGTTAGTTTAAATGCGCTTATCTCACAAACTTCGCTGCGCTGGTCCGATTGAAAGAAGAAATGGTTGCTTAAAGTGCAGAATTTAAAACGTTACTTTCTTGTAACAACTTCAAATTGAATTAATTTTAAAATATAACGAAAAGATATATAACAAACTCAACTCTGGTGTTACGTGCGACAACATTGTCACTTAATGTTGAGAACCCTCTATGCATTTTACTACACCTACAAAGTATATTCATTTGCTTGACTATCTTCAATTCTGATGGTATAACTACAAAGTGAAAATTCGTTTGTCTCGTTTTCAATGAGATTCGATCCACGTTTTGAGGGCTCACCGTGACAGGAATCCTTTGGGATAATTCTATCGTATCTGATGATGTGAGAAATAGTACCATCGCTTTTTTTTTCCAACGGTCAAAAGGAGGGATGATGGCAGCTCATGTTCATTTATGTGCATTTTGTATGTTTGATTTCACCGGCGTTTAGATAATGTAATGACAATATTTTACTTACTTACTTCACTGGCTCAGCGACCCAAAGTCGATCATGGCTTCCGACATTAAATAATTATTAATAACTAGTTATAATAATTTGAACCAGTTAAATCATTTTCTGACAGATGCACTCCAACAGACCCTGAAACCAAAATGGCGATGGGGACACTTTGCAAGATACCAAGACAAAAGTTTGACCCTAATGTCAACAAAATGAAGGGGACCAAAAGGAACGAGAAAAGCTCCCAACTTTTCACCGAAACAAAGGTGGGCTGACGATAACAGGAAACAGCAGGAGAAGACGGAGCGTGAGAAATGAAGAAGGATGGAGGAGATCTTTACCCGAACAGGGATTCTCAGCAAAGTGTCAAATTAATTTAAGCTTTAAATGTATTCGTACTCAAGTGCTGCCAAATATTTTCTAAGAAATAAAGAATCGTTGCTAAATACTGTGCAAAAATATTAATGTAGCTACTAACTCCCAGAACACCCTTTTTATGAAACTTGTTGTTAATAACAAAAAAGGATCATTAATATTTCGGGCGTCCTTTTTACAACCCATCTCAAGTTTTTTATTGCTCGCAATAGCCCTTACTAAAGACAGCAGCCGCCGGAAACTTGAGCTTTTACGTCCCATATTTTTTAAAAGGCCACTTTAAATTTCCTCTTTTGGCGTCTTAATTTTGCATTCTTGAAAAGTGCCGGGATAAGCGTTAGCACTAACGGCGGTAAATTGACACTAATTTGACATAACATCGCTTATGATGTTGCGGCAGCGAGGTTGGAGTTTGAAGTGCGGTGTCATGATGGCGTGACCGTTTTGGAACAGGAAATCCGTGGAGCATCTTGTGATTTAATTTTTGTGCTTTATTTATAAACTTCTCGCTTCTTTGTTAATGTAAAAGTTTATTAGTATTTTAAGTTATAATTTTAGTTCACAAAAATACCTCATTTTGGTGACACGGAGAAGAAAAAAAAATGCGTAATATTTTTTGAAAACATTGAAAATGTATGTATAGGAAAAAAAAAACAAAATTCAAGACCTACAAGAAACGTCTAGTGCTTAAAATTGAGTCAAATACATTTTTTTTAAAACAGTAAACTGTATCACGTTAACAGTATAAGTAACGAAACGACCATAATTGCTGTTTTAACGAAATCCTACTTTCTAACAAGAAGTACTCGTCTAAATTTACTCCGCTTTTCACTGTCTCAAAAATTAAGCTTATATTTTTTAAAGCAGGCTACTTGAGTTCAGTTAACTTGCTAACAGAAACTTTTTACGACAATGATAACATTAATGCACCATTTGAATCAAGCGCCATCGTAAAGATGAGAGTAAGAGTAATAACAAGATATTTCATAGCAGAAATTTAAAAGTTCCTTATCTTAGTTTTTTTTTTTAATTTGTCTATCTCGATGTCTGTGCTGACGACATTTTATTGTGTCAACAGTTATTGTGCTAACTGAAGTTAATTGACAAAGAAAAATTAAACTAGCCAACTGAATAGTTAATTGAGTTAATATTTATTTTAAATATTGAAGGATATTTTTTTTCTGAATTTTTTCAGCTCAACATTATTAAGGATGTGGCCGCAAAGCAACTGTTTTTTTTTACTTTTTATGTTACTAGTGATTTTACATAACTATTTTATGCCTTGTTTTAGTTGAGTAGGTATTACCCTATGGTGGTAGTACATACAGGCTTAAATTTCTGTTATGAAACTGGAGATAAATACGGCCCTTCGAATAGGCAATCTCACCCGAGAACATTCAGTTTGACGATGTCTTAGGAGATACAGATATACATTTTCTATCTTCCATTAGGCAAAACGGAGGGTAAATACATAAGTTGGAATAACAACAACATTTGACGGAAAAGCTAGATTTTACATTTGGTTTTGATTGTTACCTTTATAGGATTATGTTCGTTCAAAATCTGTCCCTTGTTGGTGTTAAATATTTTGATGTTCAAGTAAAAAGGTGTTTAATGTTAGGTAAAAGTTATTCATGACACCACAAAGAGGACCTAAATTTAATCCATAACTGATAAAAAAATGTTATTACTATATCGCCTTATATTTAAATAAAGATTATAATAATCCACTAGTCTGAAATAGGAAATCAAATGCAACCTCCTTTGTTCACGGGGTGAAACCTATCCTATTCAGCTACCATGTAGAGAGATAGAAAAAAAGAAAGAGAGAGACGGAGACACCGGATGAAATCTATCCTATTCGGTTACCCTGTAGAGAGAGAGAGAGAAAGAGAGAGAGAGAGTGAGAGAGATAGAATGAGACAAAGATAATGAAAAAAAGCTAGCTAAAGTCAAATTCAATGCCAACGACAACTTTCTTTTGTTTCAGATGCCGAGTCAGTGTGTAACGAAACATAGCAGCTGATGAAGCCCGAAACAATGAGAGTGATACAAAAACGATAACATGATGAAATATGAATCAAAACAGACAGTTCCATAAGGCACGGACTAAACGCTGTGATTCGAGCATGTGTCATCATGTCCACGAAATATGTTCGCGTGAAAATACAAAATCCAAATATCCCGCCCAAAAAGTAGTTTGTTTCAATTTGTACTGTTTCATTGTTGTGTCACTTTTATCTTTACGCTCAGTTAATTCAAACACAACAAACATGAATCGACATTTGAGCGAAAAGTTCGGTGTTAGTAAACAAATCAATTCTAAAATAGATAACCACCAAAGTGATCAAAGCTCCGAAGAAAATTATAATGACCACGACCCAGTGCATGGAAGTGAAAACGTAGATTATACAAAAGTCAATTTCGAACAGAACCCTTATTACAGTAGCGAACATTTTGTACACAACAAATTTTATAAAAGCGAGAACAGTGCATATAGCAACTACGAAGATTATAAAAACTTTTACTTGAATCCAACAAATCCAATTCCTAAATCGAATGTTAAGTTTAAAATAAGTAGTAAAATAGTGCAGACTAAATATGGGAAATTACAGGGCATTGTATTGGCTATGGATGAGCACAGATATTTGAGTCCTCTTGAAGTTTTTTTAGGTGTACCGTATGCAACGCCTCCAGTTGGTTCGAATAGGTAAGAGTCGTATTATGTGACGTTATATTTATGAAGGAAATAAGAAATATTATAACCTAAGCCATCAAAATAAAAAAATAGGTATATTATACATACATAGTCGCAATAATGAGCAAAATCTAACTATTATGTGATTTCCTACTCAAACAAAACGATTTCTTATTTTGTCGTTTGCATTATGTCACATTAAGATACTAACCATCCATACCAACCAGCTAACATTATATACATTTGTAATTGAGCTACTCAAAATAATTTAGACAGTCCAAATATTTAATTGATCATACACTGTGGCCCTTGATGGAATCAGTCCCTCAAAAATCGATACGAGTAGGTATCAGCAGTTTCAGCAGACAATAAATATATATTATTTTAAATATATCCTACATTTTAGGTTCAGTCCCACAAGAACGCCCTCACCCTGGGATGGAGTACGTGTGTCCGATCGACCAGGTCCAGCATGCCCTCAAAAACTGCCAGACCTCGACGACGAACGGACCATATTAGAGAAAATGCCTAAAGGCAGACTAGAGTATTTGAAAAGACTGATGCCTTATCTTAAGAATCAAAGCGAAGATTGTCTATATTTAAACATATTTGCTCCTTTGCAAAGTAAGTACTTATTTTCTTTTTAATTTAAGAGCTATGCTCTTGTCGGTGGAGTTTTCTCCATTTATCTCTATTCAGAGCCATCTCCTTGACCTCTTGGTACGACTTGACGTCCAACTTTTCCTTTATTTGGGTCATATACGCTCTTCTAGGTCTTCCTCTTTTCCTTTTCCTTTCAATCTTTCCCTCCATGATGATCCTTATCAAGCTATCGTGCCGTATCAAGTGTCCAAGCATCTTTCCTCTCCGGTTTTCTATTGTTTGGAGTATATTTCTCTCCTCGCCTACAATCCTCAGAACATCCTCGTTAGATTTCTTCTCCATCCAGCTAATCCTCTCCATCAAAGTAAGTACTAGTAACTATAATTTTTAACTCAGAAATTAAGATAAACATCCTTTATCTTTTTGCACTGAGACCCTGCGATGGAATATTGGCCAACACTACCTGGTTGTCCATTCAATCAATTTGACAACTCTTTTAAACTTTTGTCTCTTACTTACCCAAAATGCCCATCCTGCAACATCACCGATGATAGTGAAGTTTCCTGAAACAAAAAGTCACCATTACAACAGCAGTTTGTGATAGTATTGTCTCTTTTATACTAATTGAAATTTCCCTTCCAGTGGACGAAACAAAACTAGCACTGCCGGTATTAGTGTACATCCATGGTGAGAGTTACTCATGGAGCTCTAGCAATCCGTACGATGGCGCCGTCTTGGCTAGCTACACTGACCTGATCGTGGTCACTTTGAACTTCAGGCTAGGGGTTTTAGGTAAGTTTATCATATGCACCATTAAATTTATCTTCAGATACCTGATAGTCTTTGTGTTCAGGCGGCGTATTGCGATCTTGCTTTATGCATTCAAGTTCCAGGCAGTTCAATTCTTATTCGGCTAACTGAGTTACCAAATTGGTATTGAGAAGCAACATAAGAAATATTGAAAGTAAATCTTTCTCACTTACTCATATGGTCGAAATTAGGTCATGAAAATTGGTCGGAGTTAAGACAAATTGCAATACGAAATTGGCTAATCCATCAAAAAGCAGCGCAAATTACCTGTCTAAGCAAGATCGCAATACGCACCCAGCGTAGTTACAGTCATTTTCAGAACTAATGTTACCTGATCACTGCCCCCAATATCAACTCTTAGAGCGTTTTAACGCTTAGGCAACTTTAACAGCAGCGCGCGACAGTAGGTCAGCCATTAAATAAAAAAAAGCCCTGCTATTCTAACGTCCAGCTCATAAATAAGCGTAAAATTAATTAGTGGTTCAATAGGCTCTAAAGTTGCAAAAACTCCTGATGGACGGAAATAAGAGGACAAAATGTCTTTGATTTATCTTTTCGTATGTTATGTTTGTACCTTTTAACCAGGGTCTTGCAAAATCCAAAGCCATTTATGTAACTTTGGTGAATTCATGAACGTTTATTACGAATTTAAAGAAAGCTTTGTAAAGATTTCTTAGATCTAGCAAGCCCAGATTACCAGCGTAAGCCAGTAAGTTACAAATCTCAACTAGAGTCAAAGCATTAAATCATAATAAGCGGCAACTTTTCCACGGAAAAATCTTTTTTAACTTCTAAATATTTACTTTTCCTCACTGCAATTCGCAAGTGCAAATACACGATCCAGGCCACGAGGTCGGGTCACGCCGCCTGCTCATAATATTTTTCCCCAAGATTTATCTGTGCTCTAAAAATAAACCCTACTTCATTGGAATAGGAACTCGTTTATTTCCTCTCCAGTCTTATTGCGAGACAATTTTCTCCGGGGGATTCCTATGTTTTTTCATCAAAACAGAGTTATGGATAGAGATCTTAGACGTTGACCAGTTGTCAGTTTTTCCGTGTTAGTAAAACAATCTCGGGTTTTTCTTCTTATAACATCTAATGGTTTGTAAATGTATGTTGATATTTTAACGTTATTTAAGTAAAACATGACAGTGTTCTTGTACCTTTCAGAAATTAATAAAGATACAAATTCCTTTATCATCGCAGCAGGCGTATGAATCCGAAAGTGTTTTATTTATTTATTACATAATGCACAAAACAAAATAATGTACATAAGGTGGACTTAATGCCAAAAGCATTCTCTTCCAGTCACTCATAGGTCTTAACTTTCCGAGAGCTGTAAGAACTGAGTAAAGAATTTCATGTTTCTATTTACATTAATAAATATGTAAAACGTTAAAAGGCTGAATCAAAAACTTTTCTTAACAAACGCCTAATCTGATGATAAACTTTACATCTAGTTCAAACCTGCCCAATCTACCTCGTTTTATATTCCAATTTCACTCAATGATACCAACTTCGGTGAGTTTAATGAATAATTACGACACCCCTTTTATCATCTTTACAAACAGAAAAGTTCAACTCGCTTCCACTTGAGGTATGTAATTAAACCGCTTCCCGGAACTCCGTTTTTTCAACAATCCTCATTACAAAACGTTTCAAACGCCAAAAAGTTTTTGACCCTCGAAATATAAAATTTAATCAACCCACCACGATTCGATGATGACTTACGCTTGAGACACACAAACAGGTGTACGTTTTGTGTTATTTGTAATGTAATTTTTATTAATCTCGCACACAGTATTATTGTAAATGCATTACAGCATGCTAAATGCCATACCAATCAAATACATTTCTTCAGTCAATCGTAGAATCGTATTAATTAAATAAATTATCCGAAGTTAATGCTCTACCCATTATATTGCCTTGTCATTAATAATCCGGTGCTTACTGTAGGTACCAAATTCTTTTACTGTTGATTTTTGCACATTTTGTGGCTATATCAATAAGTTCCTTCTATCAATGTAATTGTGTTACAACGGAACTTACTTTATATTTTTGATTTTGAAAATATACTTTTGAACATGGATTCTGTGTGTTCTTAGCCTAAGCATAACCGAGTTTGTCGTCATGGAAACTTTTAAACGCAGCGGTCCGTAACGAACATTTCTGTTTCTTTTTTTACGAAACAACTGTATTCACCAGGGTGTATTTTGTTCCATTCCGATTCATTTGAATAGAAATGCACTCGTCGCATTAATATTTTCTCTTGAGACCTACAGCCGTTAGTTTTAAAGCAAATTGGGAACGGAATTCAGAACTAATAGGATCGTTGCTTTGCCAATACTTGTTTACATTGGAGAAAATATTTTCTACCGATATTTCTGTTTGCTGGTTTTAAATACCAATCAATGGAAGTAGCAAAATGTTTACGGTGAATGATTTTGAAATTGAAATTTGTTGAACGAACTTGGTGGATTTTGGTTTCAAACGTGAATACGCAATTTCATTTATTAGGTAGAGAGTGTAAAAAATCTCAGATTTCGTAATTCAGCAATTCTTATTTTTTTTTAATTCCAATCTATATCAATTTATCATCATTCAGCTAACTCATAGTTTGTACAGACAAAAAAATTCAAGTTAAACATTGTTGTATTTTACTTTTGTAAAAATGGTCGAAGCTGCAAAAAAAACAAAATAATTTTATTGACTGTACTTGAATATTTTACAGCCCGTGTCTAACGAAAGTGTCTATTCCAGGATTTTTAAACGCAAACCCGACGCCTAATCTGAAAGCGCGTGTCGCAAACTACGGGCTGATGGATCAGATAGCAGCTCTACACTGGGTACAGCAAAACATCGCACTCTTTGGAGGGGATCCAACGAACATAACACTCATGGGTCATGGGTCGGGAGCGGCGTGTATAAACTTTCTTATGATATCCCCCACTGTGATGCCAGGTGCGTATTAAGTTTGAAAATAGGTAGGGATAAGAAATTGGATTTTTTAGGGGGTCTGTTTATATTTCTACGATAGATACTACTTATGTATTTCTAAGCCAATCCTTTAAAGTAAAATGACTTAAATCTTATGGATATTATTAAATCAAGAATATATATAACATATGAAAATAAAATGTCTGGCAGGGGTGACTTTAACTCTAAGACTTTTGCAAGCTGGTCAAATGTTCACACCTGGTTACTGTATCCGAGATATTCATGAGATCAAAGTCTGCATTGAAGTTAATTCAGTAATGTTGTGCTTGAATAAATAATTCGCAGCTTAATTTATTTCTTTTTCTCTCAGGTCTATTCCACAGAGCAATACTCCTCTCAGGATCAGCACTAAGCTCTTGGGCTATCGTCGACGATCCCGTCTACTACTCTCTAAAACTAGCCAAGCACATGAACTGTAGCATACCTGAAGACCTCACGAAAGACCACGAAGTCATAGTAGACTGTCTTAGAGACGCCACAATTGAGGAACTGCTATCGATAGACATATCCCCTCCTAACTTCCTAACTGCATTTGGGCCATCTGTTGATGGAGTGGTCATAAAGACAGACTTCGCAAAAGACTTTCTAACTACGTACTCAACAGGGGACTTTCCAAGCTTTGGCCCTTTGAACAATATGAATTTAAACCTTAACGTTCATAAGAAAAGGAGTGATAGTGGAAGAAGGCTGTTCCAGAATAAATACGATTTGCTGTTTGGAGTTGTGACGAGTGAAGCCTTATGGAAGTTCTCGGCTCATGATGTGCAGAATGGAATCGAGCCTGACAAGAGAGACAGGATGTTGAGGTAAATATTTATATATATTGTGTAAAATGTGCTTAATATCATAAAAATTACGATCCTACTAAATTTAATACTGGTCAGATTGATAGAAAGATCGCAAAACGTGTAAATCTTTTAAAAGACTGTTAGGTATTTGAGTGTGAAGTAAGTATAAAAATTAGCTTCACTGATTTCTCTATCAGCTCATAAAACAATCTCCAGAAAATAAATATGCGTGGTGTTGTTCACTCACACGGAAATGAAATAAGAAAATGTTACTGACATAACTGGGAAAAATATTTCACAAAAATTAAATAATGAAGTATAAGATTTTTTCCAGGAAATAACACGGAATTTCCCTAAGGAACTTATTAAGGCGAACTCTATTCAGAAAATATTAATGTAGCATAAAACGGAGCTTTATTAGATTATTTTGTGTTATTTTTGCTAAAACATTATTTTCATCAAAATATGTTTCCGCTATTGTTTACTGCTTTGAAAGAGGATATTATTTAAAAATTAATTTCTTAGAAGAAAATATCAGTTATCCTAGAAAAATATTTGTATCTGGTTTTATTCAGCATATTATTAAATTAAAATCACCCTTATCTAGCCGTTTTGTTCTATAAAATGGCTATTTTAAACAATAGTGTTATTCCTTTGTTATAAAAGCTATCAAACGTTGAATCTGTGACTAATGTCGATTCCTTTTTCAGGACTTACGTGAGAAACGCCTACACATACCACCTAAGCGAGATATTCTACACCATTGTGAACGAGTACACTGACTGGGAACGAACGGTAGAGGTTTGTTTATTATTAAACGTGGGGAACATGCAAACTATTACCTTTTACGATAATGTGTTTGCTTGTGGATATTACATGTCATTTTTAGTCTCATATGTCGCCGTAAAGAATTGTAATTGAAACGTTCTCTTGACTTCACGATTTTTCATTTCGTAGCTTGAGTCACAATATCTGAAAAAAAAATCAAAAGAAAAAGAACAACAAAGCTGTTAAAATATAATAAAATACACCCTTTATTTTTTAAATAAAATTGCATACCAGGCATGCTGTAATAAAAAAACTAATTTTATTTCTTAGCAATATTTCATGAATACAGCCAAAAGGCAGTTTTGAAACTAAGAGTAGACAGTAAAAGAAAAAAATAGTTTTAATTAATGTTAAACTCGAATCGTTGCTACTTAAACATATTTTTATTAGTAATAGTAAAAAAACGCAATCTTTCAAATTGACCAACATCTTGTCCCAGTTTCGAAGATTTGTCCCACAACTTTGCTATTCTCTCCACACATCCCCCATTACTCGCAATACTAATTCAACAAATACCCCCAATCCCTTTATTCTGGACATGTCTTCATATTACCATAATCCATTGTTACAGAACCCAATAAACACGAGAGACGCGACTATGGCCGCTCTATCCGATGCTCAGTACGTGGCACCATTGGTCCAGAGTGGCGATTTGTTGAGTGGAGGCCCGAGGCCGGTGCCAAGTGACGAAGATGGACCAAGAAGGCCGACGAAGACGTTTTTCTATGTGTTCGATTACCAGACTAAGGATGGGTATTATCCGCAAGTGAGTATTTGTAAGCTGATACATATTTTAAGAAATAAAATACATCCTTGTAACAAGGACAGTTGGACGCACATACATAATAATATAATATAGATTCATGAAGACACAATGATTTTCATGTTACCTATTGTAGTAGCATTATATGTTGTTTCGGTATTTATGTGGAAGAGTGAACAACACTCTATAAAAGTCTAACTGTCATCTAGTCAATTTATAGTTCGCTCGTATGTAAAGTTATTGAAAGGAAACCTATAAATTTCTTTTGATAATGTATTTTTAGATGTTTTTCCTAACCCATTTGGGATTGAGAAGACTTGTAGGATTTTTAAATGTATCCGTATGTGAATAGCCTTACCTTATACTTGTCATAGTGCTCAAATATTGGTTGACCAATATATTTCATAGACAGTTTTGTCCTGTATATGCAATGGATATGGTATAATAATAAGTGGGTCTATATACCTACCTCGTCATTTAGGCTTTTGAAGGCCAAGTGAGGTATCTTTGACAGACGTTTTTCCCATTTTATAATAGGAGTAATAAGTATTGTATAATGAGAATAAGAAGTTTCTTAATTTTATCAAAACCATTTTCATTTCATTTTATTAGTCATGCAATTTTAATTTATATAATAGTTGATTTTAATGAATTGACTTTTTAATTAGCCTTACACAGTTTGTTGAAACAAATTACCAATCAATTTAACGCTACGTTTAATTGGTCACTAAAATTGTTCGGTGCAAATTCAAATTAAATAATATTAAGTGCAGGTAGGCATGTTGTGGTTACCGCTTATGTTGTTCGTGGTTACTGAAATAGATTTGATATTAAAATTAAAGGCTCGGATTTAATTAATTGCGTTTGCTGAAAGGATGAGGTAAGCATGCACTAATCTAACAGTCTCATAAATTTTAACTATTTCAAGGATTTTATGGTAAATTGTATCAAGTTTCAACTGTGTAATTGTGATAGTTTCAGAATAAAGTGACATACGGACGGACACACAGACAGACATAACGAGACTACAAGTTAAGGCAGAATACTGTAACTACTTCACTTTAGATTTCATGGCATTATAAGTCAAAAGTCTTACTCTTATAAATCGTAACAGATTAATAGGTATGTACGTTGTTATTGTAACATACCGACCAATAACTAACTCGTTGACCCACTTTCTCATTTCTCAGTATCAGGGATGCGAAAACATTAACAAAATCTTTTAGAGTTAATTAAGGTTCCGTCATAATTGGTTTCACTTCCTTTCTTAGAAATAAACAATTTATTTTAGCACTTCCCTCCAATTAAAAGTTTGACACTTTGACTTGTTTGAGCGTTTCCGGCATTTGGTTGAGATGGTGATTACAGTGAACGGATATTCTATGGGAGCATATCTTTCACTTAAAAACTGGTCTTAAGAAATTTTGTTTAACAATTAGGTGGTGCCTACTGACTCCAATCACGGAAAACTATCGACCGCGTAAAATGTCGAAATCCATATCATAAAAATGTCGAAATCCATATCATATTCAACGAAATCCATATCATAAAAATGTCGAAATCCATATCATATTCAAAAAGTAATTTCATTACGCGCCGCCAGGGGCGCTAGTCTAATTTCCATGCGAATTGACATTTCTCGATACGCTTACGCAGTCGATAGTTTTTCGTGATTGGGGTACTGATCACCATTTAATTTTATAGTGTATTTTTATCACAAAGGCACAGCTTTGGCCACAATCTCACCTGATGGTAAGTGATGATGTGGCCTAGGGTCGTCTGACTGTTACGCTTATTCACTCTCTTCTTGAGTTCGTTCAAATCACAGTGGCTAGGAGACACTGTCGGCAACGAATTCCACTCCCTAGCCGTGCGCATGAGAAATGTAGATCGAAACCTATTAGTGAGTATTGGAATGTTTACCGAAACGTGGGCACTAACTATGGGCCTCATAAAGCAGCTCAAAATCACACAACGAGCGATGGAGAGGGCTATGCTCGGTGTTTCTCTACGAGATCGAATCAAAAACGAGGAGATACGCAGAAGAACTAAGGTAACGGACATAGCCCTGCAAATCCGTCACAAGTTTGCAGTCCGATTTAAAACTTAATTTATGTAGAATTAATTCATAAATACAACTTTTCAACAAAAATCCAAACAGAAAACATACACATCATAACATTTTCAATTCTACCAAGTTCCCGACTAAAATAATACCACAAACATAATACATCGTCCGCGTATTTACAAAAGCTGCAGCTTCAGTTTGTTCAGAAATTCTAATCAGTATTGAGCTATATTTCCAATACTTTGACCCAGCAATGAAGAATGGGTAGCCATCAATGCTGAGCAAACATAACGAAGTTAAATAAATGCTTCGTCGAATAGTAGATTGAAATGCAAACACAATTAGCCTCAATAAAACGGATTTGTAAACCTGCATTGGGAATTATTTAAGCTCTTATTTGTTTTGTTCTGATTGCACGAAGCTTTGTGATTAACGATGTATTAAACTGAGTATAGAA
The DNA here is from genome assembly GCA_963584085.1 of Pyrausta aurata. Classification (NCBI taxonomy): domain Eukaryota; kingdom Metazoa; phylum Arthropoda; class Insecta; order Lepidoptera; family Crambidae; genus Pyrausta; species Pyrausta aurata. Next base: position 1,383,716 of record OY757254.1, on the reverse strand, counting down.
TTAACTTATATCATACGTAGTAAATGTGATTATAGATATTATATATCCACAAGTTGAATTATTTGTATTTGGAGAAGTATGAATTTGTAAATTCACTAATGTTGTGTGCAATAAAGAGTTATCTATATATCTATCTACCTTTTAACATAAAACATGAAGTATGTAATCACATTTGATGTAATTACATACTTTGTGTTTTAAGTAAAAGATAAAAAGTGTTTTTTAAAATCATCACTCACCATAGACAAATCAAAATTACTAAGAGCTAAGGAATTCAAAAAAGTCTCCCAAATACTGCCTCTTAAAAAAGATAGGTACTTCAACTTTAAAAAACTGTAAAAAAATGAAGCTATCGTTAAGAATTAATTGCCATCTTCAAAATCTTGGGCTTATAATAGTCGTGCTACAAGTTGACTTTCATTTCAGAGGATGGGAGCGGTCCACGGCGAAGAATTGCCATACGTGTTTGGAGCTCCACTAGTTGATGGGTTTGGCCATTTCCCGCAAAACTACACGAAATCAGAGGTCGCGCTGTCAGAGTCCATTATGATGTTCGTCGCTAACTTCGCAAAGACTGGGTAAGAGATTGACATAAAGTGCAAATGGGGTCAAATAGTTTTATTTTTCTGACATACGACTGGCATTTAACGATGGCTTTAGCGTAGTTGACGTCTGACAAAAGAATCAACGGCACCAGTTGTCGACAAACCATTGTAATAAAAGACTACTATGATAAATACCGACTTGAAAATAAATGGAGGTTTTCAATTTGACCTGTATGTACCTATGCGCTATTATTAGAGTTGTATAAAATTTAAGTATGTTGAACTAATACCGTTTTGTCCAAGGATTTCTACGAGAAGTCATAGCAAGATAATTATTTTTTAGTTCCGTCAGTTATAGAATTTTCAAGATATGGATAACAACTAAAAGTCATTACAAAATAATGAAACCGCATTCAAAATTTAATTTAATTAAGTTTTTTTACAGTTTCTTGAAGGCGGTTTAATTTCTCTTTTTGCTTTCTGATTTTAAGTTACTTTGAAAAACAGACAAGCAAACTTATTCCTTAAGTTAGCAGTTAGCATCAACATGAACAAATTATTTCCACAGATGGAAACTTTAAATTATCACGTTCATTTTTGAACGTGTTTGAACTACGTCTAAGTGGATAAGATAACAGTAAAGAGTAAAGACAATACCAACAGAAATTTATAAATTGCAGTAAAACTTAGCACCCAGCTCAAACAATATTGCAAAAGTTGAACCTCGGTCCATAATTGCGTCTGGAATATACACTTTAATTTTAACGAAATAAGGTCTTTATTATCTCGCGCAAAGTTTCCGAGGGAAGTTCGTGGAAGTGCTGATAAGCTGGTGTAAGCGATAAGAAACTTTATGTCCGTGCGGTGAAACTCATTTTACGCTGATTGTTTCCGCAATTGTTACTGCCTATTGTCTCAAAGTGAAACTTTCTCAGTGACTATGGAGCCTATATTCTGATGGTGTTTGCGTAGAAATGCAATGCGTAAGTTTCGGGAGAGTTATGGGGTCGTAATTGAATCTAAATGTGACGTAAACAATTTTAATTACAGTTATTGTTTTAATTAAGTTAAGAGTTCTGAAAACAAAGTTTACTTAACTGAAGTGTTACTTATTTAAGCTTTATGGAATTAATCGTATAATCAGTACATAAGTGTTAGTTATTTAAGCTTTATGGAATTAATCGTATAATCATTACATAATTAGTCTTTTGAGCTTTTGATGCGACACAAAATGCAACTTTTCTTTCACTGAAGTCATATTTGATCCTCCAGCCATTTTACTTTCTTCTTTTCATCATTCTAGACTAAAATATTACAATTTTACAGAAATCCCAACGACAACGTGCGACAAGAGGCTGTGTTGCCAGCGTCGAGGGAGCGAAACAAATTCAGGGGAGTCAATTGGGAGGAGTATGATTCCACGCACCAGAAGTATTTGGAAATAGGTCAGAATGTTTAGCTTTGTTAGACATGTGATACAATGTTGAGATAACAACAGCTTTTTTCGTTTTCATACTCATAAAGTTTCTTACAAAATAACTTTAAAAATATTATTTAACAAATATTTTTAACAGATAATATTATTTAAAAAACAAAAATTGCGCTCGGGCAGGACTCGAACCAGCATCTTTCTGGATAATCGGGCCAAATTCTAAACCAATATAAATATTCTTTAAAAACACCTATTTATAAGAGAGCCAAGATTGCTTAAGTCCGAGTTAAATGTTCTCTTTGTTTCTTGATATCATTTCCTTTGTTGTCGACAAAGAAAATGATAAGTTGACAAGTTTAACCGAGGGTTTATTTCTTAGCTCCGATAGAGGCCACAATCTGAAGCAATCGAAATGACATATCGTTGACATTTCACCCCAATAAGCTCAACCTTCCAATTTTCAGCAGCGTTAAATATAATTTTCGCTTTTGTTTTTGTGAAAACAATCTGTGTTTTTGTTTAGGCTGGCGTATTTAAAATCGTCAAATTAGCAAGGCTTAATTTTTGTCAATCACTTTTTTAAAGTTTTATCCGAATATTCCTCTCAAACGAAAACACGAATTTAGTCTCAGCGTTTCGAGCGCCACCTGGAATTTGACACAGAAATCATGTCAATTCCACTACCGGATGGAAAAATGGGCCTTTTGTATTTGACGATTATAAATACACCAGCCTTATCACGTTCCGGGACAGTGAACGCCTACAGGCGTGAAAACAATAAAACATCTATTGTGTCTGGAGTAGTGTCCCGGAACGTGTTAACATAAAAAAAAGATTGTTTTCACAACAACAACCTATTACTTACACCATAAACATTAAACACGAGTCCAAAGCAAACATAACAGACGACTAGCACACGCCCCAGTCCACGCCCCTTACTGACCGCGTGTTTCCTACATCCCAGTATATCACGCGTATGGCAACACCGTTATAAAATAAGATTGAGCAGTTGATTCGTAATAAAGTCCGTTTTTCTTTGCTTGTCAAATATTGTAAACAATCTTGACATTCCTTTGTAGGATTCCGTAGCCGAATTGCAAAAAACGGAACCCTTATTAGTTTCGTCAAGTTTTTCTGTGTGTCTGTCTGTCCGTCCGTACGTATTTCACAACCACTTTATTATAAAACTATTAGCAACACACCGCTGTTACTTGCTAGGTAGGTGTATCTTGTTAACCGCTTTCCGATTCAGATACAATATGTAAGAAAAATTTTAAGTAAGGGGGGTATCCTATGACATCCCATACATGACACTAAAACCTAATTATTATTTTTTCACTCAAACCGATGCGCTTGGGGTGTCTATGGATACGTCTTTTAAAAAGATATTGAGGTTTCTATAACTATTTTTCTAAAAGTCTATAGTTTGAGATATAGACGCTTCCAAAGTGGTAAAATGTGCGTCCCCCGCATCTAACTTTTGAACTAAGAAAGTGAACGTTTTGAAAAAAAAAATATTATGTAGATCACAACAAAAATAAGTTTGAATGAGATCGAATCAGCATTTTTTGTCAAAATTATTTTGTCAAAAATCCTACTACTATTATAAAGGCGAAAGTTTGTATGGATGTATGGATGTTTGTTACTCTTTCACGTAAAAACTACTGAATGGATTTGAATGAAACTTTACCACAATATAGCTTATACATCAGAATAACATATAGGCTACAATTTTTGAGGTTTCTAATGTGAGGTCGTAAAAAAACACATTTTTTGCGCTACTAGACGGGACGAACCTGAAGTCCACGCGAACGAAGTCGCGGGCAAAAGCTAGTATTGTGATATATTTCCTGGGTGAAAGTAAGTGGACCGCGAAGTTTAAGGGTGGTACGGAACCCTCAGTGCGCGGGTCTGACTCGCGTTTGGCCGGTTTTTAACAAACTCACAATCTTCATGGGTAATTCATCGGTGAACGTTGAGATCTTTTAAATCAAATAGTAAAAAAAAATATTTTATATGTTATTAAAAGATTCCTTACAATATTTAACAAGGAAATGAAATCGGACTTTACTTGGCGCACAAAATGGGATACTACCTCTAAGGTATAAGATATCTACCTACAATGACAAAATGTGAAATCTATGAGGGAGCACCAAGTCTGTAGGTACTATCAATAAGTCTTATGAAATAGTTTTAATTAACAAATATGTCAGGTATTATAGACATGAGTCACGATAATACAGTGCGACAAGGATCTTCTGACCAATAGATGACATTGACAGGGGAACAATAAACTTCACTGTTTAGGTCTCAATTCAAACCTGCAGCAAACTAAACATAAACTAACATAACATTTTGGCACCATACAAGATCAGTTAGTATAGTTTCAATGTCGTGATGTGGGTTATCACGAGCCTTCTTTGCTATTTTCACGTATCATCGACCTATTTCCTCTTTTTACGACGTGGCGTGTGAAGCTGTCTTTTTTCAATTTATGACATGGTTTTATGAGGCTACTGCAAAATTGGAGTAAATACCATTTCAGAAGCGAAAATTGAATAGCACGTGATTTATGTTTATCATGGTATAGTATAAATAAACTTAGAACGGGAACATGGAAACATCTGTGAATGACTTTCATTATTATTGTAATAAAATCTATCACATCAATTCCTAAAAGTAATGAACCATACACAAACTAAAAATATAGAAATACAAACCTCGATAAAATCTTATATCTGATTTCCATGTCAAAAGCAGCACCCCACACCGTCAAGAATCACATTTTCTTTCGGTATTTGCATCACTTTCTATCATATTGGCATATTTTACACATGATCAGAAGAAAAATAACACATCACCCACACGACACCACACCATTGTCTAGATTCATGTTTTTTCTTGAGGTCTATGCGAACACCTACTAAATTATGTAACACTTTAAATATGGTTTACGCACAAGCACTTAGACTAACATAAGTTTGACAAACACAGGCACACACAGTCAAAATTAAAATAACATAACTCGAAACATTGCACGACGCGCCGATACGTGCAATTCACATAAAAATCATTATCAACTGCGCAAAACATAGTCGATTTAATCAGTCAGGTATACGAGTTAAACTACCCGCTTTCTAAGCATATTGTAACAAGCGACTATTTATTCTGTGCGAATGCTGCAAGTGCGTGCGTATTGCGATGTTGCTTTGACAGTTCTGTTTTTGAACGGATTATCAAATTCGTTTTGCGATTTCGTATAATTTACTTAACAGATTATCGTGCGATACTCGTAGCACTACACGAATGAGTAAAATATAAATAATTACATTTTTCTTATCGCATCGTAATAGCAATTTGGCGACTCATCTAGTTGAGTGGGTATTAAACTGCCTGAAATTTGAACGGATTAAAGCAAGATCGCAAAACGCCCTCTGGATGACCGGTTGATTGGCTGAGGTTGATTTATCAAAGAAATAAAAATATACACGAATTCTACTATGTTAGCATTCTGCAACAAATGAAATATGCGAGTAGTTGAAGATACAAGCAGCAGTATGTTTCATTCCACAAAAAGGCAATTTATCTTCAAAGCACTTTTAATATTCTGCGTCAAGACAAAGCGAAAACACTTTCGTAAAGAATATTAAAATGAAAGACCTAAGTTACCTTCATCAATCAAGTAGAAATAACTTTTACTATGATAAAGATCGCTAGCGTTCATAAAAGTAGTGTATTTTTAGTAACTGTCGTTGTAATAGCCTAACTTAAACATAAGTAATACCTAATTGGTCTAACTGTCGGTTCTATATTGTGAAGGATCGTTAAATTGAAGATATCATACAAACCCACTTGTCTTGATTAAGAAGAAATGCTTTAGCTAAAGCGAAAAAACCTTTTTCTCCCAAGTTGTTCCTCTTGAGACAGCGCAAATATGTTTTAAATTACACGTACGGATTCATTCGAACATTTGAGGCTTATGGAAGATACATTACAGTCTTTAGACGGCCCATTTATTTCGAATCCTCTTTTATTCATAAATGTTTGATTATGGGATATAAACATAATCTTTCTTTTGTCATAGGAATGAAGCCGCGGCTGAAGAACCACTTTCGAGCGCATCAACTTTCAGTGTGGCTTCGCTTGGTTCCAGAACTTCATAGAGCTGGTATGGAAGATGTTGCAGCGAGGCATAACCTCTTTAGAAATCACAACGAACAAGAATTATATGAAGGTGTTGTCCGACCTGATCCGCTAGCTAGAAATGTAAATGATAATGAAATCAAAAGATCCAACGGATCTTACTCCGATACAGCACTGACAACTGTCGATACCATTCTAGCAACTTGTGCTACTATTCTACCAGGAAGAGATCTGCAAACTGTCAATGCTACCGATAATACACTAGCTAATTTGGAAGCGGCTGGTTATGCAGCCTATTCGACAGCGCTGAGCGTAACGATAGCTATTGGATGTTCGTTATTGATTCTAAATGTACTGATATTCGCTGGAGTCTACTATCAAAGAGACAAATCAAGGTCGCGAGGTAAACAGCAGAGGTTTAACGAGAAGCATTTCGAGACGATATCAGGGAAACATTCGCATTATCATATGGACCCAACCCATGCACCGAGTTTAGTAGTTGACGTCGAGAGACAGAACAGAAAGAAACACATGATGGGTTCAGACGCTCATTTATCAGCATTGAATTTCAAAGGGCCGCTAGATGTGCCGAAATCCCCACCTAGTCCTACAATGAGTATGGACAACATGATGTTGCCTAGCAAACTGGGTAGCCGGAATAGTAGTTTTAGGATACCCAACGTGAGCTACCCTCAGATGGGGTATGCGACTATGCCTAAGAATCCGGGTAAGTTTAATAACTCTCCGCCGATGCAGGAACTGAGGCAACAGAAATTCCAGCCTCCAAACGGCTCGGCTACGCAGGGCTCTCCGGGGAGGGAGGGGGAAGTAAGGGGGGGCCCTCACGCAACCCTCCGACGGGGTAAGCCCTCCCACACTCCCACCTTGCCCCAAGCCGCCATTGACGAAATGAGAGTGTGACAGTTAATTCCATCTGACTTTGCATTACAGGATTAAAAGTGTTTCTAACTCTTTCAAAAGTGTAATTTATTATGTAATTTGAAACCGTTGTAAATAATGTGTACGGATGAGTCGAGTTTTTTCTAGGGAAAATGTTAAAGAGTTTTTCGGTCTGGAATATGATTATCGATTAAAAAAATCAAATATATCATACCAACTGTTTTATTTATCAACTGCCCAAATGTATTTTTTTTAATAATAATTGAACACAAAACAGTTTAAAGTTAAGGCGAAACAAATTTTATACATAATATGATTAAAACTAAACTGTAAGCCAAAACATGAGCTTTAGGAAAGTTCCTAAGAATGAGTCAGCAAATTCAACTCTTACTTGCTATATTATTTACACACGAATTTGTAAAAAAAGAAGCTTGTAACTTTTAAAACTGTTACTTTGATATTATTTAGAAAAATCTGCAGTAAATGTTTTTTGAATGATAAACATTTAGATTAATTTCGTTTCATACCTACTTCATTGATATTTTGAATTAATAGAAAATGGATATCGACAAAATAAATTACAATCTGAAATGTCTTGTATTTTCAAGAAGTAATTATAAATGTACTGCCTCTGATAGAAGCCTTATTTTCAAGTCAATTATTCACAAGAATAGATTTTGATGCCTACGATTTGACAATTTAATTTACTTGTAAATCAATTGGTTTCTTCAAGGTGGCAATATTATTAGCTGAAGTGCTCAAGATGTAAAAGGTCATGAACTCACTGCGTTAACTGTTCAAAGTAAAACTAATTATTCGATTCAATAAACGTTAATTCAAATTCAATGCTTCGTACTAATTTAATCAATGACTGAAATATTAGATTGAATACGTACAATAAAGTTTAAATAAGGTATGACGGGTAGAGAATGCCATATGGCGTCAAATCCACCTATTGTACAAATTTTGGTTGTGCAATAAAGTATAAATAACTAAATGGTAGCCAAAAGGTATAGGCATGCGCTCGGATAGCGTAAGGCACAGAGTTTGAATCCTTGTCAAACACGGTTGCTTTTTACACGAGCAATTATAATATTAAGTTTGCATAAAACCTAGTAAGTTGCGTGTGGTATGAATACCGTAAGTTAAGAATTTGATTTCATTTATGCTACTAAACAGTACTAAGTACTATACATATTTTTAACACAAACTGATTTTGATTAATTTTAGTTTTAGTTAGGAAGGTTTGAATGTATAATATTGAAATAAACGTACTACCTACCTTTATTGTCCGTACGCAAACATTATAGTGCTGAAATCATACCTCCTGTCCATCCACGGTTTTGGAGCTACTTGTTTAGTGTGTCTGATACACAGCCTCTGAATTAGAAATACATTCATATTCAGTGCTCTGCCAGGAATGATTTCTAATTAAAACCATTTATGCGGGGTATGCACAGAGCAGAGATTGAAATGGGAAGTATGTCGCTTGGCTCTATGAACTATCAATTTTAGGTACAAAACAACTGCGCTTTGCATGTACGAGCGCCTAATTGAAACATTTTAGCTAGGTACTAATACTAAAATTGAAAAATTTTAGCTACTAATACTAATGAACTTGTCTTTCAGGCTAGTATTTCCTTTTTGAATAGCATTTCACTCAATTACATAAACTTACACTCAAATACCTAGAAAGAGGTGGAGTGACGATCTGTCTAGCTTCGCGAGAGATTGGGAGTCTTTGGCCACTGACAGAGACGTATGGAAGGAATTGGGGGAGACCTTTGCCCAGCAGTGGGATGACATAGGTTAAATAAAAATAAAAAAATTGAAAGACACATTTTACGCTAAAGATGCACTGTGTTGTTTGTAGCATTTACTTATGTAATATTTTGGTGATATCTCTGTGAAAATCTAAGTTAGTTGAAAACTTAGCTTTTTTAACAATTTTAAGGAGATTTTTGGTCCAGGTGGACTGAAACTTCAATTTGAATAGTAAACACATAATATACCTAACGAAACCATATATGTACCGTAAAAGTAAATAAAAAAAGCTCAGCTTTATTCATATGTATCTATTTTCCAATCACCTTTTCATCTGGGGGCGTATTGCGATGCAGTTTTGACAGATAAAACGCTCTGATTTACTGTCAAATTAGCAATTATTATTGCAATTTTGCATTATATTGATAATATTACTATAATATAACAATATAAAGATTAATATTCATACCATTGTAGTATTATTATAATATTATTATATTGATAATATTCGTTTACACTGAGTCTGAATTGAACTGCCTCGGAATTGAACGGATTAAGTTGGATCGCAATACGCCTCCTGATAGAACAAAATTCTACTTTTCCTTTCTTTGCTGAATGAAGATTATTCTTTATTTTATTTTATTTTTATTTTTATTTTATTTTTAAAGGCACAGTAACAATCAAAACAACCGAAATATTACATTTAGAAAAACAATCAAACATAATGAGACAATTGCCGGTCGAGTGACCTTAAAAAACTATGCACGACATAACAATATTATTATTGAACTAAAATATCTAGGAGAAAGACGTTGGCTGTAGTATTATCATTATCATATTATCATTTGGACTTGTAAGTATTCCACGTTCGACCACGCCACATCACAAGCCAGTCATAACCGAAGAGGAGTTCCCTGCTAGAATGCAAGTAGGCTTACCCTGTGTGCTCTCAGCTTTACACAGATGCATAAGGCGAGGCGCACACGTTACTCTTTGCCCGGATCTTCACTCAGTGGACGATAAACTAGTCTATGAAGGGTCTTTGTTCGGTTCTCCGGTCGGCATACGTAATAGAGTAGAGCTGGGGGAGTATCGATGACGTGTGTTGCAGATTGTTGTGTTGCGTGTGCAGATACTAGTACGTGGCAGCGAAATTGGGAATGTCATTGATAGTAACATCACCCTGGAATTAAATTGTGTTGAACCTGTTTTTATTGTAAGTAGTTCTGAGATACCTTATAATAAGTTCAAATTACTTAAAAGCTAACTTAACTTACTCGTACTTAGATTAATAAATGAGCATGTGAACTTTTTAACAATCTATTTAATGAAACAGTTGCACAATTGTGTTAAGGCCCAGTTTAAGATCCGTTGTAATGGTAAAGTTACGTTGCCAATATTAACGATTGTGTGTTTTGAAGAAAATCTTCCTGAAGCTAATGTCAGAATAGCTAATTAAATGACCATTGGTGTGTTTTGAAGAAAAAAATCTAATATTTTTTTCTTCAAAACACACACAATCGTAAATATTCAACCGCTGTTAACATCACTTTACCATAACTATGGATAAAAAAAAAACAGGCCCTAAGACAGATTGCGTTTATATCACTGCAAAGTTTTACTAAAATAAAAGGCTTGTTAAAATGAAAAATAAGGGCATTGTATAGATTCAACCTCAAAAACTATTTTGACTAACATATTCATCTATTATTTCTGCAATTATTTTGCATCACTATGACATCGGTTATTGACTGTAAGCCATACTATGTAAGTCTGCGACTTACCATAACAATGTCAAGGATGAAAAGTTTTGCGAGCCCATAAATAGTAGATTATTAGCAATGTTTATCGGTAGGACAAAACAACAATAGAAAGTTAACTTGTTTATACCACGAGATCTGTTGGCAACAATAAATATTACGTTACAATACTCTTGAAAAGCGAGACAAAAAACTGTGAACAAAATATGATTTGAAAAGACTCGAAGTTTTATCGTCACGACGACCTTTTTATTAACACTACTGCAGCATTTTTTATGTTTTTCTTTCTGAAATGTTATTTGTTTTCTTAATTTTTAAAAAGGTTCGTAAAACCTAGGTTTTTTTAATGGGTGACGGCCCTTACATATTGCGATTACTTGCATCGACACAAACGAGTGTTTTACAGCTGTGCGACTGCATCGCTATTTTAAGCATACCCATTTTGGATATTTGCGACTCGATACTGAATCGCACTTGAATTGCTGCAAGTCGCAATGTATATGGGCAGGGTATTGAAATAGCAGATTTGTAATGACACTGCTGAAATTGTACACATACACAAGTAGTGTTCATTTCAAACTTGCCGTATTGTATTATCGACAAAGGCATTCTGCTTCGTTACATCACTAAAACTGCGTGGGCTCATCTTCATAAACTTGAGTTGTGTTGCCCTCAAAATTGACTGATAACATAAGTGTTATGAATTAAATTAAGCTCTGGAGGTGTTGTTTCGTTGTTTTTCCTTCAATTATCTTGAAGGGGCGTTGTTTTCGCAATTACGCTTAGCTAAGTGACTCCCTCCAGGAACTATGGTTTTCTAATTTGTTTGTAATACGAGAACATTTAAGTTTTGAGATATGTTTTGTTACTAAGAAACGCAAGAGCGTAGGCAAGGGCAGTTTCAAGATATGACGAAATCAGGTGAAAATTTTATCAACTAAATTTTACTGAATAGTAAAAATGGTTATTCTGACTAAATTAAATCAATAAATAACTGTGAAGAACGAAGTTAATTATCTACTAATACATATACGTCGATAAAAAAAACTGCTTAATTCAATCCACTAAATATAATTACTATGAACCCAAAAAAATCACCTATTCATCCTTCATGGGTTGCAATAAAAGTTGACTTGGGTTGTTTTACGGGAAAAAAGGTTCTGTAGGCCCACTTTAAAACTTAGTTTTGAATTTTTCGAATCCATCCATCCCTGTCGGTCATACTAGCATTACCGTGCGACTGAAAAGGATAGCCATACTTTAATTTCAAAGGCTTAGAGAGTAGAGGTTTTGGGTCTATATCAAAAGTGTTAGAGGCGGAGGGATGGCGGGTAAGTGAAAAATAGCACACTTTATCGATCCTAAAAGCATTTTAGATAGTTAAGATTGAGTGGATAACTTTACTGATCGTAGGTATATGATAGTGGTATTAATTTGATTGCTTATGTGCATACAAAATTACGTTTGGAAGTTGTTTTCATCTTAGCCTTCCTCATTATGTATTTATTTAATGAAGTCTTAATAATTGTCCTTACAGGAGTTAAAAATAAGTTTAATCTCCAAAGTTTTCTACAGCGACCAGTTGCAAATGGTCTACATCCAATGATCCTGCAATCTTTACATGGTCGTCTGTCCATCTTGTCGGTGGACGTCCTACATTGTGCTTTTTGTTGAAGGGTCTCCAATCCAGAACTTTTCTGACCCAACAGGATTGCCGTGACCTTGCAAAGTATGTGATTTTCAATTTAATTAAACTAACCAGATCAACATTTAAAAATGGACTTTACAAGAAGGCAAAACAAAATGAGACACTTGCTTTATTAAGACGCTGTTTTTTTTCCCTTTTTTATACCAATAAAATGTAATGAAGCGTTTACAATGAAGAGCTTACTTATCACTTGAAAATTCCAATGTAAAATATTTTTCCTTCTGTAATGTTAAAGAATACATTTTATCAATACTATCACCGCCTTTAAAATAAAAAAAACTAAAATCATACCGAATACATGTTTATCTAAATAAATACTTATTGCTTTCTTATTTGATCATCATCTTTAAAAAAATTGATGACATTGTTGATATCACAAAAAAGTCATAGAAAAACATATGCATTAACTTAATATCTACCTAACTTAAAACTTAATCAAAAATAAAACTTTGTCCATGAGACAAAGAGGCGAGGATGCTGGTTTACCGCATGGTTTTTATTTATAGAAATGAAATACTTAAACTTTGAGCAAAAAACAAGCCAGTGCTGGAAGTCTGAAGCAACATGTTTTTTTGCTTTAAAAAAAATCTTGTTTGACATTTCAATATTCAGATTTTCTGCTCCATTGAATATCCTTCTAACTTACATAGCTAAATCTTTAAAAATATTTTTTTTAAGCTTGATTCAAACATTCTTCTCAATCAATAAATACACGAAAATACCAATTTTGTCTCAGCATTTCTCGAGCGCCACCTGGTGGTTTTACAGGAAATTATGTCGAGACTTCCGCGCCTAGTTCATTAGCCAAAATATGAATATAAAAAAATACATCCCGAAAAAGAAATCATTCCATACCTAAACAGAGAAAAAGCTGCTCAATAATTTGTTCACTTTGATAAATATTGAGCTAAGCAAATAAATATTGAGAGAGCAAAAGAAACTTTGCGTGTTACTTCGCCAAATAAAACTAAATCAAGTCTTCCGGCAGTCGTTCGAAGCAATTCGCCCTTTTCAGTTCTCAGTAAATGTATCGAGCATTCGCCTTTTACAGATTGAATGAAAAGTTTTGAGTAATTTAAATAAGCGATCGCAATAGCAGCGAATTTCTTAATTTTCAATAATAGCTAGATATTGTGCCATCATCATAAATCATAATCATTAAATAAGGTTTAAATGGCGGTGGACTGTCGCCAGTAGGAGTTACGTCGTTTTAACTATTCAGTGATCTAACATGATGTCATGTGACAATTCCGCCGAGAAAAAAAAACAAATAACTAAGCCTCGCATCGTAATTTTTAGGGTTCCGTAGATGAATGGCAAATATGGAACGTTTATAGTTTCGTCAAGTCTGTATATTCCTCCGTATGTCACAGCCACTTTATTCTGAAACTATGAGTATTGCACAGTTAAAACATGGAAGATAGGTGTATCCTGTGAACCGCTTTACGATTCCCATTCAAAAATAAAAATAATGACATTTGAGTGGGGGTTTTCATATCTGGAATTAAAACAAAAAAAAAAATTTGTCGAACCATGCAATATGTTCGATCGTTATCTAGATAGCGTTAGTACCACTAAATTAAGGACACCTTCAAAAGATAATTAAAGCAAACAACGCATTGTGTCGACAATGGAGTCACATGCAAAACATACACAAGACGTAATTACAAACTCATCAACGCGAATGCAAAAGCTCCCTGAATTTCCTTATCCACACCGCTTGCCGCAAACCACGCGACAGGGTTCATATCTTCATACGTTTTCCATCTTGCTCACACTAAGTGAAAATGTATTTTTGTCTTTGTCAACTGGATATACTAATTTTCTAGGGCTTCTCCTCAGTGCCTGGTTAATGTCGACTTCAATATCGATGGTTTTTATTTTTAATTTATTTAGTATGGGTTTGCTCTTGACTCCATACAAAGCCAAGTGCGACTAAGACGGAGTCGAAGATGGAACGAGCTCGCACAGAAGAAGCCTGTTCACTCTAACTTTGAATAGATTCGGATTATAGTCACTAGGAAACACCGACACGGGCAGCGAGTTCCACTCTTTTGCCGTGCGCATTATAAATGTTGATGAGAAGCGTTTAGTTCTAAACAGCGGGATATCGACAAGGTAAGGATGGTATCCCGCGGTACGCCTAGAAGAACGATGGAAGAAGGGGGCTGGTGGGATAAGCTCATGGAGCTCCTTCGCACACACTCCGAAGTAAAGCCTATAAAAAACTGTCCACCTAGAAACCTTGCGGCGATGGGCCAAGCTATGGAGCTAAGCATCTACCAGTTCATCGTCATCTATTAATCTCTTGGCTCTGCGCTCCACTGAGTCTAGTGCTTCAAGTTGGTGCTTGGCTGATCCATCCCAGAGGTGACTGCAATACTCCATGCAGGACCGGACTTGTGGTTTGAGTATGATGTAACTTGACTACTTTATGTCATGTTATTGCAACATGTGATGCATGATGGTACTTTAACCTTACTATAACTGTAACTCATGGCTCATTTTTCCTACAGAATTCGAAAATTAAATAAAATTACCAACCAAACCTAACGTATTGCAGTACACAGTTCCAGAAACAGAATTGAAGGCTACATAATCATTAACCAAGACAAGTGTACTAAGTTTTGTTGAGATGGAAATAAATAATTGACGACCTTGTACAGACCGCAGGATCAAACTCGACGCAGACCGCTTGCGATCGGTTGTTGTGGAAAACCATGGGTGAGACTTATGTTCATCAGTGGACGTCCTTTGACTGGTAATGATGAATAATGATGATGATAAATTGATAAACAATAAAGTTTAAGTTAAGTATCGGTGACGCCACAACACTGCTCCAGGCACAAATTTCTAAAGAATCCTCAGCTTTGCCTGACTGCGCTATTTACGCTCAACGAGACCAAGGTGTTGGTACAAAGGGATAAAAGTATATAGAAAGTCTTTGAAAGCGCTATGAAAGTTTAAGGAAGCTCTCGTATTGAGATAGCACATTAGATTTGACGTAATACCGCTAGTTGGGAAAGATTTATTTCACTTTTTCACAGAATAGTTTATCAATAAAGCATATTTCAGTAAAGTTCAGAAACTATTTTGTAAGTTTACGATCAGGAATTAGAGGCCCGCAGAAAAAGTAACAATACGATACCATTATGGATGATGATGATCTCCGATATATTTAGGTTTCGAAGTGCTGCTACTTTGTCTTGAATTTTATTGAAAGTTTATAAAGGGAAAGAGTCTGTTTTTTTGTTTGTTTTAACGCGCCAATCTTAGGACTTAATGATCCGATACAAAGTTGTGTTTTGATAGCATATTTATCGGGGATGGCCATAGACTACAAACATCAAGCTACGACGGAAGGGAAGGGAGTCAAATCAAAACGCGCGGACTTAGTGCACCTTTACTACTGTTGTCATTTATGTAGGTATAAAATTGACGGTAGCGCGGATGTCACGATGCTGCCATACTGCTAAAGTCGCCTAAATGTGAAAGAGCTTTTAGTCGCGGGGGACCGTCACCGCTAGTCTGTGCCGCTAGTATTCAACATCTTAGCGCCAAGTGCAGCTGAGTGCTAGTCAATCATCTTCCAACTTCACCACTACTATTAGCCTTTGAGAACCAACTTTGAAAACCTCAAAGAGTGGCAAAATTTCACTGTAAAGGTAAGTGCAGATCAAGCTGCGCGTAAAGGAAACGACATCGTATTGACATCAAACAGGCATCAAGCATAGGAGGCAAAAACTATTAGACATGACGGGTCTAAAAGCGAATTAGAACTTATGAGTTGCTATTACTCACTGCTCGACGTGTCGGCTGTATTGCAACTGCCGTGGTCACGAGTCAACATACATACATACATATGTTGACTTGATTCCTTGATCAGCAACCATGCTGTTGATATGATCCTTTGATCGCTACGCCAAGGCATCGGATCTGCTTCGGACATCAGACGCTTCGCTTACCGAATGCATTGGGTACAACTTATGACACTTCTTCTTGTAAATGACAGGACGACTATTTGACAAACATCGGACGACTAGCCGTAAGTGCGTGTCAACGCTTGCGCCGTTGGTCGGGAGTGGACCCCGAGTAGATCTCGATCAGAGGTGGTTACGTTATGAATTTGATAGTATGCATTGAAGTACGGAGTTTCATCTAAATAATACTGAATACCTCGAGTTGATACGATGCTGTTCCCTTTACTTCTTAGATTTGCGTCGTCCTTAAAAAAATAACGAATCAAACTCTAAACCTATGCGCTGTCTAGTACAATGGCTTAGATTTTTTATGATATTTCTTATATCTTGTGTAGTTTTTGTTAAGTTTTCATATAGTTAGATTTTTTTGGATCAAACACTTATCGTCAGTCATGTGAGTGTAGTTTTGATTAAAGTAAAAGGGTGTAGGTATCTTGGGTCACTATTTTTTTGACACCTTTACAAGGTACATAACTAAACATTTCCGTAGGTATGTGCTTAGTTTATTATCGTACGGACCTAGCCGATTTCGACTACGGTAGCCAGTCACAACGACTAACCGACTGCGCGGGACATATTAAAGTGCACAAGTGTGTTCGCAAACACAGGTGCACTCTCTTTTCCTTTCACTCTCATAGCCCGATGCGACAGCAATCTGACACGACCGGAGAGAGAAGGCGCAGGACCAACGGCTTAACGTGCTTTCCGAGGCACGGGGGTGAAACACCGCCAACTTCCAAACTCCGGGCTACCCGGAGAATAGCTGAACAGAAAAACTCCGGTACATATTTATGGCCCGACCCGGGAATTGAACCTGGGACCTCTGGCGCAGCCGTCGCTTTAAAATGCGACCCTCTCACCGCTGCGCCACCGAGGCAGTTACGTCACGTTTATCATAGTTTGTAAGCGAATATATAAGATGCATTAATGTGTAATTATTTTGTTTATGGTGTGCAATAAAGTATTTTTGTTGTTGTTGTTGTAAACCCAACACCCCCCTTCAAGGACTAAACGTTTCTTACGAATTTTTCCATGTTAACGCCTCCACCATTCTAGTGGTACCAAAATTATTCCACCAGCAGGTCCTTCCAAAATTATTGAAGACCTTCAAGTTAGATGTTTGTGTCATTTAGAGAAAAAAGGTAGCTACATAAAGCTTCAATCTACATAAAACAAGGAAGGTTCATAAAAGTAAATTTTACGTATTTTCGTATAATAAATGACAACTAATTGACATAAGTATTACTTTTTTATACTAGCATTTAAGTTATATTTTTATACCGCTGTTCTACAATAGTTTATTAAAAATAAGAACACAAATTAGAGAAATAGATAAAAAAAATCAGTTTTATTTTAAAAAAGAAAGTTTTTGTCTTTGTTTTTAATATTATTATTATCTAAACGCTTCTGAAGATACTTATAATAAGGCAAATACGCCGGACTAAGCTAGAAGCACTTTCGAGTCTGCGTAAAACATCCAAGCGACGAGGCAACTTCGCACTCAGAGTTTTGTGAGAAAAGAGCAAATTAATATTGCGCTAAGTGGAGAGCGTGACGTCATAAATAATGATGTTGTGTCTTTTTAAACCGCGCTAAAAAGGAAGTAATTTACTTTTGTTGAATATTTTCAAAGTTTCGCTATGAAATCGTAAGTATTATTAGGTAATATCGCTTTTAAAAATAGCTTATTGTCTGAGGCAGGAATTAAACTACCGCGTACCTTCAATGCCTCGAATCTTTGTATTTCTCTGTCTTTTTTACGTCTGGTCAAGTGTGGAGACAAGACCATTTTATATAAAAAAATATCTTTAGGTTAAAAGAGTATGTGATTTTATCTACTGTAGGCTTTTTATAACTACTTTTTCTTCTTTATACTGTTAAACTGATTCTAATTTCAAATACTTCGTACAATTCCATTCAAAAATAAATAAATAAAATGCAAATAATCCATCGAGCGAGCTATTTCTTTTAATTTATAATTCAACCAGCGTAAATCATAAACTCCTTAGTTTAAAGACGTCTGAGGTACCTCTCAGAGCTATAATAATTGTTATTAACTCTCGACCTCTGGGGTGAAAGTCGTTAGTTAAATAATTGCTTACCACAGCAGTCTGGTGGATAGTTTACTGTAACTGCACTCCCAGGAATGAAACTCCAAATACACTTCACCACATTTATTGTCACTTCAACTTCAAGCTAAACACAGTTCGACTTTTAACATTTATTATTCACATGATCTTCTTCTACGAAAGTTAAACCAAGACTGACTTAATTCTAAGTAATCCAAATAGCGTTCACAAATACAAACTAAAGATGGCGCTGCTGAGCGGACATCCGCTCCAATCATTTTATTTTTAACCAATACAATTTATAGATGGCGCCACTGAGCAGGTATTCGATGATTTTATAATATTTAATTAATTATTAAGGTTACCGGACTTTCCGCTGGATTTATTTTAACACTTTTCAAAAGTAATAATAGATGGCGTTACTGTTAACCGGATATCCTCTTAAAGCTAATATTTTTCAAAACATCAAAGAAATCACTAAGTAAATAATTACTCGATGTCTAAGTGTAACAAATAAACACAATATTAATGGTTAATAATCAAACATTTAACAATATTTGTGTGATATTTTAAACAATTATATTAAATAATCTAACAGCTCGTCCATCCTGATAAAAAGTTCACGTCCTCGTGAACAGCCTAATAGTTTTTTGCTACGTCAAAACGTAGGTATGAGCTCAACAAATATTAAAGAAATTACCACAATCATCAATAAATAAACGAAGGTAATCACAACAACTTAATGATTACAAAATTACACAGTTTGAGTATTTGTGAATTATCACTACACTATATAAATTCGGCACACGTTGCTTTTGAAGTACATACCACAAACATCAATAAATAAACGAAGGGAATCATAACAACTTAATGATTACAAAATTACACATTTTGAGTATTAGTGAATTATCACTACACCATATATATAAGGCACACGTTACTCTTGAAGTACATAACATGTACATACTTATATAATATGTAATTACAAAATGCATTTCAATACAACACATTGTAAAATATATTTGCTTTGATAAATCAAGCCTTGAAAATTTTGTGTGCACTCGGTTAGTCAGTTAGTAGACATTTCTTTAATTGCGAATTTTGCAATTCCGTACCCAACAATTTTAAGGTGTTTGACCATAAAAGTAAAGATCTTAACATTAATAAATTGACATGGATAAATAATTAGTTACAATAGATTTAATGTTAATATTACTAAATCTATAGGTTCTGCCCTAAACACTTGTAATTGCGCACTTTGCGCTTACCTGTGCACATTGCACTCAATTTCGCACGTTGCGCTTAATAACGCACTTTGCGTCAAAATATGTACGTTGCACTTGATCGCGCACGTTGCGCTAAATCACGCACATTGCGTTTATTTGTGCACGTTGCACTTGATCGCGCACGTTGCGCTAAAGCACGCACCTTGCGTTAATTTGTGCACGTTGCACTTGATTGCGCACGTTGCGCTTAGTCACGCACTTTGCGTTTAATTGTGCACGTTGCACTTTGTCGCGCACGTTGCGCTTAAACATACGATTTGCGTTGAATTGTGCACGTTGCACTTCACCGCGCAAGTTTCGCTTAATAATAATAATCACGCATTTTGCATCTGATTGTGCAATATGTACTTAATCGCGCACGTTGCTCTACACATAATACATTTGAAATGCCCATCAACCTCTTGACTACTCAAAATATTAGGTATTATAAAACACAAAAGAATCATCGTTAACGCAGTTTGCGTTTAAATGCACACTTTGCGCTGCACATAAAATATTAAGACATACAATGCAATGCACAACATTAAGATTTCGATTATTTGACATAAAATAAAACAGAATAAGCTATACGCACCTTGCGTTTAAATGCGCACTTAGCGCTACACATGTCGTCACACACACACAGATGTCATTTAGTTTTTCGAAATATAATTACAAAACACATAAAAATAATTATTTGCACACTTTGCGTACATTCAACTATTTATAACATCAATATGAAACATAATTAGAATAATTGCTTACGCACTTTGCGTTTATTGCGCACATTGCGCTACACATAATTCAACGTTGTATACACTGCTGTTGGATATAAGTTCACATTGTGAGATATTTGACCTTTCTTAATATTGCTATGAAACATACACACGATAATTAATTCGTCAAGGTATACCTTAAAATGTATTACATTAAAATTTGAAGAGTTGTTACCTCTTTGTCACTATAATATCAGTGCCCATAGCCATAGATTGTCTTTTCATTAAGTTTTTATTTATTTATGCATGACTGCAGTTAAACTGTCCTAGTTTTTCATAAGTGTGACTGTTCTTAGTGGAACCTACATCGTTTTCTACTTTATCATTACCACGGGTTCTCACATAAGACCAGAAAAATATTTCTATAAATTCCATAATAAACTGCCATGCATATTTCGCCGGCAGACCTTTTGTCACTAGTTTTGATAAATGACTTAAGATTTCGCGTTAAGACCCGTCATGTCTAATAGTTATTGCAATGAAACGCGAAAGTTTAAAATCCTATAAATGACTTAAGATACAGAACATAATACCTGATAAAATAAATGTTCATAACAATGTGGATACCCTTAAAATCCAGAAATGTAATATAACAAAATCATAATTTTCTCAATTATCTAATTGTTCAAAGCACGCAAAAACCTTCAGCTGTCGTGTTTATGATAAAACCATGTGCCATAGGGCTAGAAATTTTAAACTAATATTAAATGGTGTATTTAGTGGTTTCAGGATATTGTACCTCACTGTTTCAGTAATCTGGATTTACATTACGTGCATGTACATAAAAGACACTTTTTTTAAAGCCTTTCCTTCTGGAACTATTTTTAGTTCAAGAAGCGGGATAATATCAAAAAACTGCAAAATAAAACTTACTGTACCGATCTCCTTGCCATAAGGTCACTTAATCAGCTGGATGTTGACTCATTTCTTTTTTTTTCATATAG
The DNA here is from genome assembly GCA_963584085.1 of Pyrausta aurata. Classification (NCBI taxonomy): domain Eukaryota; kingdom Metazoa; phylum Arthropoda; class Insecta; order Lepidoptera; family Crambidae; genus Pyrausta; species Pyrausta aurata. The sequence continues at coordinate 1,362,430 of OY757254.1, read as the reverse complement.
AAAATATTTTAATTGGATTAAGAAATCAAGAAAACCATATGTTTCCTTTTATAGCTATGTAAAGTTAAATCGTATTCAAACTAATAATTCAATATTTATATGCCTGCATACAAATTGAATACACGGACTACCCTAAATTTGAGATCCGTCTTGAATGTTGTATTCTTTAATAATAAACGCTTGATATAGCTTTTATTTAAATCTTTCAAGCTTTTGTTAGCATTGTCGAACTATCGTCACTTAGACCATCGATAATGACACTTAAAACAATCTTGTACAGTTAATCTAAACTCTGCTTAAAATATCGTTATTGTTGTAGTTAGGGATAATTGTATAAGTTACTATTACTTATATTCGGCCAGGAGTGTTAATATTAACTTTAAACGCAATCAACAAATAGTAATAATCTATACCAAAGGAACGGATCTATAGATACGACTATCATAAGAGTACCTGACCCATAATATTACCACATGACAAAGTTAATTTTGTATAGAACCGCGTAGGTGTTGTTTAAAATGACTATGTTGCACAATAATCTGAGATAAAGACTCTTTTCGAATCATTCAGGAACAGTACGATATTTCAAAACAGAATGTTTACTCAGGCACTTATCAAAATCATAATTGTTATTTACATGGCCATTAAGAAAACATGTAAATAAATAACACCTTCATAGTGCACGAAATGAAATAGTAATGTAAGTTAATAAACTGTTAATCTACTAATTGAGCTCAGATAGCTTGGTCACAGACCTTAGCATGTTTCTTGCAAATATAACGATAAGACAACATTGAGACTACTTACTCCAACAGTTCAGTTATAAACCAATTATAACTATTTACTATATATTTAACTAAACGATTATCCATGTAATCACGGGTGGTAAAATGAATTTATTAGAACAGCCTGTATCTATTACACTAAACAGTAGTCCTGCGTCTTCGTGCTAATATTGACATGAAAAAAAACTTTATAATGGTGAACTATATCAAATTAATGTGTCTGGATTTTATTTTATTGAACTTTATACTTCAGACGCCAAGGCACTAACAAGCCAGAGTGACCTTCATGAGTATCAAAGTAACATCTGTTTTTATTTTAAATTAAATCTTAAAAGTACAGTTTGCAATCTGTTGTTCATCTTCTTAGCGTGTCGATGGAAACCCATATGGAGGAATTATAATGGAGAAATTACAACGTAACAGCCCAGAATTCAGCCCCTTGTATTGCGGATACAAGTACGAATCTGTTGTTGATACTTACGGACTTAATTTAACTAGATCTTTTTATGTGAATTTTCAAGAACCTTGTAAGGCAAATGCAGCAAAAATACTATTTATCAGTTATCATTGCCACACGAGAGATTGATAAATTACTGATAAATTAAAGACATACTCATTATTTAAACATGTATATACATACACACATTTTTCACTTTTTCTATACCTCTTATTCTTATGGCATTGAATATGCGAATACTTTTCAAATTTTTGATTGTTGTCATAAATAGGAGAGTTAGATATTTTTGCGAACATTTACATGAAAAGCTGTCATTTGAAATAATGTTTCTACTAGCATGTGTCATTTTTCCAGAGTAACAAAGGCTACAATGTTTTGGAAAATTTTGGGTTCGCTTCATGCTTAAGCACATTGCATTTAATTATTTACGTGAGAGAAGCCGCGGGGAACTGCTAGTCGTAGCAATGAATAGGTATGCTTAGACGCAAAATAATCAAATATACTGAAGTACAAACGAATAATAATCATGGATTAAAATACCTTAAACTTTCTCTGGTGGTCCGCCTGTGACCACGGATACTGCAAAGTGTTCAAAATTATGTCAGGAATTAAAACAAAATACAATGTTTGTTTACATCATTATATGCCACTTTTTTTTAATGCAAAAACTCAGCAAAATGAGAATTACGTTTTTTTTTTGTTTACTCATTGCAGATTGCGATCATGATTAACGTTCCAAAATTCCTCACACGTCTTATTCTGATAAATCCACTGCTTCCTGAGCCATACTACAAATTACATTGCATGAATACATTTGTGCTATTCCCATAAATAAATCTGTAGGCTTTAACTTTTAGGTTCCGTGTTTAGAGATGTGAAATAAAAGTATTAAATAATCACTCCTATCATATGCTAGAGAGTGTGCCAGGCCCTGCAAATGCATTATTAGTAAAAACATTTAGATGAACCATAATTGTTGTTTTACACATTACAACGAAATTCAAGCTCTTTGTTTAATTTGTTATTATATATCTATTTTTCTTTTCCTTCAATCCAACAAGGAATTTATGAGTTACTACAAGGATAAAAACCTTTGATAATAGTAAATAATCAACACAACACGTTATTATTTCTCAAATGAGCCTCTTTCTATTGGATTCATATTCCCAGCTTAGCCATCCCCAAGAACCGGTCTTGTGCCGTGACGTGATATTCCGCAGGAGAAATACAAATAATAATATCACTCACACTGCACACCACAATAAGTCGTTTACAATTTATATATATTTTTTTAAGCAAATATACAACCAAGGCGACCTTACCGCTAAAAGACAACCTTTGGTTTTTTACAGGAGTAAACTATTCATAGAAACGAAGAAGCTTCGTACAATCTCACAAAGAACTAAAAATTATCATAATATGTTATTCCACTTTAAGTTGCGATGATATGTGTTTTTAATTAAAAAAGAAATACCACTTGAAGGGTATCACTTAAAATGGAACGGGATATGGGCTCTATACCTAACAAAATAATGGTCGATTGAACATTCCAAGCATTAATAATGTAATAATAATAAACAGTTAACGATTATTTCATGTTATGATCAACTAATTTAGGAGATCCTGTAATGTAAAAATAGTTTTACTACTCACGTTGGTTTTGATATTTAACCTCATGATGCATCAGAGCGAGGCCGTTGCCACGCAGTCAAGCAAAACCATCGCCTTGCAGCAAGTCCAAAGGCCGTCGCCTCGCAGCTAAGCGAAGCCGTCGCCTCGCAGGTAACCGAAGCCGTCGCCTCGCAGTAGATCGACGCCGCCACCTCGCAGCAGAGCAAGGCCATCGCCTCGCAGTAGAGCAAAACCTCAGCCTTGCAGCAGAGCAAGGCTGCTGCCTCCCAGCAGAGCGACACTGTCGCCTCGCAGCAGAGCGAGACCAGCAGCGGAACGCAACCGCCCGTCTTCGACCTTCGTCCGACGTTCGCCAGAAGGGGGCGCGTCGGTGCGTTCCCGCGACCACCCTGGTGTTGGCATTGTATTTAGGTACCAGTAATGTTTTCTGAAAACATCATATAATATTATTGTCTATCCTATTGTTAATAAGACCAATCGCTTAATATTTGCTGGAGATTGAACCATTTTACAATGTAACTGAATAAATAACTCATTATAAGAGGACCTGTTTTTTTTTAGTAGGTAAATCAACCTGCTTTGCTTTATGTACTAGTGGCACGAATATGAATTTAATTATTTTTACATGAAGGTTTACTAAGACACACTTATTAAACAAACACTAAAACTACTCGGGGACAATGGTAGTGACCATTATCCATAAAACTAGCTGCGAAAGAAACTTACACACTTTTGCCATACAGCTTCCCTGCAAAGATTCACAATTATGTGCACTATTGTACGAACTTACTGCTTCTTAGATTTTAATCGCTGAAATAGACACTTTTTGGCATTAAGGTACACTCTTTACATGTGGTTTAAGGTTGAACAATAATGCAACAAAATAAGAGTACACATCTTGCGGACAATATTTTACCAATGAGTATTTTTTATTGCTGAAATACCTTTTGCCAAGAGTACTTTTTGTCAAGATACTCTCTTTATATGTAGTTAAAGGTTGAAGAAAATAATGCAACAAAATAAGAGTAGAGTAGACATCTTATTAACTATTGGTAAAATTAATTTACTAGAAAACTGAGCTTATCACATCTGTAGTTTTATAAGAAAAAGTAGGTACATTAAGAAAAAGGTTATCCAATAAATACTACACGTATATGCGTTTCGTTTTTACTGTTTGCAATTCAGTATTCATAGCCTTGATACTTTAAGTAAAAATATTGCGTTTGATCATGGTCTTCGTTAAATTGATTTATCAAGATGATATTTGAACATCAATAAAAGTTATAAGCATGTTTAACTACGATATTCACCAATAACACTGTAATAAAATAAATATGGACTGACCTTATTCGTTTATTTATACTAAACCTGTACGGACAGCATGTGTCCGATCCCTCTTCTGAATTTGTAACTGCACTCCCAGGAATGAAACTCCAAATACACTTCACCACATTTATTGTCACTTCAACTTCAAGCTAAACACAGTTCGACTTTTAACATTTATTATTCACATGATCTTCTTCTACGAAAGTTAAACCAAGACTGACTTAATTCTAAGTAATCCAAATAGCGTTCACAAATACAAACTAAAGATGGCGCTGCTGAGCGGACATCCGCTCCAATCATTTTATTTTTAACCAATACAATTTATAGATGGCGCCACTGAGCAGGTATTCGATGATTTTATAATATTTAATTAATTATTAAGGTTACCGGACTTTCCGCTGGATTTATTTTAACACTTTTCAAAAGTAATAATAGATGGCGTTACTGTTAACCGGATATCCTCTTAAAGCTAATATTTTTCAAAACATCAAAGAAATCACTAAGTAAATAATTACTCGATGTCTAAGTGTAACAAATAAACACAATATTAATGGTTAATAATCAAACATTTAACAATATTTGTGTGATATTTTAAACAATTATATTAAATAATCTAACATTACCCTGGAACAAATTGTTGAGGTAAGTAGTCTGCGTCTTGAGAATCAAGGTAATTCTGAGGTAAACGATTCGGAATCAACTTATCTGTATTAGTTGGCACTTGTCTGCCGAATGATGAGAAGTATGAAACTGATTTCACACGATAATTTATTATTTTTCTTGGAATAATTTTATCGGCCATGTTTACACAATTTTCTTAAAATTTCTTAGTATCGTCTGGTATAGTTATCGTTTAAAAAAAACGTCGTCGTTTCGAGGTCTTAAGATGAATCCCGGGTCAACGTGAAATCTCAATTTCCTACATATTTTTGGAACTAGGAGTTGCGGTATCACCGTTGTTTGTGATTTCCATAACACGACACAAGTAACACTAACAGTCTACCCGTGACCGCGAACACTGTAAAGTGTTCGAAACGTCGGGATGGAAAATTTAATAAATCTTCACCAAAAATTTTCGATAATTGTGTTATAATTTAACAACACAAGTACATTAGCTACTTATTTTGAGATCAGATTACACAATGAATGTGATTGGTGTCCAATATTTATTTATAATTTAGTTGAAAAGTATCAAAACCTACATTTCTTACAAATACTGATAAAAAAAATCGACTCATAAGATTATTGCTCCACCATTACCAATTTACAATAATACTGTCAGCGATGGACAACGTCCCACACAGAAATACTCATTCATTATGCACATAAATTGCATTAAATTATCATCGCACGTGTCGTAGACCTCGTTTGTAAAACTAAAAGCTTAATTCTCGCTAAAACTATTAACGTTAGAGCACCAGTTCTGGGAACTTACTCGTACTTCAATAAATGAAACGTGCTGATATACGGATATTAGGTTACATAACATCAGTTGCGTGTACGTTTCTCAAATGAGTTGAAATAGGTTACGTGGAATGAATGGAAATTTAAAAGTAAGAACAAAAGTAAATACTAGTGTAACATAACAGTGTATTATTTTAGGGCATTAGGCCTGTTTCTTCTGATGATAAGTAATGATGTGGTTGAGGATATAAATAATAATAATGAATATGCGCCAGACAATACAGCAATTGTCTATATTTCGAACTAAGTAATTTTCCTCCTTATGTTACGAATACCAGATGACGATTATGACGGGGGCGACTCCCAAAATATTCAAGGTACAGGTACAAATGTTCGTGTTTAAGACAAAAACATTGCGTAATTCGATTTTCGACCGCTGGTATAGTCGACACGAGAGCTCACTACTATACCAGACTTATACCATTCCTAGATAATGCCTAGTAAATTACAAGAAATGGTGACTATTAACATTTCTTCCGTCCGAAGATAAACAACACAACCTTCCTATATTATGTATCCACACCAAAATCACTTTGAGCGCAAGTAATTCTTTGTCTGTCCAAAGCTCATGTTCATTGCGCTTTACGAACAATTAATAACAATTTACGTATTCAGACCTCATGCGCCAATTACAAGCTTAATATTGATAAAATTTTTCAAACTGACCATCATTAGAGTTCTCACGGTAATCCGTGCTTCACACATTCACATTTCGCGTTGAAATTGTGGAATTTATCCGTGTTTTTCTTCGGCCATTCCTCGGCTTTATCCGTGAAAAATATGCAGAAGCGCAGTTATTGTGTAAAACCAACATTACAGAATTTGAGTAACAAAGAGCGGTCGGCTAACGAAATAAATAGGGGTGCGGTAGTAAAAACGTTTCGGCCGTGTAGAGTTCGTTAGCGCAAAATTGAACTTTCTCCTTTTGTAGTCAAAGCTCCAAACTGCGAATCCTCATATTTTAGTTTAGTGTCATTCTCGACCACGAATGGATGCAGCTGGTATAAAACAACTTGTAATGAGAGGTGACATTTGAATTTTTAGACGGTTTGACTTCCTTTTACGCGGTCGGAATTTTTTGCTACCAATAATTTTTGGTCAGTTCCGGCTTTCCACAGAATTTTTGCGGTAGCAAAAAATAAATAAACTCTCCTTTTTTGTTTTTTCTGCTTTGTGTTTGAGTTCGATTGCCTTTTATATTTTTAACATACAAACAGTAAAATAGCTCTATGATGAATACCTGATGAATCGTTAGTTAGAGAGCGCTTTTGAATTAATGCTTTTTATGTGCAAAAAAGAAAACTCTTTTAATTAAATGGAATAAATGATACCAAAATTGCATACTCTTAACTAGTGCTCATTACGTTCTCCGTTATAGCTTCATCCTCAATAAAAATAAAATAAAAACGCATCACGATGTAAAACCTAGAAACGTTCAATTTTTCCTCTTCTATTTAAAACTGTAGTTTTTAGGGTTCTGTAGGAAACAAACAAGGAACCCTTATAGTAACGCCATATTCGTCTGACCGACTATCAGAAGTTTAGCTCAGTGACCTGAGGTACTAGAAAACTACCAGTGGTAAAATATAATTTGTTATTTTTTTGGTACCTCCGTGGACGATCTTCTGTGCAAAGAAAGACTGACGAGGTTTTCGTCGTCCGTTTGTTTGATTCCATAGGAAATTCCAAAGCACGGATGATATTTACGGGACATTTTAGGGCAGTAAATATGCTTACATACATAGTTCAGCACATACGGAACCCTCTGTGCCCGAGTCTGACCCCTCTTTGCTGGTTTTATATTCGGATTTTAAATAAAACCAACACAACGATCCACAGTGCTAAAAGTTCAAAAGCTTTCATTTTTAACTGTAACTTTTAGTTTTTTGGACTTTCAAATACAGTACATCAGTTTACACATTTTTTTTAAATCTAACCCGTAATACAGCCTCGTACGATGGCGCAGTGTTTACCTTGACGTAGTGTTGTCCGTACTACACTTAAATTTTTATACTAAACTCCTGTAGCTAGAAACTTTATTTTTTATTTTCAATAACAGCAACGAAAGAAAAATAATTTATTGATAATAATTGCTTACTTGGAATCAGTTTCAATGGTTTTCATTTTATTTTTGCGAAAAAAAGATATCATTTACTGGTATGTCCATAGAAGATGTTTTTTTAAGGTTCGAAATATTATGTAATTAAATCAGATAAATCAATACTAAACTATTTCTAACTAAACTCTGGGGTTCAATTTCATCTCAGTGTCATTCACATTTTTATTTCTTGCAAGAATGGAACGGACTGCAGCGGATATTACAAGGCTCTTTGTTTGCCTCTCGAAATCCGTAATGACGTAGATATTTAGGGCCAGCGAAGAAAACAATCTGCTTGTAGAATTCACGGCTGACAGAGTTTTTAATCACTTTTTTTTAACGTATTTTTGTGATATTTTGTAGGGTGAGGCACGGGGGTGTCATCACCAGAAAATTCCTGACTCCAAGGTGTTTCCAAGTATATTAAAAATGGAAATCCCAAAAAAATTAGACTAATAAAAGTAAAATTTTAGTTGGTCAAAATAAAAATAAACCTTGTAAGAAATTTAGCCATATAATCTGGTTATTTAAATCATTTAGTAAACCAAAATTATGTTTTTCAGTTAATTATGGAAACAAGACTCTTATTTTAACAAAGCATTCAATAAGGGATTTATGTATTGATCGTTAAAATTGCAATGTACAAAATTTTTAACAGTACCCAATTAAAGTTATGATCACTGACCAACGCAATTAATATCGTACCTTTATTCAAACACGACTGATTAGTTCCCCAGATTAATAAAAGGGATAATCTCACGTAGTTCCGTTCTGAGCCCCACAACGTATCAAACTTTTGGCATTGCGGTAAAATTTCCCGATCGATCTCGAACTAGTTAACAACAAATAATTTGCTACACGAAAATGATTCGTTAAGCTTTAAGGTTTAACTGCCAAAGCGGAACCCACAGGTTGCTCCTTCTTGTGTACCTGTAAAACTAAAACTTAGAGTCTTGAATTATGTATGAAGGTGGTTTTGGTGCAAGCCACAAACTTCAGTTTTTCACTCTAGCAGCCGAAATCTCGAGCACAAGAAATGTCAAATCTTTTGACATTTCGGCCTGTTAAGTATTTTTTTCTGCTACATTAAATATCCTTTTAACGTAGCTATTACCTTAAGGCCTGATTTTTAAAAGCCAGGTAAGAAATATTTGTCTAATAAAACACAATATTGAAAACGTAAAAAAACTAAACAAACTATTTGTCAGCAATCATTTACGTAAATGTAATTTTTAAATGAGTCGTTTTTTAGATATTCAATCTGACAAGTTTTATTTGACTTTTCATAAATCGGCCCTTGAAATGTAATTATTTAAGCCAAATTAAATCAATACAATCATTCTCAATCAATAAATACACGAAAACACAATTTTTCTCTGCGTTTTTCGAACGGTACTTGTTCAACAGGGAAACTATGTCGAGCCTTCCAATGCAGGATTATTCATTCCACTAGGCACTCATATTCGCTGTGTGCAAAGTAAGTGGTAATTAAAAAAAAAACTGGCCTCATTTAAAACTCAAATTGTGATGAGTATTTCTCATTGTTCTATTATTCAGAAATCTTGTAACTTGACCCAAATTTTCCTGAATAAGGGACTAATTTGCATGTTATTACAGCTTAATCCTCACTACTCGCGTACGAAGATTTCAACTTGTCCAAACAGGTTTTTAAGGTTTAAGGTATGAACATGTTATAACGTAATTCAAAATTGGTTATTTGGCCACGCGATTCCTGTAAAAATTCGGGTAAAACGTTTAGCTTTCAGCTTTGTAATTTTAGGGTTGAAATATTTAAAATAACACGCTGGGTTTTGGTTTGAAATTAGTGCCTAATCTTTGTGATCTTTCTTTTTCTTTTGTGAATAAAAAGACACAGAAAGGGTTTTTGTATACTTTTAATCCACAAAATAGCGCAATTTTAAGCACAAAAATGTTTTATTACTCACCTTTTGTCTGTGTAAGTATTTCTAATTTCATACAAAACTTTACAAAGGGTACTAAATAACTTTACATTTAAAGTAATAAATCTTCATATATTAAAATTAATCCATATTTCCTTTGGTTACGGCATCACGCGTGAACGGCTGAACCGATTTCACCAAATTTTTTTGCTGTGTTTGTTATTTTCAGGAAAATGATCTTAGGTAAGAAAAAAACAAAAAAAATGCGTGGGGGATATTAGAAAATTTGCATTCCGGTATAAAAGTAGATACCTACTATCACACCGGGGTCGGAGTGGAACGGGGCCGGGGGCAAAATTAAAAACAATCTTATCAGACACATTCTCACAATCAATAGGTACCTCCTTCAGTTACAGTTAGAATTCGTAACTACGGTGATTCATGGTTCGTATCCACTGAACCATGGAGTGGACTATTATTCCGCCAGCAGATCGCGAAGTTAGTTTCATGTTTCATCCAGTTAGTTAATAGTTTGTTGTTAATACTCGTACCTACGTGATACGGTTTGAATCAAGTGAAATACATTCACACATGGGTTGCAGATGCTTTTCACTAGCAATAAATCAAAAAGTCATATTATTGGTGCCAAGAAACTTTATCTTTCTATTTTGCATGAGTAGACCGTAGGCTATGACGTAGGGTTGCACTTCAAACCATTCGGTCCCGTAGCCGAATAGCAAACATTTTGAGGTGCCTATAGATAGGTATTTAAAATAGACATGGAAGTTCTATACATTATTTTTCTAGAAGTCAAACATAATGTAAGATAGACGTTAAAAAAGTGGTAAAATGAACGTCCCCCTTTTACATTGGAAATAAGAAAGTGAAAATTAAAAAAAATACATAATGTAAATCTTTACAAATATTTTTAACGAGAATAGGTTTGAACAAGAGCAAACAGGTAGTTTTTGTGATGGATTTGAGAGAAAAAGGTTATTTTAGTTGTAAAAATATATTGTGATATTTTCGCTAGGTGGAAGTAAGATGACCCCCGAATTCAGCTTAAACATGGCATGGAACCCTCAGTGTGCGGGTCCGACTCGCACTCGGTCGGTTTTTTACAAGAAAATATCCATTTAAATTATGAAAACGTGTACATCGTCTTTATTATTTTATTTATTCGTAAGACTACATAACATGGTATAAAAACATAATATTTCAAAGTTGTTGCCGGTTTAAGTTCAAATATACCTTCCTCTAATATATCTTGTTTGGAGTCTAGTTCAATACATTATTTAGCACCCGTTAGTGTAACACTTAACTTGTAAGATCTTTGGTGTGAGTTGGCTAAACTTTACTAAACTATTAATTATGTGTGCAATGAACACTTTGGGACTAGAGGTATTTAACTAAACGGCTTTGTTTGTTAGCCTGATTGATACTTAGTTAATAGATATAATGATACTTAGCTTGTTGCTGAATTTTGGCTAGAGTTCCTTATCTACCAGTTTCATTTCAGCTTAATCCGGAAGATGTATAGCAAAACAGAGCAGCGTTAAAATTTGAGTGTTTTACCCATATCTGGAACTATTTAACCTATTTTGATTAAACTTGCACTGTACTCTAAATAATCTTGATATAACTTGTTGTATCCGAATAATCCGTGGACAAACATACATACATACACTTACAATTGGCATACGTGTTTGCCTTACCATATTTGAATTATCATACTAAAACATTATCCAATTCCAACAATATCAGTAACATACAGGCCGAATTGAATACCTTCTTTTTTTTAAGTCGGTGAAAATTAGATTTTTCTTACAATTACATTCCGGTTAGTGCGACTGATTCAAATGTCTAAGTTTTTATTTTAACACGTTTTAATACTTTGCCTAACTCTACCTCCGCAAAATTTCAAGTACATTAAACTAAATATAACTTCAAATTCTGTCCAGACAACATTCCAGCCTCCAGAAAGCATGACAAACATATTATTACGGCTAATTACACTATTTACCGCTTGAGTTTGTCCTACCACATTAAAGTCACATGTTAAAGTTACTTCACTGTACACAAGAACGCTTTTATATCATTACGTTACAAATTAAGGCCAGAAAGTTTTCAGTTTGTGTCTAAGTATAGCTCAAGAAAAACAGCCATGTTGAATTAAACAATTCATTTACACACGTGTTGATCACTTTAAAAAAACTGCCCCATGTTTAAATTTGCTGTCTGTTTTATCAATGTATGGTAAACGATTTTAGAATTTTTTAATATTCTTGGCTTAGCAGATATTTGGCCTCGATCGTACTCGATGTCAGGTGTAATTGAGGTCTAGGGTAGTGCATATCTGTTTAGTAGCAGCCTGTTCACTCATGCCTTAAAGAGGTACGAGTGTTTGTAGCGAGATCGTTATGCGGCTGGATATGTCTCGCTGGCTTATCATCTATCCATAGCACACTCTTGTTTGTCTTCTACTTACAATAATATAGGTAACATTGATAAGTGAGGATAGATAAAGGTTGAAACATATCTATTCACTCATAAAAAAAACGATTTCGTGTTAGTTACATCATTTATAACTCGAGAACCCCTTCTGGAGCCAGACCCCTCTGGAGCAAGACGGGGCCGGAGCAAAATGAAGTTCAGTAGTTATAATTGTGTGTGCTATAATGTCATCATTATCATTTTTGTCAGCCAAAGGACGTCCACTGCTGAACATAGGCCTGCCCCACGGTTTTCCACAGCGACCGGTTGTGAGCGGTCTGCAATGCAGACCGTGATCCTGCGATCTTTACAAGGTCGTCTGTCCATCTTGCGCGTGGACGTCCTACGCTGCGCCTTTGGTGAAGGGTCTCCAATCTAGAACTTTTCTGCCCCAACGGCCGTCAATTCTTCGCGCTATGTGCCCTGCCCACTGCCACTTGAACTTACTGATTCGCAGGGTCTGTTACCTTAGTTCTTCTACGTATATCCTCGTTTCTGATTTGAGCTCGTAGGTAGAGAAACACCGAGCATAGCCCTCTCCATCGCTCGCATCGTGCTCTAATGTGGTCTATCTATTCTATTTGTCATATGTAACACTCGACCTATTTCAGGTTTAGTCTCTTTAATCGTTAACAAGAATTTAATTGACCATTCCAAAAGACCAAAAGGTTTGCTTTGGGGACACTCCGGGAAATTAAGTCCGTGAATGTAAATTGCACGATTACCTTTTGTTTTCATTGTTGTTTGGATTTGTGTTTTAATTATATTGCATCCTCGCTTTGATATTACCGCAATCCCACTGCGCTTCAAGCAAAGGACGGATACCGAAATTAAGATATTATGGTAAAAAGGATGATATTTTATGTTCAATGCATATTTATTTCTGGTTTTAACTGTGTCACTACAGATCCAAAAGTCTCTTATTGTAAAATGTTTACAGATTCTGTCAAAGTCGCACTTGGCTTGGTCTGGAGTCAAAAGCAAACTCATACTAAGTAAATTAAAATTAAAAAATTCAAAAACCGAATTGTACGGAACTACTAATTTAAACGAAAATGACAGTTCTATTATCCTCAATAATGTTTCCGATCGAGGAACTAATTCCAATATTTCAACTAAAATGTCATTTCGAAGTTACATCACCCCAAAAGGGGTAGTACTATGCCGCAGGGCACTTATCTCCTGACATTATCTTTGGACAGACAGCTCTTGGTTATTCCCAGAGGCACTTAGGATCAGTGTTGTACTTGTAAGTATCCTGTACCTTCCAACATTTATTGAGATTTACAATGCATGTAGTCTAAGGGAAAATTTTGAACACTATCGCACCTGATGTCAGATGTCAAGGCCAAGTTGCGTGATTTGATAGTTAACTCGTAAAATGGTGATTAAAGCTTCAATGAGCTACTAATAAACCTGTGCAGCTTAACATTTAAACTGATTTTCATTTCAATTCGTGATTAAAAACTAAATTGTTTGATGTCTTTAATAATAAATTAACATTACCAACTGGCCATAAATGATTTTGATTTAGGTAGTACATTTTAATCAATACCTACGCATTAAGCTTGAAGTGATGAAAAATTGTCTCTCACTTCCGATAGTATATTTGGCGTGCCACCAAATGATACACACAAATGACACACCAAAATGATATTTTTGGATTCACAATGTGGCAAAATCTCACAGATGAATACTCGTTCCTTATTAAATTAGTTCAACTCAAATTAGCAATAACTTAAAAATATGCTATTTAAACTACTGCTTCCTTTGTACGATATGTTTAACTCGTCAAGTATGTGTAAACGAGACACAATAAAAATTCCATTGTTATGCGACTCCAGGCATTCGTTTGATACCTGACTGATTAACAAGAGCTATAGAAGAATTATTCAAAGTTAATGTATATCCTCAGAAACACGGTGTATAAATGAATGTCATTTTTTTTATGAATCCGTCTTTTCTAGCAACGCTAAAATTGTTTCTGGTTCGCTTGTTTAAGAAATTTTGTCTAAAAACCCAAAATGGCGGGGGGTACAAGGGGTTGTAGCTCCAGCTACACGAACACGAACCACGAAATGGACAAAAAAATGAACGTCTAAAAATGCCTCGGCTCAATATGACCCAGCGTCACTGACGCCAGGTTAACCACAACCTAGTACTAGTATCAAATTCAACCGAACCGAAATCTGTACCCCAATTACGACTGATTTCGTCAAAGTATTCGTATAGATACAAATTTTGTATGAGAATTTGGAAGCGCCTCTATCGGAAGTAAAACTAACAAAAAACATTTGACACTCAAATGATATAATATATTTCGACATTTGTAATTAAATAGCTCATTTAACTTGTTTCTGGACGTACCACATTTACGTTATGACGTCATCGGCGGCAATGCTTACGAGCTTACTACAAGACAGGGAGTGCTTGTTGCTGCCGATTGACGTAAACTCGCTACGATTACGTTACGAATACGTCAAATATTCGTGATTGGGGTACTGGTTTCACCAACGTCAGCCCGTGGTCACAGTCACAGTTGCAGTTTCAATTGAACCTGTATTTATGTTAACTGTGCTTGAACAACTTCGGTAGTTAGGAAGTGTAGGGCTGGCTACTGAGGATGCAAGAAAGTTTCGTGTTCAAATGTAAGCATCAGCTTAAAATTTTATCTTTATTAAGAAGTTTGTAAGCTATAATCGGTTAAAAGAAATAATAAAGTATGTTTCATGAAAGAACTCCATTGAAGATACATATTGAAAAAAAAAAACAGTCATTTTATAAAAATGTAATCAAACACTTTGACCGTCATTTTCTCAACATTGATATTTCCTGCTTACTGCTCTCTTACTGTTAGTGTGGTATTTAATTTTGTCAGAGTTTAGAAATTTCAAAATTGAAGAACTTTCAACTCACCAGACATATCAGTGCCAGCTACCAGATCAGTTTATGACGAAATATAAAAAAATACAGCATTACGTTAGTTTACTCGTAAATTACAAGTTATTTTAGCTTAAGTTACACTCAGTACCTACATAAATAAGTAATTATTGCTAGTCTTAGACTTGGTTTCACGACTTTGCTGCTACTTAACTATGGAATATGTACCCTCATAACTCTTTATCGTTTTATATGGAATTTTTGCTGGGCCTTATAAAACTATTTTATAATAATTACAAACTGAAATGTTTCTTTAAAATAAATTTCCTCAATCTTTGTATCACATTTTGAGAAATATTACAAGAGACAGATGAAATCGGTTTAATTGTTGATCGGAGCTGTGGCTTTAACTTTCTGATCACGTACCAACACTGCTGGGGAATACGGCAACATTATAGCAAAATTATATAAGCTTGCACAATCTTTGAGAGACATTAAATGAAAAATTCTTAGATTAATCTGCTGTAAAAATGAGCACGATTAAATACATTTTGGGGTTCCACACTTTTTGGGCATATATGAAATGAGAGGGTTCAGAGATAGTTAGTCAAACTGCTCAGATAGAGATCTGCTAATACACTGATTCAATTGTTAAAAAGAAAATAGTTAATGACTTAACAAAATAAGCTCGCGGCGGTGTCGACATGAACGTCGCTACACTGCTTGTAATTGAAAGGCACATATATATTTTTACATAAATGTACTAACTTGTACTACTATATAGATAGTGCCATCCACGAAGGCGCGCCCCACCACTCGTCCAAATCGTTTAATAGTACATGTGTGCAAGCTTTTTCCAACATTTGAATTGAATTTCGAACATCATAATGACTTATGAATGACAAGCACACTGCAAAAAATACACTCAAACGGAAAGATGCTCAACTTAGATATAGTTTTAAGTGGGTATGGTTAGCTACTAGACGAGTAATATTTTTTAAAAAATTGCACCAGTAACATTTTTAATTATTGACGTAAAGGAAATATACAAGAAAGTTTTATAACATTAAAAAAAAAGTCTTTATAAGAGAAATATAGGTCCGACGGGACTTCATACGCGTGAATTGTTTTTTCTTCGTACACGTAGGTCCTAGCGTGATGTTTAATAGCCTTCCCCGATAAAGTACATCCCGGTTATATTATAAATACCACATGGTTTTTTTTTATTTAAAATTGATTTTGGTGTTTAAGTTACCATTCTAATTCTTTAAGTAAATTTAATAAGGACAGAAGATTATACCAGGTTTATTTTTTAAGTACAACACACTGGGTTTTCCTTGTCAATTTAAAAATAATTTAAGTAGAGCCACTTGCGTGACGAGCCTGAATTTTTCAAAGACGGCCGGCTCGCAACTGACACGCGTGTCACCCCCCCGCACCCCGCGCCTTCCTCAATCAAAAAAAGAGTGGGGCGCGCCTTCGTGGATGGCACTATCTATAACTACTACTTTTATTTCAACTTTTTTGCACTGTAAGCTGTACAATTGGCAGAATTATGCCTTATGGTATTCTCTTCCAGTCAACCGCTTGAGAATGCAGAGAGTTTAATCAGTGGTGGAATATTTAAAAGAACACAGAGAGAGAAATAGTGTTTGAACTTAATATTCTTAAAATGCTATCTTTTCTTTTTTTGCTATGACACTGTAATAGCGGTAAGGGTTGCTCCAACACTGACATATTGAAGTTATTGATGCAATTATCGGAGATAGTTCGATAATTATCTCATGTCCGAAGCATTTAATAGGTCCGACTAGATAATCTTGTTAGACGGTTTAAACCTTAACTTAATACCTTCATTATTGTACTCGACACATGAAGACAACGTGATTCTTCACAAGGTGCACATATTAAAATATGGAATTCTATGATCAATTTTATCAACTGAAACATATAAAAAAAATGATATTCTACTAAAATATAATGATTTTCCATAGCTACATGGAACTAAAACCTTCAAAGAACCTATTAAAATCAAAGTCATTTTTCCGGTCAAAAAATATTGTATTATGTGAAGTAAGTGACAAATTTAGTTTAAAGTTGGCACAGAACCCTCAGTGCGCGACAAAAAAAAAACCTTCGAAAAAAATGTTATGGCGATAAGGTTTGGATTACGTATCGTAAATAAAGCAGCAGCAGGTATTCACGTATCAAGACATCGCAATACAAAGATAGACAGATAACTCTTTATTGCACACAATATTAGTGAATTTACAAATTTGTTTAAAGGAAATGTACAATTTAGGCGGTCTTATCGCCATAAGCGAGCTCTTCCAGACAACTTTTGGGTAAATAAATTATGGATTTTATAGGAAGGAGTATGAGCGTAGAAAATGAAGAGCTAAGTGAAATTTAAATATACATCTTCTGAGAAGACACAATAATTGTCACCCAATAATCAGTTTTAGGAGTTAAATGGTGCTGGCTTTTTCCTTCTTATACAGTATTCTAGCTAAGTGTGTGTTTGAATTTGATGCAAAGGGCACATCACACACAAGGGTGATCATGCTATAATCCGTTCAAGTTCCGGCAGATCACTCAGTTAGTTGAGTCGCCAAGATGATATTGCGATCCAACTTAGGATTCATAACTCATGAGACATGGAAATTGGTTGCAATTAAGACATCGCAATACGAAATTTGCTAATCCATTCAAAAGCAGGGCAGGTTAACTGTTAAAACAAGATCGCAAAACATTGCTTTGATTCAAAAGTAAGTAGCTTATGCTCTTGTGTTACGGAAATCAGCAACAATGGTGGTACCACAACACCCATAATTAATATAACAGAATACTGTTAGTATATATATATAGTATAGTATATATAGTATATATTTCCGACGTGATCAGGAGCTCTGTTTTTAAATGACTCGCGTGAATATCATCACTCACACACCCACCTATTGTTGTGTGATTTTGAATGGAAAATAACTTGAAATATTAACACGAGTAACTAATGAAATCGAGTTTGTGTGAATTTTATCCGGCTTTAATTTGTAAATCATACGTTTTTTTTTTTTAATTTATTTTGGCACAAACAGTCATTATAACTAATTACATAATAATATTAAAAATAAAACAGACAACGAGTGCCGAAAGAGTACAATAATTAGGTTTACATTTTCTTTGTGAGATGAGCTGTTGAATTGCAAATTGGTCGATATTTAGAGAAAAAAAAAATACAATTTATGGATGCAAGTTGGGGAACACCTCTGTGATTGTTAAAACAAAACTATTGAAGTTCAGAAGTAACACGCATGCCTACATTATTACTCAGTGGAATATTTGGCTGCACAAATACTGAATACACTTTTTCTTACATTCTTTATAGAACTGTTATACATATCAATTTTACTAAATTCACTATTAAACAGATTTAATGAACGAGAGATAAAACAATTTCGAGTATATTTTTTACGGAAAGTTGGTGGTGCGAATGTTGGAAATACACGTAGGGAACGAGCAGGTAAACGGAAATTACTTTTAAATTTTATTTTTGACAAGATCAACGAAGATCACACGTCATTCTAAGGCGATTCATTCAAAAATAGGACCCTTGTTCCTCGAAAATCCCAATCATACGCTCTCATCCGCCCTATTTCATCTCAAAGTAAGGCTTACACTTTCTCTCTGCGAATCGACGGTCTATAAGGAATGTTGAGCTTCAGAATTTTTCTCGTTACCAACTATAGGCATTTTCGTTGCCGAGCCGTCGCTAATCGAAAGGCGGAAATACACCTACGTTTATGGAATACTAGCTTTTGGTCGTGACTTCGTCCGCGTGGAATAGTGACTTCTTTCTCCCGTTTTTTACACATTTACCACTATATCTTTGCTCCTATTGGTCGTAACGTGATGTTATATAGCCTAAAGCCTTCCTCGATAACTGGACTATCCAACACAAAAATAATTATTCAATTCGAACCAGCAGTTTCGGAGATTAGCGCGTTCAAACAAACAAACACACAAACAAACAAACTCTTCAGGTTTATAATATTAGTATAGATTTGGCCTTTTTATTTTTTCAAGACTTTACGACTTGAGTTGGAGAGAGCTTATTTAGCTATTTTGAATATGATGAGTACAAGTTGTCTTAAACATCAATGAAAATATCAAATCTGTTTTTATCTTATGATTTCTTGGCGTTTCAGTGTAAAATGAATGTTCTTCATACTAGAAGCATTTTATTCATTAAGGTACCTTATGTTAGTAGGTGCCCTGTTATTTGTACCAAACATATCACATTAATTTTTATCTTTTAACTCAAACAGTTAGCTTAAGAAAAAAGAGAGAAGTTGCTCTTAATCTATTGAATTATAAATTACACTTTACAAAACAATAAAGAATGCAACGATCTTCATTTGTTTTACAGTCGCATCGAGCTACAAAAACAAATGAACGTTGGATCCAATTGTTTTCGAAATTGATAACAACAGCGCCACACATTCTTTGTATTTGTTAAAACATGAGAGTCCTGTAACTCATTGCCTGGCGGGGTGCCAAGCTGTAGCTTAGTTAAAAGAATTATTACTGGTATAGCGA
Source organism: Pyrausta aurata (assembly GCA_963584085.1). Lineage (NCBI taxonomy): Eukaryota > Metazoa > Arthropoda > Insecta > Lepidoptera > Crambidae > Pyrausta > Pyrausta aurata. The sequence continues at coordinate 1,342,798 of OY757254.1, read as the reverse complement.
ATTCGTGATGCATGGAGAAAAAAGTCTGTTATGTGTGCAACTGATACACGGAAACTGTGTTCCGTGCATATTTGTTCTGTTCCTACCATTTTGTGAAGATTGAAGATTTTCAAGACAGCAAGATGTAGCCAAAATGAGTACTTACTTTAGTAATACATAGACTGTTGAAACACGAGCTTTGTGAATGTTAAGCTAACAAAGTAAGGTCATTAAAATACTTTTATATTCAAAAGTATCCATCTCTGTTGTGTCCATTTTAATAAAACATGGATGTATAAAAAAAAAACTCTTATTAATCACTCAATTTTAAAGGAGAACGGCAGCCAATTTGGGTGTAATTTTTTAAAATAGGCAATTCAGAGTAATGTTTTACGTTATTTGTAAAGTACTACATTCACAATAAAAAGCAAAGAATTTATGAAATACACCGTATGGATGTATTTTTCTGCGCAAAAGTACATGAACAACTGTTCTATTTGATTCGAGATGAACCTTAAAACCGCCATATCTCTCGTCTAAATAAAGCACTAGCGATGAAACAAACTGTTATTGCTTTACATGACTTAACTGGACTTTTGTTTTCTTCTGCTACTTTTTGTAACGTTTTATTACGCTTCTGCGGCGTGGGAATAGTTTTGCTAAACTTATGTTTTGTCTCCAACTATAAATTGCAAAAACTCCGAATTTATTAGAGCTAATAAAACATTTTCACTGATGGTTAAAATAAGTTTTAAAATAGGTGCTTATTTTTTTGAGGGAAATCATTTTACTCTTCATAATATACATAAATTGTCTACAAATTTTTGGTAATGGCGACCCCTCTCAAGAGAGATAGGCCAGGTAGTTAAACGCAAAACGCAGGTAGTGTGTGCGCAATACACAATTGCACTCTCTGTTGAGTTCCTTCACTTTATATTACATCTGTGATGTAAGTTTTATACAGCATAATTTACCTCTTTTTAACCATTACAAATCCTACTTTCATTATTATAGTTATTTTATACCAATTACGTTTTCAGTAGTAGAACAAAAGTCCTTACATCAAACAATATCACATCCTTTGCCAAATTTCACCCCCATTCCACACTTAAATTACAGCATATCTGGTCACATGACATTAATATGCGTTTGGCACGCCCATATCTGTATAAACCATGCTTTTAGGTCGTGGTGCTAAAAGCTTTAGAGGTTTAAAGTAGAAAAGAGGAACAGTTATTGAACGTGCGAAGGTTGTTAATATGTGCCACTAATATGAGCTTGCGTTCTGGCTTAAGGCCAGATTGGGGCTAATAAGTTATTGGTGTACTGAGAGTAAGTCACAATATAATACGAGATTGTATAAAATATATTTAATTCAAGGTAGAATGACTTTACATTTAAGTTCCTATTCGCAAAAGAAAGATTCTTTGAATCAATAAAAAAACGAGGCATTTTTTCTAAAAAATAAGTTGAAAAAATTAAGTGTAATTGAGATTTTTTGTTTGAGCGGAAATCAACACAATTTGCACCTACAATTTTATGCTCAATTCATTAAGATTTTGTATTTAACGTCAACATAATAAACATAAAGTTAAAAAAAACGTATTCATTCATTTATGGGTTTAAAGGTGCAATATTGCAACTTTTTTATGGTATGGTTTGCTGTTGTCTCTAGACTGAAAGTAAATTTAAAAAAGTCTTATATAATTGCATTTGTAAGAAAACTGTCCCAGACAAGGAATCGAACCCTGTCTTACGCTATCCGGGTGCATGCCTACCTACTTGTATATGCGAATAGCGTAAGACATAGGGTATGATTTCTTGTCTGACACAGTTTTTTTTACAAATGCAGTTTGAATACGACTAGTAGCAAAACAGTATAAACAAAAAAAAAATATAAATATAGGATGGGGCGATGAATAAAAATCCTGGATCTTTGAAATATCTTCTGATTTATTTTAAATCTTTACAGAACCGACAAAACAATTGCAACGGTCGACGCCATATCTTAAAAACTGTTCTCTCATTCTCTCTCACTCACACACATATACTCTTTCTCTCTCTTCATTCGTTCCTTTTTACGCTACATCTTAAAAAAACATCCTACACTCGGCCGTCCTGTGCCTTGTCTGTCCTCAGACAAATCTTAAGTTACAATCAAAATAAATGAACAAAACAGTACAGTTAACAGTTCAGTAAAACAACTAGTAGGTTAAAGTCAAAACATATGAACTAAACATAAGAATAACAGTTCATAAAAACATCTATTAAGTTACAGCCAAGATTATGAACAAAACTTGAGAGTAACAGTTCATAAAAACATCTATTAAGTTATAACCAAGTTAATGAACAAAACATAAGAGTTCATAGAAATATCTGTTATGTAATAAGTGAAATACATGAACAAAACATAAGTTTATAAAACAATCCTTAAATATACACAAACCATGTTACAGTTGGCTTAGAAAGGGTTATAAGTTATTATTAACTTTCATTCATCACAAACCATGTAAATTAATTACCTCGTTTGGCCACGGCTTCATTTGATCAGCACAACTGGAAGTTTTAGTAGGCCCTTCAGCAGCAGGATCTGCTTTCACTACATCATAGCGATCATTGCGTTTCACCTTTGACACCCTGTATGGCCCTAGGTACTTAGGCTTTAACTTTAGCCCTGGCCCAAACTGCGTCCTTTTTATGGCCACTAAAGCTCCTTCTTTGTAATGTAAACTTGGCTTCCTTTTGTCATTGAAAGTCTTTCGATTCTCTTCCTGTATTTTTTGAATTTGCGATTTGGCTTTTACACGTAATTCTTCTCTATTTTCGTTATATTCTTCAACTTCTTCTTGTTTTAATAGTTCAACAATATGCAAATCTTCCTTAGTTCGCATTTCTACACCCACCATAAGCTGAAATGGAGTAGTACCTATACTCCTCTGATAAGTACTGTTGATGGCTCTTTGCACTCTACTTACTTGCCGATACCATAGAGATGGATTTTCTATGCAGAGTTTCGTCAATACAGCCAAAATGGTTCGGTGCAGTCTTTCCACCTGTCCATTTCCCCTTGGAACGCCCGTGGTGATGGTGACATGCTGTATGCCCTCTTCTTGACAATAGGCTTGAAACTCACCACCTGTGAATGCCGTTCCTCTGTCACTGATGATTCTAACCGGATTACCAAAATGTTGTTGGTGTATCTTCATTTTTTCAACTGTCTCTTTACTCGTCGTACTCTTTGTAGGAAAGATCCATGTGAACTTGGTAAAACCATCTACTATTGTCAATATGTGGTTATACAACTTCTTAGTGTCCGTTAATGGTCCCAAATGATCTATATGAAGTGTGTGCAATGGAATACCTTCTTTGTCTATCGGATTTAGATATCCTTCTTGCGTGCCAGCTTTCTTCGTAGCTAATAGGCATGGTATGCAGGAAACCACGAACTCTTGAAGTTTCTTTTCTAAATCTTCTATGTAGTAATCTTGTGTTATTATATCCTTCATCTTTTTCATAGAAAAATGACCCTTGCTGTGAACTTGCTTAATAATTTCCTTCTCTAAAGATTTGGGTATCACCAACTTCTTTTGCTCTCCTTTGTAGAGCACACCATTATCCAACCAATAGTCAGAAAAAGACTTTGATTTGAGTACTTCACATACTGCCTTTACTCTATCATCATATTGTTGAGCCAGTTTGATTTGGTTTTGTAAACTGTTTACCATAGCTGTCGCACATGGCTGTCGGCTTAATGCATCAGCATGTTTCATCTTGGTTCCAGCTCTGTGCTCGACCTCATAATCAAACTGATCTAAGTACAGTACCCATCGAGCAACTTTTGGTGACAAGTCTTTTTTCTTTAGGGTCAGTTCAAAGGCTTGACAGTCAGTTACTATTTTAAAGTGTATTCCATATAGGTAAATTCTTAACTTTTTTACGCCTTCAATAATTGCTAATGCCTCTAGCTCATAGCTTGTGTATTTTGATTCTGCTTCAGTCGTCCTCTTGCTCATATAGTATACCGGATGCCAGCCGTCTTCGTGAAGCTGTAGCAATATAGCTGAATAGGCAACAGCTGATGCGTCTGTATGTACCTCTGTGGGTAAGTTAGAGTCATAGATCTTAAGTACAGGAGACTCTCCCAACTTTCTCTTTAAGTTTTCATATGTAAGTATTTGCCTTTCTCCAAACTGAAACAATGCGTCTTTCTTCAGCAAATCAGTCAATGGTTTGGCAATCAGTGCAAAATCTTTTATGTATTTTCTGAAGTATGAGGTCAGGCCAAGAAAACTGTGAACTTGTTTTATCGTCGTTGGTTGTGGATACCTCATCACTGCGTCTATCTTCTCAGAAGTAGGTCTTACTTCTCCGTTTTTCACGACATGTCCCAAGTACTCTATTTCTCTGGAAATCAATCTTGCTTTCTTCCAATTTATCTCTAACCCATATTGCTCTGAAATCATAAGTACATTCTTAAGTCGTTGGACTGCCTGAAATTCATTTTCAGCTGGAATTAACAAATCGTCAATAAAAATTATAATTTCACCCTTCGCTAACAAGTCTCTGAAAATGCTGGTTATAAATCTTGTAAAATACTTCGGACTAATGCTTAATCCAAAAGGAGCTCTTAAGAATTCATATTGTCCATTGTGTGTGACAAATGATGTATACTTAATAGACTCTTCACATATTTTCAGGTGAAAGAACCCATTTTTCAAATCGAGTACACTGAAAACTTTGGCATCTTTTAATTTATCTATCAAATCTTCAATTACTGGCAATGGAAACTCATCTTTTACTATCTTTCTGTTCAGCAATCTATAATCAACACAGACTCTAGTGGAATTATCTTTTTTCTTTACTAACACCAATGGGCTACTATAATCAGAGTGACTTACGCGTATGACGTCCTTTTCTAACCACTCAGCAATCTGCTTTTCGACTATCTCCTGCTCCTTCAGTGCCAATCGTCGTGGTCGTTGTGCCACTGGAATATCGTCTTTCACTACAATTCGAAGTTGCATAGGTGCCTCTTTCGTCTGCTTCGGCCTATAACCCTGTACACACTTTACCACTTCCTCCTTAAGTACTGGATCCTTCATGTGACCTAAAACAAATTCAGATGAGCATACTTCACTTGCATAACATCCCAATCGTTCCCATTCTTTAGTATAAAACTTGACACAACCCTTTTTAAGAACAACTGTAACATCGTTAAGAAATTCCTGACCTATTATCACATCATAGGGTAAATAATCTTTGCTTATTACATGAAATACAGTGTCCGGATAATACTCTTCATCTACGCACATATTCACACAACACTTTCCCATAGAACGCACTGTTGATTGTCCGATGCCGCTAAGAATGAGTCCGTCTTTTTCACATTTAGGTTTTCCAATCGCGTCGTAAACATCCGCTGAAATGATATTAACGTCGCTGCCGGAGTCAACTAACGCTTTTAGCTGAAGTTCTCCGATTTTCAGCAGTTTTATCGGCTTTTTCTCATCAATAGGTGATATTGACGTCTCGTCGTTGTAAACAAACGCCGCCATCTTCGATTCGTCTTCTTCTTCGTCGTCGTTCGAAAAGTAGCCGCTTGGGGCGCTGTCTTCTATGGCATTCTTTGACGTGAACATCGCTCGCTTGCCGTGATGTTGGCAGTCTTCATTTTCGTTCGCCTGATGTCCGCTGAGGGCGCCACCGTCTTCAGTAACGTGCGACGCGAACATCGCGCTCTTCGTATTTGGATGTTGGTAGCTCCGTCGTGGTTTGCCGAATCCTTCCGATGATGGACGATGATTGGTTGCCGCCGGTGCCGCCGATGATGAAGCGCCGCAGGCCGTTCCAACATGTCCGAATTGGTTACATTTAAAGCATTTCAGACCTTTGCTTTTATGCGGGCAATCCGTTGATGCATGGCCTTTCTCTCCACAGCCGTAGCACCGCATCCATAGCTTACTACTCGTGCTCACCTGGTGTTTGTTTGCAGCCACACTGTTTCGCTTTTGCACCTGCACCGCACTTTGCATCTTTTTAGTTATAGTTTCATATATCTTCAACTTTTCTTTCAACTCGTTATAAGATGTAACACCGTACAGCATGATTTTATTTGTCTCTACGTCCACAATTCCATCCACTATGTATTTAATTGCGACGTAGTCGGCCATTTTGCCTCGCTTACCAAGCTCTTTCATCACAAGCATGTAGTCTTGGCAGGTTTCGTTCGGTCGTTTCTTTCTGCTGCTCATCATCTCGTGTATAGCTTTTATGTCCACTGTATCAGGAAACTCTTTCAGAAGCGCCGTCTTTAGCTCCTCCCAGGTCTTGTGTGGTCGCTCCGCTCGTAGCCACAACTGAGCCGTGCCGGTGAGTGACCTCCTAGCGATGAGAAGCCGCTGTAATGGTGTCCATTCAAATATTTCCGCGTTGCTCTCCACATCTTCGATCCATCGCGTGGCGGAATATGTGTCGTCACGCCCGCTGAACGAAGGTATTAGCTCCGCCGTCATCTGTAGCATATTGGACACACCACTTCTTTGCGTTGCTGCTGCGCTGGCCGCGTCATCTTCGCAGTCGGCGTAGTCTGCTTGCCGGCTTTTCCGTCTGTCGTCTTTACCCATTTTCTTCTTCGTAGATCCAAAGATTGGTGTTTTCTTTTCGTCTTACTGCAGTTCGTCTTGCCCACGCCGCGACGTCTTTTCGCCCGTGTCGTCGTTTTTGCAGCCGTCTTTTTTTTCACCACCCCGTACGAAATACGTCGTTCTTCATCCAATCCCGGTCGAGCCCCCAATTTATAGGATGGGGCGATGAATAAAAATCCTGGATCTTTGAAATATCTTCTGATTTATTTTAAATCTTTACAGAACCGACAAAACAATTGCAACGGTCGACGCCATATCTTAAAAACTGTTCTCTCATTCTCTCTCACTCACACACATATACTCTTTCTCTCTCTTCATTCGTTCCTTTTTACGCTACATAAATGTAGTTTTTCCTGAATACCAGATCGACCTAAGTTTTATTTTAATAATAAACTTATCTGGATGGATGTCCAATAAAGCTCTTTCATTCATGTTAACACAATGTTTAGAATCATTTGTGTTTTTAATTTCTATTTTTAAAATATCCGCCCTGTGTGCCACTAGAAAGCATCGACAAATTGATGTTGGGGCTCCAGATTGTCTTGTATCTTCCACACGTTTAAGCTTTCTAGGAAGTTGCCATCAGTTATTGACCCTTTCCTACAACCAATTGACTTTTTGCTTTTTTCGGTAAAAAAATTACATTTACTAATTTGTAATCTCATGTTACTTACACCAGAAATAACCACCTAAAGTAAGCAAAAATTCGTGAGCGTCAGAATCGCCGGTCAACAGTCGTATTTAACTTTGCAATTGTGTAAAAATATATATATATAGAAAATATATTCTCCAGGTTGGTTCAAGATATAATTTTTATGGACTTGTGATGTAATATCTAGTTATTATTTTCCAGTAACTGAAATATAGCTTGTTGAAAGAAACGTGGCTTCTTTTTTTTTTAAATCAACCATTATCATCCTACATCCGGACAAAGGTCTCCCCCAACACATTCCAATGCTCCCAGTCAGCAGTCAATAATTCCTTATCACTCGTGAAGCTGGTCAAGTCATCTTACTACCTCGTTTTTATCTATAATATGAACAAAATAATTTCTTTAAACAACAATACACATTTTTTATTGTTCCGTCGCCGATGGCAAAGAACGGAACCCTTTTAGTTTCGTCAAGTATATCTGTGTGTCTGTCCGTCTGTATATCACAGCCACTTTATTCTTAAACTATTAGCATCACACAGCTGAAACTTGGTAGGTAGGTGTATCTTATGTACCGCTTTTCGATTCAGATACAAAAATAAAAAATTTGAAACAAATATGATGTAATTAAAAGTTTTTGTTGAGATCTAAATCATATTTGTTTCAAATTTTTTATTGGATTAAATTGATAAGAATGCGATCGAACCCGCAGTTTTTGAGATATTGCACATTTTCTCTTTCGTCTTTCATACAAACACTATGAAAAACAAAGTCATTTTTGCTGTCAAAAAATATTGTGATATTTTCGTTAGGTGGAAGTTAGTGGACCCCGAATACAGTTAAGGGTGGCATGGAACCCTCAGTGCGCGGGTCCAACTCGCACTTAGCCGGTTTTTTATTTCACCTCCAGTCTATCCAAATCGCCAACTCTCTCAGCATTTTTAGTCCGAAGCCAAGACAAAACTTTATGGCAGTTGTACAAACAGAAAAAGCTACCTCAAACGAAGACTGCAGTCTTCCCACTTAAGTGTCTGGCGGACGGACTAAATTAAACAAGCCTGTGACCGGTGCAGGCAACGGACTTAGATGTGATGAGAGTAATAGCCGAATGCCTTGAATACTTGTTTCTGAATACGTTATACCTTGAATACGTTCGTCCAAATGAGATGTGTCAGATTCAAGGCATTTCGTATTGAACGGATCACAGTGATAATGAATTAACGCTTGTCATCAAAGGAAGTAAGCAATTATTAAAGCTAATGGTGGAGAAGACTCATGATAAAGGGCTTGGTTTATGCTTCAGTGATTGCATTCAATAAAAATGAAAGTATCATTTACATTAAGAATTATACTCTGTTGGAAGTTAACATTGTAAACGAATAAAGCAAGATCCCAAAACACAGATAAGACCAATTATTGAAAAAAAACCTTTGTTATTTAAAATCTTATTTATTTATTTATTTATTATTTATATTTTGCTATCCAAGAGTTTGAATTTTAACCACCATCTAATATTGCTAATTTCAAAAGAACGTAACGATTTTTATCTGACGTATACAATATACATTGAAAAAGATGAAAAAATCGGACCTGGAAAAAACTGCTACTAACTGACGGCAATAGTAGATTCCTTGTCTTATTTGTCTTGACTTAACTGCCTCGGTGGCGCAGCGGTGAGAGGGTCGCATTTTAAAGCGACGGCTGCGCCAGAGGTCCCAGGTTCAATTCCCGGGTCGGGCCAAAAATATGTACCGGAGTTTTTCTGTTCAGAAATTCTCAGGGTAGCCCGGAGTTTGGAAGTTGGCGGTGTTTCACCCCCGTGCCTCGGAAAGCACGTAAATCCGTTGGTCCTGCGCCTGATCTCTCTCCGGTCGTGTCAGATTGCTGTCCCATCGGGCTATGAGAGTGAAAGGAATAGAGAGTGCACCTGTGTTTGCGCACACACTTGTGCACTATAATATGTCCCGCGCAGTCGGTTAGTCGTTGTGACTGGCCACCGTAGTCGAAATCGGCTAGGGGGACTATTATTATGTCTTGACTTACAAGACCACTAAAAATTATTCCATTTGATTCCCGCTTCTTCCTCTAACTTGTCAACCATCACTCTTACGAGCGGTAGCTCAGTGCCATTGTTTGCCAGCTCTCAAGACCTGCTTACGACCTAACTACAGACTTGAATGGGACTTACGATCCTGCCATAAAGAATGCAATATTATATCCTGCGATGATAATGGCCACAAGTTTGTAGGTAGATAGTACGAGCAGCATTAGGATATAACGATATTGTCATTAAGTTTGTGGGTAACTAGTAGTATGAGCAGCGTTAAGGTATAACGATGGGTCATTATTAGACTGTGTTGCTACATGTGTTGCGGTATTTGTCTGAAATAGGAAACCATTTAAATATCTTTATCTAGCGATACTAGAGCTACATTGATGTGATACGATAAATAATCATTTTAGTTGTCTCATCAGTTAATGTTGCCAAAGACTTTAAATTCAATAAGTAGGTATCAATTTATGGGAAGAAAAAAGTTATCATCCCTTGTACCTACCTATATAAACACCGTAAATACATAAGGGACACGGTCGACCCGCCATACATTGCTTGCCCCAAAAGTAAAAATCCATGCGTCACGACCAAAACTAATTTTATGGGTTCGTTTCTTCGCCTTTTAAAATAATATAAAGTAATATAAGCCGTAAATAGCGGGGTTTTCACATAAAACGAAATAAACGAACAGGGTCTTTCTAGATCATAGCGCCATCTGTGTCGAAAAACCGCCATTTAGGCCACCAAAACTAAAACATAGAAAACTGCCCCACTAGGGTGCGTAACGCGTGAAAATTACGATGACGCAAACAATAGCCAACGAAAAGAAGTTCCTTGTCATAGTTTTTTTTTAAAGTTTTAGGAAGAGGTTGGTTGGTTCAAAGGTTAGTACCTATGGGAGGCAAACGTCATCTTCCTTCTCAAAATAGCAATTGCGAGCGCTTACTTATTTAACTAACTGCTAGTTATATGACACTGTATGACACAATATGCCATTTCGTTAAGCGGTCGCCAGTTTGCTTATAAGTGCTCGAAACCGCTATTTTCTACCAAACATAACAATTGTTGGGGACAGGAAATTGTGTTCAATCGTTGTCCTATTTTTTTTTGTAGATTTATATGCCGCTAGATAAAAGCAAAGTAAATTAACAATATTGTATTAAAAATTCAATATATTTTTTGCAAAATAATATAGTCAAGTCTCTTAATGCTTTTCTTTAATCAAACATAAAACGACTCTGGGGCAATTTACGACCGTGTCCTTTGTAATACTTCCAAGTCTTTGCAGCAACACTAGCTTACTCCACCGTAGAGCGATAAAGATAATGCTTGTGCCGTGTGTTTGTACAGAAATGTACGTTTATTTAAACCGTAATAATAATTTAGGGCTGTTGTTTTCAGTACAACACAGTGCATTGCGATGGTGGTGGTACTTTAGAGATGTTGCAAAAGCATAAAAGAAGATATGCAAGAATTTCTCGAAACATTAAATGGTGTTTTCTTTATTCTTTACCTTCGTTCTCAATGGGTTTAGTTTACAAAAAATAGGTTTTGAAGTGGCACAAACACAAACGTAGATCCTCAATAAAGACTATTAATTGTGGTTAGTACGTCCACAATTCGAGTTCTTAAGTCATTGAAAAACGGATATTTCAGAATGCGATATAACCTCACCCTCATTGTACAAAAGCATCGATTTGGGTGATACAAAATATTACAAAAAAAAACCGGTTAAGTGCGTGTCGGACCCGCGCACTGAGGGTTCCGTGCCACCCTTAACTGAATTCAGGTTCCACTTACTTTCACTTAACGAAAAGATCACAATATATTGCGACAGCAAAAATAACTTTGTTTTTCATAGTGTTTGTATGAAAGACAAAGTTATATTTGCGGTTGATAAAAATGTGCAATATCTCAAAAACTACTGGTTTGATCTCCTTCAAACCAATTTTCCTTGCAAGTTTTTGTTGAGATCTACATCATATATTTTTTTCAAAATTTTCACTTTCTTAGTTCAAAAGTTAGATGGGGGGACGCCCATTTTACCACTTTGGAAGCGTCTATATCTCAAACCTTACACTTTTAGAAAAAATGGTTTTAGAAACCTCAACATAATTTTAAAAGACCTATCCATAGACCCCACACACATAGGTTTGAGTAAAAAAAAAATTTTAGGTTTTAGTTTCATGTATGGGAGCCCCCCCCCCCCCCCCCTTAAATATTATTTTTTCTTACTTTTTGTATCTGAATCGGAAAGCGGTGAACAAAATACACCTACCTACCAAGTTTCAGCTATGTGATGCTCATAGTTTCAGAATAAAGTGGCTGTAACATACGGACGGACAGACAGACAGACAGACAGACAGACAGACAGACAGACAGACAGACAGACAGACAGACAGACAGACAGACAGAGTTGACGAAACTATAAGGGTTCCGTTTTTTGCCATTCGGCTACGGAACCCTAAAAATGGACTTTATAAGCTTACGTGTCGTGTACACAAATTTTATAAAATACGAGAGACTTATAGTAACCTATCTCAGGAACATTTCAACATTAAGTCAACATTTAACCTCAGCTGATAAGTGATTAGGCCTGTAATAAACTGACTCCCAATAGCAGTCAGGTTAAACCGCATCACAAATTGGTTCACGCCAACCCGAGCTCGGTGCCATTTTGAGCTGATAAGACTTAAGTAATCCATTGATGGTGCATGAAAAGCGATAATATGGCGATTTAAGAGTCACGAATGTACAAAAATATCTTAAAATCTATAACCAATAACTGCTACAACAAGTATTTAGCCTTGTAAAACTTCCATTAGGACCTGTTTCACAGTAGAAAAGAAAGTACTGCTCAACGAATAGTTTCGATTATTAAATAATTTTGTAAGCGTTTATTAGTAGGTTATCGAGTCTTAACTTAGCGATTGTTAACCATGCCTTTATTTTTTATGGCAAATAATAATCAATAAGAACTAACAGAAAACAGGCTTCACGTGTTCTGAATAATGAAATCTCATATTTCACGTGAAAAAAAAACTGTTTTTATAGGTATAAGTAACCTATCTCAGGAACATTTCAACATTAAGTCAACATTTAACCCCAGCTGATACGTGATTAGGCCTATAATAAATTGACTCTCAATAGCAGTCAGGTGGAACCGCATCACAAATTGGTTCACGCCAACCCGCGGTCGGTGCCATTTTGAGCTGATAAGACTTGGATAATCCATTGATAGTGCATGGAAAAGCAATATGAGAGATTTAAGAGTCACAAATGGACAAAAATATATAATCAATATCTTTTACAAATAATCATCACTGTCAGTGCTAACTTTTTAGACTAAAAACGGGCCTTAATTGTAGTTTTATAGTAAGGTCTGTTTTCAGTCAAAAAATTAGCACTGCTAAACGAATAATTTTAATAACTATATACTTTTGTATGTTTATTGGCAGTTAATTAAATCAAAACCTAAAATAGCGGTTGATAAATATGTACTTATTTTCTAAGATACTTATCATCACAAACTAACAGAAAACAGGCATCATGGTGTTCTGAATAATGAAATCTTATATTTCACATTAAAAAAACCTTTTTTATAGGTTATGTCTCAATTGTTCGTTTAGAAGTAGCAACCCTCGTTTGAGGTTTAGAGTGCCTCTAATCCGAGAGCTCGTATTAATCTGTTAAGCCCTTTGAAGTAAGAATCAGGGATTTATTGATTGTATCTACCTATAGCGGAATAGTAGGCTTTTGAAGCACTCTGATATCGGGTATACAAATCAGTGGGTGCCTAGTGAAAACACGTGGAACTATTATATGATGTGTAAATGTAGCTGATATTTGATAATGAATGATACAGCCTGGTTTCAAATTTCGGCCCAAAAACAGGAAAAACGACATGCTCGTGCAGGGGGTTCCGTCACAACGGACTCTCAGTTCGCGTGCCGCAAGTGCGGACGAAAGTGTCGTTCGAGGAACGGATTATTTAGCCACGAGGGACGATGCTCCTCTCGCGTAGGCGCTGTTTGAATCATCTGTCAAGATAAAGAAGGCTAAATAAGAAGAATAAATGATGATGATGACGATGATGAAATGTAGCTGAATACAGGTAGACACAAGTTTTATGAAATATCGGCAATAAGATATTTTATAAGGATTGTAACGCAAATTTTCAACAAGCAAAACAAAACCGTTTAAAAAGATAGCTTATCTGTAACAATCTTACATGGAATCTAAACGCTGTTATATTGAAATTGTTACAGTAAAATAACATTAATGCATTGAGTTGGTAAAACAGTGCCCAAGATGTTTTGAAATATCACACTAAATAAATATCTGAAATTGTGATAAAAATATATTGACATAGACCGTCTAGATCTAGTTAACTAAAACGTAAACACTACATAATAAACAAAACTTGATTGCCTTTTTAGCAACTAATGAAAAATCTTTCAAAGACCGAGCGCCATTTTGCACTAACAGTTTTAAAGACTGGCCATATTGTTGCATCGACCCCGATCTTCAAAGGATCCGGTCTTATTCAGTCAGTGAACTATGATTACCATGGAAGCATTTCTTATTAACGGTTTTCAAACGAATTTTGTCGACTGCGCTTTGGGTTTAAAACATTTTCCCGTGCCTCTGGATCTTATATTAATTTTGATAAATAAAGAAATGAAAAATAAAATTGGTAAAGAAAAAACTTCCTACTGTAATGTAGTCTTGTATAAGCCGGACTGTGTTGGAGTAAAAAATGGTCCTAGAAAAGTCTACCTGAGTAGAAGGGATTTATAAAGCGCACCCAAATGATCATTTGAAATTACGATAAACTGTGTTTATTAACGTGAAATGGTGGTAAATCAATTAGTGTCGTCATCGTCATCATCAGCATCACCACCATTATCAGCGTCTACTGCTGAACATAGGCCTCTAAAATAGCTTTCCACGGTGAACGATTGCAAGTGTTCTGCATCATAATCATCTAGCTAGCTATATCATCATAATAATTACGATATTTTGTACTTTAATCTTGTAGGATTTATCCTTAGTTTTTAATTAGACTTTATTGTGTCAATTAGGCTATTTCCTTAGTATTTATCGTTCACTGTTTTCAGCACTCAAAAAGCAAGACTCGAGAGTTTCATTCACCGAGGAAGGTCGATTCCACTATTTCACCGGGAAAATATTGTAATGGAATATCCTGGAAGGGAGGTGGCCGGGTGCGATTTTTAGAGTCGTATAAGAGAGTTATTGGTGGCTTAGCGTTGCCACACACTAGCTCGAAGAGATGTTAGTAGCTAGACATATATAGTGTAAGTAGCAGTGGTAATACTGCGGTGATACTGGACTGTAAGTGGCTACTTGTTTAATAGATACTTACTATTTCACATGGTCACTTAAATTTATGAAAAATTTTGGCCCAAATTTAATTTCAAACAGTTTTCATAAGGACAAGTACGTCATTAAAAGAAAATGTTGTCACGATATCAAGTGGCTCAAAGTTTTTACAGACCGATAGATGATTTACCATACTAAAGTACCTACTGTTATCTTAAGGTGGTTCACTGTAGGAGTATAATCCAAAAATTAATCATGTAATTTTACTGACAAAACACCAAATTTTTGCAATGAACCACCTCTGTGTGCGGTAACGCTTAAAGTCGTATAAAAGAGTTATCGGTGGATCACGGCTCGATAAAAGAAAGCGGACTGACCGTTTCTGACCTAGTATTACTGTGATAAACTAAAGGCCGATTAGAAGTAACAGGCCGTGGTAAAGGAGCTGTAGTACTGAAGGCGATAAAACAGTGCATCATCTCGCCTTAAAATATACTCGTATCTTCTATGTTAATCTTTTACGGTATGTTTCACAATATCCTAATAAGTTCTAGTTAACGTCATCTGTCTAATAATTCATACAAAATGACATCCATATTTGAGTTATTTCTTAGTATGTGCTCGTACTCGTATGTCGATGGTGAAACAGGGCCTTAAATAACTTACTTGGGTTTTTTTCTGCTTTCACAGCTTCTGATGTTGCTGTTACCCAAAACCAGGGGAACACTTATTTGACGGCGGTGCTTCCTCGCCATGGCACAGAATCGTCAAAAAAGTCATAAAAGTCGTTTATTTTTACATATAGACCCACTGGGGGCACTAATACACGTACCAACATAGGTACATATGAAGCTATTAGGTAATAGAGAAGCCCATCACACTAGACTCCTAACGGTGACCCTGCCTGCTGGTTGGTCGGGGACTGCTTATTCAACACATTCGTATCTAACCGACGACTCAACATCTATATAATATAAAAATGAATCGCAAAATGTGTTGGTAAGCGCATAACTCAACAACACCTGGGTGCGTATTGCGATGCAGTTTCAACTGTTAAAACGCTCTGCTTTACTGTCAAACTAGCAATTCTTATTGCCATTTCGCATTATATTGGTAATATTACTATAATATAACAATATGAATATTCATATTCATCCCATTGCAGTTTTTTTATAATATGATTATATTGATAATATTCGTTTACACTTAGTGGGAATTGAACTGCCTTGGAATTGAACGGATGAAGTTGGATCGCAATACGCCCCCTGGACCAATTTGGACAATCCTTTTTTGTTGTGTTTGTTATTGTCAGGAGGAGGTTCTTATGAAAAATATATTTATGTAACTTGCACAGAAAATTTGAAAATGTAAGAATACTTACTTTCTTATCGGGGCCGGGGGCAAAACAAAGTTCGCTGGGTCCACTAGTACAAAAATAAAAAAGATTGACAATATCCAGCTTCTGCATCGGAACTGTATCGATGCTAAAAGTAGCGCAGTGTGTAAAGGTTGACATTTTACAACTGCATCGATGCTGCATCGCGACTGAATTGCTGCTAAAAGTCGCAGTGTGTAGGGGGTCTACCTACTGCGCCGTCAGCATGCCGTCATTACGCCGATGGCTAATGTCATTATAAGATGGAGTTCATTTCAGACTTATTAATTTATTTATCTTTTATGCACAACCAAATTGTAACAAAAGTGGACTTAATACCATATGGCATTCTACCATTTCAACCTTTGAGCAAGCAGATATGAATGTAGGCTACTTACTAGCGTATGATCAGTGGTGAGACTGCAGCCTTATCTACAGCCTCCTAGCGGTGAAAGGGTTTACGACCTCCCTTTTAGGGGTTCATAAAACAATTGTTAATAAGAGTGGGTTTCCGTGTTGCCGCTTTCTTTTAGACAAACTTTTTGCTGTCATAAACGTCGGATGGGTATTGGTATTTATGGTTGGTTTTTCTTTGCTATGTGAACGGTTGTTTTGAGTGATAAATTATTGATAACAAGGTAATATGCGAGATTGAAATATTAAAACCCCTTTTCATATCATGTTGATAAGCTGTACTCATTAAACTCCAGAACTATTTCGCGGTTGACTTACAATCTGTTTATTACGATGAAGAAAGTAATAAATGAAGAAACTTGAGGCATAGTTATTAACTTCATAACTTGCACACTAGTTTTTATTGAGTTCGTTAAGACCGCTATAATTTTCAACTTATTCCCGTGAAAGTTTTGTGAAGTTTTAACACCTTATATAAAGTAATACATTCTAGAATAAAAAATATGTACACAAAACACGATATTTGCTCTTAGAGCCTTTACACACTGCGACTTTTAGCAGCGATGCAAACGCGATGCAGTCGCGATGCGCATCGATGCAGTCTCAAAATGTCAACCTGAGCAATTTACTTTTGTGCTATTCGAAAGCTCTAATAAGGTTTTTAAGAAAAAAAAATACACTGGAGTAAAGGAATCTTAGTCCACCACCGCATTTGCATGCAAAATGTGACATTTGAATGCGGATATGACATTGGGAAATCCAATGTCTCCCTCTAACATTCTAAGATGTGATAGTTGCATCATTGTCGGTATCGTTCAGCTGCCACGCTGCCGCACGCAAATGTGTTGGTGTACTAACGGCGTTAGTTTTATTTTTATTTTATTGCAATTTGTCTGGGTGACATTTAGCAATATTTTCGAGGCATAAGTCCGTTAACCTATCCTCTCTTATAGTAGGTCCTGAGGTATTCTCTACCTTAGTTTCGCAACACTTAAAATTATGTCATCCAAGGTTGTGCAAAACATAACCCATAAATTATTATAATCGCCAACACACAGTATTACGATGATCACATAAAGTAAACAGCGCCACCTATATATAACTACACCTATAAAAATGTTGAAATTATCAAACCGTGCACGAAATGCCCTATAAATTATTACGCTCACACATAACTGCGTAACGGCTATATTTCGCCGATTCTATAAAGGTTATTTCGGCTTTAAATCAATCATAAAAATACTCTTTAACCTTTTGGCAATAAAAGCTCCGAACAGGCTTTAAAAGTCTGAGTAATATTACGACTGTATTTTTTTTTACCTACCACAAAATCTAGCAGGTACAGTCAATGATGGAAATCCGTTGTTATCTGCAACAAAAGATAAGGTTTTTATATCAGAGATGATGATACACGTGAAAGTTCAAAATGATCATAGCAACACAAGGTGATAAAATTATTGGTTTTTAATATTTCGTATGTGTACTTTGCTGTATATATTTTTTTTTGTGGGAGGGATTTGTCCGATCATCATTTTATCGCCGTTGGCACACCAACACATTCGCATGCGGCACGCCAAATTCGCTTCAGCTGTCTCGGTCTAACACTGTGATAGTTGCACCTTGTCGGTATCATTCATTTGCATGTGAATGCGTTGGTGTACTAACGGCGTGGAACAACCCACCGTTTAACCACACGTTAATTTTAAATACCTTAATACCCTTGGGTTAAATACCTTTCTACCATGGTGAAGAGCCTAGCCTAGCTAGTTTGGAGAAAAAAATGTAGAATAACATACTGGGGCCAAAGATGATTTTCTGCGCACTTTAATCCAATGTGTAAATGCCTTTAGTAAGAATTTGTTACACTCCAACGTTCCTTTTCCGATACTCAATGAAACAATTTACATTCCTGCGCGTAACAAACGATACTTTAACCCTATTATCCGGCCTAGTTTAAAGAATTAACAAGTAGACATTCATGAAGCAACAGTAGGTCCGCATCTATAATGTATTTGACCCAATGGTCAAATGTTTTGTCAATACAAAACTTTGACATTCATGCTTGTAACGTCACTAGTTTGACAGCATGCTGACTCGTTCAAATCGAAGGCAATAGTAGATTAACTACTGTACCCTTATCACGATTAACTAACGAATGCGTAAACGTATTGAGAAATGTCAAAATCCATTTTAAGAAAAAGTTATTTATTTACGCACCGCCAGGGGCGCCAGTCCAATTTCCATACGAATTGACATTTCTAGATACGCTAACGTATTCGATATTTCTTCGTGATAAGGGTACTGAAATGTCAAAAGCGCGTTAACCGCTAGTCGACACCAAGCGGAGCCTCTTGTTGGAGGCAGCTAGGTACTTATATTGTCGGAAAACTGCAATTGTATAATTCGTCTATGTACTTTCTGATAGTATTGCAAATACGATCAGCAGAAATCACTATTCTTTAAAGTAGTTAACTTCGGGCCGTTTCACAAAAGTACGCAATACTCAATAAATAATTCAATTGAACACATAATGATCTTAGCAATTCTGAAACAGGCCTTATTTTATATTGCTAATTATTTAATAATATCCACTATATGAAAAGCTATGGCATTTGTCACAAATGACTACGAACTCACTGTGCCGCCTACCATTGTGGTATTTATAAAAGCATTCTTCTCCCCAAGTTCTCATTACCACTGAAGCACGTAATTGGAATTAATTAATGTGAAGAACGAAGCTGAAAACAGGAAAAATATAGATTTAAACCAGAAAGTCGAAAGGGTGAAAAGTCAAAGCGTTGAACTCGTTTGGAGTTTAGCTGAATAAGTTTAATATAATACTGAATAAAATAGTTTGACTCACTTGTAAAGTTTTCTGAAGACTTTGAATTGTTTTTGCCTGGCATCATAGCATTTGAGAATTTATTTACGAATTCATCCAATATTGTTTTATGATTAAAGTACCTTTGTATCTTTTACTTAGGTGATCCGTAGAGATAAAAATCGTGAAGTCGCTTATCTTAATGGTTACACATTATGATAGCTGTGTTAGTTGTTAATAGGTGTTTCTTTTGAGTGTTCATTCATTTTTTTGTATTGGAGCCCTAAGTTCAGTTGGTAAGTTTTTGATCTTGTAGAACAGGTTGTTTTGTGATGAGTTTCGTATTTATGTTGACACTAATGGAAGGTAAATTTAGTAACTAGTATAATGTTAACAGCATGATAAAATATGATTTCATTGGTGTAATAGCGATTTTCCGAGGGGTAGTTTTTGCAACGCCTTTTTGCCGATGACGTAATAGTAATGTGAGAAATTTTAAAGTGAAGGTGGAGGGTTAAACGAAAATTACTATACGATGTAGTTATTTCAAATGCACAATTTTATAAAACGAACATAGCTTATTAAAACTGTTAAACTTTTCAATTATAAATAAAAAGTATTGATACAGTATACGTTTTTTATCGATTCTTATTACTAAACGATACCACATTTTAACAGTTTTGTGGTTCACTTGTTTCATTAAAATGCTGAAATTCAAATCATGTTGTTTTATGAAAATCAAGAATAACAGTATTTTTTAATATGTGTCATTATTTCGTGTTAAGTGTTGACTCAAAAACAATATGACTGATTAAAACCTTAATAAATTTTGCTGTTTTAATTAATTTAATAATTTTTTCACGTGGCTATCAGATAAAAAAAAAGTAAAGTTAGCCTGTAAGCATCCCACTGCTGGGCAAAGGCCTTACCTCAAATGTGAGGTAGTATGAGCCATACTCCACCACGCGGGCTCAGTGCAGATTGGCGGAGGGGTGTTTGCAAGGCAAGCGACCAACCTTGCTGTCAGATTTTTATCAAGCCGCCCACAGGGCCTCTGACTAGGCTTAACGACTAATACCGATCGATATTAGCCGGGACCAACGGCTTTACTTGCCTTCCGAAGCAGATGCTCGTGATGTACGTCACTTATATGGTCGGAATGGTCACCCATCCAAACACCGACCGCGCCGAAAGTTGCTTAACTTCGGTATTACTACCAAAGCGCTGCCACCACTGCGCTACGAGCAAGGCTATCAGATATTTGTGAAAATTCTCACATCAGCATAAAAGTTGTGTTGTAGAAAAGAAAGCTCAATATTAAATTTCTTTAATGCTAATAAATTTTATGGTTCCAAGATCAAAAAAGGTTTATAAGGCAAATGAATTTTTATACGACAAAGTACTCCAATTTAAATAAGTCCACAAAATTTGCATTAACATTTTCCAATAATAACAGGCCAAGAGATCAGTTTGTAGGCGAGTTTAGATCCGTAGCCAACTTATAATGATGACGAAACTCGTTCTTGAAACTTTCCCGGAGCAATTCGATGAAATTAAGGGCGAACGTAATTTCAGGATATTTATGTCAACGCATTTCAGCCTGGAGACTTTTGTGGAAAGTGCCCTAAAACTATGGCGATGATTGCAAAGACTTAAGATCGTTTAATTTATTACTTTGTTTTAGTGTTCAAATTACGGATTCTTGATACTGCTTGTATTTCAAATTCGAATTCACCCAATATTAAGGCCCTATTAAGCAATTTTTGCATCTTTTATTGTCGTTTTCAGTGTGAACCACTACGGTTTTCATAAAAAGTACTAATACTTTTTTATTATTAAAAAAAAATATGAGTGAGTTCATTATCGGTCTCATGTTTATGCTATAATGGGCATGTTGCTCGTCTAAGTAAATTCGCTCTTAAAAAGATGTTCAATGTTACGTTTTAAATCTAAGAAACTTAGTTCCAAACTATTTTCTCATTGTAAATTATTATTTTTAGAGCTTGTCACAAATAATCCAGTGCCACAAAACGGTGCCCATTACATGCAAACTTTCTTTTCCACCGCTTTGTGCGAATTGTCTCAAATAATTCGAATTTACTACTGTTGCAAACAGTTTTCTACTTTGTGACTTCAAATCAATGCTTTATTGACAAGTTCATACGTGTGAATATCGTTCAGCTAGAATGATACAAGTATTAGTCTACCGTGTTATAGGGAAAATATATGGGAAGCCATTAAAAGTTCTGCTCGTGCAGGTTCTACGAGTATATGAGTTCGATGAAATCACAACACGAATTTTACAAATCGTTCGTAATCTAGGGTGATTGTATTGTTTTGTGAGTGTTAATTGACGGGGCTATCTGTTTTGATTTAATTTCACGATGGTGTTGACTCTGTGTGATGAAATTAAACCGATGGCTTGTTATCGAAAACAAAGCACGTTCCAAAGAGACATGCTACAATGCAAATATATAGGGATGTGTTTGCGAACTGTTTAACATTTCAGTTGACGACGCGTTTGGTGTATTGGTTAGCGCTCCTGGCTAATACGCAAGCCGTCGCGGGTTCGAATTCCGAAGGGGCAAATGTTTGTGTGATGAATATGCATATTTGTTCCTAAGTCATGGATGTTCTATGTATTTAAGTATTTATGTGAGACGCACCCGTCATAGTCGTTGTCTGGAACTTCGTAACACAAGGACAGAAATTCCTTACCACGAAACCAGACAATTGGTGTGTTGTCTGGCGCATATTAATTTATTTATAAATCGAAAGCAAAATTTTTCACTGACTAGCAGTTGCTAATTATTAGAACGAAACGAACACTATATTTTGTTATAGTCGGCATGATTCTAACTGAATCCTGTTAGCTTAAATGTCTATCGTGCTTGCTCTCATCGATAAAGTAGCGCACTGTATACCTACTCATACCTCTAGTGACAATATGGCCTCACGACTCATTTGCTGACGAGCCGACTATACCAAAAACTAAACTTCATATTTCAACCATGATGTTAGAAAACCAACTTCAGTGTCACACACTATCTTGTGCCTGATCTTATAATACACACAACTCATCATTTATGCAAACAGAGTCACATGTAGAAGCTAGTTTCACCCTCAAGGCTCTGAGGAAATTCCTGTAGGAGACATATTTGCGCCACAGTGTGCGTGGGATATATTCCGCAGACCCTTTCATAAATATCATTGGGTTGTCGAGGTATTTGATATACAGGTTTTGGCGAGGTGAGTAAATAAAACTACTTTAGTACCACCCCAATGGTGCTAAGGACACGGTCGTATCCTCCTGCCCCAGAGTCGTTTTATGTTTGATTAAAGAAAAGCATTAAGAGACTTGACTATATCATTTTGCAAAAAATATACTGAATTTTTAATACAATATTGTTAATTTACTTTGCTTTTATCTAGCGGCATATAATTCTACAAAAAAAATAGGACAACGATTGAATACAATTTCCTGTCCCCAACAATTGTTGTGTTTGGCAGAAAATAGCGGTTTCGAGCACTTAAAGGCAAACTGACGACCGCTTAACGAAATGGCATATTGTGTCATACCGTGTCATAGAACTGGCAGTTAGTTAAATAAGTAAGCGCTCGCAATCGCTATTTTAAGAAGGAAAATGACGTTTGCCTCCCATAGGTACTAACCTTTATACCTACCAACCTCTTCCTAAAACTTGAAAAAAAAACTGTGACAAGGAACTTCTTTTCGTTGGCTATTGTTTGCGTCATCATAATTTTCACCAATTTTCACGCGTTACGCACCCTAGCGGGGCAGTTTTCTATGTTTTAGTTTTGGTGGCCTAGATGGCGGTTTTTCTACACAGATGGCGCTATGATCTGTTCTAGATAGTGTGCAAGAGATTGACCCCACACATTTTATTTCGTTTTATGTGAAAACCCCGCTATTTACGGCTTATATTACTTTATATTATTTTAAAAGGCGAAGAAACGAACCCATAAAATTAGTTTTGGTCGTGACGCATGGATTTTTACTTTTGGGGCAAGCAATGTATGGCAGGTCGACCGTGTCCTTTATATTGGCTTTTTTTACTTGCATGAAATTCTCATAGTTTACTTGTCAAAAGATCATGCAGGTAAGTAAGCTGAATCCTCAATGAAATATCTCTACACATGTAATATGGAGGCCTTACGGATACAAAAGACCAAGGGCCAGAACGCAAATGAGATGGAAGGACGACTTAAAAGAAAAAGGCAGCAACTGGTTTTTAACTTTTCATGACAGCGATAAATGGTGAGTGTTGTAGGAAGCTTACACCAAGCGATTGGAAAACAGTAGCTAAGTAAAATAAATATAAGAAGAAAAAGAACCTTTTTTAGAAAACTTAAGATAAAACCGCATGAGTACATAATTTTCGATCATAATGTAACAAAATGGTAATCGAATAAGGGAAGATATTTGTGACCATGGGCAAAGTAATTGTCAATATTTTGGGCTTAATATAAGGCTCACTTAAAAGATTTTATGAGAACAAATTTAGAGCTGATTTATTTCGTAACAGCCTTCTGTCCCTACTTGCATTGTATCGACAAGGCCTCGAAACTAAAGAGACAAAATAGACAAAGCAAATTAGATTTCCATAGCTAAGATGCCACTCCCATTTCGCCCTTTGAAAGTGGATAGGTACTCCAAAAAAAGATGATTTAGTATTCGGAAGAAGTAACAGAAATGAGAGAATGGCGTGCCAATAAAAATGGTGTTGCTCGAAACTTGGTTCTTTGGTAAAAATTTGTGGTCCCTGTTATATTGTGCTATGTGTAAGATGTTATTACATTTTAAGGGAACCGTACCCACAGGGTCAAAACGTAACCCTATTACCAAGACTTCGGAGTCTGTCCGTCCGTGCATCTGTAAGTCTGTCCGTCTGTCTGTCACTAGGCTGGATACAGCCTTGAGATATCAAAAACTGCGATCGCTAGACAGTTGAATTTTTACAAATCATGTATTTCTGTTGCTGCTTTAAAAACAATTACTTAAAACAACATATAATGAATATTGAAGGAATCATACAACAAACGCGATATTTTTGAATGTTTTGTTGGCACTTGACATATTCATCTATGTTAATTACCTAATTAATGGTACGGAACCTTATGTGTGCGAAGAAACATTTACCTACGTTTTAGGTCTTAGTATACCTGAATCCAGCCCACATTTTATTCAATTATTTTCTAAATAAATACGACGCCCCTACCACACTAACCCTTCTATCTATTGCACGGTCTCTGCGCTTCGAATCTTATGTACCATGAAATGACCACGGTTCAATTCCACTTGTTCCCGATTCATAGCGCATAAAACCTCTTACATAATAAACGGAAACGTTCAGTCATGTTTATCCATTATTCAGTAACTATAAGGGTCAGCGCAAACGATGGACATTAATGTTTCAGAATTGGAGTACTTGTACACAGTCAGTTCTCTGTATAATATAGCTGAGAAGAACAAATGCCGAAAAAACAAGAATAAATTCAGCTTCAAATAATATCGTGGCTAAATTTTGATAAAAAGCTGAACTCGTCTGTATTGTGAATATATTTGCTACGCCTAAATGGCTTATTCTATTTTCATCAACTATGAATAATCAATTTTATTGGTACATGGATACAGGCAGACCATGGTTTTAATCACGTAGATCATGTTTATAAAGACAAAAATGAAGTTTTAAAGCGAAATCCTTTATGTGTGCGAGTGAAGTTGTGAAAAACCACTGATTAATGTATGTATTTATTAAAGCACACGTTTCATCTCTTCCAATAGTATGTCCATCGCCTTCTCCATTATTCAGTAACTATTAACCTATCTGTCTCGAGCCCTGGGACATGAGCGTACATACGTTTTTATTCCTCTGTTTACTGATCGAGATTTATAGGGTTAAATAAAAATATCTGCGCGCCAACGGTATTGTTAAAACTTTTAACGCTCGAAATAAAATGACGAAGTATGCACTAAATGTAACGAAGCTCATTCATGTGCTTCATTTAATGGCACGGAAAAACGCTTCGCAGAAAAACAGTTGTAAGGATATTCTGTTCATCGTTCACGTACTGATTTTGAAAAGCCTAGGTTTTGACAGTTGAAATTAAGTTATCAGTCTTCGTCTTCTTCTTCTTCTTCAGCCACAGTCTACCATTTGGTTGGTGTAAGGCCTCCTTTAACCCATTTATCCCCGTTTTGGGGAGTTAGGACCCAGTTGCTACCCGATATCTCTTTAGGTCTACCTTCCATTTCATTTTCAGTCTCCCTCTTGGTCTTTTCTATCCGTATGGTCTGCATGTTAGGACTTCCCTGCACCAGGAACTTTCCTTTCTCGCAACATGACCAGCCTACTCCCACTTCAGTCTTGCTTCTCTCTCAACCACGTCAGCCACTTGGCTTTGTTGTCTCAGCCATTTGTTGGTTTTTTTGTTACTTAAAGTGACAATGAAATTAGACAAAGACTGGTACCTATATAAGTCATAAGTAATAGGGCACTATATCCGCGAAACGTACAAATCACAGCTTCACAAAGTTAAATACATAGATATGACACAGTTAAAAATGTAGGTTTACAATCTCCGTTTCACCGCCAAACTATGTTTTACATTTAAATTGCACTTGTATAAAGCAACTGTGACTCTGTGACAGACGAGGAACATCCAGCCATTCCTCGTCTGTCACAACGTCACAGTTGTTTTTTACAAGTGCATAAGTTTTTATGGTGACAAAACACTTTAAAAACAAAAATGAACTATGTTTTACATGTTCTGCACTGTTTACTGTTATTGAACTAAAAAAAATGCCCAAAATTGTTTATTCTACTGAAAACAGTATAAAACACAAACCCAACCCTTTCAAAACATTATCTAAATAGAAACATCGCAAGCAACTCATCCACAAAAGTAGTGACACGCCAACGGAATCCGTATTAGTCACACAAGTGACTGATGTCGGGAAGCAACTAAAAGTTTCTATTATTATGGATGTAACGTTTAAAATTGTTTGGTTGAGAAACTACTATCCGTTTGCCGCAAACTGTAAGCTGAAGCAATTGTTGGAAGCAAAACTAGTTCATACTGACAGCCTTCTCCATTGATTTATGAAGTTACCAATTGTAAGCAGCCCTTACTTATACGAGTACATCAGATTAATCATTGGATGTGGATCATGACTACCTTTTTTTTATCATCATTATCGTCTTCAAGCTAAGGACGTCCTCTGTTGAAAATAAGCGGAGGCTTTCGAATTGAAACAAATAGAAACCTCGGGGGAGACCAAGGTTTCTATTACTTGTCCTATATTCTTTTGACATCTGTAAAATCCTTCATTAGGTATTTTGTTAATGTGTTATATCATCTTAATTTTTCAAAGTGGCCTTGTCATTATATCGTGTTGATGAGTTTGTGAGTCAAAAAGTGGCCAAATGAAGCTTTTTTATTATATTCTAGAGACCTTGGCTTGATTCATGCTCCAGGCAGAAAGTAATTGTCCTATTTCTATTATCAAATCGCTTTAATCTCTTCACTTCGGCCACCCAAACAACGGCAAATACGACGGGCGAGTGACAGCTACAATATATTCAGTGTGCAGACGTTTCTACATTGTTACTCTGTGTCGAGTTCTGTACCCCAATAACGAATAATTGCGTCAAAATATTCGTATAGTAACGTAATCATTTGTAAGAGAATTTAAAAGCGCCTATATCAGACGTAAAACAAACTAAAAATTTGACACTCGATCAATATAATATATTTCAATAATTTAAATTAAATAAATCACTAAACTTGTCATATATACGTTAGTATGACGTCATTTTGCGGTAATGCTTTCGAGCTTACTACATGACACGGGAGTGCTTCGTGCTGCCGACTGACGTATTCTCACTACGATTACGTGGCGAATATGTCATAGGTTCGTGATTGGGGTACTGTTCTGAAATGTGGAACGAATCACCGCCCGTAATTAAGTTGCTGCGATGAGGTGACGAGTCTTGCTTTTATTACTTTTATTGGCAGTAAAAGCTATTTTTGCGTGAGATTGGATTACTTTAGCTGTGTATTGCTGAAAAAAAAACAAGTTTTGTTTTTCTATTTATTAATTTCTCGCCTACCTATGATACGCACTTAATATTAAACTTTATTATACATGGTATACACCTAATACTGCTCAAAAGATAACTAAACTTAACTTAACTTTTGAGCAGTACTATGTGACTGAAAATCTTATAGTTTGAGAACAAAGCAAGAAACAGTTTTTGTAAAAAAAAAGTTACAGCCCTAAAACGAGTCGACACGTGTATTCGAAAAGTGAATTCCACGAGATAATGCCGTGTGTTGGCGCTGCACACATTAACAGCATATTTAATGTAAAAAAAAAAATAACTATGGTTGAATATAATATGTTTATTGGAAAAAAACATACGATTTTTTTGGCAGATAAATATTTTATCAGTGGAGTTTTATTTATGAAGATACCTTTAAATTTTATTGCTCATTTTGTATAAACACATAGGTATATCTGTGTACAAATATTTGATTTTACATACCAAATGTCAATATCTTCAAAACCAAACCAAGACAAAATTACACGCCATATCTAGGTAAGTGATTCGAAAATGGAGCAATAAAATCATTGAGGGCAGACTCGGTCTGCTATCCCATTGTTGTAGCCAGACCCTTAGGTACTTAATTTGTAAAATTACCAAGTCTTAGAGCGCTTTCACATTTAGGCGACTCTAGCAGCGCGGCAGCAGCGCGACTTACGCACGACAGTCGCGCTGCCGATAATGTTATACTATACACGGCAGCGCGGCAGCAGTGTTGCAGCGGCGCGTAAGTCGCGCGGGTCCGTCCCTCTATACCTATTACCAATTGCAGTAGTAATACTATCAACCATTGCAGTAGTAATGGGTGTAGTGGAAACGACCCAGTCGCGCGACAGACGCGCTGCTAATGTGAAGGCATCCGCTGCTGCCGCGCTGCTGTTGCTCTGATTGAACAGTATAATCCTAGCATCTCTAATGATGACTCGGCAGAATATCAAGTTAAGAATACAAGGCTGGAATCTCAGTCTAAATTATATCAGCTAATTTAAAAAAGTCCTTTCCGTGGAACTCGTTTTAAAAACCTTGTTACATAATATTCCTCTACCTACGTTTACGGTAGCGTCGTTCCTTTTGCTCAAGTCCCCATATTATGTTTCATTTTAATTATGTTTTTAAATGAACAACACAATTGTTTACCTCCTGAAACACAGCGTAATTGCTACTTACTCATGCGTACGCGTATACGTAAAATAATATGATACGTGTTATACAGGATGATCTTGAGTATACATGTGCCGTTTCCGGGAACATTGCCGTGAAATGTGGAAGGAAAATTGCTGAAGTTGCCGGCAAGTTTATTAATTAAGGGAATTTTCAATTTTTATCATTATTTGGTGTATTTTTTATATTTATGATTAATTTTCTTCTTCTTCTATTACCATCATCTGGGGTCGAGTCTTATCCTTACACTTATTCGCCAGGTATCCTATCCTGGGTTGTCTTTTCCGGCATTTGGGCTTCCTCGAGG
The DNA here is from genome assembly GCA_963584085.1 of Pyrausta aurata. Lineage (NCBI taxonomy): Eukaryota > Metazoa > Arthropoda > Insecta > Lepidoptera > Crambidae > Pyrausta > Pyrausta aurata. The sequence continues at coordinate 1,313,920 of OY757254.1, read as the reverse complement.
TCTCTCTTTAGATCAACAGGTCAGTAGCGGGCGTTTTCTGATTTATGATTGATATTTGAATGAAATAATGAGAAACATTGAAATGATCCTTAACATTGAAGAATTTGCTGACTGTTTAAGTTATGGTATGGCAATATTGCTGGCAACGGCACATCAAGAATCACGAAAAAATATTTTGGTAAGAAAAGCAGTAACATTTAGAGAGTAGCAATAACACAAAGATTTGTATCTTACAAATAAAGTTAAAATACATCTCAGACATATCGTAGAAGGCTTTAATTAGTTTTAATTATTATTTAATCTATTTCCGTTTTCACTAACAAAGCTGATGATTTCAAATATATTTGCCACCGTTTATTCGGCAACAAGTGTAAGACAAGAACCCTAACTCGGTGAAAGTAGTTATAATGAAATTTAGCGAGGGCAAGAGATCAATTTTTATCTAGTTATCTTTCGAAAAAAATTTTTTTGTCTTTTTTCGCCCAAGCTATAAATTTAAGAAACACGTTAAAAACACGCTTGTTGAAAGGCTATTATAAGGTTCAAGACTATCTAAACGACACGAATGTGTGGTCCGTCCAGCCTGCACCAACTGATGTACTTACCTTTGATGATTTTGATTTTACGGCAGCTAGTGGTGACTGAGTTTGTTCCGGCATTTCTTCTCAGCACTTGCCTAATTGTCTGTGTTCTGTCTCGAAGCGCTGGTAGGGCCCAAAAGATAAGGAGACATGTTTCGCACATTTATTGTAATTTTTATATTTGACATTTATAAGTGTCATTTCATGACCTAAATTGAAATGAAGATTTTGAATTGAATTGGAGTAGTAGTAGTAGTCAAGTTACTTAGTGTATGTAAGAATTTGGACATAATATTATAAATTGCACTTGTAAAAAGCAACTGTGTCTGACAGCAAATCGAAACCTATGTCTTACGCTATCCGGGCGCATGCCTATACCACTCGGCCACAAACACATTGGCAAGCCTGTTGAATTTTGCAAGTGATATATTTAACGCGTGAGCTGCGTCACCTCATCAATGTTGCGAGATTCCTCACTTTAAAATCCAAAAGATATATATATTTCCGGATAAAGATATACATATATATTTCAGGAGGTCAAGAGAAAGGCGTACAAAAGAAAAGAATGGCAATTCAGGAGGTCAAGAGAAATGAAAAAGAAAAAAAAAATAAAAGAAAAAAAAAGAAAAAAAAAAGAAAAGAATGGCAATTACTCCACCGACAAGAGCGAAGCTCTTAAGTTTAAGAAGAAGAAGAATATATATTTCCAAATATTTATCAATCTTACATGAGCGCAGCCAATTTAGAGGTATAATGATATTTTTGTTTTTATAGTGTTTTGTCCATTTACACACGTACTTAATATTCTAAATTGCACTTGTAAAACCGGCCAAGTGCGAGTCGGACTCGCGCACTGAGGGTTCCGTGCCAGCTTTAACTGAATTAGGGATTCTTACTTCCACTTAGCCAAAATATCACAATACTTTGTTGACCGCAAATATAACTTTGTTTTTTATAGTGTTAGTATGAAAGACAAAGTTATATTTGCGGTTGTTAAAAATGTGCTATATCTCAGAAACTACTAGTTCGATTTCGCTCAAATCAATTTTCGTTACAAGTTTATGTTGCGATCTACACCATATATTTTTGTCAAAATTTTCACTACCTTAGTTCAAAAGGAGGCGGATTCACCACCACTACCACTTTCGAAGCGTCTATATCTGAAACGTTAGACTTTTAGAAAAAATAGTTTTAGAAACCTCAATGTCATTTTAAAAGACCTATCCATAGACGTATAGGTTTGAGTATCCCACACGTATCCACACATATCCCACACGTATAGGTTTGAGTAAAAAATTTTTTTTAGGTTTTAGTTTCATGTATGGGAGCCCGCCTTAAATATCATTTTATTTAACTTTTATTAGATGAATCGGAAAGTGGTGCACAAGATACATCTACTTACCAAGTTTCAGCTCTGTAATGCTAATAGTTTTAGAATAAAGTGGCTGTGACATACGGACAGACAGACAGACAGACAGACTTGACGAAACTATAAGGGTTCCTTTTTTGCCATTCGGCTACGGAACCCTAAAATGCAACTGTGTCGGACAACTTATCTTACCCTGTGTCTCATTATCCGGGTGCATGCCTATACCACTTGGCCACCGACACATTGACAGAACACTAAAAAAAATATTTGATGATTCACACACCCTATATAAGCGACTGCGTGACGCAAATTCCACTGATATCACCTCCCCTTTGATTCTGTATATGTTTATTAAATTAAATATCAAGTAAGCATCTCTTCAAAGACGGTTCTCACGTGTAAAGGGCTGTGTACGTAGTTAGTAAACATAACTTTATAGAAAGCCAAACAAAATATGGCTTTGCCTGAATAACTCAAGTTGAGATCTTGAATGAAATATTTTGCGAATGTGGTATTAAATTGCTTTACGTTGTACCTACCTACGTAGAATGTTTTGTATACAGTGTAAGGTCTACTTGCGCATTATGATTTAACCCAGGATTACGCTTATCCTGGAATAAATCATCATTCTGTCTCTGTCAGTTTATTTCACGTTGTCAAAGAAAGAATGATGGTTTAATCCAGGGTTAGCATAATCCTGGGTTAAATAAGAGGGAATATAATAGATAGAATAGAATAGATCCTGGAAATAGAACGACGAGAGCGGAAAGCTTTGCTGATATAATACAGTGTAATAAAAAAATAAAAAAATCGTTATTTTATCATTGTTTTGTAAACTTTTTATCCACTGTTAAAAACACAGTGCGTTTTAAGGCAGGATTTACCCTGTCTATTTTTAAACAGAAAATTAAATCAGAAGTAAAAAAACAATTTGGATTTCAAACCATTTGTGAGCAGAAAAATAGAGCGTTTCCAACGCAAAACGAGACTTAACTAACACAAGTCACAAATTGTAGCTTGTGATTATTAAGGTTATGTAAACATATTTCCCTCCTAGCTAATTCGTTATCATACGATGTCTGTTGAATGAATTATAAGTGAAACTGTAAAGTAAAGCTTTGAGAGTGAACTTTGTGAGACGTGCTAAAGAGTAGAAGAGTAGAAGTATTAATTATATTATAATTTTTAGCCATCTTCTGCACACCGCTCTCTACCTATTCAACGTTGTTTCCTCTACCCAAAGGTTGTCTGAAAGAGATCGCTTCCAGCGATAAGACCGTCAATATTGTACTTGTGATCATCTGTTTTAATGTTTTGTTGTGTCCTTTTTTTGTGCAATAAAGAATATTTATTATTATTATTTATTATTACCGAGCAAGGCGACAAATTGGCCAAATGCGTGTTGGACTTGCGCACAAAGGGTTCCGTATCATAGACTAGGTTAACAACATAGCCAAATATTGGAGGTGCCTACCTGTTACCATTATTGATTATCGAGTAAAAAAGGGCAAAAATAGCGTTTTTTGTATGGGATGAGAACTTCAATATTTATTATATTTTGTTTTTAGTCTTTTTTGTTGCAGCGGCTATATAAATACATACTTTGTGAAAATTGTAACTGTCTAGCTATCACGGTTCTTGAGATACAAGTCTGTAATACGGGACCCGTTTTTACCCTTTGATTTTTCTAAACCTTAAAAATGGCAATATATCAATTTATTTTACATTGAGCTAAGACTCACTGAAAGATAAATAAGGTGCTCGTAGCATAGTGGTGGCAGCGCTTTGGTAGTGCGACCTACGGCGCTGTCGTGTTTGGATGAGTAGTTACTCATCCAAACATACGAGTAGAGAATAGTTATTCTGACCATATAAGTGACGCATATCACACGAGCAACTCTTTGCTTCGGAAGGCACGTTAAGCAGTTGGTCCCGGCTAAAATCTGTTGATATTAGTCGTTAAGCCTACTCAGAGGCACTATGGGCGCCTTGATAAAATCTAATAGCAATATTGGTCGCTTGCATTGCAAACACCCCTTCGCCAACTCCCACTGAGCACGCCTGGTGGAGAATGGCTCACAGTACAGGTTAACTTTTCATTACTTTTTTTGAGCTGATACTTTAGGTGTGAACTATTAACACCGGAACGTACATTACAATGATTTTTAAATGCCCATGGCACTTTTACATTTGTTTTTATTACATTAATTTCGAAAAGACCCTGTATACCTGAAAGTATGTCATCGTTACACATGAGGGTCGCGAGTTCCATTTGGATAACAAGCCAATTATGTTTAGAATAATCCAATTATCCGGGTTTGAATAAGCAAAATTGTGGTTTCTGTGAATCTTTGCCATCAGATTTTGGTCAGGTCAGCTCATGCAAATATGGGTGTGATTTAAAACAATATTTGAAAGGTACTTACAGAGCCCATCTCTGTAAGTACCTTTTAACCTTCTTGTTTTGAAATCACGAAAAGCATATTTAATAATATCTTTGAATGTTCACCCATTTATTTTTTGTAATTGCATTGACGAGTCACTACTCGTATATTTTAAAGTATTTTTGAACGCTGTACCTATTGATGACAATCATTGTAAATATGATATTCTTCATCATCATCATCATTATCAGCCAAAGGTCATCTACTGCTGAACATAGGCCTGCCCCACAGTTTTCCACATCGACCGATCACAAGCGGTCTGCATGCAGTGTGATTCTTCGATCTTTACAAGGTCGTCTGTCCATCTTGTCGGTGGACTTTCTACGCTGCGCTTTTCGTCAAAGGGTCTCCAATCTAGAACTTTTCTGCCCCAACAGCCAGTTCTTCGCGCTATGTGCCCTCTGATCGGCTATGGATAGCAGACGCCTACAGATCGCGTTTGTATGCTACAATTTATGTCAGTTCTTCTTGTGAATACCAGCACGTTTGGCTGCAGTAGTAGGGCAAGGATGGACGGTTAGTCGACGAACATCGGACGACTAGCCGTAAACGCGGGACAATGCATGCGCCGCGAGTCGAGAGTTGGTCCCGAGTTGGTCTCGATCCGAGGTGGTTACGCTACGAATTTGATAGGTGTGCGGTGCGTTCAAGTAAGGAAGGTTTGATATAAATAATATTGAACACTTCGAGTTGATACAGTGCTGTTTTTTTTTATGCCTTTGCACTACAATTTGTCTTGCACACTTAAGCCGATCTTTATCTCTTCAGGTTTTTTCACAAAATCGTATTCACTTTTACCTATTAAGAAGACATAGCTACACTCTAAGGCCTAGCTATTAACAAAGCAATGCCATGCCATCTCTGTTTGAAATTGAACCATCATAGATCAGGCAGTCTGATATCTTTGATAGAAAGATAATTTGTTTAACATACAACCATCCTACAGCACATACGAATCTAATCTTTTAGTAGCCTCCTCCCCCCCCCCCCCCTCCCTCTCCCTGCCATAAACAATGCATATTCATAAGGATATTCGAAGTGATGAACCGTTTCTACGTGAGACGCGACATGTGTAATATGATATGCATTAACCCTCAAACGTATGGGGGTCTCGCGGACCCCAACTGAAGATATTTATGCGGGGATAAGACCCCGGACTTAATTCAATATTCACGAACCTGAGCGTTTTTTTGCTGAACAATCATCAGTATTTGTATTTGGGTCAAGTATATACACGCAAATAAATATTGAGTATTTGTTACTGATTATATTTTAACTATGATTCTCAACAAAATGTGTTGCAATGAACCCTCAGTTAGAGTATCTATTATTTAAAATTTAGGACTGTGATTAACCGGAATCATATCCTGTTAAGATGTTAAGATACCTAGATTAGCTTGTTAACATACCTTACATACTGTTAATTTTGATAAATAAAAATAAACTAGAGTAATTTCAATGAATGTTAACACGTTCCGGGACAGTGCCCGCCTACAGGCGTGAAAACAATAAAACATCTATTGTGTCTGGAGTAGTGTCCCGGAACGTGTTAAGCTCAAAGATGAAGCGTTATACTTATTTACCTTTCTAACCTAAGAGGTACCAACCTTGTCTGCTACATTATCCACAATTTATAAAGTAGGCTGTTTCTCACCCGAATTCATTTCCGTAAAACAGTTCGATATTTCACTGTGGAAAATAAAACAAAACGTCAGCCCCGAAACTCGTTTCAGACGTAACGATACTTATTTGTATTCGTTTCGCCATTTGAATACCAAATGGACTGCACTTCATCTCGATTGTTGTGATATGGAATTTCTGATCACAGTCGGTTCAGAAATTCCAAGTCTAATTTAATGCATTTATTATAGTTGCCAGGAAATATACCTAGGTTTTATAAGAATACAGTTTGCTGTAGCATTAATGTCAATCTCGAGTAAGGATGCACGAAAATATTAATAAGCGGCAAAATATTTACATTCAACTAGTTGTGTAATGCCTGATTTTTATCGCATTTTTTTTTATTAGATGGTTGGTCCAAATTATTTATCTGACATAAATAAATCCAAATTATTTATCTGATATAAGTGAAAATGCCAAAAAATAACTTAAAATGCAAATCGTGGTATTTGGAACTTATTGCGTAAAACTTTGACTCTGCTGCAGTAGTTTAGACGTTAGACACTTTTGATTTGATTTTAAAATAGAGATAATGTTATAAAATTTAAAAATGTTTCTTTTTTCAATTTATTCAATCTCAATCTTCATATATTTTGCAGAACCAATAGGATTCTTTTCTCGTCCAGTAAAATCAGACGAACCCTGTCATTACATAAATAAGGACCCAAATAGCACTTTGTCCTAAATAGGGTCGAAAACGTACAACCTACGAGAACACACACACATTCTAGTATATGGAGGATATTTTTTTAAATACGGAATATCAGATGCCTATGTTTTTACGTCTGACACTGAGAATATAATCACCCACACAAAAACTCCTCTGCTTATGATTAAACTGTTAAGGCCTGGTTGCGTGATCGATCGTCAACTTAAATAATGTTTAATCGTTGAATACTAACGATTCTTTATTTCCAATTTTGCGTGTTTTAAAGAAAACAATACCTTAACTAATTTGAATTAAAAAAAAACAGATTCATTAGTAACGCTTGGTTCTATTTATTACCGTAACGTTTAATCAGAAGGGCTATTTGATGGACCATTTGTTAAGGTATTGTGTCGAAACACGCACAATCAGGAAAAATCAACCGCTGGTAACGACATTTAACTATTGTTTGAGTTAACGATTGATGACGCAACTGGACCTAATTGATCAATGCACAATTTAGTTGGGTATATGTTATTTGCTATTTACAGTGAGTTGGGCTGCGGAGGTTGGTAATTTTAATGGGACACCCGTCAAATGGACCAAGTCCCACAATCTACTACTTAACTCTTCCAAAAGCCCAACGCAATCAGCAACTTCCACCATAGATTGTGTTTACAAAGGAGCACCCAAGAGGCAAATGAACTGACCTAAAGAAAACTAATCAACACTCCCCATTCAGGGGCCAATTCTGGTGCACCGAATGGCCGATTTATGGCGGCTCACAATGATATAGCATGACGAAAAGAGTAAAACTATTTAAAAACCGGCCAAGTACAAGTCGAAATCGCGCACAAAGTATTCCGTATATCGAAACAACGACACGAACACCTTAGTCTATACAAATATACACCATCTTAGTCCAATCCAGTTAATCTAATTTAAAAAATAACAATAGAGGAGACAGGTAGAACGTATTGTGCTCTGGTTAACCACATTGCAGAAGAGCTTGAAAGCTTTAACCAGACTTAAAGACCAACAACCTTCCAATGACACTTACTTATACCTCTAATCAGAACAAAAACTGTATTTGTAGAGTACACAATTCGATTCGCAAAGCAGTTATAATTAAACACTATTATTAATAAAAAGAACAAGAAGGGTGGCTGTTTACCCTGCGGCTACCAAGCGGCTATAAGAACGCTCGTCTCAGGGCAGTTTATCGGCACCCATTGTTGCTGTAAGTTAGCCTGTTTGTTGATAGATTTGCTTCGAGAGCGGAACTTGTGTTATTGGCCCGAGGTAAATAAGATACTATCGCTTTCTTTAGTGTGTGGAGGGATCCTGTAGTTTACCTTTTCTATTCTCAAACAGAGTACGATTGTCTTTTTCAGACAGTATTAAGAGTAAGTACTTGATCTAAACTAACTGCTAAGTAATATACAATAACAAAGTTTGAAATCCTAGAAAAAAATAGAGTACAGGATCGTTCTGTGATTTACATGATTATTTTTTGTGCCCGAGTGCGTATATTTAAAGCACAGTTGCAGCCTTCTTGTCATTACGTACATTGTCGTACGAAAAAAAGTATATTAAATATTCCCGTATTTGTCATACAAACGAATTATTACAAAAATATAGAGCCTATATCTCTCAACAAAACAAAAAATGTAAATCAAATGTTCATCATAAAAAGACAACACATAAAACCGTGTGCCATAAACTTTTTTTTGTTCAACAATAAAAGAAAACACAACGCGAATAAACAAACATTAAGGATTTCTTTGGACATTTCGGGACTTTTACTGGCAATGGTCTTGGGTTGCCATTGTTGTATGTCCGGACCCGGCCCATAAATTATGGCAACACTAGAAACACCCACGTGTGGAGAAGTCCCGGGAAAGGGAAAAATGACCGGACGCGCAAAGTGTTAGTGTTAGAAATAACTGTGGGTGGCTCGGCATTTAAAATTAAGAGGTGAGGTTATTTTGGGCGCTAAAGTGTCGGTTACGTAATTTTGTACCCTAAAAGTACCCAGTATATTGTGTGAGTTTTATTTCATTCTTTTTTCATGGGACCGAATAAAATAGAAAGAGTTTTGTATATAATCTTTTTTCGTTGTACTTATTTACACTTGTTTGGAAAATATAATTTTTAATTCGTAACGAAACCGTTATTTGCTTGAATGGATTTAAAAAAAAATATTGCAAAATATTTTTTTTTTGTTTTTATGGTGTTTGATCACTATACAAACCTAATGATATAAACTGCACTTGACGTTTAAAATAAAATATTCTGTCTGATATTTAGTTACCAGCTCTATAAAGAAGTAATTTCAATGAATTTTTGTTTCCTAAATTATTTTACTCTTTTGTAAATAACGGCTCCATAAATGGTTCGTAAAGTAAACAGATTATTTACTCGCCGACTGCATTGTCAGTGCTAAAACGTTCTTTGTCTAAAGACTAATAGCCCCTCGAACGATTGCGTCAAAGCGTAAAGTGGAGATTGGGAAAAATGGCCGGATGAACTGTCAATTGTTCGATACAGCATGTGAACTGGAGAAGCGTAGAAGTGTATTTATGGTCAAAATAAATAACTTGTCGACAATCATGGAACGTTTGGACTTCAATGCTCCATACACGAGTTTTCACTCAGTATAAATCAGTTGTAAGAAGCCTGCATACTGTGCTATTCTGCTATCTTTGTAAGGTAGTCGATTCATTTTATCGCTTACGGCCTTAGAGATCTTACAAATGGACGGCAGTTAGTTGCAGCAAACAGTAACGGCAGACGCCAACAAGTGGTGAGTTGCTGTTGGAATGCAAGCAATTTGTCATCGATGTATAGTCGACAAGCCATCAACGTGCCGTCAAGAGTCGGTCGTTTGCTAGAGTACCTACTGATGTTACAAAGTCCTAAAGCAGAAGTAGAACCGTGACTAAAAAAGATGCTTTTATTAAATTGCGTGCACCGTGTATAGCTGGCTAAAAAATTTAGGGGCCCAATATTTCATGAATAGAGCCATCGGAACCGGTTTATCAACGCGGATTCAAGCATAAATCAGCTGGTAAAGGCGGTATCGATAGCACAATTTGAACAGTGCCTACATTTGGCGTTTATTACCTAAAAATAATCCTTAGGCGTTCAAACTGAATGAACAGGATCAAATTGGATGCAAGCTTGATAGGCTGTAGAAAACCGTGGGAGAGGCCTATGTTCAGCAGTGGACGTCCTTTTGGTGATTATATCGATATTGAGGGGGTCAAACATTGTATTTTTAAGCGATTAAAGATTCTTTATTTGGGAAAAGGTTGTCTCAAACAGATGACTCATATTGATAAGACTTCGAGTACCTCAAATACACTTCGCAATGTCATGGTTTAAAATCGATTTTTAGTTTGTAAGTGATTGTCGTGCACCTATAATAAAATGCGTGGTATGGATTTAGATGTAACGTCACCTGTCTAGAGATTGACATGCAGGCCTGTTTTTAAACGTCGCTGAAGTAAGCTTTGCTACAATTTAGCAACACCGACACTCATAGTAGTCTTTATCAACATAATTATCAGTCACAGCATGTCTACTGCTGGACATAGGCCTCGCGTAATTTTTCGGTCTGCGTTTATGAGCTTGACTCGACCACACTACCACATACGGTTGAAAATCGCTCGTCAGGTTAGAGTTAAGTTTATTGATACTAAGTATGATATATATTTTCTGTTCTTATTTTGCTACGTATTTTGCCAGTCAGTCCCCTTTCTGTCGAAGGGGAGTTTTAAGTGATTGGTTTCACTGCTAATTGGCAGGATTGTTTTGATTTCGGAATCAGTGAACTTGTTCCTTTTTAACTGTTTGCCAGACATATCTACTGTTTTGTTATTTCATTTAATTAGGGCTGCTTTTTGAATGGTCAGATAAAACATAACGGACTGATAAATTATAAAGCGACAGATTTAAAAAAATACGTTTACGTATGATTGCTGAAAAATAGGTGACGTCTTCAAATTAGCTACATTGTATTTTGTTGAAAGAATATTTCTTACCTGCCTATCGAAAAATCAGCCCTTAGTTAATAATAATAAATATAAGTATTTAGTTTAAGGATTAAAATGTTAACTTATTTAAATATATCTTCATTTAAATCTGATAGGCTTGTTTATTATCAATTTGAAATTAGTTTATTACTACTCGTAAAAAATCATAAACAGTGAGATTCTTCGTGACTTCCAAGGCGATTCCAAAATTGTAATCCCACAATTGTCTTTTATGGCCACATACTGTTACATTTCACACACTCGATCTACAGTTTTAGTTTAATTACCCGTTCGTTCAATAACACCAACTGTCCAGGGTATAATGAGGTCATTAAAAATCCAATATGGCCGCTCTAAGGGCCATCCATACTCGTCTATAATCAATATTGCTTCGTGTGGCTCTGCTTAATTATCCCGTAGGGAAATCATGCTTATTCTGTTATTTATTACCTTTTAGACAACACTTTTTAAAATCAGGATCTTTCGAATCTTTCTGTATACTATTTGCGTTTAAATAAAATTCATAAGTTTTATTTTTCAAATCATCCGCGTAAGTGTTCCCGTGAGTAATTTTTGTTCGAAAATCAATCAAAAGTAAACCGAAATATCAATAATACAAAATAAAGCCAAATCTTATTCTGCAATTGTATAGAAGTTTATATTAAAGTTTAACAAGAAACCCTCAGATTCACAGACTTCAATATCAGGCCCTTATATTTATATTAAAAGGCAGTATAATATATGTACACACATAAACACTGTCTAGGGATATTTTAGATTTACTCAATTTAATCAAAATTTATTAAAAATAACATTCAACATGTTACATAAATAAAAACCGGTTAAGTGCGTGTCGGACCCGCGCACTGAGGGTTCCGTGCCACCCTTAACTAAATTCAGGGTCCACTTACTTTCACTTAACGAAAACATCACAATATATTGCAGCAAAAATAACTTTGTTTTTCATAGTGTTTGTACGAAAGACAAAGTTATATTTGCGGTTGATAAAAATGTGCAATATCTCAAAAACTATTGGTTCGATCTCCTTCAAACCAATTTTCGTTGCAAGTTTTTGTTGAGATCTACATCATATATTTTTTCAAAATTTTCACTTTCTTAGTTCAAAAGTTAGATGGGGGGGACGCCCATTTTACCACTTTGGAAGCGTATATATCTCAAACCTTACACTTTTAGAAAAAATTGTTTTAGAAACCTAAACATCATTTTAAAAGACCTATCCATAGACACCCCACACGCATAGGTTTGAGTAAAAAATTTTTTTTAGGTTTTAGTTTCATGTATGGGAGCCCCCCCTTAATTATTTATTTTTCTTACTTTTTGTATCTGAATCGGAAAGCGGTGAACAAAATACACCTACCTACCAAGTTTCAGCTATGTGATGCTTATAGTTTCAGAATAAAGTGGCTGTGACATACGGACGGACAGACAGACAGACAGACAGACTTGACGAAACTATAAGGGTTCCGTTTTTTGCCATTCGGCTACGGAACCCTAAAAATATATATCAAAACTTCATACAAAATATTCCTAGACAGTGTTGAGCAGTATTAAATGTTTTCAGAAACTTGCCTCTGTCGGGTGCTTTAACTTTATCTAGTTCTGAAAAGATTATATATATGAAATTATTTAAACATAACTTTAACTTTATATAACTCACTAGCATAAATCTGTTAAATCTTACAAACTATCCGGCTACCCAGATAATTGGACATGAATAATTTATCTATTAGACGATGAACATCGCGTGAAAGATAAATTGATTCAAATTGTATTAAATTAAGAGTCTGACAAAACCATAAGCGTCAGCGAATGAAATGAAGGTTCTATCGAGATTTGTTTGGCAGGGCCACAGGCTACGTGGTGGACAACCGTTTCCGAAAGACCGACCGTCTTGGCGCCTTAAAACGAGAAGGGCTGACCCCAAATGAAAAGGGAAAAGGCAAAGCAGTACCCTTATCACGAAGAACTATCAAATACGTAAGCGTATCGAGAAATGTCAATTCGTATGGAAATTGGACTAGCGCCCCTGGCGGTGCGTAAATAGATCACTTTTTTAATATGGATTTTGTCATTTCTCGATGAGTTTACGCATTCGATAGTTTTTCGTGCTAAGGGTACAGAAGAAGATAAAGTCTATCGAGGTTTATTTGTGTGTCGTGTGTGCATACAATGCAAAAAAATAGTTTGAAAGTGGTTAGGCATCTGAGATCTCGACCTCATTTTTTTATAATGCAAAAAGCTTGAGCTTTATTTTGGACTTTGAAAATCAGGCGGAAATATATCTCACATAATATTGAAAAACGTTGAGATTTGATAACGTGATAACCACATGAAATAAAATATATTGTCAAAGTGTAATAATAAAATAATAGTCCCCCTAGTCGATTTCGACTTCGGTGGTCAGTCACAACGACTAGCCGACTGCGCGGGACATATTATAGTGCACAAGTGTGTGCGCAAACACAGATGCACTCTCTATTCCTTTTTCACTCTCATAGCCCGATGAGACAGCAATCTGACACGACCGGAGAGAGATCAGGCGCAGGACCAACGGCTGTACGTGCTTTTCGAGGCACGGGGGTGAAATTTCTAAACAGAAAAACCCAGGTATATATTTTTGGCCAGACCCAGGAATCGAACCCGGGACCTGTGGCGCAGCCATCGCTTACAAATGCGACCCTCTCATCGCTGCGCCACCGAGCCAGGTGTCAATTTTTATCACTATCACATATCCATACCAAACTAAAATATTACAACAAGGAAGTACATTTAATTCTTGGACCACACAAGAATCTTCAGTTGATCCTGTATAAATAAATGGACATAAAATTGTATGCCTAATGAATCGGAATTAAAATTAATTGGAAGTGAAAATTATTCAAAATATACACTCAAAATTATTCAGCCTTCTTTAAGCGTAATTTAAGTAGGTTTGTTTATGAATTAAAATGTATTTTAACAAAATTAAGACGTTGCTGGTTTATATTAATATCTTTCCCTTTTGAAAATTCAATGAAAATAATTGTAAGTTAATTTTCTTCCGCCTTCCCGCCTTTCTTCCCGTATTATTATGAAAATAATTCGGTATATTGAAAATTCCTTTACAATTAAGTTAATTTTAGCAGATTTTAGGAAATACAACGAAGCATAGCTTTTGAAGTTGTAGACATTAAAATATTTAAAAAAAATCCAGTTGCTATAAAACAAGTACTAAAGTAATTGATACTTCAGCTGTAGCTGAATTGGGCAGAGAAAACAAAATATTGTTGGTAAACGACGGTAACGATAAGTACGGGGACCGGTGTATCACATAAAAAAAAATGTTTCAATGTCCTTAAGAAATAAATTATTTTTATTTTTTAAAGAGCCTACCACCTACCTTAATAAATATAAAAAAAAAGGTTTTCCTTATTTTCAAAAACCAATTTCACAAACAATTTCATATGACTTAAAGGTTATTTAATTACTACACAATAAACCGATATTAGTACAAACGTCAACTACAATTCTCACTATTCATTGCTTTACAGAACTGAAATAATAATATATCAGTCGCTATCAAACCAAATTGTATGGCGAGTATTATTTGCTATAATCCGCCTAAAATTGCTAACCAATACAGCATAGTCGGTCGTTTGCCGCAAATTACTATGAAACTGGCATTTCCATAATTTGACTAATGGCCTATGCGGCACATGATACTAGAACCACTACTATTATTAGTCGATTGGGTTTCAATTGTATCTTATTATAGTATTTACCCTTTATAACAGTACCTTGGCCAATTTTATTAAATGCAAGTAAATTAGACAAATAAATAATTGTGTGCTCACTGCACCTTTGCTATATTTGTAAGTTCGTAAAAATCCTAGGGTTTCTATTATAAAAATATCAGTGTTTGCTAGGAATCAGTTAAATCGGGTTATGGGGCGTTTTGTACACGAGGCTTTTTTGGACCACGCGGGGTGAATCGCCCAAATGCTGTTTCAGAATGGGGTTATTTGAGCCGCAGTTTTAGATGAAGTGGGTGGATTTTAAAAAAACCTTAGTTAATTTGCATCGCTCAAACACTTGCGGAGCAAAACGCCCCAATACCATCAAGCCGTTGGTCCAACGCCTAATGTTTCTACGACTTATGAGAGTGAAAGACGTTGACTACCAAAACTATGTCCCGCATAGAATATGGTTAATCTAATTTGAGGTGCTCGTAGCGCAGTGGTGGCAGCGCTTTGATAGTGATACCGAAGGTAAGCAGCTGTCAGCGCGGTTGGCGTTTGGATGGGTGACCATTCCGACCATTTAAGTGGCGTATATCACGAGCATCTCCGTGCTTCGGAAGGCACGTTAAGCCGTTGGTCCCGGATAATATCCATTGGTGTTAGTTGGTAAGCCTAGTCAGAGGCCCTATGGGCGGCTTGATAAAATCTGACAGCAAGGTTGGTCGCTTGCCTTGCAAATCCCTCCGCCAATCCGCACTGCACAAAGCTTCCTAATATTTTCTAATTTGTCTTTTCTTGTCCGTAAAACTAATTTATGTATGCCATGTTGCTGTATGCTACAAGCTGAAGTAACAAAGCTTTCCAAATTAAGCTTATTTTGAGCGTTACTGAACATCGCATAAGCTCCTCCAGTTTGGAGACAAGCCAGATCGTACCTCAACTTAATATTATATGAAAAAGCATATATAAGTACTTTGAGTTTGAAAGAATCTTGAAACTAAAGAGGACGCAAGAATCGAATAAAAACACGGTGTTCTGAATTCTGACTGAATAAATACAGTGGTTAAAGATGTGTGTGTAGTTTTGTGAACTATAATCGTTAAATGTTTCTGTGCTAATAAATATTTACAATGTTGAAATTCCCGTTGTAAATTGGAGAGTCTGTGGGTACTGTATCATAAACAAAATTTTATTGATATTATACGAATTTAAATGTCCACTCATTTCCTTGCTGCGTTCAATCATAATATCAGATGGATATTTTTTCTCTTCCTCAACGGAAATAATTCTGTACCCCAATCACGAATGTACGAATAATTGCGTCAATGTATTCGTATAGTAACGTAATCATTTGTATGAGAATTTGAAAGCGCCTCTATCGGACGTAAAACAAACAAAAAATTTGACATCGTTTATGATATCTGGCTTGGTATGACTTCTCTTACTTTACTTTTTTTATTACACTTGGCATTGTACTTTGAGGTTGATTGGCTTACATGTTTAATAGCACGATGTTATTTCCTTTCTATTGCTGTATATTATAGCTATGTACGATACGTTCTATAAGTGTAAACTTGATAGGCTTATTAGTTTTATAACTCCCGTGAACATTATCGCTGTTTGTTTTCTAACAAGTAAAAATAAATAAAATAAAATGATATATTTCAATAATTTTAATTAAATAGACCCTTTAACTTGTTTATGGACGTGCCATATTTACGTTAGTATGACGTCATCTGCGGTAAGGCTTTCGAGCTTACTACACGACACGAGATTACTTCGTGCTGCCGACTGATGTAAACTTGCTACGATTACGTGACGAATACGTCAAATGTTCGTGATTGGGGTACCGAATTCAAAATAACCGGCTATATTGAACCGAATACTAATATTGCGAAGCGGGAGGTAAAAATTGCTTCGCGATATTGTTTTAAATAATCACGTTATTGGTTGAAAAACTCGCGATTCGTTTTGGACTTTATTTTTAAATTGTATTCGGGCGAATTTTTGCTTCCAATCTTTGTAAAAAAGTATTTTATCATCTGCACAATTTTTCGGGTTGTTGTTCAATGTTACTTCACAGTTTCTTAAGGCGACCGGGTGTGAGCGGTCTGCATCCAGTGTGATCTTGCGATCTTTACAAGGTCGTCTGTCTATCTTGTCGATGGCCTGCGCTACTGCTCCTACGCTGCGCTTCGGAAATGGATAAAAATATAATAAGCAATTTTCATTACCACGTTACAACATTATGTTTTGTACAAACGTCCTAGTAACTTGTAGTTAGCGTTATCTGCCCAGTACCTCATTCGGAACGACGTTGCATTAAAATTAATCTTTCGTAGTTGCTGGTTTGTTGATGTTGATATTGGCCCAATATATCTAAAGTAACGCATGTCATAATCAATCGTAGTTATCCCTGAATTAAAATTTGATATATTTTCGTACAGTAATGGAAACTAAAATAATGACAGGCTTTCTTACTATTTTACTTAAATGACATAATTTTTAAACTCCGAGTCAAACTAAGTTAATCGTTCCACCACGGAATTCCATCCAACGCCATTCATAGTAAGAGCCTATTTGCATGCTAATAACATACTAGCTATGCTATAATTGAATCACTCATCAATTCCGAGCCAAATGAGATGACGGATTTGGGGAAGTGTATTACACACGATCAATTGTATAACTAGTTTGATGACACACTATTAAATTGATATTGGGCGTGGATAAAACGCCGTTAGACACTAACGCATTCGCATGCGGTAGCGATGTTGATAATTATGTTGGTAAGTTCATTCACAAATTCAAAAGTCAATCTTCAACCCTTGTCCGATCAAGAGGCAAGAAGGAAGCATCTGTCTTAAGTGATGGATAATCTTAAAGGGCACGTGTTAGCTGAATTGTTTTCAAAGCTCACAAGTAGGCACTTACGGTTATTTGGACATCGTGACTTTTGAAAGACCCCTTACACACTGCGACTTTTAGCATCGATGCAGTCGCGCGTTAGTAGCGATGCAGTAGCTCAACTGCATTGATGCTAACGCACGTTGGTATTGATGCAGAGAGTACATAATTTGTCAATGTCCAGCTTCTGCATCGCAACTGCATTGTTGCTGAAAGTAACGCAGTGTGTAAAAGTTGACATTGTTTGACTGCATCGATGCTGCGTCGCGACTGCCTCGCTGCTGAAAAGGGTCAAAGCGGTCCAAAAGCGGATTCATTGGCGCTAGCGATAACTTAAAAATACTTTCTTCAAAAACATTTTTTTAAACAAGCATGGTTACAGGTTTTTTTAAGGGGAAATATTATTATATTATCCAAGTATACATATACATAAAAGGGGCTGTCGTACCGTATCTTATACTGTCTTTTCATTATTTAAAACTTTCCCCACCCCCACATTTATTACCCACATAAAGTATCAAGCTACAAGGTAGAAGCTCATTCAAGGTTTTAATTTTTGCCAATTGAATAAACATGTCATCAAAGCACAGATTAGTTCAATGAGATGGGTATTTAATTATGCACTGATATCAATCCGATTGTCTGATTATATTCAGACCAAACAAACAACAGCTGATCAACGAAGCTGTGTGTATGCACTACTGTCGTTAATAATTATAATATGATTCTTGTTTTCTTAATTATAACTTAGAAACACAATAACTTTATGTAGGTACTTTTGCTAAATACCTACAAACGCTAAAGTTTCGTTTCTTTTAAATTAATCCTCATTTTAATAAATTCTATAAAAATATACTTTGACTTATATTATAACTAAATTTTACTAAATTCTGTTACAGCCAATAATAAAACTCCTAGCTTAAAAAATTTGCATAGCTATCCAACGAGGAAAACACAGCCAGCATTATAGCCTCCTTGCCACAAGGAAATGGTTTCGTTTTTGAATAGATTAGTCTTATTTTATGCATGTCTTAGTTTCTTTTTTTTGTTTTTTTATCAACAAAGTTATTAAATTTATAACTAATTGTTAAGTTTTAATACCTTAAAATATAGGCCGAAATAAACTATTTATAAAAACTAAATTAAGGGCCTGCAGGTGAACACTAATGCGAATTAATTATTTCAATATCTCCATCAACATTTTCTATAAGTTCGTGTTTTAGTACGTTCACGGTACTTCCTTAAACCAGCAATTTGTTCAACATCTCCATTACTATGTTGATTTATACGTCAGATGGTGAGCTCGGCTACTAGTTTAATTGGACGAAGTACAACACTGAATATTTAGATCCCTAGGACTTAGTCAAAACAATTCCCTTGAAACTATCATCATTGAACTTTATGAAGACAGAACTAATTTGCAGAAAATCACTAAACTACTCAATTTGTCATAGGTATTCTAGCTTTGCGAGCACTTAAGTCATTTCAGTATAGTTAGAGTAGTAATACCAGACAAATATATTTTAGTACGCCAAGTTTAGGTATTGGAAGACACGATTGGGGTACCTAGTGGTTAGCGCTCCTTTGCGCACACGAACATTTATACCTAAGTCATGGAGGCTTATATGTATTTCAGTATTTATGTCAGACGCTCACGGCATTATCGTCGTCTGGTTGACGTAACACAACGAAGGAAATCCCATACCGTTGTATCGAAACCAAAACAATTGATGTGTTCCGTTGTCTGGCGCACATTGATGTCTAATATTATTATTATTCAATATTATAAGGTAATAATTTTGTTAGAAAATAGCAAACACAGTGTTTTATTGTAGCTTACAAAAACCTTAAAAAATTATGACTCATTTTACTTAAAATTAAACCTTTAAAATATTTAAAAACATTCGATGAAAAATTTCGTAATAAAGAGATACCAGTATGAGTATGGTGAGCTTCAAAAACAAGATACTAAAAAAATCACGTGAAAACATCGCAGTAAAAAAGCGATCACGGCGTGGTCACAAAACAAGCACAAAAAGTTTTTATGAAATCCAAACATCATAATTATTATATTTCAGCAAAACTAATTTTCGTCCGACCGTGCGTTGCAATCAATGCCTGAAAAACTAGAGCCGTATTGAAAAATTGAATTAAATGCTGAAAACGCTTATTGTTAGTAGTTTGTTAAAAGTTTCCAAGCGGAATTGGTTTTAATAGTGCAGTTTATAACGTTGTAAATTATTGAGCAAAATGTTTGCGTGCCCTAGTTTAGTTCCAGATTGAAGTGTGCCAGGAATTGCAGACTGTTGTTTTGGTCAGCGGCCCCCCGACCCAGGGGTGGTTTACAAACGATACTGATGCCAAAAAAAAAATATAAAATATATTTCTCGATACTAGGAGAGTCGAAAAACTAATAATAATAAATAATAATAGTCCCACTAGCCGATTTCGACTACGGTGGCCAGCCACAATGACTAACCGACTGCGCGGGACATATTTTAGTGCACAAGTGTGTGCGCAAACACAGGTGCACTCTCTATTCCTTTCACTCTCATAACCCGATGGGACAGCAATCTGACACGACCGGAGAGAGATCAGGCG
Organism: Pyrausta aurata; assembly: GCA_963584085.1. Taxonomy (NCBI): domain Eukaryota; kingdom Metazoa; phylum Arthropoda; class Insecta; order Lepidoptera; family Crambidae; genus Pyrausta; species Pyrausta aurata. The sequence continues at coordinate 1,293,915 of OY757254.1, read as the reverse complement.
CAGGACGAACGGCTATACGTGCTTTCCGAGGCACGGGGATGAAACACCGCCAACTTCCAAACTCCGGGATTCCCTGAGAATTTCTGAACAGAAAAACTTAGGTACATATTTTTGGCCCGACCCGGGAATCGAACCTGGGACCTCTGACGCAGCCATCGCTTTAAAATGGGACCCTCTAACCGCTGCGCCAACGAGGCAGTCGAAAAACTACCAACCTATCGGTCAGCCGCCTGGTCGGCTCTTCGTAATTTACTAGCTACGGTGTAGCGTTTCGTAGTTACGGTGTAGCGTTTCGTAGCTACGCCGTAGCGTTTCGTAGCTACGCGTGACGGCGCAACTGTCCCTATACTTTGTTTTTTTTGTGTCGTAAGTTGTAACGTTGTAATGGATTTTTTGTAAACTTTTCAAGTAAATGTTTTTTTTTCGAATTTACATTATATTTATTCCATCATCTCTGAGACGGGGACCACTGACCGACCGCGCTGACCAAAAATTCTACCTGTATGTTGAAAATATGCACAACATTACAAAACTTTGAATATAAAATCGTATTTTAGCTTTGTTTTGAATTGACAATCCAAGTGGTTTATCAACTTGCATTTAATTTCCATTTAATGTCATCGTATTTAATTGTCATTTTCATTTATGGGTACTGCTAGTAGGTACATCGAAACTTACGATAGGACGTCTGGTTTGAAGTTGCAAAAGGTAAATATTTTTATTTATATTTTATTACATAACTTCATTATTGATTTATCCATCTATCGCATCTGGCAGTAAAATTTCCGTCTGGCTATAAAAAGTTAATGCCTAATAACTCTGGCGTACACTAACCTCGAATTCGTAACTACCCTCCTGTTACGTGTGTAATAAAATCGTTTTGATCCTCGGGAAAATTGCTTGTGTGCATTTTTCGGAAAAATAGACTACGAGCTTTTTATTGGATATTTTATGTCTTCACAGGTATATCGGATCACCTTTCAATAACTACTCCTGTGTGTGTATTATATAATATAATTCAGACATGTTATGTTTTATATGAATGTTACTGCTAATTCTATATAAAACAATTCATATTTCAATAATTTTAATGAAATAGATCGTTTAACTTGTTTTCTGGACGTGCCATATTTACGTTAATATGACGTCATCAGCGGTAAGGCTTTCGAGCTTACTACACGACACAGGAGTCCTTCGTGCTACCAACTGACGTAAACTCTCTACGACTACGTGAAGAATACGTGAGATTTTTGTGATTGGGGTACTTAGCGTACGACCAATAAACCAAATCTAGAGTGCAAAATTCGCCTTTACCGGATACGGTGTGAACGACATGATGATGATGATGATTTACAACAACTGTCCTACTTCACCAGTAAAGTAAGGTCTCTTAAATTGGTCAATAATATCTCTACTTATTGGCAAAACCCACAAGAAGTCAAGGTAATATATTACTATGCGACTTTTTGTCTTGTTTTTTGAACAAAACTGAGCAGAAACCCAACAAGTTGGCATGTTATACTTAATTTACTAGTTGGTAAGCCGCACCTGGTAGTACCAGATTGCACAATATACGGAAACATACTGCGAACTGCAGCTAAAGTTACGCTGCAAATAACTAAGACTTGTACTTATTATTTATAAGGTTTCTCTACTGCATGTTATTTTTCAGTCTGATATATGAAGGTTTATATATGTAATAATTACCCTTGGTCATGCCACGCGTGAACGGCTCGACCGCTTTCGCTAATCCTTTTTTTATTGTGTTTGTTACTGTCGTCTGAAAGAAAAAAATAAGAACATTGAATCAAAAATTTTTAACATTTACGAACGGGGCGGGGTCGGCATGGTGTCGAGGCTAAACGAAGGTCACTGGGTCGGCTAGTTTATCCATATTTACGAGAATAATTAAGAAGTTTTGCATAAATTCAAGTAGGTAACCATATTGTCATGCGACTTTTACTGAGTTTGACATTAATTAAAAGTCATACAAGTCTTTCAAGTGAATAAGGCCTTATTCACTTAAACAAGTCTTTCAAGTGAACTACAAGTGAGTTCAACTAAACTACAGGTAGAAAGTTGTGTTTCTGAACTTTTGATAGTTTGGAAATCATACTCAAATCCAAAAAACAACGACTAACTCCAAGCTACCGAGTAGTACTCATAACCATGATCTAGAATCTCCCGCAACACATTACTTGAGTTGACAACACAATATAACTTACTATCTCGCGTCTGGTCAACTGTAAAGTGCACTTTAAGACCCATTTCACACGCCCGGTGCTTTATTACGCTCGCAGTCTGTAGATTACCAACGCCAGGTGTGGACAACCTTTGGGTAAACCAAAAAACGTACAATTTCTGACTAGATTTTGTCTCAAATATACATCAAAAGTGCATCTGTACAATGTACATTAATGTTTACTATAACTGATAATCACAATGTATACAGTTACAGTGAAAGTTATTTTAAGAAAGAAAGAAAGAAAACATTTTTATTTGGTACACATCACATCAAATTACAAACATAATAGAAAATCAAAAGTAAAACCATGTGGAGACATTAACTTAAATTATAAAACAAAAAAAAAACCTACAATTACGATGTGTAACCAAAATGGTCCCCACTCAGCTCTTTGTCATGGCAAGCCAGTGGCGCTGGTTTTCTGTGGAAACCATTATGATTAAGAAAGAGGGTCACCACCGACCCACATAGGAAGGTAACAAAGTGCGAAGGAAAAAAGACGAAGAAAAATTTTCAATACACAAGTAAGTTATGTTTGTGTCAGTGTTTTTGTCAGCATCAGTTATCATGTTTTTGTAGTCGTAAGTCTTAGTACCTATAACGTGGGCACAAATTTAAAAAAATACTTTAAAATAGGAATAAAGATTAAAATGCTGTCAACACCTGCCATTAAGAAGCATGTCTGGCAATTTTCTTAGAGTTTCGTAATCCTTTTCAACGAAGAGATGAAAATTGAATGTCTAGGTTATTTCCCGTCCTGTATTATAATAATCCTCTTTATTTACAAAATACTATTACTATCTCTCTTAGACTTTAATAACGACTACCTAGTAATATTGTCAAGTCTTAATAACGTCATGGTGGAATGCAAGTTATCGTAAGTAGCAACCATCTATTAGATTTGATGACACGTTTGGTTCAGGGGTTAGCGCTCCTGACTACTGTACCAGTGGTCGCGGGTCGAATCCCGCAAGGGGCAAATGTTTGTGAGATGAGCACGAACATTTGTACCTAAGTCATGGATATTATATGTATTTAAGTATTTATGCGAGACCCCCGTCATAATAGTTGTCTGGTACTTCGTAACACAAAGAAGAAAACACCCAGACCCAAGACAATATTTTATAGAAAATTATAATTTCTACATTGACCCGACCGGGAATCGAACCCGTAACCTCGGAGCGGTGTGATGCGTGCTTAGCCACTTCACCACGGTGGTTGTCAGTTTTGACAGTGTCAAAATCCACCCTTCATTTCCGCCAAGATTCGCTTTATAAATTGTAATTCTCTAGTTAACAATTGCAACTCATCCCTTCCCTCCATAATGATCTAGGATACCACGTACGTACTACGTGCAGTGCTTCTCAGAAATATTTTGTAGTAGCAGCGTTAAGACCCCTTACACACTGCGACTTTTAGCATCGATGCAGAAGCGCATTTTGAAAAAGCGCGGCAGCATCGCAACTCACGCAATGAACAGATTTAATTTGGCATCGATGCAGAAGCGCGTTAGTATCGATGCATAAACGCGACTGCATCGATGCTAACGCGCGTTAGTATCGAAGCAGTTGCCAATATTTAGTACATAATTTATCAATTTCTAGCTTCTGCATCGATACTAACGCGCGTTAGCATCGCGACTGCATCAATGTTAAAAGTAGCGCAGTGTGTAAAGGTTGACATTTTGCGACTGCATCGATGCAGCATCGCGACTGCATCGCGTTTGCATCGCTGCTAAAAGTCGCAGTGTGTAAAGGATCTAAGCATGACGCAGAGAACGGATAATGGAGAATTCAATTTAACGCATGTTTGCGTTTATTGGTCGCTGTGTCCAATAGGTTAAGATGAAGATTGTACGTTAGTGTACTGGTTTAGTGCAAAGACATTATAATATAGTAGGCTTTCAATGCTTTTTTTTTAGATAAGTAGTGTTTTTTTAGACTCTACTCAATTGTTTAGGAGGTTTTGATATTGCACCATCTCACTAAGATTATTTGTTTTTTTCTGTAACATTCGATTCTTTACAAAAACTACTTATATTTTTACTTCTTCTTCTTAGCGTGTCGATAGAAACCCTATATGGAGGAATTACAATGGAGAAATTATATCATAACATACATACCTGGACTAATGCTTGTCGCTGAGACTTGCTATCCGAAGCACGGTTCAATTTTTACTGCCTGTTTCACAATGTCTGAATAGAAAGTTCGCAATAGAGACTAATTCAAATGAAATTAAGTTCTATATTTTGATTATTCATCGTTTAGTGCTTAATTTGTCGATGGTGAATCAGGCACTTAAATAGTAAAAATAAGATGATTAATAATTTTGAAAACTATTTGGAACAAAATGGTAACATGATATTACAATTCGAATCAGGTTTAGGCTACATAAATTGTAACAAACATTAGCTGAATTTACCTCCATACCTCACAATCACCTACAAATCTTTAACCTGTTTCCAGACATACAATCGTCTTGTCACATTTATTCTACCTATTAAGAAGACAGATGACACAAATGTCAACTCACCCTACATTTGTCCTTACCGGAAATGGAAGCCACGGGCCAAAGCCATCGTAATATAGGAGATGGCCACATTTCCCCTGGTCACTAGGGTAACTCACTGTGTGATTGTTTTACTCGTGGCTATTTTCGTTCCTGATGGATGGTAGTAATGTAAGTCTTTATGAATATTAAGGGATCAACTATTTTAAATAATAGCACAGTTCTTGAAAAGCGTCAGCACACTATAGATAGTGCCATCCACGAAGGCGCGCCCCACCACTCGTCCAAATCGTTTATAGTACATGTGTGCAAGCTTTTGAATTGAATTTGGAACATCATAATGACTAATGAATGACAAGCACACTTCAAAAAATACACTCAAAGGGAAAGATGCTCTACTTGGATATGGTTTTAAGTAGGTATGGTTAGTTACTAGAAAAGTAATATATTATTTTTAAACTGCACAAGCATCATTTTTACTATTGACGTAAACGAAATACGTAAGAACGTTTTGTAACATTTAAAAAAATGATTAAAAACTTTCTTTATAAGAGAACCATCGGTCCACCGGGACTTCATACGCGTGAATTGTTTTCGAAGAATCGTACACGTACTCGTAGGTCCTAGCGTAATGTTTTATAGCCTTCCCCGATAAAGTACATCCCGGTAATATTATAAGTTACCACATGTTTTTTTTATTTAAAATTGTTTATGGTGTTTAAGTTACCATTATAATTCTTTCAGTAAATTTAATAATGAGAGTAGATTATACCAGGTTTATTTTTTAGTACAACACACTGGGTTTTCCTTGACATTTTAAAAATAAATTAAGCAGAGCCACTTTTGTGACGAGTCTGAATATTTGAATGACGGCCGGCTCGCAACTGACGCGCGTGTCTCCCCCCGCACCCCGCACCTTCATCAATCAAAAAAAGAGTGGGGCGCGCCTTCGTGGATGGCACTATCTATAACGTGATTAAAAGTCAAGGTAAAAGTGTAAAAAAATGTGCGAATGAAAGCAAAATAATTTGCAACTAACGGATTTTTTTTATTTATTTTTTTGTCGCACCGCCCAAACATTTCTACTTACAAAGGTGTGTTTGGAAGAGAATGCCATAAATACGTTAACTCCACCTTTTAAACCAATTTTTTTTGTCAATAAAGTATAAATAAATAAACTAACGTACTTAATAAAACACAATTTTACGAATTGATTTCGCGAACGTTTATTTTTATTTAATGCCTGACGTTTCGAATGCTTTACTAACGTACTTACCTATCTAAGCTATCATAAATTTAAATCTGAGTTGGATGTTTCTACATTGATTTTTATATTTAACTAGCTTTTGCCCGCGACTTCGTCCGCGTGGAATAGTGACTTCTTTCTCCCGTTTTTTACACATTTACCACTATATCTTTGCTCCTATTGGTCGTAGCGTGATGTTATATAGCCTATAGCCTTCCTCGATAACTGGACTATCCAACACAAAAAGAATTATTCAATTCGAACCAGTAGTTTCGGAGATTAGCGCGTTCAAACAAACAAACAAACAAACAAACAAACAAACTCTTCAGCTTTATAATATTAGTATAGATTAGTATAGATTTTAGATCCTCGCAGGTGTTAATTTAAACAAAGATAATTCACATAGACAAATGATTATTTAGCTCTATTGAGCAAAGGAATCTCTATCTCAATATCAAATCAATATAATTAGTTATTGTTAACATAACTCCACTTGATACGTGTATCGTATTGTATTATCAGATAGCTGATGCTCATGTTACGTGCTGTAATTGGAAATTATGACCACAAATTCATATACCTGCTAGTTGTATGAACTCAGAATGTTATGTAATTTGTGTTTTGACTTGAACATTTGAAAGGTTAATGAAAGTTGTCATTTATAACATTACTTGACTATATTTATACATTCAGTGAAAACTAAATAGCATATTGTGTAGTCCGGTCAGGCTACAATGTGCTCTGCAGTTGGACTACAAGTACAAACGTTGATGAAGCAAATAAATTAGTTATTTTTACTCACTATCAACTATTTAATTTTATAACCAAACAAATGAATGTATTTAAAAAATAAAAGCGAATATGCTTTAATATCTTTAAACCTTTTGACCGTGAACTCATCCAGTCAACCTCATCTGAAAATTTTGTTTACCGCTCCCCAAACGAAGCTCGCAAATCATCCAAATGTTTTAAGACATTCAGGCGTGTTTACGTTTTATGTGCAAAATAAAAGCCGTCCAAGGCTAACAGTATCGGAACGCTTTTCACTAAAAGAAACACCTTTGGGGCACTTTATCAAGTAAACAAAAAAGACTGGCGACACTTCTCATAGAATTTTATTTCGTTGAGGGTGAGATAGTTGGGAACCCCGTTTTAGGGGTCGGCAGAATGGTTATAGCTGAATAAAAGCATTCCATGACTGTGATGTGGCAGCGTGATAGCATTGTCACGTTATTTCTTTTTAAGAGAACGATGGTGGCGCTTGAAGTTTTTTTGTTTATCCCGCAGCGAAACGCTTGACACTGTGCTTACTCCTAAAGTAATAAACATAACATTTACTAGTTTAAGATGAGTTGAATGCGATACACTTGAATTGAAGTTTTCTGAAAATACAGAAGTTTCAGCTGAAAATTACATTAGCATGTGATATTTTTGCACATATTATAATGCCTTCTTATAAACTGAGTGATATAAAAAAAACAAATAAATCTTATTAATGTAGAAGGTACAATTAGTAGATTTACAAAAAAAATGGTTGTGTAAGTAATAACTTATTGACAATCTTGAGCCAAAATTGATTAAATTTAAACATTAACGGTCTTACTAATAAAACAAGATTACTCAGTTGTTTAACGAGTGTATAGTTATACAAGGAATAAGCAGTGAATAGCGTTACACACCCTTTATGCACAACCGCCTACCAATAAACCACGTATAACCTTTGTATAGTTAAACATCTGTTTTTCTCAATTTTTTTAATCCTGCTGGCAACATCAGTCCTTCCAGTTCAGAAATAAAAACAGAATGAGGAGTTTTATACCAAACTAGCGGCCCGCCCGCGACTTCATACGCGCGTTTTAGTTTTACTCCGTTCCCATAGATCGTAGCGAAAATTTATAAGCCTATACGCATTAAACTATAGCCTTCCCTGATAAATTAGCTATCTATCATATTTTATAACCTTACCAATAGTTCCTGTAAGTAGCGCGTTCAAACAAACAAACAAAAACATCTAGTTTTAAAATATAATAGTTCTAGTTTTAAAAACATCTAGTTTTAATAATATACAAAGAAATGCGTACAGATAAATGTTATATTTTATGTACACACAACACATAGCCCGGTATAATGGTCAAACTTACACAGGGATATAATCTTTTTATTTTACAACGAATTGGAAATACTTCGTACGCCCTAAAGTCAATCGTATCGTTATTTCGGGTACTAAAATGACCAGGCTACTCTCTGCGCTTACACAGCATCATGCCACATACAGGCTGTGGGAGAAGCAAATTCCCTCAAGTCTTCTCCCGCTACCTTAAAAGTTTGAATTTGAGCTTTGTTTATGGTTATTGGATAAAGCGAATACCTACTCTACTTTCTTGAATTCAAATCGTAAATTAAAAGTGACAATGTAAAGATCTACGCCACCATCATCATCAACATCCAAGAGCCGTCCACTGCTAAACATAGGTCCCCCACGAAAAGTTTGCAGGAAAGTTCCAGATTGGACACTTTTCGACCACAGGAGCAGCGTAGAATGTCCACCGAAAATATGAACATACGATTTGCAATCTACACTGGACACAGACCGATTGATACCTACGCTGTTTAAACACAAAAACATATTATTTACTATTTCTAAGGAATAAAATCTCTTCTCGAGAGCAACATCAATAACAAACATGTGTCAAATATTATGTCTCAGATATGTCAAACGACTGTCAAAAATGAAATATAAAATATTTTAATCGTAAGCACTAAAGAGTATTTATATCAAATTCAAAGCAAATCACCCCCATAATAACTTTGCACCCCTTTTTAACCCCCTTATGAAATGAATTTCAATAAAATACAAAATAAGTCTTCCGTCAATTTTGTAAAACAATGTGTATGCAAAATTTGAAGTAGATTGGACCAAGGGATCTGGTTGTCCCATACAAACTTTGCACCCCTTTTTCACCACCTTAGGGGTGGAATTTCTGAAAATCCTTTCTTATCGGATCCCTTCGTCATACAAAGAACACACCCTCCCAGTTTCAAGTCTCTACAATTAGCGGTTTAGGCTGTACGTTGATCCATCAGTCAGTCAGTCAGTCAGTCAGTCAATCAATAAGTCAGTCATTCAGGACAAAGCATTTTATTGGTATAGATAACCGTGGTTATTAAGTTTTTTAACCACATACTTTAAGAAAATATTTATTTTGTATTACAAAATAAATATTTTCTTAAAGGATTTTAAAAAGCACTTTATTAATTTATATTTTAATTCAAATCAAATGGCACATCTGATGCAAACAACACTTCACAATGATGCATTTGGATTTCCGGACGAAGGGTCAGTCGTTCGTTGTCAACATAAAAACAAAGTTCGCACCATATGTTTGGCTTCTACCTATTTTTCGCTTAAACCGTCGTAATGTGGTTGTAACGTAATTCATGATTTCTTTTTTTTAGTGCGTAAAAATAAGTCAAATTAATTAAATCTTGGACTACTGAACGTCCACATATATTGGGCTTTATGAAGTCGTAACTCCGGTAAAATACTAGTTAAATCCCCTAGTATTTTGTGTGTATGGTCGACTTTGTTTAACTCAGCTATTTTATTACTATATTTTTTTATAAATCTATACAATAATAAAATAAATAAAAAGCCATCATCATAATTTTTATTTTGATTTTGATCATTCACTGAGAATCATTCATTGCAAAACTTTAACCCGAGGTCCAATGAGAGATTTTTCGCTGTCTGATGGTCTGTTTTTCTACATGCCAACAATTAGAAAACTCAATTTTAAATAAAACTTTACGAGATATCTGTGATAATTCCTTAAAAGAGCTTAAAATCCAAGATTAGTGACAAAGACTCAAAAAAGTTATCACTAAACAATGGTTATACAAGGGTCTCCGACTGAATAAGCGCTGTGTAAAAATGTATGGCAGAAAAACGATTGTATACCACCTTTATATAATGCTTACGTCAAAATGGGTTTTATTGATAGCCAAAAACTTACAACATGTGTATAACAGGCGTATACGTCCACGTGTATCTTTATTAGTAAGACTGTAGGTGACTGACTGTCGGTTTGATTTTGATATTAATAAAAAAAGATTTTTATATGATTTTGGGAACAGACAAAAATACAGAACCCCAACACATACACCACTATATTCACTCCACTTCCTCCCATAACCGAAGCTTTCCAATTGAATACAGAAAAATGTAAATGAAATAGATAGAAAAAGTTACCCGTCACCGATAAAATAAAGCTTGGTGTAAAAGATAATGTTTTTGTTCCACTTTCTCTCGCTGGCAACATTGAAATATATCGAGAGAATCGATATTTAGTGACTGCTGTTGATTTAGTTTCTCAGCGTGTTGAAACAATAAACTTGTTTGTACATATTTAAATTTTTCTTTAGTTAATATGAATATTTACCAATTTCATTTACTTTTTGTAAAATATAAGTTAAATTTTCTTAAAAATACAGCTTGTAGCTTTTAATAGAAACAACCATTTTAAGCAATGATTGCACATAGTGCGCAGTAACCTGAACTAACGTTATGTGTTTTAACCATAAAATTAATATTCCTGGGTAACTTTATGGTTTTAACTTAGAAGTTGAGGGCATGTTTCTCCATCGACAAATAAGCACTAACCAACGCATAGGTAATTCATTCAAACGTCATTTTGTATAAAAATGTAGACAGATAACGCTTATAGAAACTTATTCAGATATTGTGAAACAGGCCAACAACCCAAATTATAATAAAATTCCTAATTAATCTAAATCGTTAACACGTTGTGCTTAATAGCAATGTCAAGTACGTCGTCCAAATTTTAATTATTAGCTTTACACGTAACGTATTTCGTTTAACTGTTGAAAGTTAATATTTTTAGAATCTTACACGTCAATAGCATTCCATATCCTCTGTGCCGTCATGTTATTATCTCTTTGATGTTATTTTATTTATTTTTTCACTTCATGCCTCAACTCTCGCCCGCCCAGTGATGTGTAAAATCCGTCGTTCATTTCGCTTATAACACCAATATCGAATAGATATTTCGAATATTCAACATTGAAAAAGATATGTACAAAAAATAGAAGTAAAATTTACTTTGCAAACGATATTTGGATTGACAGTAATAGACTTTAGTTTTTCACACAATTATTTGAACAAAATTTATAATACTTACGCCTGTCACGCTACATGGCTGGATATTTTCAAAGAAAACAGTGCCTGTTAGAAAATTTTAGTTGTAAAGGTTTTAATAACATATATATTTGACTACAGTCTCAGGCCCAGAACATGCAACTTTGCATGATCGATAGAAGTACTATTATATACTCTGTGTCGATAGTTAACTTCACTAATAGCTATTTACGTATGTCGTTACCAGGAATTGAATATTTACGATTGTATGCAATTTGAAGAAGAAAGTACCTTAACCAATGGTAATTAAAATGACCATTCCGACATTGGGTTAACAATTGTAAATATTCAACCGCTGGTAACGACATTAAACTAAAACGTTGAGTTAACTATCAATTTCTTAGAACATCCCTAAAGCGAAGTAGGGATTTCTTGATCCATACTCGTAATATTGAGTTTTTTTTTAATCTCACAACCCTAGCCTGTCCTGTTTTGTATCTTAAACATCGTTGTATTAGTATGCACGTTTCTTTTATGTTGTTTATACATCTTCATTGAATCTGGGAGAGCATACTAAGATCTGTTTAATATTTATGTCACGTCCAACCGCAACCTTCGATTATACGTGACCAAAAAAACCTCTATCATATTCAAATTAATTTTCTATTTTGAGGTTGTTTGTGACAAACTTTGTGATACTGAAGGTTATTTTTAACACTCATGCTATATTAAGGCGGCAATTAAGAGCAGAATTACTCTCTATATTTCTATGATTGTCCCTACAAATTATGATGAAGAGTAAATCTGTGTGTATTGTAAGTAGTTTACATGTATCAACCCGTGATGTTATATGTGACATGGTTCAAGCAGTTTCCCGTGCAAAGCCGGGGCAAATGGGTATGGGTATAATCTCTTGTCTGGATTGTATTTTAATAGTACAGCGCAGTTGTTCAGTGGTTAGGGCCTAAACCACTACATTGATTAATGAAATTGGGTACGTCTTAGTCGCTGAAAATGGTATATAAACGATTTTAACAATGTTAAATTTCAGTCATGAAAGCCTAATACAGAGCGATAAAAAAATAAAAGCTCCGTATAATTTATGTAATTTGAGCGTTATTTACCTACCATTTACACAAGTTTATGTCAGTATTTCCTTAAGCTACAGTACAGTTTATTCGCCTGAAATAGTTCCCGTGTAAACCTATTAATCTCCATTCAGACCGAAAAGCAAGCGTGACCTAAACAAACTGTTCACACAATTTGTTGCGAATGTCTCGCCAAATCTGTGCACAAAAGTTATCGTCCTGCCACTTTCTGACAAGACGGGTAGGATGAATAAAATATTTTGGAGGGCAAGGGCAGTGACAAGGAGTGATACATTTCACACCAAAATCTTTTTCAACAAACAAATTCGATTGCACCTCAAGTGTTGTTTTGTTTGAAGTGATGTCTTTTTTGTGTCGTATTACGTATGTGCAAGTAATTTTTGTTGAAAAGAGAAACTAACCGTCCCTATTGGGTTTTTTTTCTTTATTAAACCTAGAAAGATAATCATGTTGGGAGGTACGTAAAAGATAATCATGCGCCTCTTGAGCGCATATTATGTGAAGGTCTATCTGTCACCTAAAATGCTTTTTATTCGGGAACAAACTAGTTCAGTATGAAGTTAATGCTTGATAGAAGTAATTCAAGTCAAAAATTTGTTATAAATATTTATTTTATAAAAAACAGAACACAAAGTTTTCAACATCTTAGAAAAAGTAACAAAAAATATCATTGTTCTTTTAAAAGGACATAAGTTCTCTATGACACATCTTAAACAGCAAGTAATGTCTAATTTTACTTATCATTAAATAAATTTAAAAAAAAACATCTTTGAGACTAGTACTGGTACTACTGGTATATCTACAAAATACAGTCGACACACACATCTTTTTTGTGTTCTCCACAGATGCATTTCTTGTATTTAGCGCAATTCATTTTTGACATCCGCCTTTTTTAGATGTACATAGGTCACAGTATCGCCTTTTTTTGCTCCGATTTATATAAACCATTTTCAGCTTCATTTCCACACAATTTTGGTAATGCAGCTTCTATAGCGGTCCGGGCAGATCGTTTAAGAGTAGGTATGAGCAACCTGCTATTCAATCAGGGTTCTGTGAGTTGAGTGTTCATCCTTTTCATAAATTTTCTACGATTTAACGGCTTTTGTTTCTTGACTGATATATTATGGTGGTAAATTACGTAAGAATTGACAAAAGCCATATACAATATCCCATAAAACATTGCCATAGTCCATCGATTAGTTTTACGTGAGCAGGACATAGAAGAGCACATTTGGTCAAAGCTGTCAACGCCGCGTTTAGTTTGGTTGTAATACTTACTTCACTATTTCTGGCTTTCCTGAGGTACTAATGGAGTCGTCATAACCTTCTTCCTCGTCGCTCTGAACATCGTCCTCACTCAAATGATCCTCCTCTTCATGATTACTCTCCTCGTCTGCAACCTGGATGTCATCATCATCTTCCTCATACGCACATTTGTTATGTCCTCCTCATCCAAGTATCTATTTCGTGCCATGATTTTCACACCCTAAACATATAATAAAGCTATAAAACATGAATAAATAACTACTAATTAAATTTTATGAATACCGCCGAAAGTTACACAAAAGATAATCATGCGCTCCTCGAGCGCAACACCTACCGAAAGCAGCAAAACCAAAGTACTTACCGGTAAAACGCGAAAACCCCGCTGTAGCACTCGGCGACCACTGAGATTACCTGCCGTGGCGAGATCGAGAACGCGCTTTTAAGAAAAAGACATCGATATATGTATTTTGCGTGCGCCTCTGAGGCGCAGATTATCTTTCTAGGGTTAAGGAAACTCAACAGCTTTTTGTACATAGAAACATTTGTGATAATTACAACTTAACAATGGAATCTAGCCAATTAGAGTGTTCCACGGCAAATATACAAGTCATGTAGGAATAGCAGACACAGTACAAATAGGTACTAAGCAAGATTTTAAATTAGAAACTTGTCTATTTAGATGGGCTATCCGGGCAAATGCCTAAACAACTCGGCCACCGACACATTTCAAAAAACATTTTAAAATTCAACAGGCTTGCCAATATGTCGGTGGCCGAGTGGTATCGGCATACGCCCGGATAGCGTCAGACACGGGGTTCAAGTCCTCGTTCAAGTGCAATATACAGGGTGGAATTGCAAGGGGGTGCCAAATTTTTGGAGGTGAAAGGGACCATCAATATGAACAACTTTTACTATGGGACCATCGTTCAATTGTTTTACAATATTTTTAACACTTACAGTGTCATTTTTTATTCTTAAAAGATGAAATATGAAACCAAAAATCCCGCCCGTGCGCAATTTTTGGTTTCATATTTCATCATCGTTCAATTATTAATTTATTTTCTGCCTCTCCATACATTATTGTCAATGTACCTCTAGGTGACTGATTTTGTATGGGGAACCTGAAATTTTATTTAAGATTTTGACCATGACCCCATAGTAAAAGTTGTTCATATTGATGGTCCCTTTCACCTCCAAAAATTTGGCACCCCCTTGCAATTCCACCCTGTATATTATCAAATTGAACTATACCTATATGTATAATTTATTTCGTTTTGTGTCCCAAAGGAATGCCTGCACTAAGCAAAGTGCAAGTCGGCTGAAGCACTCGTAGTGGTCGTAGTGATCAGCTACGGTCAGCTTTTGGCACTTCGCCAGTCACTTGCGATTGCGAGCCATTCGGAACGATCGTGACTTTAATTGTTGGCCTGTCATTTGTACGATAAAGTATACACCTTCCGAAAAACGAGAGAATTTAATATTTCGTTTTTAGTATCGTTAACATGTTTTTTAGGGTTCCGTAGCCGAATGGCAAAAAACGGAACCCTTATAGTTTCGTCAAGTCTGTCTGTCTGTCTGTCTGTCTGTCTGTCTGTCCATCCGTATGTCACAGCCACTTTATTCTAAAACTATAAGCGTCACATAGCTGAAACTTAGTAGGTAGGTGTATTTTGTTCACCGCTTTCCGATTCAGACATAAAAAGTAAGAAAAAATAATATTTAAGGGGGGGTATGTAAGCTCCCATACATGAAACTAAAACCTAAAATATATTTTTTACTCAAACCTATCCGTGTTGGGTATCTATGGATAGGTCTTTTAAAATGATGTTGAGGTTTTTAAAACCATTTTTTCTAAAAGTGTAAGGTTTGAGATATAGACGCTTCCAAAGTGGTAAAATGGGCGTCCCCCCCATCTAACTTTTGAACTAAGAAAGTGAAAATTTTGGAAAAAATATATGATGTAGATCTCAACAAAAACTTGCAACGAAAATTGGTTGGAAGGAGATCGAACCAGTAGTTTTTGAGATATTGCACATTTTTATCAACCGCAAATATAACTTTGTCTTTCATACAAACACTATGAAAAACAAAGTTATTTTTGCCGTCGCAATATATTGTGATGTTTTCGTTGAGTGAAAGTAAGTGGACCCTGAATTCAGTTAAGGGTGGCACGGAACCCTCAGTGCGCGGGTCCGACACGCACTTAACTGGTTTTTTGCTATGATCTACTCTACTCTAAAAGTACGAAATCCTTAGCCTTTTAAAATCCTTAGCATCAGATTATAAAAAGAGGTGGTGTGACGATTTGTTCAGCTTCGCAAGAGATAAGGAGTCATTGGCTGCTGACAGAGATAATTTGGCCAGCTGTGGGATGATGTAGGTTAAATAAAAAATAAATATAAAAGCGTCAGACTTTTTACGTAAGTTAATTCTTTTTTCAAAGCAAAACGCTACATTAATGAATATCATTTAAGCTTGATCTTCATATGTTTCAGAAAAGACTGTGAACTCCTGTTATGCTTTCAAATTAATAAACTTGTTATATAGTTAAAGTTGGAATACTCATAAGGCCGTTAACTACAAACACACACAGATATTTCCCTGATCTTCGTTCATTAATCATTCACCTCCGCAGAAACTAATGACACACTGTTGCCAAAATTGAGAAAGGATCAGTATCCCAATCACAAAAAATCCATATTAAAAAGTAATTTCTATACGCACCGCCAGGGGCGCTAGTCCAATTTCCATACGAATTGACATTTCTCAATACGCTTACGTAGTCGATAGTTTTTCGTGATTGGGGTACTGAAGATCCCTGCCGTACACTATATTTAATATATCAGTTTCATCCCTCAAAAATGATGTTCAACAACATTAGCAGATTTGTAGAGCTACTAAAAGAGCAGAAGCTCAAACTTAGGATAAAACGCACGGCTACCTACAAAGGTGCCTAGTAATATATGAAATTATTATGAACACTCTTGTGGTCTAATTGACATCGTACAAATAGTTAAAAGCTTATTATTTGTACTATTTAGAAATCATAACAATGAATATCATATTATGTCCTCAACTTGATAAAATAAAGCCAAACATTTTGTGTGTGTGTTCCACATTTTTGAATTGTTTTAACTCTTTTCCAAGCAAATCATCTACATCTCCCTCTATTACACAAAGGCTATTGTTGTTCAACTTTACTAATTAACCAAACACTACACAGATGGCGTAGTAAATTGCTGTCATATTTCACAATAATTGCTGGGGCAGAGACAGACAGGTGTGAAGTGATATTGTTCCTGTTCGTGTGAGGTAAGTGTTCCGAAATTTGAGGTAAGTAATCCACTGAGAGATGATATGGGACAGATAGCAGTAGCAAATGTTTTGAGTAGCTACTACCTGTTTACATTATTTACTAGTGAAAAATTCAATTGGCACTTTGTTTGACCTAACGAGGCTGTGCTTCATATAAATCACATAGGTACTTTAATTATATCAACCTTAAGTGACAGGATTGGTTGCAATGTTCTATTTCAACTATACCTACGAGACGTCATATTATTATAGCTGTAAAATCAATACGAAAAAAAAAATACATTTAATTTTTAATTTAAAAAAATGATGCATATACTACAACGGCTGAACAGTTTTTTATCAAATATGGATAATAGCACTCGGGATAAATTTATCAATAACACTTTTATTTTTTTGTTGTTGTTATAAATTGGAAGCTTAACAGGATCATCATACTCATTTATTTTTAATTTCAACAATATCACAAACATACAAGTTGAATTAAATACCTCCTTTTTTGAAGTCGGTAAAAATAAATAGACAATAAAATCTAAAGCTTCAAGAATAAACTTGAAAAGAAAGAAATAAAATAAACATCAACTTCCTTGTCGAAAAAATCATTAAAGATTTACGCACCAGCACGCATTATTTGAGAATAGCCGACGCATGCCATAAAATGAGGTTATGTTTTCAAAAGCTTTTTCTAACAAGGAACAGGAAATGCAACGGTTGAGTCGGAATGTCAATCATGTAAACTCTGCCTTCAAAGTTCAAAGGTAACGAAGTATAATTATTTCAATGCTAAATTAATGCTGATAAGAACAAAGTATGAAAAATTGTATACGAAATAAATTTGAAAGGGTATGTTACTTTTGAAAACGAGCCTGAAAGATAATGTTGAAATTATTTTTTATAAAAGCTTGAACGAATTATTATGAAAAAGGTTCAATAAATGTTAAGCCAGGATATAAAACCTTAAACAATAAGACAAACACACACAATCAACTCCCAAAACGGTACCAACAAAGCCCGCAGCCTTGTCACTCATATCCAGAATAAAACCCTTCCCGATCGAAAGGTTCCGACCGTTTATTGGTCCAATTCCATTTGAGCACACCCAACGGCGTTTATTTGTTTGGAAAAAATATTCGCGAGCACTATTTGCGAAAGGGTTACAGATTGGTCCATTAGGCCGTTGTATTTTTCGCTAGGGACTTTGACAAGGCGAGCGGTTGCATAGTTGCTTTCAACTTCAAGCAACAACACGCACCTTTGTGCGTGTGTAAAATAAAAGTTGTAACTTGTTGATATGTAAAATACGATAGGGATATTAATCATTGACTAGAGTGAGACGGTAGAGTAAGGTTATTTGGGACATAAGGATTGTTTGTTGCCTGCGTTGCACATAGTACAAACGGGTCCGTATAAACCAAACAGAACCGTCACATATTGCTTTTTGTAAGATATATTATTGCTTATATAATGAGACTCACATCATCTTTTGGACTTTGCTGCAGCTGGTTTAAAACAGGTAAGGTTAAGGTATCATACCCAGGTGATGAGCTTCATAAACTTTTCTTAATTTGAAACGAGTTCGCTCTATGTTCACTCTATTCTACCTCTAAATCAGCGTCGTGGTATGCGTTCTGCTACTGCTACAATGCTGAGCGAGTGCCTTTTCGACTTAAGCATACTTACCTATTTTTAATGAATTACTCGTGGTATTTGTATTTTAATCTTAATTAATATCTCAATGTTATTTTTTTGTTTATTTAGGTCGAGTAAATTTATTTTCTTTCTTTCTTTCTATTCTCTTTTCTTATGCTTGCAATGTCACATAACTTAACATGACTTAACGGAAATATACCAAACAAAACATGTTGCGGATGCAACAATCTTTTTTATTAAGCGTTCGAGCCTTTACACACTGCGACTTTTAGTAGCGATGCAAACGCGATGCAGTCGCGATGTGCGATGCGCATCGCAAAATGTCAACCTTTACACACTGCGCTAGGTACTTTTAGAATCGATGCAGCTATGCTTTTTTATTTATTATTGTGTTTTAATTGTAAGGTTTCCTTTGTAAGTGAATTTGTATTAATTCTTTGTGAGAAAATAAATATCTTAAACCTGATGCAGTCGCGATGTTAACGCGCGTTAGTATCGTTATCACCTAACATCCCGTGCCTTTACGAGTATGTCCCGTTCCCTAATATGTCCCTTATTAGCCGTAGTTTTTCCCTCAAATTTAAGCTATCCTGCTCAAAACGCACACTTGCAAATATCACGAGTCTTATTAAATTTTAAGAAAATATTTTTAATGAGAACCTAAACAAAAGCCAGAATTTTCCCAACCGCGGTGTTAGTAAACACTCGTCAATTTAAAGGAATAACTCCAATTCCGCGTAAAATAGGAAAATTCCTTATTGAATAGCGGGGATGAGTCCTGACATAGACGGATTGTAGGTGCGATGGCAAGGTGTCCTTCTGTATGGAGACATTTTGTCACGACGTGTCACGGGGATATAGCCCTTAATTCTAGGGGAAAGCAGCGTAAAATAGCTGAACAGACTTCCAGGACTCACGTCATCATGTTAGTATGGTAAGAACAAATTGAACCTTGGGTGGAAAATACAAGGTTTAAAGTAAGTTTTGTTAATATAGAGACAGAGGCGGTGTAAATTGACAGGCCATTAGCAAGGATAACAATAGCACGTTGACATTTAGCAATGAAAAGGTAAACATATTGACAATCTAATACTTGCGCTAACATACTTGCTTTTCAAAATTACAAAGGAGATAAAAAATTATAAAAATTGTGGCTGCAATTGTCTGCCAATATTTATTGTATGTTATTTTTCAGTCAATCTGGAAAACGATGGCGTGATAGTCTAGAGTCGTACTATATGTTTTTATGGCATCACAAAGCACTCAACATGTCCACGGAAATATATCTAGCAAATGATTTCACAATAATTCAACTCAAGAGGCTTTTCTGACCATCGCAGCTCATAAATTGCAACAAATAAATGAAAAATTCATACCCACGCTTACAGTTCTCGAAATGATATTGATAATTTCTATTTCAGTCTCTCAAAGTGTTGGATTTCAAAAAGAAATAAACACCTTATATTTGATTCTGCATCTGACTGCATTAAAAATGGCGGGATATATTCGAGTCACGTTAGCAGACGTGATCACGCTGTTATCGAATAACATTCTAGCTACTCGTATGTTAGGAAAAAAGTGAAGGCAAGCAAGTTTGGATTTCACACCTTGGTTCCTGATAGATTGGCCACATTATGGACCATATATTTTAGGAGCAAGATACGTGTTTACGCACTCCCATCTCGTTTTTAGGGTTCCGTAGCCGAATGGCAAAAAACGAAACCCTTATAGTTTCGTCAAGTCTGTCTGTCTGTCTGTCTGTCCGTCCGTATGTCACAGCCACTTTATTCTGAAACTATAAGCATTACATAGCTGAAACTTGGTAGGTAGGTGTATTTTGTTCACCGCTTTCCGATTCAGATACAAAAAGTTAGAAAAAATAATATTTAAGGGGAGCTCCCATACATGAAACTAAAACCTAAAAATTTTTTTTTACTCAAACCTATGCGTGTGGGGTGTTTATGGATAGGTCTTTTAAAATGATGTTGAGGTTTCTAAAACAATTTTTTCTAGAAGGGTAAGGTTTGAGACATAGACGCTTCCAAAGTGGTAAAATGGGCGTCCCCCCATCTAACTTTTGAACCAAGAAAGTGAAAATTTTGAAAAAAATATATGATGTAGATCTTAACAAAAACTTGCAACGAAAATTGGTTTGAAGGAGATCGAACCAGTAGTTTTTGAGATATTGCACATTTTTATAAACCGCAAATATAACTTTGTCTTTCATACAAACACTATGAAAAACAAAGTTATTTTTGCTGTCGCAATATATTGTGATGTTTTCGTTAAGTGAAAGTAAGTGGACCCTGAATTTAGTTAAGGGTGGCACGGAACCCTCAGTGCGCGGGTCCGACACGCACTTAACCGGTTTTTAGTTACTGCTTTCGAGTAAAATGTTTTATTATTAACCAACTTCTAAATAAAAATTTTGAGTATTTCTTAATGTATCAAAAATATGTGAAAAACATACCTACCTTGAATATATTAAGTAAAAAAAAATGGAATTCATGTTTATCATCATCACATATTCGACTCTGCTTTTTGAGAACCGAAGAAAATTATGACGGCAATTACGAACTTCTCCATTATTTTACTTCTCCATAAAATCATCCTCATGTAGTAATTCTAGGTGACAATGGTTTAAAAAAAATACATTTAAAATTCATGTCTCTTTACTCCCACAGGTTCTCTTTAATACGGATCTCTAAAATAAAATTTCGTTTGAGATACGAGTTACCGTCCTCTATTCTTGTACGGAGGACGACATTATTGCTGTATTAGTTCAGATATACGATATCCGATAATATACGACACATAAGAACGCATTTCAAACTAAAAGCACTATGTATAAAGTATTTTAGAAAATAAAATGGATTTCATACGAATTCTTGTCTTTAAAATGGTAACAATATTTTCTTGTGTATAATTATAATTTGTTTATACTTAGTATCTTATTAATCGTTACCTTTTTAACTTAATTGTTATTTAATTCAAGATATAAGTAGGTACACTATATTCTCTTTTCATTTTAAAAGAAATCTCGGCAATGTCGTCACACAAAAAGTTCAACGAAGAAGAAATAAAATCAGTCTGACTCAAATGATACAATTTAAATGCATAACGAAGTTTCGCAAACGTTATTAAAACTATGAACGTAACTTTAAAAACCACAATTCCAACTCTATTTATCATTTATGGAACTCATAAAACAGGTTATTATTTAAGGCGAACAAAGAGCTTTAGTAAAAGCACGTTTTGTAGCTTAACTTGAGAACTTTTAATATTGTCCACACATTCTCGTTTCAGTCACCAAGTTTGTAGCGCGGTGTTAGTGGGAGCGGAATCTACAACACTTTTTGCATTTCAGAGTAATACCGGTAAGTACTTATTGCAATTGGAGCTTATCGTTTTTTTCAGCCTTACTCGGTTCACTCTTGCCTTAAAGAGACTTAGGTCATATCAATATTCCTTAGGGAAAACTTCAATAGGCAGCGAGTTCTATTCCCTTTCTGCACGCATTAAAAAAGTGTTAGCAAAGCGCTGTGCGAGCAGGTGGAATAGTGAATAATAGTGAATTTTCGCCAAAGCTTGTCATCTGTCAAGGATCGCTATCTAGAGGTAGAGCTCGATTAGCTTATAATGAATGACAGTGTTCTTCAAGCAGGTAAGCGTTTTGAAATAATCTGTTTATACAAAAACTAGAAATGTGATTTCCATCTCAGGAAACAGATTTACGATTAATCAAGAATTAACATTCGGTAACAAAATATTTAAATAAAACGGTAAAATTATTGAGATTATTCCATAACTTAACTCATTAAATTTTACTTTGACATTCGAGAAGTGTATAGATTTTTTTTTCTAAGGACACGGGAAAAGGTGGTCCAAGCCCTTATTTTCGCTTATTTTTCGCTCACTTGCCATCTCTAACGCCCGACCCTTACCCCCAGCTTGCAATAACAGTTTGTGAAAATTCCCCCAGTAGATTTCATAAAGGAAGTAAAATGCTTGGGGAGCCAGTATCCAGACTTGTATGGTCCGAATGTGTCTCTTAAGACTAGCATAAGAAATGCCATGAACGAGGTTTTAACCACAGAACGCTTCGGAGAGAATCGTAATTGAAAACAGAAAACAGGTAGCTTTTTGAAAGAGTAAGATTAGGTGCCTCTGTAATGGAAAGTTTCTGTGCAGGTTTCTTTAGGGAAAGGAGATAAATTGGTAACGGAGATGTTTCACAGTTGTGTGTAACTATACGTTTGTGGCTTAGTATCATTTGAAACATCTTGTAGGAAGAGGAAAATTTTTAACTAATACATATTTTATTTATAACTATGCAATACCTCCTACAGGCATACTTTAGGCTGATAGCCGATAGGATATTTTGTTATGTGCGTGCCCT
Organism: Pyrausta aurata; assembly: GCA_963584085.1. NCBI lineage: Eukaryota > Metazoa > Arthropoda > Insecta > Lepidoptera > Crambidae > Pyrausta > Pyrausta aurata. Next base: position 1,271,025 of record OY757254.1, on the reverse strand, counting down.
CCGAGAGCCCGCTGTGGAAAACGCAGGTTTCGTTTACATAAAGATTTAGCAGAGCCTCTAAAACAATTATAGCCAGAATGATAAAATTATAGCTGTTGTAAGTTGTCCGCTATAACTCGCCGAATGTGGGCCCTCAGATGAACTGTGCCAAACACCAAATTACTGAAACGGACTAAATAAGATGATTTTAAAGAGTGGTCATATTTAGCAGGCAAATTATAGGGCAACATACGAAAGTGAGAGCTCTGCCTAGTTATTGCAAATAAAAAAAATCCAATAAGATGATGAGCCCTCAGTTCTTAAGTGCAGAAATTTTACTTTGATGCTACAAATTTTAACTTACAACTTAATGGCTTTGGTAAGGTTTTAATTTTAGCAGAAGTAGCCACAATGCTAACCTGAGAGTACTGGGTTTATATATTCAACTAGTATGGAATAAAAGCTCTAGCAAAGTGAGCCCTCAGACCACACGTTTTAGAAGAAAGTTATCATATTTAGAGTCAAGGTGGAAGGGGTATTAATTTACACTTATTAGTAAAAAAACGTAGTCATTTCATAGTACAAACTTATGTATCTGTATGGCGTGTAAATATTTCCTTTCTTAAAAAAAAACTAATTCATTTATATGTGAACAAAATATATTTACTATAATTGTTTTAGAGGCTCTGCTAAATCTTTATGTAAACGAAACCTGCGTTTTCCACAGCGGGCTCTCGGAGGGCACGCACATTATTTTGTTGGCAGTGATAAAATATAAGGAATACTTGACTTGTAAATATAATTCCCAAATGAAGCACTTCTGATTTGCAATTTTTCAGTGAATTTAATAAATAATCTTAATAACAAACCCTCTACAAATAAACGCACAGCTGCACTTGACAGAATAGTAGAACAGAGAATAGTAGGACTGTAATAAAGTTTTAAACCAAGTAGTTTATTGAAAAGTAGTAGTTTTATAGACTTGGTTAGGAAAAAATGTATATGACTATTTTTAAATAATCACTGAGAATATTCTGGCTATGCACATTCATTAGATTAAATCCAAATTAAAGCTAAGACATGGATGATTAAAAAAAAAACTTAAAACCTACCTATTTAAAAACGAATACCGTTTTCTTGTTTCAAAGAGGCGATGATACCGGCCGCTTAGATTATTAATTAAGCAAATCAAATACAAGATGTGTCACAAATAATAATTTCAGGTTTCCGTTCTAAATAATATCACCAAATATAAACAACAGATGTATCAAATACTAAATTAGCATTTATTTTAATAAAACTAACAAATAAACTAAGCCACTTATATTATGATTCTGGAAAACTATCAAATTTTTGGAAATTAAAATCTAATTATGTATCCATTAAAGTATTGGAGAGACTAGATGCCCAAGATGGTAAAAACCAATAAGGTGCCATTACATGGTTGTAGTTCTTCTCAATTACATATAAAGTCAGTAGAGTACTTATGCTACGATACAAAAACATATTCAGCGCGAGCCAATTATGGCCCGCGCCATCTGTTGACAACGGGCGAAACGAATGCTTGATCACTTATGCTATTGTACAAAAACTTAGTCACCGCGAGCTAATAATGAAAAGTGCCATCTATTGCCTGGTAGCAAAACTAATGTATTAGTTTACATTATTTTTAGGTGTGTTACAATTACTAATTCTCTCTAATTAACTAATAAGTTTTGAAAATTTACTGAAAAACAGCTTTCAGTTGGTATTAATGGCTTTGTGACAAATTATGATACAATTCAGTAGAACAATGCTTAACAGTGGACAAATGCTGATTAAAGCTTAATTAATAACCTTAATATAATTGCTATTGATTGTAAAATCATTCAACTGAAAATCACATTTGCTAATGCAACTAGAAACTAATTGATAAAGGTATATAAGTATTAGTTTAACCATTGAAATTACTAATTAAATTAATATTTTGTATGCATTTTGTAATGAGAAAACTATAACCCTGTCAATAAACACAATCATTGAAAGACTTTTGCTTTGTCGATTGAGAACTAACCATTTGTTAATTAAATGCCGAAGGACCAATTAAATAGTTCAAATTGGCTTAATTTCGTCTCACACGATTGTTTGTTGCTAATATTTTGTGTAATTTTAAGTATGTTTATAGAAAATTTGTTATTTCTGTTATTTAAGAAGGTTTATTTGTTGCTTTTAATATTGGTTTATTGTTGCTTTACTTACTATTTTCTGTTAATACCTCCTTTTTGCTCGCCCATTACTATCTCTCTGCATGACCTAAAAGTTTGACTGGCAGATATTGTTTTTAGCATAACGACTACCTTTGTACGCCAAAAAATAAAAACATGAAAGGCGCAAGTGATCCAGGTGAAACCAGGCCAATTTAAATCGTAGTTAACTTTTATGCTAGCTGAAAATCTGAGGGCGCTGGTGCCTATCCATAGGTATTTCATTTTCAATAGTCCCATCACTGATTCCAATACCTATTTTCCTATAATCTCCTCATCATTACCATCTGTCTTAGTCCTTTCTAATATGGTCTAGATTTGTTTGGCAAGATCACAAAACTTCAAGCCAGAGACTCTACTACGTAAGACCTCGCCCGTAGTTAGATAAAGCCATCTCTTTTACTCGTAATATCATGCTGGTATGAGTGACAGAGATGGTTAGATTAGAAAAATCGATCTTTATGTCAGGCAGTCAAGCCTCAGATCTTCGTATGAAAGCTTACAGTTAATCTAAAGACTCTTTAAGAACCCATTATAGCTCCCTTTGATGAAGCAACTTCTTATATCTTAATCTCTGCGGCATATATGAGTATGTAGTGGATATAATCTTCTTACCGCGGTAAGGCTCTTTCGTACTTAGAGCCGCATCGCGGGATCCTGATCCAAATCAGAGACGTACATTTTGTGGAGTATCTTTGTGAATACGGTTATGAGTCGTACGAACATTTGTGGGTGCTATAGTAATGGCGCAGTTGCACTATGTTAGCTGTAAAATATTTTTTATTATCATTACGTAAGTGTGGAGAAAAAATCCTTAACAAAATGGCAGAATTGCTAAATTAATGATCATTTGGTACAGGTATTTTGCTTTAAAAAGCACACGATCGTAAATACTCAACCGCTGGTAACGTTTAATCATTGCTATCCATCGCGCAACCAGGCGCTAGCAAATTGAAATTTTCATGTGGAATACATTTTTAAGACAAAAATATTAATAAATTCATTGACAAATCATTTTGTATTCATTAATATTATTATTATATAGCTCTAGACAAGTATAAAACGCTAAACGCATCGCGTGAAATTATGTCCTACTTTCGCAATGAATATTTTCTTTTCCATACATTTTATTGCTAGACAAATTAATAAATATTCTGATTTTGTAAATTACTTAATTAATATAAAATGACCAAAGCCTAAGATCTGCAAAGCGATCATTTTGATTGATATAAAATAAAAATATCTACTTGACAGTATTCATTAGGATGGACAACTGAAATAGGTAACAGAAATGTTCCATTAGGAAAGTATCTTGAAATTTCTTTAATTTCGAGAAAAAAGAAAAAAAAATCGAGTGTTTTAACGGCATGAAAGCTTGGTAATGTTAAATAAAACTGCACTCCCTTTAAATGCTGTTTAAGCTGAATCCAAACTGGACGTTGTCCAGAATGTAGCGTTTAAACGCGAGTGGAACTACTTCCGGGAGGCTGCAGACCGTGTGTTTGCTTAATCTGGGTTTTTGTGCCGAATCTAGAGATGTTTAGGAGAGATCTATGTGTAGTTGGGGCTATATGTGATATGTTATATACTAATAGATATTAAGAACTAACTTTGAAAGTTTTACGCCGTTAGTACACGAACGCATTCATATGCAGCAGGCTGAACGATGCTGACAAGGATGCAATAAACTATCACATCTAGCTATGTTAGAGTCCTTACACACTGCGGCTTTTAGCATCGATACTAACGCGATGGCATCGCGACTCACGCAGTGAACAAAAATTTGGAATCTATGCAGTCGCAAATTATGTCATAGTCATGTGTTAGTGAATTAAACAAAATGGTCCGCAACAAAACTCACTTATTTGTACATTTCAATGACACTACATCGATCGGAAAAACGAAACGATACCGCGGTGTAACTAAGGCACAGCGCCATCTATGAACAACTTTTGGAACTACATATAATAGATACAATTTTACCACATGTTTTTACCCATTGGAATATCAAAGCCAAATCACGTTCGTGCAAGCAACCGACAAGCTGATCATCATTCGTTATTCGGGTGGATGCATCGCAGAGAGCTGCCGGTTGTTACAAGAATTCTATGCACAAACCAAGCTTCAATGTAAGGTAAACACACAATCCTAACAAAACAATATTCCGAGTAAATGGAAGAAACACGATCGCTAGTTACGGATGAAAAATATGAAGCTTAGGTCCTCGTAGTATCGCTCGCGCATGTATGGATTTCCCGTATAGATTTTGATTTTCCGGTTCTATAGTTAGAGTTTTTTTTTCTTCAGAAAGAACTCCTTTCAAATTAAATTAGTGCGTAGAGATTAGTAACATGTGCGATATCACTTACAAAAATAATCAAGACACCTAGCACACATTTATCAGGCGGTTCTTTACCCTACTTTAATCTCCATAACAGGCCAGATTTCATCAAAAGCCATCCGTTGCGGATCTCTGAGGTCTGTTTTTGTTCCTGACCCGTGTCAAATGTCAGAGGCAAGGGACAGTGGGTAAAAACAGACGAAGTTGAGGAGTCACTTGGGTGGGAACTTTGTTTTTTGAGCCATTGTCCGGTATGGGCCTTGACGATGCAAGTACTCACAACGTGTGAAGTGTCTACGAAATTCAAGAGATGCCACATAAGTTTGAATCTTCAGCGCTGTAGGAGTTGAGATCAAAATTGCTTGATTTTTTGTTTGTTTGGTAGTTGGTGTGTTGTTGTACGACAAAGAGGTTATCAGGGTGCTGGTTCGATAGTTAATAGGCTACGACTTAAGTATTAAGTAAACATAGACAGAAAATTAAGGTACTGAAATGGTTAAATTATTATTTTTAAATCCTATATCTACTCATTTTAAACCCTTTATCTACAACTCTACCCCGATTAATTTAAAAGAATTAGCATAAAAACTAAATAATACGTGTAAAATAAAATAAAAATAAGCCAAGTGCATGTGCAGTGATTGTTAGCATTTTTATCTTTACATATCCTAGGACATCACTACGGTCGATGAGATGCCCTATGATGCTCCTGAAATAACATATTGACTGCAATTATGATTGTATATTTTGATGGAGACGATTTAAAAGTTTTTTTTTACAGCTAAAAGAGACAGTAGTACTGTGTCTTTATAAACCGCGGACAGGCAGACAGACAAACGGACAGACGGACATGGCAAAACTATAAGGGTTCCTATGGACTACGGAACTCTAAAATGGCACAACCTTCCATGCTAAGTTGTCATTGTCCGCATTTGGCGCAACCCTCACTTAAACCCGTTTTTACATACCAACGAAGGAAAAAGAACAAAGCTAACCCACTTAATAGAAGGCGTCCTTGTCGTTCTGAAATCGAGTTACCCGCATGATTTAGTTCAAGCATTAGTTCGTTCGTCCGCTTTTTACAAACGTTTCCCGCTCAAATCTGGGGGCCTACTCTGTGACGGTGTGCGTATTTTCAACAAAAGCCATCTTCTTTTTACACTTGGATTTATTTGCGATAGAATTATTTGACGTCATTTTGATTTTAAGAATTTGTATCAGAACATGTGATGCAGCACCGTAAATTTTTGAATATTTATTGATAACGTTGGATATTTGTCTCCATTCAATTACGAAAAATCTTAAACTTTGTCATCTATGTGAATTTTCTCATACAGTTCACATACCTTATTTTGCCAAAAAATAAATCACCGTTCATATTGACGAAACATGACCAATGACGGCGATACGAGTGATGTCAGAGTACAGTCTCTTAAAATATATAGAAGCCTGAAGACTATCACTATCTATATAGACTATCACACACGCCACTGCTGCACTGTCAAGTGACAGGGAAAGGTATACTCCAAATAATATCTACATTCTCTAACATAGTAGGGTATTTAGATCCGATGAATCATAGTGACGGGAGCAGCGCTGGCGCCGCGCCAGTGTGGTATCGCGATTGACTTATGGCCCGATGGAGCCTTGTTTGTACCACGTACTTGTCGCCATAAAGATCCGGGATAACCAATATATTTTGATAGGTGCTGCTGAGGTGCTTGAATTTGTTTGAGCATACCGTCCAACGACGTATTACTCGGTATTATTGAGGTGAGTTGCACGAAGTATTTAACTACACGGTGTCGATCGGCATCGACAATCATCGACTACAAATGCCGATAGGCGTCCATAAGCGCCAACTACATGTGGCAATAGGCGCCGATTAAATGCGTCGAAAGATGCCAACTTGATCCTGATAAGCATCGGCTACTTACTCATGACACGTAGTCGTGTCATGAGTGGAGTGGTATACGGACAAAGAAGTCGCAATAAAGATCATGAGCATGTAATTTTTGTTAGTTGCCGTTAATGTGCAAGTTATGGGGTGTCAATTTGGTATTTAATTAAAGGCATGCTACAGATGTGTGCTAATGGATGTCGACAAGACCTATAAGCACCGACTACTTGCCACAGTGCCTAAAAGAACTATCTAAAAGACCCTGATAATGCACACAGGTGCCGACTACAAATATCAATAGACGCGGACATCGACTTTAGTGCCACATGGTACCAGTGCCTAAAATATAAGCAATGTCAATAAACGTCGATTACATAAGCGTATAGCTACGGTCTACAAGTGCTGGTAGGTATCTATGAGCGTCGACTTCAAGTATCGATAGGCAACGTCGATAAACGTCGACCAACAGAAGCGCAATAAAGGTGCTGATAGGCGCTGATTTAAAGTTTTTGTAAATGCCACACAGAATAAAAAGGTATCATACTGTCATAGTGACGTGAGCAGCGCTGGCTTATGACCTGATAGAGCCTCGTCCCTAAAAAAGACTTATGACCATAACCAATTATGTTATAGGTAGACCGCGAAATTGAGACCTCGCCTGCGGGGCACAGGGGCGCGGGGGGAGGTGAGATCGGGAGATGTGAGCGGTGCGGGCGGGTGTATCCGCGCCGCCCGCATATCTCACGCCACCCGCTATCGCCTCCCCCCGCGCCCCTCTGCCCCGCAGGTGAAGTCTCAACGAAGCGGTTTACCTATAATGGGAACTGTTGAGGTGCTTCAAGGAAAGTGATAATTATGGCTCTCGATCATTCAATGAAATATTTTTTAACGTACTAGAAATGATTAAACCTTCCCTTTATTTATTTTCAGTTGAAGCTTAACAAATGGATAAAATAATAATGCTAAAAATACGAGATAATCATCACTTTAATACGACAAACCATGTAAATGAAAAGCCCTAAAGGCATAATGAAACAATAAATCGAATCTATTGCGTTAATTAAAATAGAGCTAATATTTAACTCCTGTTAATAAATCAAGTTTTTAAGCATCGTCAACTCCACCATCACTTCGCAAATTAAATGGATCGCCGTAATTAACTTCTCGTAATTAAACGTATGGGAATACGCGTTTACGTTGTCTGATGTTTTAATACATAAATACGTTTAACGGCTGCTTATTCTAATGCTCGTTTTATGCTAATTATCGTTTTGACTGGAAAATACTTGTTTGATTTAAAAAGAGCAATTATTCCTCTGATATTTGATCATATTTGAACGAATTACAATTGACTCGTCCAGTGTGTTAGTAGCCCAGATGTATACAATAATCCCAGCATAAGATGACAGTAAAAAGTCACCAATCTTATGGCATAGCTGTTACGCTGCTATTAGGGTCTTTACTTGCAAATAATATGGATCATTCAACATTTATCTGGGTGCGTATTGCGATGTTGCTTTGATAGTTAGGCTCTGCTGTTGAACAGATAATCAAATTCGTATTTCGTATAATCTACTCAGCAATTAGCATGGGACAGCACTACACGAGTGAGTGATATAGAAATACTTTTATTTTATTCTTAAGTTGCATCGCATTGCTGCTTTGGCGACTCAACTCATCACTTGGATTGATTAAAGCCAGATCGTAATACGAGTACGCTGCTGTTTCCAGATTTTTAAATATTATGCAATTTTGTTTTGGGAGTTCCACACCCTGTGTGTATTGTTTGTACGCAAAATGAGAGCATCGTTCTCGTTTTAACCCACTGTTGCCTCGTATGTTCTCACATACTGTAGTGACACTAAATGACGTGTTAAGTTTAATAAACCTTTGTGTTACCACCTCTCAGCAACGACTGCACGGTTAAGCTTTGAGCACTTTGACTCGTTCAGAGCAAAACGGTTATGAGCAGAGCGAGGTTAGAGGTGTAACTACATAGATGACTCAAGTGAGTTCCTACATCGTGGCGAGTAGAATGAATAGAGAAAAAATATATACAGACAGCTACATAGCTGGTCAGATGCTACAACGTATTAACAAAGAGCACATTCAAAGTTTCAACTCAATACAAGATCTCAATGATTATCCTACTATAAAAAAAACACCCATCCTGTTCCGAAGTCTCAATCTATTTAAATCTGTAGATGAAAATGTATGCCAAAATCAATATCATTTGATTTGGATGTAAGAAGTAGTAAATAGCTGTCAGTAAGAAAAATGGCGCTTATAGTACTTGAATATTCAACCAATGGTTACTACTTTTAACCATTAATTGAGTTAACTATCCATCACGAAACCGGCCCTAATTCAAATGGGCTCATAATAAATTGTCAATGAGGGAGAAAGCTTTCCCAAGAGAAGGCTTTTCAGTCCAGCTACGAAGGTTTCCGAGTTATACTAAAGTCTCAGAAAAAGAAACACGTAGGTAGAGTATTCATCATCTACATAGATACATATCTATTGGAGTTACTATTTATGCTGCGAGCGGAAATTTATGTGCCATTTCGAGCGTAAACAGAGCTGCAGCGGTCTGTCATGGCAAATATACATTTTTTTAACTTACAATGTGTTTGATTGGCTATGTGGTCGTGAAAAAAAAAACTGAATGTTTCAGAAAATATAAGTAATAGTAATAGGAAGTAGCGTTCTTCCATAAAAAAGGGACTATTAAAATAGTGCTGCAGAGCTTTTGCTATGAATTATAGTTTACATAGGCTAGCCAACATAAAATTTTTAAAGGGTTTTATTGACTTATCTAAGCTAGGCTCGGTATGGCATCACGGAATAATAGGATTCTCTTTTCTGATGAAAATCCATTATCCAGATAACTCAATCTCTATTGGTAGTAAAAACCCTGTTATATTTTGAAACTACGATGAGAAATTAAGGTTGTTTGTGGTATCGTTACACAATACGTTTAATTTAAGTTTTAATTAAATTGGTTTACAACTTAATATGGAAAGCCAATAATATGGTTCTAAGCTATGTTTAGCAAAAGAAACCAATGATAAAATTTATGTCATATTGTATATGTTTTTGCTACAAGTTAACCATTGAATATCCGACAAGCAGTCAGGTAAAATATGTGGGCAAAAAACAACAAATAAATACACCATGCATTAGGCAACCAATATTCTGAACATGAATTCACCCCGACAAGTAGATGCCGTGAGTTAGTTCACTGTTAGCCGGCTTTACGTCACACGATCGGCTTTAACCGACATGAACCGGTTGCAACTGGTTAATAATAATTTATTTATTTTTATTTATTCATAACCCAATAATGTTTACAGTTGTTTGTTTAGTGATACATAGTAGGTTAATAACTACAATATGTTGAGTCAGAAAGAGTGAGTCCCTGACATTGAAACTAGTAAAAACTGTATTTTCAAGGTCAGTGATTCCTCGACACTATAGAAGACTTAATTACAAAAAAATAGAATAGAATTACAACTTAGGTAGGTATGCGGTATTAAGAACATGGATAAAGAGTTACAAGAATAATGATATGATAAGTATAAGTATAAGGTTTTTATGTGTTGTATGAATGCTTCTTCATGTGTGGTTTGTGTATTAATGTGTGTTATATGTGTGTGTGTGTGTGTGTGTGTGTGTGTGTGTGTGTGTGTGTGTGTGTGTGTGTGTGTGTGTGTGTGTGTGTGTGTGTGTGTGTGTGTGTTGTGTGTGTGTGTGTGTGTTTGTGTATGTGTGCGCGTGTTATCGTATGTGCATCATATGTACAAGTAGGTATGTTTGAATGAAATTATTTATTTTAGGAGATTTTCGGTATCTACGTAAGACATCATAAGCAGGTAAGCTGGTTATAACCAGTGTTTTAATAATTTTTGTATTTTTTTATGGTAAAACGCGGAACAAGAACACCTTCAGTAGAAAAAGCGATAGCCTATGGTAAAGTCAAAAACCTAACATACCTACTATGGTTTAAATAATATTTTTTACTTATCTGAACATACCGATCGATACCGATTTATTTATTGCTGGTTAATTAATTCATTTCAACAATAGTTTCTTATTTTTACCTTATAGTTTTTGAAAAAAAAAATGCTTTAATAACCAAAGCAATGCAGCGGCAAGTTAATATTTTAATAAAGTATTTACTAGATCAAATACTTTAAAAAACTGCTCTCGTTGTTGGTGCTACTAACAATGAAAACCATTAAGTTCAAAGTTATTATACAGCAAACAAGGTTTATTTTCATTTAATAATACTTGCAAATATTTTCAGCACAAAGAGTAGCTTTATTATTTAATCTTATTTATAGTTGGAAGAAAGAGTAATATTCTTCTTAGCAAAATAATGGAGGTTTACAGTCACAGTGGAAAATTACATTTGAGGTTAGTGACTTTCTTCTGCAAATAAAAGGCTTGTTTTATTTTTGGTAGCGCTATTTTAAGAAGGCAAAAGGTTCAAAGAGCTATTAGCGTCAACTTTTATCATTTAAATGCTAGGTTATTTTTTATAAGAACCTGTTTAAATGCGTGAATTTTTATATCATTTATGTTGTGAAAAGGAATCTTTTTGTTTCTGAATATTATATCAAATATAAATATCTTGGTTTTATTAAATAATATGCGAGCAAGTTTATGTATGTATGTTTGCTTTGTCTGGCGTATTATTTTAATATCTAGTTAGACATGAAGCATTTTTCATTTGAAAAACAATCAACGTTTCGTCAACCTTCGGCTAAATTGCTGTATAGGAAAATTTCGCCAAAATTAAATTCTGTCACGGCCAATTATAGAGCTGGCTGGTTTCTAGCTCAAAGGATTAGCATAGCTATCCAACGCGGCAAACGAAGCCAGCATTATAGTCTCCTTACCACAAGGAAATGGTTTCGTTTTTTTCTTGTTTGTTATAAATAACCTTAGATCACAAACAACGAGTCCTTATAGAAAAGTAATTTAACACGTTCCGGGACACTACTCCAGACACAATAGATGTTTTATTGTTTTCACGCCTGTAGGCGGGCACTGTCCCGGAACGTGTTAATATTGGCTATAAATAATTTCGGGACCAAAATACTGGCATGCTGCAGATAAGTAGAACAATACACTGAGTTTGGTTCGGGTATTATGTAACTTCCAAGCTATGGCTATAAATAACAATTTCAATTTATAGATGTGATAGTGATTACACACTTAACGAGCAGATCTATTCGTCTTCTTTTTTCTATCAAATGCACCAAGTGGAAGCACCATTCCCAAGCAAGGCTTAGGTCTGGATTGTAGCCCCCTTAAAATTTCACAAGTCAGCCAGTCAGTCCATTATCAGCCAATGCCACAGAACGTCCACTGCTGAACATATACCACCCTCAAGATTTTCAGCGACGGTTTTGCGCGGTCTGCATCCAGTGTAATCCTGCGATCTATACAAGGTCATCGCAGGAAGGTCGTCAGGAATTTGATGGCTCTTAACTTTGATACCATAATAATAATCATAAATAACTAATGTATACTAATTCATATTCAATGACATCTTAATTTATTTTATTTTGTCATCAGTATTACTACTAAAATTATGACATGTTTTTATAACATTGTATCCAATTTAAATTCAATAAAATGTGTATACACCTGCAAAGGTAGATCCAAGTGAAACCTGTTTTAGTATAAGACCTTTGTACAACCTTGTTTCAATACGCAATAAATATCATTTCATCATTTCATTTCATCGCTCCATCTTGTCGGTGGACGTCCTACGCTGCGCTTTTGGTCGAAGGTTCTCCAATCTAGAACTTTCCTGTCTATATTGACATTAGGGCCTCAAAGCATAGTTGCTAACTCGCCGACTATAATAATAGATCGAATTAGGTAGTACCCCACCAGGCTTCAATAACTCAGCGCCTGCACTGAAACCGCTGAAGCGAGCAGCAAAGCTTTGTGGGAAAGCAAAGGAAACCGAATTACAACCGTTTGGATTGTTTGTGCACTCAATGCATTTTTGCCGTACTTATGAATCAAATAAAGGAAAATTTTTGATCGCTACTACTTTACAGGAGAATATCAAAGTGATTTCGAGTTTAGTTATGAAATAATGTAAGACGTTTGGCCGAAATCTCTCCCGATAGTAGGGCCAGTTTTTGAACCATAGTAATGGTAAAGTTACGTTACCAGCGGATTAATATTTACGATTGTGTGTGTTTTGAAGAAAAAAAACCTTAACCAATGGTCATTAAAATAGCCATTCTGACATCGTAAATATTCAACCGCTGGTAACGTTACTTTACCATTCTATCAATGAAAAAACTGTGCCCTAGTTATATGATTGATCATTATTATGGGGGTGACTAAGCAAGACCACTCACTGTAAGATCTCAAGACACGAATTGCTTTTTCTGCGTGGATAGGAACGTTGATTAAGACAAATGTGAGATAGCATTTCAACACATAAGTCTATCTGTGACCATGAACGCTGTAAAGTTTTTTTTTAAATAAATAAATATTTATTGAGTCATATCACAGTTAGGTCAGTTTTGTGTTTGTTACGTGTCAGGATGTAAAGTTTAATAAATCTTTGCAAAAAATGAGTAGTGTTCGCGTAAACTTCAGAAACAACAATCCTTAAAATGTACAAATCATACTATTTGGAATTGATAATGAACGGTGTAATTGAACTAAGCGCCACTTAAATGCGATATCTTTGTCTTCAGCCGATAACCTAGATCAGTAATAAAAAAACACTTTACAATCAAAAACATCGTCTAGATACAGAACAGCTTCAATTGCTTGCGTTTTATTCTATTCTCTCTTTCACAAGACCGTAGTTACCACAAAACAGAGCACAAATAGTCTCGCCAAAGCTTTGCGGCCCACAAAGGAAATCAAATAACGATCAGTGTTTATTTGCTCACCCGATCAATTACAAAGGAAAAATCCATTAAACGCATTCTGGGAGTAATAAATGATAGTGCATTTTGAGTTGCGGATGATGGGGGTTGATGGAAGTAAATAAATAAATAAATAAATAAATAAATATGCGCCAGACAACACACCAATTGACTCGGTTTCGAATTAAGGAATTTTCTTCCTCGTGCTACGAATACCAGACAACGATAATGACGGGGGCGTCTCCCATAAATACTTAAATACATATAAACATCCATGACTTAGGTAAAAATGTTCGTGCTCATCACACAAACATTTGCCCCTTGCGGGATTCGAGCCCGCGACGGCGGCATAGTAGTCAGAAGCGCTACCACTACACCAAACGCGTCGTCAAATATGAAAAAAAAACTCAAACGTGCATGAAATCATAAAAATAAACTCAGAACATACCAATTCAAATACGAAACTGTTTATTTGAGGCAAGATAGCGAGGATGCTGGCTGCGTTACCGCGTTGGAAAGTTATGGTTAACATTTGAGCTAGGAACCAGCCAGTTCTATTATTTCCCAAAACGGAATTTAAATTAGGTAATTTGTTTTCCAAACCAAAAAATATATAAGGTGCTTGTAATGCAGTATTACTGATGGGTTCTCTTACCTGAACTATAATTTTATTCGTATCGTTAAAAAGTTAAATTCAAGTGTAGTTAACCTGTTGTTTGCAAAATGCTCAAAACACAGAACCACCTAAAACTTTAAGCAAGTTTAAACTTTAATTAGAGAGAAATATTTAGAAGTTAACTTTTTGCCCTGGTATATTTTGGCAGAAAATATTTTTTATGTCATTATCATGACAGTTTTTTAATCAATAAATACATAAACACATTTATCTCGAGACTATTTTCATATCAGCCTTCATTCAACCATGCATGTATGTATTCTTGCGAATAAACATTCTTATATAAGTATTTTTAAACCGAAGCACAACACAGTTTATTAACAATCCCTCATAGCAAGATATATTATTATTTCTCTAACAAATACCTTCATAACTGCATAGTGACCTTAACTCATTATGATCAATCTCAATGCTTCTTGTAACGTTGACTTATTGTGACAACCTCATAACTGTTATGGTTCGTGCACTTACGTTGAATATTCACTCGTTATGACTATAGCTAAAATACAACAGCCACTCAATGGGTTAAATCCTCACGAATATGCTTATCAACTTTCTTTTGTCATTCTTGTGCTTACGCGACCGCAGTGGCAGCCTATCAATCCCTAAGCGTTTGGGAATTTGATCTTTTCCAGACCACTGAAAGAGTTCGCTAATAACGTTAATACCGCCTGAATTGTACATTTCCTTTAGACTAATTTGTTATTACCCTTTGTGATGTGCAATAAAGTGTTATCCATCTATCTACATTATATTATCTAATATGAACTGCCTCTTTAATTTTTACATTCAACATAATGCTGACTATGGTGCCGTCAAATTAATAATTTATAGCACAAAATAGTAATTAAAAGCGTTATTTACGCTTTTGGTTTTGAATAACTGATATTAATTAGGTATCGTGGTGAAATTTATAAAAGAAGAGATTTGATTTCATTAGTGTCTATCAAAACTGTTATTAACGAGTTTATTACAAGGGCATTTCTACGGACCCGGCTGATTGACCTACTGGAGCAAAAAAATTACATTTAAAATTGAATAACGCGTCTGAAAAAAATCACACGTATTTATACAACTCTTGGCCTGATGGAGAGCATACCAAGAAAACCGCAAGGTTGTGCATATGACCTTTAAAAAATCGGAAAGTTCAAAAACGGGCAGAATTTGGCCTAAAATGGAGTGTCCGATTCCCAGAATTTACTCGTTTTTGTTTCATAACTTTTAAAATAATAACTTACTCATTATTATTTCTACATTCCTGTAACAAGGAATAAATGATGAAGCCATAACAGTGTTAATGTTGATTCTGAATCCTTTAGTTTTCATACAGTGACACATTAAAATATTGTCCGAGGCATGTGCCTCAATTCGGTGAAATTTACTTTTATTTACCTATAGCACTATCTACGCTTATAAGAAACGCTCACTATGGATTCCCGCCATCTAACCGTTGCGCCCGAGCGGCCGAGCACTATAGACGGGGGACTTGTTGCATTGAGGAGCAATTTTCAGACGTTCGAAATCATTCGGTGTTTTTGGTATAGGGTCTTTTCTCAAATCGGTGTGCCACTTCAATTATGTTTCTGAAGTATTTATTAAGATTTGTGCTAAAATCATTGAGTGTGTAACTGCATTTTGCCGTTACATTTAGTAAAAAATTATGTAACTCATAATATTTTTGAGTAATTTTATGTATTGTGTTATTTTCTCAATTCTGTGGATCTCAATTCCGCGGGAAAATGGGCACCGAATGGAGATTTCACTATGATATTATGAATTTTGCTAATAGACACTATTAAATTATTTCACAAAATGATTTGCTGGAGATTGTATATGGCACTGTCTTATTTTTTCTAAGATTTAGGCCAATTTTAGTAAAATTCTCTTTCTCACAATCTAATAAACAGATTGATTAAGTGTACACACAAAACTTCTTCTTCTTAAACCTAATTACAATAAGAGCTTCGCTCTTGTCGGTGGAGAAATTGCCATAATTTTCCTTTGTTTGCCTTTTTCTTGATATCTTGGTATGACATGACAATCCTCATCCCCTCATTCCTTCCACTTTCAAAAACTTCAGATAGGTTAAATAGATAAATTGGTGATTTTATGTAATAATGACAATAAATAGAGCAAAACAAATACACTTCAACAAAAACTAATCCTTAGTTCTATTGAAAATAAACATCATCATCATCATTATCAAAAGGACATCCACTACTGAACATAGGCCAACCACACGGCTTTCCACAGCGACCGATCACAAGCGGTCTTCATCAAGTTTAATCCTGCGATCTTTACAAGGTCGTCTGTCCATCTTGTCTGTGGACGTCCTACGCTGCGTCTTTGGTCGAAGGGTCTCCAATCTAGAAATTTTCGGCCCCAACGGCCATCAGTTCGTCGCGCTATGTGCCCTGCCCATTGACACTGAAGCTTACAAGTTTTTAGGGCTATGACCGTTACCTTAGTTTTTCTATGTATCTCCTCATGTCTGATTAGAACTCGTAAAGAAATACTGAGCATAGCCTTCTCCATCGCTCGTTATGTGATTTTAAGCTTCGTAATAAGGCACATAGTAAAAGACCATGTTTTGGATCCATATCTCATCACACACCTCCGGTTTGCCAATGATATAGTCGTTGTGGCAAAGACGCTGGACAACCTTGGCACAATGCTCGAAATAATGGATGGAAAGGACGAACATCATGTCGAGCTCCCATGGGAACTAAATTCTTAAAGTTGTTGACGAGAATGAGTCTACCTGGGAAAAGTAATCCAATTAAGTAGGTCCAACTTTAAGAAAGAGGTCAATCGACGAATCCAACTCAGCTGGGCAGCGTTTGGGAAATTGTGCAAGAGAATCTTCTCGTCTCGATTACCTTAGTGTCTGAAGACGAAAGTCTTCAACCAGTGTTTGTTACCAAACATAAACATGTTGATTAGTTTTTTTGTTTATATTTCATAGAATCAATAAAGAAAGGCACAAAAAGCTAAAATAAATCATTACCGATAGACCAGCAGTTATTTATTAAAACGCTTTAGGTATATATTATTTTGATCATTCTAATACATTATAAGGTTACATTTTTATAGGGTTACATCAATTCTAAATTCATTTTCTCAATTCGGTGCTTTCTCAATTCGGTGCTTAACTTTTCTCAAAAACCACTCAACAAAATTAAGGCAAATCGTTATTTTTATATTCGGGGTGGGGTAAACTTATTTTTTTGTTATATTAATTACTTAAAAAAACAAATTACAAATCAACCACCGAATTGAGAAAAAAAGGACCCTTCTGTAGAAATGTCCACAATTACCGTTAGTTTACCTTATAATTGAATAAAACTAAGTTCAATAACACTCACGACGTTACCTTCTATAATAGTGAAAATTATGATTTCAATTGCAGTGGGCAGGACACACAACGCGTAGAACTGATGGCCGTTGGGGCAGAAAAGTCTTAGATTGGAGACCCTTCGACCAAAGGCGCAGCGTAGGACGTCCACCGACAAGATGGACAGACGACCTTGTAAAGATCGCAGGATCACACTGGATGCAGACTGCTCACAACCGGTCGCTGTGGAAATCCATGGGGGAGGCCTATGTTCATCAGTGGACGTCCTTTGGCTGATGATGATGATAATGTTTTCAATAAATATCGTTTGGGCTCAGTGCTTTTAAGTTCAGGTTCCTTGCTTATAAAATGAAGAACCTTTAGAGGTTTTCAAATTCTAAGTTATTTTCTAAACTGCATTGTGTAACTTTAACAGTACTTAAAATTCTGCAGCATTTGACGCCACGTTAACTTCAATAGAGCTTGCTGAAAACTTGCGAGGACTTCGTAAGATTTTCCTAGAAATAGTTTTCAACTGTTCAGTTCATTGGAGTTGCATCAAAGTATTTCGACAGGTTAACCACGTTGAAGTACTTATTAAAGCTTGGAGTTGAAAATTTTGTTTCTAATGAAACGTAGTTGCGACTTAATAATTTGAATGCATAATTACCGAAGTGCAATTTTATGTTCTAGATTATATTGAAACAAAAAAGTCGGCTGATGCTTTGACATGTGTCAGCTAGTATATAGGTCTATAAAAGACCCTTGACACACTGCAACTTTTAGCATCGATACTAACGCGCGTTTTGGAAACGCGATGCACATCGCGACTCACGCAATGAACAGATTTATGATTTATATACGCGATGCGCATCGCGACTGCATCGACACTAACGCGCGTTTGCATCGATGCAAACGCGATGCGCATTGCGACTACATCGATGCCAAAAGTAGCGCAATGTGTAAAGGTTGACATTTTGCGACTGCATCGATGCGCATCGCGACTGCATAGCGTTTGTATCGCTGCTAAAAGTCGCAGTGTGTAAAGGTTGACAATTTGCGACTGCATCGATGCGCATCGCGACTGCATCGCGTTTGTATCGCTGTAAAAGGCAACAATACTAATTCGAATATCGAAATTGGTTACATCATAGGGGACCTTTTGATAATTTGTATGGCAAATATTTCCCATAAAAGATATTCGTACCTGCAATCAATGCCAAAAATAATCTGATCCGTTCCTTATAATGCAACAGTCATCAATTTACGAAACGAATAGTCTGTTTTAGAGTTCTGTAGCCGAATGGCAAAACACAGAACCCTTATATTTTCGTCAATTCTGTCTGTCTGTCCGTCCATTCGCATTAGCATCACACAGCTGAAACTTGGCAGGTAAGGTATCTTATCAATCGCTTTTCAATTCAGATACGAAAAGTAAAAAAAAAAAGTTAAAAGTTAAATATTACTCAAACCTATGCGTCTATGGATAGGTTTTTTGGAGGTTTTTAAGAAAGTGGGCAGTTTATTGGTGGCATGGAACCCTCAGTACGCGCGTCCGACTCGCACTTGACTGGTTTTTGTAACATGAGATACAAGACAGGATAAAAGAACTGCATACTCAAACGGAATTTATTTGCCATAATGAGTACGTCACAGCCCTTATAGAAACCAATTTCCTTTTTGTATCATCAGCCAAATCTTGTCCTTTTTGTAACCTAACAATACTCTGACAATGAATGTGAAACACCGTAACACGTTTTCTTGAAAGACATCATATTAACGACACGGAAAGCAAAATAGACTTTGCTGCTGTTACATCAGGACTTTTATTCATTTGGGGGTATAATCTAAAGCGTAATCTTCTATTTTCTGGTAGGAATTCAAACGTCCATGTGAAGATTAAAAAAAACTTTGATGTCGCGAACAGAGGCGATTGTATTGGGTACAATGGGGATATTAGACACGATAATGGGAGGAAAAAGGCGTGGAGCAGGGGTGGACAACATTTATACAGCCACTTGTCTAAAATAAGCAATGTGCGAAACATTTAACCGTGAGATGACACCGAGGTTAGGCTTAAATCACGGATTCCCAAGGTATTTTTATGTCTAAGATCCCGATTGAAATGCCAGTTCTTGTAGGAAAAATATGATTTCTAGTCTGTCATTGATGTAAGTGCTGTGTTAACTTTGTTGTTTCTGACCGGAGCAACGTGATGTTGTCCCACGTGTTTATTTTTTTACTAATACTGTCTAGTCACAAATAAATGTTGAGTGTAAAAAACATTTCCTTGCACTAGGACCGTATAAATAATACAACTTTGTTATGATTTCTAATATTAACTGTTTGTAGTGTGCTACAAAGAGCGTAATTTTTTTGCCTATGCGCTAAACAACTCAGCTTAATAAAGCATTACTGTTATACTATTTATCGTTAAGGTGGATACTGACCAACGTTACGAGGTGTAATGTAATATTCGCATCAAGCGTGTTACGCATCGAGCATGTTACGTTGTGTTCTGAAATCGGAGTAACATGCTCGTCAAAACGCAGTTCAATACCGCGTTACAATTTGAGTATTCGGAAAATAAACGACGAGCAACGAGCGGCCTGATGCTCGCTGGTTTCTTCGTAACACGACGTACTGACTACACGAATGTTCGCTGTGTAACATGTTACATTACAGCTAGTAACGTTAGTTAGTACCCACCTTTAAAGATTTTTTTTTAACCACGAATTACAATTTTAATAATTCTAGGTCATCGTTGTGATAAAAATAAGACAATAACTCGTTGCTATATGAAAAAAACAGACAAAGTTTTTTTAAGGCAGCATGTTTTTCATATAGCGTTATTACCATGCCAAAGGTTTTCCATCCCTGGCGAAGGCCCTTTTAGAGCTTGACCCTATATTAAAAGGCATTGTTACTGATATTATTCTGTGATGGTGTTGCAAAGAGATCTCCTTTGATGAAAATGTACAAGCTATTTTAGTCGAACTTATATCTTATTCTGAACCTTTTACGGTAATATGTGTGTAAATATTCTAAGCGGTGCCGCGGTGGTAACTAAGCACCTTTATTATTCGTAGAGAAAAATTGCATCAGTTTGTAGGACTTCGTTTTTTCAGATAAAACAACAGTTATTCCTTAAGAATTAATTATATTTGTGTTTTTTCATCAAATTTGATTACTTAACAAAAAGTAGGAAGACTATTTCGTTTATGGGAGCTTAATAAAGAACTGCCACCTGATTCAAGGAATTGTAAAACTTTAAATAGAATAGAAAAAGAAGCTAAAGCTACATATTGAAGCGGGTACTGGCGGCCAATATTATTAATTTTATTTTATCTTATTTCAAGTCAAACTTGTATTTCATATTATGAGAAGTGTTTTGTATGCATGTTCCTTAAACCTTACTACTACAAAAACTTTGGGATCTAAGGCTTTATTTTTTAATTACTCGCCTCAATATGGCGTGTGATAATAACGATTTTTTGAAATCTTAACGAGGTACTCGCGTCAAAAAACACTCGGGATATTGACGCGAGTGATTCAAAAATAGAGCTCCATAGCATGCTATGGATGGATTTCTATTCATTTTAATTGAACATGTACAAGTACACTGATCAAGAAAATTTTACAAATGACTTTACGTATCAAACTGCATCCAGCTACAGCTTTGAGAAATATCTAAATGTACCGTCTCATCAAAACTCCATCAAACACCCGTCGGGCGAATGGAGCTGAAAACTCTTTAAAGGAACTTTCTTTATGAACACTCCTCCAACACCATCAAAAAATGTTTGAGCACGAACATCGCCGGCTCCCAACAAATTTCCCTTTTGAAAGTTTTTTCACACTGGCAACTAGTTTAATGTTTTCTTTTTCCGAAGCAACAGACGAGTGACACAAATAGAAACTACAGAAACTGGTTTACGTCACAAATGGAGGTGGTACAGTGTTGCCGGAACTAGCAAAAACGGTAGACTTTTTTTAAATGCTTAAACCAATATGAGATTTTAAACTTTCGCGTTGCATTACAATGAGAATTAGATAATGAGCAGTGAGTAGTATTTACTCATTTTTGTTTTACATCAACCTAAAAGGTCGTGCGTCCGCTACCGGCAAAACAAGTCATTACGCCATACAAATAAAGATCAAATTCGCTTGCCAAGGTCACGGCTGAAATCAGCTGTTAAGTATCCATTGGGTAAAAACCACTGTTAATAAGTGAACCGTTAGAAATGTAATGCCCCTTTAGGTTTCATGTTATACATATGCGCCAGATAACACACTAATTATCTGTTTTCGTGATAAGGAATTTTCTTCCTTGAGTTACGAAGTACCAGACAACGATTATGACGGGGGCGTCTCCCATAAATACTTAAATACATATAACATCCATGACTTAGGTACAAATGTTCGTGTTCATCACGCAAACATTTGCCCCTTGTGGGATTTGTACCCGCGACGGCCGGCGTAATAGTCAGGAGCGCAAACCAAACACCAAACGCGTCGTCATAAATGCTCAGAATTGTATACCTATTGTGAAAAATATTGATATACTTCCTACTTATTATGATCGAACTATATAAGTTTTAAACACACAAAGTGTTGTAAAAATGTACCATGTACGCGTTTATTTATATGAATTATGAAGTTATGGCCCGAAGAATGATAAAAAGATAATAAAAACTTAAGGTAAATCTGACATTTGGGATAACGAAGATTAACAGGAAACTGCTAGCCAAGATAATTAATTATTTCAAGATTCCTTTATTAGGAGACGTTTACACTAAATGGTTCATTAACTTTTGATTTTTACGTAATTTTGGGTTTTAAACCGCAAAAAATGTTGCTGTGTTTTATTCTATTGTGTCCACACAAAGTTC
The DNA here is from genome assembly GCA_963584085.1 of Pyrausta aurata. Lineage (NCBI taxonomy): Eukaryota > Metazoa > Arthropoda > Insecta > Lepidoptera > Crambidae > Pyrausta > Pyrausta aurata. Next base: position 1,248,752 of record OY757254.1, on the reverse strand, counting down.
ACAGTTCTGACACAGTTGTAGGTAACTTTTATGCGGTGGTCTAGTTTTAAACAAGCTCAGAGGAAGGGCAGGGAGTGAGAAAGAAATAATGATACGATTATGTATGACCCATAAAAGAAGTACCTATCATATTTTGATAAATTTTAGCTCGTTTTAAAGCGTTATTTATAAATTTTTGTTCTACTTTGAAGATTTGCTTGATTTAAAGCTTTAACCCGTAACTTACCCAATGTTTTTATTAATATTTTTCTAGTTTTGAATTTGCTGTAATTGTAATAGACATTTTTATTTCCCTTTACTAAACCTCTCCCTTATTTTAATTACTTGCATAAATATGGCGTGTGATTTTCATTTGAATACGAATTAAAAGTCAATGAACAAAATGTGAAATATCTCTTTTATCACCACCATGCGAAGTTAAACTGATTTTCATTGGCAAATTGGACATTAATCAATGAATATCAAATGCCAACTTGACGCGAGTGATTCAAATATACAGCCCCCTGGTTTTGAAATAGGTTTGTAACATGTACATGTAACCTATGCATAATAAAATCCTAGATATTGTGAGGGACTAGAGCCTGGAATATGTTTTTTGTTTTTAAAGCCTGCTCTACCAAATATAAAGCTAATCTATATATATAAAAATGAATCCCTATTTCCCTTGGTCACGGCATCATGCCTGAACGGCTGGACCGATTTCGCAAATTCTTTTTTTGTTCTGTTCGTTATTATCAGGAGAAGGTTTTTATTTAAGAAAAAAAAAATATTAGAACGGGGCTGGGTTGGGACGGGCCCGGGGCAAAACGAAGTTGGCTGGGTCCGCCAGTAAATCATAAGAAAGATAAAAAATAAAATGTTTACACTCTTTGACTAAATATTTACAATGTAAAACTTATCGTCGCTACATTTTAATTAAAGCTACCAACATAATGTTGATGAACTTTCACGAAGGGACACCCTTTAACTTGTAACAACTCGATAACCTTTTACGCCACTCAAAAAGGCTAAGTTGAAAAGCCTCTTATGATAACAAGTCTCGCAACATCCTACAAGCGTACTTTAACACTGGACTTATTAATTTTGTTTATTCATAAGACCTTTTGAAATTCGTACTAAGTGGTTTGTTGACGTGATGTTATGAAATTTAATCACATTCGCATGGGCTTTGAATTTTTACATTTAATGTAAGTAATTATTATATCTTACGTAGGTGTGAAATCGGTTAACGTATTTAACATCTACTTACTTACTACAAATCTCCATAATCCATAATAGTTGAAAATTTATTTGTTACCCAATCAATTTACTAATTTAATTCGCGTAAAAATTTTGTACAACTACTAGGTAATCTTTAATGTCAACTCCCTTCATCAACATTTTCTACACCACAATTTATCACCCGCGATATTTCCATCTGAATTTAGTGAAACAAAAAATGTTTTAGCGCTCATCCAGCCGCAGTGATATTACCTACCTTGACTGTTTTCGTTTTGTAATCCATCATTCCAGCGCTGACTAATACCTTATAGACATATTACAAAGTCTATAGTTCGCATTCAGACACTAGATAACAAACTAAACTAAACTAAAGACTATTATGTGTTACCGTCAAGCGTGAACACCGTGATCTCAGTACCTGTTTCATCTCCATCCGCCAGGTGGAGAGGTTGACCCAGTTTGTCCACTGGCCTTACATCTTACTTTTCACACAAAGATTGCAATCGTATTCTTTACACCCCAGTTACACAATACCCCACATGAGTCTCGTCATCCATACGACATGGTAACCTCGAGGGAAATTAACGGCTTGTCACGGCAGAAGCGAACCAATAGAAAAACTACGCGGTGTCATAAAGAGTGGAACAATTTGTCTTTGAAAATTTTGGAGATTTCTGGGTTATTGAAATGTGAGAATCGAGAATTTAGAAAGTGAAACGCATTGTTTAAAAGTATAAGTATATGTGCAGTATGCAGATTGGGTCGTTTGTATTGCACTGAGACATCAATTAAATGATGGGAAACAATTTAAAGCCAGTTATAATTATTTAACAAATAGCGGTCGCGGCGACCTTCGTTTCACCCATGTCCTAATTGGAGTGGCAGCGAATCAAATAATGTAAAAAACATGACAATCGGTCCATCTTACTATATTCTTCAGTTATTTGTAGCTGACTATTCAAAAAGAAGAACAAATATACAATATATGTTGTTAACGTGGGAATCTCTAGTATAAGTATTATTTTTATTAAGTTTATTATAATTAGGTGTATTAATACTATAACGAGGTTCGCTGTTTAATTAAATTACCAACGTACCATGTAACCAGTTCTCTAAAATCAAGGTAAATTAAAAAAAAAACCTTTCTGACACGCGATCATTTATCAAGAGAAAATGAGTTTTCAAATCATAATCATAATCATAATTTATTTGCAAGAATACAGTACATGTCAAGGTGGTAAAAATAAAATAAGTTCAGTGCATTATTCGGCCAAAAATAATAGCATGCAAATATTAATTGAGTGCTGTCAAAGCTAAATTAAAATATTATTTTACATGTCTAAATTACTATAAATTACAATATTATGATATGGCATGTCATTATTATATTATTTTATACAATTTTCATTACAGTCAAGAAATTCCTTAACACTATAGAAACAATGTTGCAATAGCCAGTTGGTCAATCTGCATTTAAACGATTTTTGGCTTCCAATAGACTTAATATCATCAGGAAGACTATTGTACAAAACAATTCCCATATTATATACATTTTTCTTATAAATTTGTTTGTAGCAAGAAGGTTGGTACAACCGGTCCATGACCCTTGCACGAGTCGGTCGCGGATTAACGTCAAAGTAAAATGCGCTCCAAAAACAATCCGATACACAGCAAAATTGTAACGCATTATACAAAAAGACGTTACAAACTCTCCGTAAGAGTTATAAGAACATGAATAATTTCTTCTACTTTCGCTGATTCACTGATTTCTTGCATATTGTTGAATAACAAACTTCCATGAGAGATCGATACCGCAATCATTCAAATTTGAACCTTAAACATTTATGACAAGAATCAGTTATGTTTGCGGATGGGAATGGATCGCTTTTATAGGCTTAGAAACAGTATAGTATTGAACAGTAGGTAACGGTATGAAATTGCACGATAGATAAATATATGCGCAAAAAAAAAAAAAATATTTCAGTCAAGGTTTCATAATTATTAACGAAATGAAGACTAATTATCAGTTTATTGTTAATAAACATACAATTTAAATAAGTAATGGTCCCATACACCTTTTTGTGAGATTAAGGGCGTTATCACACCCACGACTTTAGCAGTGCGACGGTCGTGCGACAGCCGCGCTGCTGATAATTTCATACATAAAATAACAGCAGTAAGCCTTTACAATAATGTGAAAGCGCACTTAGACATGAATCATCCGAGGTTGATTTAGTCCAATTGGCCAATATCTCTCATCAACTTTTCTAAATTCTAATTGAATAAAAGAAAGTCGTGTTAGTTACTCCACTTATAACTCAAGAACGGCTGAACCGATTTAGCTGAAAATCGGCAGGGAGGTAGTTAAGAGCCAGGAGAAGGACATAGAATACTTTTTATCCCGTTAGACGGGGCCGGGGCTGAGGTGGGATGGGGCCGGGGCGAAACGGTGGGGAGGTAGCTTAGAACCAGGAGAAGGACATAGGATCCATATTATCCCGTTCAACAGGGCCGGGGCTGGGGCGGGACGGGGCCGGGGCGAAACAAAGTTTGCTGGGACCGCTAGTATTATTCTAAAAGTTAATCGTCTTTTACACAAAGTGTTCATAGTATTTATAATCTGTTTTAAAAAATAACTTTATCATTACTCCATTATCTTTACTGTGTCTTTTATCGATTTGGCGAATATGTTGGCAATATTTCGAGCCTGAAGATGATTTGAGAAGCAATTTGTTAACGATTAATTGCTCGCATTGAATCCACAATGATATAGAAAGGAGCTTAGATGAGCTCCTTCCTTAGAACAAATGTCTTTCCAATGAAGATTTATTCGCACTAGAGATAAATCCTTTGGTAATTTTACGACCAAATTTAAAGATCTGAATTGATTAACGTAGATCATTTGGATTTTTTAGGTTGAGATCGTGAAATGATAGACCCAACATAAGCCATTTGACTTTACAAAATTAGGAATTGGACTTGGCTTTGCTCCTTCTAAAATGAATTTTAAAGGATTTACCACGTTAGTTTGTTTAGTTTTAGTTCAAGCAAGAGACACTCGTTGAAACTTAGGTGTACTTTGTATACCATGTTTAATGCAAATAAATATTTCTTTCTTTCTTTCTTTCTTTCTTTCTTATTATCATCAAAACATGGGAGGACTTCCATAAAGCCAGTCCATCTTTCAGTCAATCAAAAACACTGGAAAATGTATATTCGATTGATGCTTAAGAATCACATTTGCTAGTATTTTAAGACAATACAATTCTTTTTGACCTTAATCTTTTGCCCCAATCGTCCCCGCACACGCGAGAATAGTTAACGAGCTGAACGTTTAAGAAGCAATTGTTGTAAGGGCGTCTTCACATTCTAGAATACTTGTGGTAAGGCCTTTTATTGTACTTGTTAATCACGGTCGTGTAGATATGAGGTGACTTAACGTCGTGATCATTAATTAGAAAGCATGCTCACAAATTGTAAGAAAACAACTTGACAAATCCGTGGTGTAGTGGTTAAGCACGCTGGGTGTCAAAGCGCCGTCATCTTTGAGGTTCCAAGTTCGATTCGCGATTGCGTCAATATAGAAATCATAGTTTTCTATTTTGTCTCGGGTCTTAATGTTGCGGTACCATCGTTGTTTCTGAATTCCACAACACAATACTAGGAAGTAATTCAAAACCACCTTTGAACATGATTCTGTTTTAAATCACAACAACTTACAAAAGACAAATGCTACAACAACAGAACGTCCGTTCATAAGAGTTTTACTCTTTTGTACCTATTTTCAGTTTTTTTTTTTAGAATTTGATAGGTATTTGTTTCTTGCTATTTTGTTGGATTACTATCTCGTAAAGCAATATTATGTATTCTTCACTGACTGTAAAAAGATAACACAGATAGGTTAGACGTCTTTGTGTTATGTGGATGCGCACTTACCTATTACTGAGATTTTAGTGCGCATAAATCCAGACGAAAGTGCCGCGACAATGAGACCGTGCAAGTGAGACCAAAAGGCGTATTACCTAACAAAAACCTTGCCGGAATAAGCGATGGATAACTGCATTTAAAACGCTTTGCAGCTATTACGGATACAGCAAAGACGAGTTCTCGTCAACTCAGGACACAAGAACCGGTCAGAATTGACAGAGCGACTACTATTTTAGTTGCCAATCATTTAAGATTGCAGTGTGCAGTTAATTGAGTAAGTGATGGTAAACTTTAAAAAGTCACATATCCAAACCGACGATTTTCGGTTTCTTTAACAATGCGCAGCCACCACTGCACCTCATTCAAAACTTGCTACCGTTATATATGACAACTCCGGCCATAATATAATAATAAAAATATGCTCCAGAAACTTTTGGAAGACTAAGGTACAAATATTCGTGCTTGTCGCATAAACATTTGCCTCTTCGATAATTCAAACATGATGAGTGGAGAAAAATCATCTCGGAGGGCTGTGAGACCCATGATTGCTTAGTTTCAAATTTTGGCCCAAAAACGGAAAAAACGACATGCTCGTGCAGAGGGTTCCGTTACAACGGCTAAGAGTCCGTTGCGTCGCGTGCTGAAAGTGCGGACGTAAATAGATCACTAGGACTATCAAGGATCGGATTATTAAAGCCACGAGCGACGATGTTCCTCTCTCGTAGACGCTATTTAAATCATCTCTCAAGATGAAAAAGGCCCAATGAATTGAATTGAATTCAATCAATCAATTGGTATATGGATTTCGATCTGACAGAACTACTTTAAGTTACATAATACCACTTGGTACCAACGGGAAACGTCTCATTACCACACTTCGTTGCTGCTTTAATTGTCATCTTCTTTGTTTGGAAACAAAGGCACTGAATTAAGGAGTGCGCCCGAAATGTTTGAGAGGTGGATTGTCCCGCATTTTTGGAGATTCCTACACAGAGATATAAATATGACGGCGTTTGTCCGTCTCTTTTGCGGTAGTGAAGACATTAAGGATAATACAAATAAAAGGAAAATTCCTCGAAGAGTTTGAGACAAAAAAATACAATGTATGTGGCACATTGACAAAATTGACAGAATCAGTTCAACACAGTTGTTTTATTTTATGTGCATGGGACAAAGTTATAATTATAGTAAGTAAGACAAATAAATCTCACTTAATATTACAAATACGAAATTTTGGGAGGGTAGATGTATGGATGATTGTTTGTTACCTACTCTTTTATGCAAAAACTACTGAATGGATTATGATAAAACCACAATAATGTAGTTTGTCTAACACATATATTACAATTTATAAAGATGATTAATGAGATACAAAATCAATGCATTAAAAGAAAGAAAGAAAGAAAGAATAGAAAGAAAAGCTTTTATTGGTTAAGGACATCACAAACACACACATACACAAACAAATTGCTGGAAATGTTTTAGTCAATCTTAAAACTACTTGAATCAATAGCAATAGAGGATAACTTCAACTGAAAATGATTCTGTTATTTACGAACCAAAAACCATTATCTGTTGCATCCACTACAGTACGTTCTAACGCCATTCCATTGAAAATCTTGGTGCCGTTAAAATTCAATTACCTCTCATCTGTGTCTTCTCTGTAAAACCGTATTGGTCCTCTCACGAGCCTTCTCAGAAAGGGCAGGGAAAGGGCTAATGTGAAAATTATCAGAAGGAAACACACAAACAGCGATGCTCATTGATCATTGTTACCAGTTCAACCGATAGGCCCATTGTGAGCTTAGTGGAGCAGAAGAATTCGCGCCAACACATTTGCTCTTTTTAGACAGATATAAACGTGTTTAAAGTCGTATTGGTTCATTTATTTCTTAGCTCAGGATACGTACGTATAAAGATGGGTAAATTTAATTTGTAAATAATAAATTGATATACTAGTAAATAATAAATAGGTGATGGTAACCTGAAACTAAGAAGAATAGGCAGAACTCTTTATGAACTTTACTTGTCTCTTTTCGGCTTAACTGACAACCATAAACTGAAAGAAAAACGTCTATCAAAATACAGCTCTAAAAATATCAAAACACAGACAAATATAAAAAGTTTGGTACAGCCATTGGTTTCTAATCAGTGGTTTTGTCGTATATGTATAGAGAAAATAATGTCAAATGTCATTCGAGTCTTTAATAGTGACTACGCTGCTACGATAACTACGAAGTGCTACGACGGATGACTACGAGACTTTCTTACCCAAAATAACTGGTCAATAATACCGTCATCTCCAACAAGGTCATTTTGTTGTCATATAGATGTAGGTTCAGCTTTATTCAAGTAGTAATAAAAAAATATCTGAAAAACTAAGCATATCCACGCCTTCATTCGTATCATGAAAATTGATGTGTACAATATTTATTGTAAACCTGGTAATTTTATATATCTGGTGTATATCTTGTAATTTTATCGTTGTTATAGGACAAAACGGTACTAAAGTCACTATACGATAGTCTGGAGACTCATAAAACATAAGTTTAATGCAGCTTTGCATACTAATTAGGTCATAAAGAGACTTTAAAACAAATTCTAATTAACTTTAAGTGGTACATAAGCTATAAAATGCACGATTACATTTATTTGATGTAATTAAAAAGTATTTTCGGATATTTTTTCACGATGTTTTTTTTCATGAGGCATAGGCAAGAAATACTATAGACATACGATGATACCTATTTTAGAGAGATCGTTTTAAGTCAACTACTTCGAAAAAGGAGGTTTTAACATTACTTACTTTACTAAGAATATATTTTTTACTTTAGTAAGAATAAGAGTTTTCTAGCTTCATCTTGAACAGAATGCTGTAGATAGCTCTTAGAAAATTGGTGAAGGGTTTTGGGGTGTTTCGCACCACGGGGATTTTCGGATCGCGGGGCAAATCGCCCATTCAAAAGATATCTTGGGCGATTTGCACAGCTAAATAACTGGCAGTACAGTACTTGGGCGATTCGTACCACGGTCCGTAAACCTTGCGGTGCGAAACGCCCCAGTCAGTCATACCCAGTGAGAACTCGGCGATACTTCTTTGTCTAAGAAATAAGTTTGAAATAAAAAAAATGTATGAAGGTAACTTAGCGGATGCTTGGATTTTCAGCGTTTAAAATATCTATGTAATGTTGTTGACTTTTTCTTAAATAAACCTTACCAGACCAACCCGTCTGCCTCAAAAGACATCGCTATCCTTATTTCCTTGCGAACCAAGTCACGTGCGGACCTCGGGAGCGAGATAAATTACATGGAACAAACAACACACATTTGTGCTGGATTTTGCAGGCTTAAATACAACAATCAGTGTTTCAATCTAAATCATAATCCTATTTTTTGTTTACTTCTGTACCTATGGGTCTCCATGTAGGCTAACTAAACATAAAGGCTAAATACTAAACATACTACCAAAAGATTTTGCCCTATCTTTTGATATTAATGTGTGGTTTCTTCATCAAATCAATACACAAAAAATATATTAAGTAGGTGAACTCATTTGTTTTAATATTACTTTAACAAACAACCTGTGAGTTTTGCTTCTTACTCGTATTAAACTTTTTAAACGCTATCACTAGAATACCATCCGTAAACTTCAAAAACAGCGTGGAGAGCACTAATCCCAATCTTCCCTACCACGAATTCGTTATATTTATCAGTACTACAAAACCTCAGCTCAGGGGTCATTTCCAATCTCCTACAACATCGGGGTAGCTGCCATAATAATCTTGTTTTGAGGAAACTAATACCTTTATGTTAATAGCTTTGTGAATTGCTGAACTGTTGCTATTTAGATATGATTGATCGAAATATTACTAGATTTAATCTTATTTATAAATAATTCGATATGCTAGTATTAAATTTCAATATTCTTGGTTAATTTGTTATAGCTATCACTAATAGTTTGACACAATAGTTATGAATGACGTCATATAGACATTATAATGACATCCCATAGGCCTTTTGCCTTCTATTTTAACTATTCAAAAAATGCTTTTGCTCTTTTTTGAACTAGGATAAGCGTGGTAGGTAGAGTTAACGATGAAGCGACCTCACCTAAAAAAAGCCTGTTCACTCTGAGTTGGAATAAATGTAAGTTGATACGAGTATCATTAAGTATATCTGAATATTCTCAAGCAACACGCCCTGAAATTAAGATATGTGCGAATATATCCGCTTGACAGCTCACCTCTCGTTAGGTTTCTAATATTCTGTGAGTCACGTCCCAATGCTCCAGAAAATGTTTCATTAACCAGTCGAATGAGATATCGTATGTGTACAGTCGACCTTGTAAATATTGCTTTATACTCTGTCAGGATCTTTCAAGGCAGAAATTGATGTTATCATTATGTTTTTGTTAAACACGAAAACGAGCGAATGAAGAACCGGTGGCTTTCTGCCTCTTAATGCCCAGTCAAATCCTTACCTGATATACTATGTAACACCAAAATTAAATTAAACTCGTCAAGTATGTGTGAACGAGACACAATAGAAATTCCATTATTATGCGACTCCCGGGAGTCGTTTGATACCTGACTGATTAAACAGAACCATTTATTTAATATCTATATTTCAAAAGTTAGATTAATTCGAAATATCTCTGTATTTGAGTTAACTCGTATGTTTTTAAATAGATACCACAATACAACCATTTTGTTCCAGCAATAAATGTATTTAAAAGTCAACCCGCAAAATTATGCAGGCCAAACCCAAAATCCCAACTTATGTTGTTACTTTGTTGGAAGACCGTGTTCATATATTATTGGGACCGACTCTACATATAAAGTATGTCACTAAACACACAATCCTAAAGCTTGCTTAAATTCAAATTTAGACCGAATCTGTTTTGAGAAAGGGGCACTCGGTAGATGGTGCGCCAAGACCTTTATTAGCCATAGAAGAGAATTGAAAACATCGTAAAAGAAAATTTCAAAGCAAAAATCAATCCTATTTACAAACACACTATTTTTACTTATCAAATCCTAAAAACAAAATTCCCAATTCATCTGTCCGTCAGTCTATCAGTCCAAGTCGCCAGTACGTCTCTTCACCATGGAAGCTGGACGGCATGACAACGACTTATCAATCATCATGTTCATATCTTCACCATGGAAGCTGGACGGCATGACAACGACTTATCAATCATCATGTTCATAGATATAGTACTTTCAAGATTAATTATTATTGACTATGCAGCATCAAATTATAACACCACACAGAATCTACTCTATGTTAAAAGAAGAACAGAGAAGGTTGACCAGTGCAGTCTTATATTTAAATATATTTTTTGTACTTTTCAGGATAATACTCCAATCTCCTTATTGTTTCTTTTAAAATAAACGTAAGTAGAATTCACCTAACAATAAATGCTTATTTTTTCACCAGTATAATTGTCGTTATATCAGAAATGTTTTAAGAGCCACTCAATAACCTACAAAAAAATGATATTTATAAAAAACCGTTTCAGTTAATATGAATCCTCGGAAATAAGGCACAGTTTGTTTGCCCGAGGACCGATTTTTCAAACAGATAAAACATAACTGGTTGATACAGTAAGGCCCACTTGCGCACGATGTTTAACCCAGGATTAAGCGGACTAAATCATCATTCTGTCTCTGTCAACGTCACATTAACTGACAGAAACAGAATGATAATTTAATCCTGGGTTGGCGTAATCCTGGGTTAAAAACTGGGCCTAAGAGAATGATTTTATAATGACAGTTACATAAGATTGCTGAAAAAGACGGTGACGTTCCAAATTATAGCCATATTGTATTTTGTTCGACGATTTTTTCTTATCTATTTTTGAAAGATTAGGCCTGAGTCAAACATAAAATGTAACATTTTAAATCGCATTCTCATCTTTCCAGGAAATGTTCATAAAATATATTTGAAAGTTGTGAGCTATTTCTTCTCATACTTAGAATTTCGAATTTATGTCGACGGAAGATAAGTCAATATATTTTTTTTTTCAATGGATCATCGCATTTTTACAAGCACACAAATTTTATGTTCACAGTAAAATATATTTTAATTTATTTTAAGGTCATCTTGTTTTAAATGACAAAATTTAATGGGCCGATTCAGCACAATAAATTAATCATTTTTTTAGAAAACATTTTGAGTTTTTATCCGCTAGTTTTTGAGAAAATTGAAGTAAAGGTTTTTTTTCAGATTTTATTTTTTATTAATTAAGGCTCAGATTAGAGAAAAAGAACGTTTGAGCATTAAATTGAGAGAGACAAAGCCGATGACGTAGATATTTTTTTTAATTGTCAGGGTGCTGTTTTAAAAAAATATATTGTCTATGTTAGAGAAATTTTAAAAATTTAAAATCTCGCTTTTCCAAAAAAATATTATAGTGTTCTGTTTCTATCATGTGTAAAGCCACGGTTAAATTATTATCACTTTAGATGATTTGACCTTATATCGGGAGGTATGTACACAAATAAATGTCACAGGATTGTCATCAAATATTGAAGCTTAAAATAGAGAAACCGATCCCACTCCCCAGACACACACTCATTCAAGTGATTATTAAAAAAATGATTTATTTAAATTCATTAAATTTTAATGAATTTAAATAAAACAGAGACACGATTCGAGATGAACAAAAGTAAATGCGTCACAAGCAGCTAGAGCTTATTTTACTTTACCGGGTGATGGGACAGAAGCTTGGCACGGGCTCTATGTTGACATTGGGCTCGATTCCAATTTTCACTATCTCTTTATTTGAAAATCTGACACGTCTTTTACTAATGAAAAGATTCATACTGCTGTCGCATTGAATCAAGTCATCCTTTTTAAACAACATTGGCGAGCTGTGCCATAATAAGTACTAATGTTACAGTTGATTTGGTTTTTATAGTGTTTTGTTACTATACAAACTAAATAATATAAATTGCACTTGTAAAAAGCAACCGTGACTATGTGACAGACAACAACATTGATGAGGTCACGCAACCTACGCGTTAAAAGAAAGCACTTGCAAGATTCAATAGGCTTGTTAATGTGACGGTGGCTGAGTGGTATACGCATACGCCCGGATATCGTAAGGCACGGGGTTCGATCCCTCGTCTGTCACAGAGTCACGGTTGCTTTTTCCAAGTGCAATCTATATAAGAATTAATGTTGGTTAATTGAACAAATAAAAATATGAGTGAATTCTAAATAATATTATTTTAATAGATCAGGGATCGATAGACCGGCAGTCGCGTAAAAAGAATGACAAAATAATGTTAACACATCCGTGAGGGTGTATGAATATATGAACATACAAGTCAACAATTTGTTTGAAGATATGCAACAGCAAATTGCTGCAGTATTTTACCAAAAATTACAATCAATTGCGAGCAGCTGAAAAAGGGCAGCTATTTAAAAGAAAACCGCTCCAATTTTATTTTATTTTTTATTAGTGAAAGAACAATATAGACCTTGGCCCTCTTTTGCCAAGGTACAAAAGATTCTAAATTTCACCGTAAGTCATGGACGGGTAATCGTGATTATCATAATTTATGCTAGAAACATTTTATGGCACTTTTCACGGCTTGCACGATAGGGGTTTCTGATGTTAATTTAAATTTTGGGCATAAAACGGACATTATTTACGGGGTTGGTAAAATTAAATGGGATTCATATTGATAGTAACAAAGATATTGTACAGTTTGACATATCTTTCAAAAGAAAAATATTTAGTTATCTTATAACTCTATCTAATCTATCTAACTAATCAGAATCGGTTTATTTTCTCAAATGAATCTAAATCGAACAGTTAAATTTCCCTGAACAAAGTTCTGCATTAAATCAAGTCTTGCCTATTTCAGGGGATGCACGCACAGCAGCCTTTTCTCGGCGTCGTTGCCACCAAATGAATTAAGTTCGATAAATCTTCTAAACGATGTGTAAAAACGTGTTTTGTTATATTGAATTTGCTGGAGCATTCACCTTTTATTGCAGACTGTTTAGTTCTGTAGATACCACACAGTGAATACTTAGGTATCATTGTTTCTTGAAGTCCAATAATGCTCGAAAAAAGTAAAGTAAAAAAATAATAATGCTCAAATGTAGAAAAAACATTCAAGCATCAGGGTGCTCTCACTTTTCATCCGAATTCGATACGTATTCAATTTGAATTTTTAGAATTTGATCCGGTTTGCTGACCACCATGGTATGGACGACTTTTGTTTTCTGTTTTCTGCACTATCCCAAAAATTATTTCATTTGATATCGTGACGTATACGAAAGACTACGAAATCTCTTTTACAGACCAGACATTCACAGAACATTATATTAGTTAAAAAAAAACTTATGTTCAAATTCATTGCGATCCTGCAATCTTTAAAAGGTCATCTGTCCATCTTGTCGGTGGACGTCCTACGCTGCACCTTTGGTCGAAGGGTCTCCAATCTAGGACTTTTCTGCCCCAACGGCCATCAGTTCACTGCACTGAATGCAGACCGCTCACAATCGGTCGTTGTGGAAAGCCATGGGGGAGGCCTATGTTCAGCAGTGGAGGTCCTTTGGCTGATAATGATTATGATGATGATGCAGAGTATTAAAGTATTCCTTACTTTGTGGTATCTGTATTGTGCAGTTCTCTGCTATGTATAGTTATCCCCCTGATATTTTTATCGCTGATTTATTAGGCAGGACATTATTGTTTTTGGTGCTGTGTCATTTTTTGTCGCGACATTTCGCGTTGAATTGGTTTCTGTGTAATATTATTTTGGATTACAATTCTTTTGTGTGGTGTTAAAATAATTTTGTATTTTTACTATTGGAATACAATTCAAATACGACGATAAAGGTTCACGAAAGATACCGTTAAACGTAGGCAAATTGGGTTCAGATAAATATGCCCCTAAAACAGATTATAAATTTGGATGGCCAGAACTGATGGATAGCAAATACAAACAATATGAGTTTCGCGGACAAGAGCAAAAGAAGAATAGCAAAGCAGAATGAAAAAGTGTCTTAGCTATGAAATGTATTCCAAATCAAGCATGAAATTGTAATTATGATTTAAAATTTAATTTTGCCTAATGGTATTTCAAAGTCGTTGTTTTTAAAAGCAAAAACAAAACGATTAAGAAATAAGTCAGAAAGTTAAAAAATATTTTCACAACCGATTCAGAGCACTCTGCTGAAATCGTTTCGCTTTTTTGAATGAAACAGCTTAAGTGTAATCATAGCTTTAAATAAACAACGCGAAACTAAAATCACGGTACGATTTCAAGTCTGCGTTTTTACTGAATATACCAGAGTCAAAGCCTTGGCAAGTACTCAAGTGAATTTTATTTTTAGTTACCTATAATACTTTATCACTTTAAGAAAGATTAGAAAGGCCTATGGTTTTTCTTCTTCAAATTGATACTTAAAACACAAATGGAAAGGGTCAAATAAGTAGGTTCATTTTATAAAGTGCTGTGTTGTTTACGGCGATGCGGAATATGACATTTTAATGCGGCATATGACATTGGCATAAGCCATGTCTTAGTTTCATCTTTGTCAGTATCACTTAGCCTATTCGCTGCCGTATGTGAATGCGGCAGTGGATTAACGGCGTTAGAGTTGTAATGAACTCATATGGCTAGATCAATATCGAAGCATATGAGTTAGAACTCTAACAGGCGATCCTAATCTAGTTACAAGCACTAGACTAGAGGGTAAATGTCACTAGATGTGTGGATGAAATCACTGCTAAAACACTGCCAGCACTTCGCTTCACGTACCATTAACTACTGAGCAGGAGTGACTGTGATTTAGCCAATTTGAGGTTTCGTTCGAGACTGCTGTAGGTACTTTTTGATAGATTAGTAAGAGGACCTAGAAGCAGAAGTAATCAGAAATTCAAACAGAAATCAATTTATTGTTTTTTATTTTGTAAACGAATTTACAAAACCATCGTTTGACGACGCGTTTGGTGTATTGGTTAGCGCTCCTGACTATTACGCCGGCCGTCGCGGGTTCAAATCCCGCAGGGGGCAAATATTTGTGTGATGAGCACGAACATTTGTACCTTTGTCATGAATGTTACATGTATTTAAGTATGTATGGGAGACGCAACCGTCAGAATCGTTGTCTGGTACTTCGTAAAATAAGGAAGAAAATTCCTTACCACGAAACCAGACAATTGGTCTGTTGTCTGGCGCATATATATATTATATTTATATCGTTTTTTCAGTCTTCGTAATCATAAAGGCAACTGATTATTTGTGGATAGTATTATACTGTAGAAGACACTGGCGTTGATGTTCATATTCACAAGCTACAACATGTTCCAAATTTAAAACAACACCTTCTTCTTTTGCTTGCTCTTCTGCAACGACTACTTTGCCAAAAATATCCATCCTTTCATTTTAAAAACAGCGATCGCCAAAACGCTGAGCACTGTTAGTATTTCACGGAATGCGTCGGTTATATCTGTTTCCAGTTGGACGGGCTTAATAATGCAAGGGGGAGCCATTAGCGCTTTTAGCCAAGTGCTCTGGTTAGCAGTCAAAAATTATGGGGATAACGCTTTTAAAAGCAGGGTGGAAACGTTGCTGAGAGGTTCCGTTTTTGATATCTCTAAAAATATAATTTTGAACAGAATATTTGGTGCAAGGTGTTTTAGCTTGCACTAATGCAAATTTACATCCTTTTTGTGATAACGTGATGTTTATTAGGACAGATACCTATTTTTTGTTGTAAAATTCATCCATGGAATTCATAATGACAATTAATGTATCTGGTGTGTATGTGTGAAAGAAAGTAAAAGGGCCAACATCATTTTATTATGATAACTAAACAGCATTAATTACAGAAAGGAAACGCTCAACGCTTGATTTTTACATACTAAAAAAACTCTTACGCATATTCAAATCTGTCTCTACACATTTATTCTTTTTCTATATTCAAACCATCAAACCATCTTACAACGTAACTACATTTGCGTAGTAATCGTTTAATCAGTCAGGTATCAAACGAATGCCGAGAGTCGCATAACAATGGAATTTTTATTGTGTCTCGTTTACACATACTTGACGAGTTAAAGCAGTAAGTTATTAATTTAACGTCCATACGTCACGTTAAAATTACCTTAAATTTAGTTACAATTGAAGTCATAAAAGTCACCACCTGTATATTCTCTGTATGGTTGACTGGTAGAGAATGATTTTAGCATTAAGTCCGCCATATGTACATTTTGTTTGTGCATAAAGTGTTTTTAATAAATAAAAACCTTAATTTCATACAAGAAACCTACCGACACTTGTTATTTCTATGTCATTATTTAGTTAACCCCTAGATGCCCTTGTTGAACACCGGATACAGTATCAATATCAATTGTTATCAGTCCCTCAAGCGTGAATGGGTACTCAAAGTGTTATGACCCGATCTTCGGGGCTTTTGTTAGGCGATTACGATAATTATCTTTACCTCTATTTACAAATATATCCCTATTTAAAAGTGGGTTCATGTGAAGAGCATTATCAATGAAGTTACTTTATTTGAAGGAAACAATTCTGAATCATAATTTAAGATTTGGTCCTGATCCCTAAGAAAAAGAAGTTGGTATTAATGGCCATATTCACGTCCAAAATTTGGGCGACTATCTAAAATTATATCCTTTATAGGTTCTTTCTTTATTATGAGGTTGCTGTGATTAATTTTAATAAGCCAAATTTAATAGGTGTATTCAACAACGTGTTAAAAATAAGCAATAACGTTTAAGCAGGCTATACATCAGGTAATAACTAATTTTTTGAGCAGTATTAGGTAACTGAAAACTGAAGTTTGAAAACAAAAAGAGTAACAGTTTTTGTGAAAAATGGTATCCACCCTAAAATGGGTCGACGCGTGTATTCGAAAAGTGAATGTCATGAGATAATGTAGTGTGTTGGCGCTGCACACATTAACAACATATTTAAATGTAAATAAAAATTTAACTAGGGTTGAACAAAATATATTTTGGAAAAAAAAATAGTTTTTTTTACAGATATCATGATAAGATTTTGTCCGTGGAATCTTTACTTGATTTATGAAAATACCCATAAATGTTATTACAAATTTTTTAACACGTTGTCAATAATTAGTTATACGGAAACAAAGGTTTGCCTTTATGTTTCCGTCAAAACCAATTGTGTATGACTGTACCAAACAAACAAAACATCACATTCTTGGAAAACTGACTCGTGACATAGCAAACTTATTCAAACGGGCCGCCATAAAATATCGAACGGATACAAGGCAAGGGATTGACGGTAACGCAATAAAATAGACTTGACTATACCAAACGCGATAGGTGGCGGCTCGCGGGATGAAATCCGGAAATTTGGGATGAGCAGAAAGCTTGTGAGGCCAGGAAAATTGTGAAAATCGTCTGGTGGATATCTACACAAATTTTATAAAGCTGAAAAGTTTATTTGATTGAACGCACTAATCTCAGGAACTACTCCACCAAACTTTGATATATACTCAAAAACGAGAGACGATCAACGAGGAGGAGGTATTATAGTTTATGCAAAAAAACATATACAGATCAAGACCTACAACACGAAATCAGAGTACTGTGAGCTTATGCATTGCAATCTCAGATTGCGTCACTACGAAACAGACCTACTTGTTGGCTATAGGCCGCCGCGCACAAATAAAGGGAAATTTATAAAAGACTTGGATCAGATATTGAGACAGCTTGCTACCACCAGAAACTTACTCATTATTGGAGACTACAATATAAACATATTGGAGAATAAATTGGATACATTATCCTACAAGTATCTAGACACCTTATCGGCATGGGGCCTACAATGTGGAGTGCGGGACGTGACGCGCGAGGCTATTGTCAAGGAGCAGTGCACCACGTCGTGCATCGATCATGTGTTCGTGCGGACTGACAAGATCAGCGAGGTCAACGCGTATGTACTCACAAGTAAGGTGGCAGACCACTACCTAACGGGACTATCGCTATCTGTTGATAAACAAATGTCACGTGCGACTTTTAAAACCGGACCAGATAATAAAATGGTCAAACAAAAATTGTATGAATATGACTGGGAGCATTTAATGAACATTGATGATCCCATAGCGCTGTATACCTCTATTAGAAATGTTTTTAGTAAAATATATGATGAGTCAACCGTTAACCTAAACACGAAAAAAAGGGAAAGCCAACCTTGGATAACAAATACCTTAAAAAATATGTTAAATGATAAAGATAAATTATTCAGGACTTGGAAAAATAACCCTACTAATAGAAGTTTAAGATTAGAGTACACAAAATATAGAAATAAGGTACAAAAAATAATAAATAAGGCTCGAAATACATATAGGATGCAAGAAATAAATAGGTGTAATGGAGATATGCGTAAAATATGGAGCAAAGTTAATAATTGGATAGGTAGAAGTAAGACGTCTGTAGATTCAATTATTCAAAAACATATGTTGCGAACGGAAACTCCGCAAACAGTATGTAATAAGTTCTGCGAAATATTTACAAAAGAAATAGACACTATTAAGCACAAATGCGACCAACAATTCCTGAACAGACAGGATTATTCCAATAATTCGTGTGTCTCTTTCAGATTTGTACCAGTATCATCTGATGATGTATCCAAGACAATAGACAGGCTAGACTGCAACAAATCACCGGGATCAGATCGTATCAGAGTTTTAGACCTAAAATCCGTAAAGAAAAACATCAGTCCTCTTATTGCCAAATTTATAAATCTTTGTTTGAAAAATGGCACATATCCGTCTGAACTAAAAAAATCTATAATAAGACCAATTTACAAACAGGGATCGTATCAAGAATACACGAACTATAGACCTATTGCCATATTAAATGTACTAAATAAAATAACAGAAAAATTAGTTGTAGCCCAAGTGTCCCAGTTTCTTGAAGAACACAAAATACTTACAGACGTACAATACGGTTTCAGGCCAAAAAGAAATACTGCTATGGCACTTTCAAATTTTACAGATGATGTCAATAATGCGCTGAATGATAAAAAAATAGCTTTGGTTATATTTATCGACTTCAAAAAAGCATTCGATACTCTTGATCACGATGGATTGTTGCAGTCAATGGACGAGTGTGGTATACGGGGACCAGTAAAGTCTTGGTTCCAAAATTACCTCAAAAACCGAACCCTGGAAGTAAATGTAGTAGGAACTAATAGTGGCCAAGGAAACATAAAGTACGGTGTACCGACTGGGTCTGTATTTGGCCCCGTCGGATACATAATACATGTAAACACCATGATAAATGTAATTAAGTCATGTACTACATATATGTATGCCGACGACACCTGTTTGATGTATTGCGGAAGAGACCAGGGCAATATTCAAAATGCGGTTCAGCAGGATTTTAACAACATCATAAAATGGGCACATGACAATGGTATAATTATTAATATAGAAAAAACCAAATGCATGGTAATTTCATCTCCATATAGCCACCATAAAGAAATAAATATATTAATCAAAGGTCATACATATGAATGCCTTCACACTAATTTGAGCAGCTGTTATTGCCAGAACCTAGAATATGTCTCGTCTTATAAATACCTAGGGCTAACTGTTGACAGACACTTTGTATGGAATACACAGGTTGATCGAGTTTGTGCTAAGTTGCGTGGTATAATGGGTAGGTTATATTATTTAAAGTTCATGGTAAATAAGGGTTTACTTTACATGCTTTACTACGCGCTCGCGGAAGCGACTATTGATTACGGGTTGACTAGTTATGGGCTTACGTTTCCAAGCTATATAAATAAAATCAAGTCATTACAAATTAGAATTTTAAAGCTACTGGTAAATAAAAATGTAAAAAGAGAATGCAATCATGAATATGAAAAACTATACAATATATGCAAAATTATACCTATTGACCACAAAATTAAAATACGACTTCTACTGGATCAATATAATAATAGTGAGTTTAAAACAAAACGAGAGTATAACTACCCAACTCGGCAATCCAAGCTAAAAAAAATGGAAGTACCAAAAGTGCAGAATTACTACGGAAAACGCACGAGGTGCTGGATAATCCCTACAATTTACAACGAATTACCCCAACAACTTCTTGATGATGTTCAGTCTAAAAACCAAATGAAGAACATCCTTAAGAAGCACTATCTCTCACTATGCCCATAACATGGCAATCTCCCGCAAGGTCACCCGTGCAAATGTCAAATTCGCCACACTACCCTCCGCCCTGCTTTTTACGCTTTATAATTGACGACATCCGTGGCCGAGTGGTTCGCACGCCGGTTTGCGGGGTGACGCCGTCTCAGGGGTCCGGGGTTCGATTCCCGGTGGGGGATCGGAGCAATGTATGTGATGTTGTTTAATTAAGCTTAGTACCTATCAAGTTAGTTACATTCTATGTAGAATAATGTTAACGTTTAGTACCTTTTAAGTTTTCAAAAAATACAGACACACACACACACACACACACACACACACACACACACACACACACACACACACACACACACACACAAAAGGACACTTAAGCTAGATACTTATAGCTAGATAAATTTAATTAATTACCTGTCATTGTCACTAATTGATAAAAATACGTAACTTATAATAATACTACTACTACTACAGAAATAATAAATACAAGAACTAACACTAAACTAAAAACCTTAAATAAACTAAAAAAAATAAAATAATAATAATAATGTAAATAAAATCTAAAATATACAGGTAAATTAGATTAAGTAAGCACTGTCAAATTAATTTACCAAGAACTGTTTGTATGTATTAACTTATAAATATTGTTATTCACCGTCTGGGAAGAAGCGAGACATTCCCGGCACAAGTACCTATCATTGATCACTTTCTGAGAAATCTCGGCGTAAAAATGTAACGATGTTTTCTTGGTTACACAATTTTTTTAAGTTATTTTAATTTAACGTCATACTTGTGGTGTAAATTAATGTAATATGTTAGTTATAAATTAGTGATAAACACTTACCATGAAATATACCTACTTATTTATTGTTAGTACCTAAGGACGAGAACCGCTGCCGACAAACTGTGAAGCAGTTTGGCAGATTTAATTTTTTGTAAAACTTGTATTCTTTCTTAGTAACAATAAATAAAAAAAAAAAAAAAAAAAAAAAGACCAATGGAAAGATATATTTTTGTGACAGAAAGCTTATTCATTGGGGAAAGCTTAAGGCTGTAAAACATCACGCTGCGACAGTTCGGGAGGGAGAAAACTCAAAACTCAAATCAGATGAAAGTAGATTTTCAACAGATTAAAACGTATTTGATTTGGCAATCAACATAACATGGAATTTTAGCATTTGAATGTCCAAAAACATTGCAGTTATGTTTAAAAGTATTTTTTGGACATATTATTGTTTATCAACTAAGTAATATAATGCTTTCAGCGTATTGCACATTATATTAAATATATATTAAAAATCTTGTACTCACCCAACTGACTCTTTCAAAAACGTTATCTGAAATAAAAACAAAATAATATTAGTAATATAATAAATACATTTTCACTAAATACGACCTACAAATTCTACTACGGTTAAAGTTTTAGAAACCGGCAATTTTTTAAAATTTAATAAATCTTGAAGTCTGTTCAAATACTGTTCGCTAATCTAGTGGCTCCAAAAAACAAAATACATCACCTGCCATGCAGTGACGTAGTTTGACGATCTCCGAAAAGAACACAGATATACGGAGCTTTTACAGGAAAAATATTTTATCCAACAATTCCCTTGATTGAGTTGTCTCAGAGGAGTTCCAAGTAAATAGGGATTACAGGATTGGTAGTGGATTGTTAATGTGGCCTAAATTTTGGGTTAAAGTATATCCATACTCGTAGGTACACCTACAGATTACAGGGATACTCGTACCTCCCTAAACAGTATAACCTGAAGGTTAACGATCGGTGTGTGTACAGAAGATAACTTTTTATTTAAAAAAGTAACTGAACACTGATAAAAAACTTTTGTTTTTTATGATCGTTTAATATAGGTGTCTGTTATTTTGTCTTTAAAACACAAGGTATCATATAATTAAGATTTTTTTGTGGTTTCATCGACTAAAATAAAACATTATTGTATTCTCCTGATTTTCTGCACTTTTTGATTATCTAATACAATTTCTCATGTAACGGTCTGATTAAAAGAATTAATGATAATATTATGTTATTTATATAGATTTGGCAATCTAAACGTCTTCCAAACCAACGTATTCAGGAGTATTTTTATTATTATGTAGTACTCGTATTGCTTGCCATAACATTTTATCACAATCACATGTGATTGCGATTTTACCATGAATATTTTGCGATACTCAATCGAATTGTTTCTCGTCAGTGTAATTTCTTACGCAGGATAAGAATAAGTACCCGTATGAAGTTAATATAGATTCGATCTTTAGTACAAATAACAAACTGATTGTATTACAAATAGCAATCATACAGACGAATAACCAAAATACAATAAATAATAAATAGTCTAGTAATCTCATAAGACGTAGCGCTCTATTATTTTATGATATTTCCGATTAAATCCTTATGAAAATACCTAGGTTTAATTTGAATTTAGTAATATGCTGCTTGAATATTTAAATCATTCATATTTTATTTATTTTTTACTTTATTAACATTTAAAAAATAATACAAATGGATTCGATACAGACAACATGAGTAAACCACTAAGGTTTGAGTTAATGCTGCAACTCACATCGATACTATAAAAAATAATATAGTTCACTAATTACAATAACATTTAACGATAAAAATAACAAATACAAGTAACAGTTGACAGATACAATATTTCATATTTAATCCTTTTAGTATTGTTTACTCCCAAATATCTGTATTCAAATTTTCTATGAAATAACTGAATAAAATAAAAAGTGGCAGTATGACATTCTATGACATTAAATATCATTAATCATTAATCATTAATCATTCATTTATTCCTCACCATAATCCTTAGTTACAAGATACATGTTCAGAAGTTAAATTAATTAAAGATTAGTACATTTAAACCAAAAGACTATGGTGGGTTGACACCTGAACTAGGATGAATCCTGTGTCTCAGGTTGTCAACCCTCCACCCAAGAAAATGAACAATAGTTATAAAAAGTACAATGTAGGTATAACAACAACGGAGAAAAGAAATATAATAACAAAACAATATGCGCTCACGCGCAGGCATGCAGTTAACAAAGTGTGTATCTGTGTACGCGTGTGTGTGTGCGTGTGTGTGTGACTATGTAGGAATATTATATTGTGAGCGTGTAAGTACGTCTTGATTGATGTGTGTGTGAGTGTGTGCGTGTGTGTGTGTGTGTGCATGGGTGTTATGATATGATTAGTTGCACTTCATGAAAACACTTAGGTACCTCTGTATTTACAGTAAAGCAATAATATAAGAATCTGGAATTATTTATTTTAACAACACACAATCCATACAATATTTAGCTATATGAAAAAAGTGACTAATTTGTTTGATGAAGTGAACAAGCAAGAGTTACACTTTGTAAACTAAATAAATTACCAGCCACTATCGGACTAAATATTACTTTTTAAGATCATTTCAGTATCCACGTAAGTAATTGCAGTTAAATATTTTTTAAGAATTGATTTGATTTGGTTCTTATTTAATTTAGCAATAGGGTTTAAATCATTAAAATATCTATACAAAAATGGGCCCATGTAGTAATTTTGTCGTCTTGCAAACATCGAGTTGAAGGTAGGAACACGAATCCGAACGCGTCTTTTACTTACCGGTAGTTGTGTGTGGTCCAAACATTTATGATAGCGGATGACTGAATTAAAAATAAATAACTGTCTAACTGTTAGTAGACGACATTCCTCATAAAGTTTATTAGTATTGTACAGCCTAGGTTTGCGAAGCATTACTTTTATTACAGCTCTTTGAGCTCTTTCCAATTTTAACAGATGGGAAGTCGCAGTTCCACCCCAAATTGTAATACAGTATGTCAATAGTGATTGACACAGGGAGAAATAAACATTTTTGACAGTTCTAGAATCTGCAACATCTCGGAGGTTTCTAAAAATTGGTAGGAGTCTTCTAACTCTATTGGTTAGAGACATAATATGCTGCTGCCAAGTCATGTTCTTATCTATTATTACTCCCAGGTATTTGTGGTTATCTGTTTGAATCAAGGAATCACAGTCACAACCCGAATCTGAACAACAGAGTGAGGAGTGTGCCTTAATCATAAAGTCAGAAGGTGGATTTGAAGCAGCACTTATTCTGAAGCAAATAAATTTGGTTTTCGGTATATTGATGGTTAATAGATTATAGTCAAGCCACTTGATGACCTTTCTAAGACCATTTTCAGCAAAATTCTCAACAATGGGCCATGTATCCCCCTCAAAAATTAGTGCTGTGTCGTCAGCAAAAGAGACGATATGACCATTGTCAAGATCTAAGTTGCACAGGTCATTAACGTATGTCAGAAAGAGCGTGGGACCAAGTGTGCTTCCCTGTGGAATACCGTACTTGACAATTGAGGAGGAGCTAAAAGTCTTCTCTACTCTAACCACCTGGCTTCTGTCCTTTAAGTAGTCCCGTAACCACGCTAGTGCCAGTCCGCGTATACCCAAGGCTTCCAGTTTCAACAGCAGGAGCGGTATAGAAACAGTATCAAAAGCCTTTTTGAGGTCTAGAAAAATGGCTACACATTTCCTACCTGAATCTAAGGTTTTTGTAATTGACTCTGTAAGACTACAAATAGCGTCTTCAGTATTTTTACCAGCTCGGAAACCGTATTGAGAGGTAGCTATAATATTATTTTTTTCCAAGAAGCTAATGAGTCTAGTATTGAAAATCTTCTCAATAATTTTACTTATTGTGCCAAGTAATGATATAGGCCTGTAATTGGATATCGAGTCAACATCGCCACCCTTGTGCACAGGAACAACCACAGCTTTCTTGCATATATCTGGGAAGACTCCGGCCGAAAAACTTAAGTTGCATATATGAGCGATCATACTGCATAATATTGTATGTGAGTCCCTGAAAATTATAGGTGGGATGGCATCTAAACCAGAAGCACTATTAATTCGTAGGTTCAGTATGATTTTATCGACTTCTCTAAAATCTGTAGGGGCTAAAAACATAGTGCTTGGATTAACAGTGTGTATTTCTTTTGTTTGTAGGCATGTTACAGTTTTTTTAGTTTTGGACAATATTTCAGAGGCTAGTATTTCACCGAATAAATATAAAAGAAAAACTTATTGATCTCAAAGACAAACAAATGTTGTTATATGATTCAAATAGCATAATAAACTGAATGGACATCTACCAATGTCACTTAAACAAGATTGCAAAACATCAGATTCATATAATTAAGTCAATTCGACTACAAAACAATCCAGCTGATTGTCTTACGATCGCGAATCATATTTTTCTGCTATAATAACATCTTACGAACGGTCCCGATTATGATTTTGACATAACACAGGCCATCCAATCTAGAACCGATATTTGGTATGAGAGAATGATAGAAATAATAAAAACAAATCGGCATTCAATAACGCAAGTTCTGAATAACGTGTGTTATTACAAAGATAAGCGTGCCCTACAAAAAAACCGGCCAAGTGCGAGTCGGATTCGCGCACTGAGAGTTCCGTGCCAACTTACCAGAATATTTTGTGGACCGCAAATATAACTTTGTTTTTCATAGTGTTTGTATGAAAGTCCAAGTTATATTTACGGTTCATAAAATTGTGCTATATCTCTAAAAGTAATATTTCGATTTCGCTCAAACCAATTTTCCTTAAAAGTTTTTGTTGAGATCTATATTATATATTTTTTCCAAAATTTCCACTACCTTAGTTCAAAAGTTAGATGGGGGGACGCCCATTTTACCACTTTGGAAGCGTCTATATCTCAAACGTTAGACTTGTAGAAAAAATGGTTTTAGAAACCTCAATATCATTTTGAAAGAAAAGATCCATAGACACCCCACGTATAGGTTTGGCTAAAAATAATTTTTTAGGTTTTAGTTTCTTGATGATGAATCAATTCATAAATTGCTAACACTTGAAAGATGGAATAAATATTTTTGACCAACACTATTATTACCAGTTGCCCTACACTATATGTCAAAGATTATCCATTCATCGACAAATATAATCTTATTACCTAACCCGTTTGAGCGAGTAACCCAAAACCGATACCCGATCTCGGTACCACAAATCACTTCCACATCAAAACATGCTTAACCCGTTAACGAGCCTTAATAACCCTCTTTGATTGTCTATTCATACCCTAACATTTGGCAATAAATCAAAATGGATTATTTGAACCCTACCAACAACTAGTGATGTCACCCGAACCGATATTTTGAATTTAGTTTCCAAAGTTTAGGTTTTGCTAATAATATTAGTAATGTTATACAAGAAACACTTCATACGTTTAGACCAACCCAAAACACTTTCAAAAGAACCCGACGATCTTTTGAAAGTATTTTCGTTACTCGTATGTTACGTGAAACTATAAAAACCGGTTAAGTGCGTGTCGGACCCGCGCACTGAGGGTTCCGTGCCACCCTTAACTGAATTCAGGGTCCACTTACTTTCACTTAACGAAAACATCACAATATATTGCGACAGCAAAAATAAATTTGTTTTTCATAGTGTTTGTATGAAAGACAAAGTTATATTTGCGGTTGATAAAAATGTGCAATATCTCAAAAACTACTAGTTTGATCTCCTTCAAACCAATTTTCGTTGCAAGTTTTTGTTGAGATCTACATCATATATTTTTTTCAAAATTTTCACTTTCTTAGTTCAAAAGTTAGATGGGGGGACGCCCATTTTACCACTTTAGAAGCGTCTATATCTCAAACCTTACACTTTTAGAAAAAATAGTCTTAGAGACTTCAACATCATTTTAAAAGACCTATCCATAGACACCCCACACGCATAGGTTTGAGTAAAAAAAATTTTTAGGTTTTAGTTTCATGTATGGGAGCCCCCCCTTAAATATTATTTTTTCTTACTTTTTGTATCTGAATCGGAAAGCGGTGAACAAAATACACCTACCTACCAAGTTTCAGCTATGTGATGCTTATATTTTCAGAATAAAGTGGCTGTGACATACGGACGGACAGACAGACAGACAGACAGACAGACAGACAGACTTGACGAAACTATAAGGGTTCCGTTTTTTGCCATTCGGCTACGGAACCCTAAAAATTAGGAAACATCCAAATGTCAACAGAGAAGATGGTGGGAAAATTCCTTCAGCATGGGATCCGGTTTTAACGAAGACCCAAGCCCGACCACTCACTGCAAGATCTCAAGACACGGTTAGCTCTTTTTGCGTGGATAGGAACGTTAATTAATATTTAAGGAAAAATAATAAACTAATATTTTTCAAAACTATGTAAATGATATAACTTGTCATTTACATAGTTTTAATTAAAGTGTTCGAAACGTCGGGATGAATAATCTTATAAATTGTCGCATAAATATCCGTAAATTTTGTTTTATTAAATTAAACAAGAAAGTTATTTTAGTTTGTTCAGTTAGTGTCTGACAATGAGTCATACTCGTACATAAGGAAATCGTAGCAAATACTTAAATCCATCAAAAGTTCAAGAAAGGAGCAAATTGACCCGACAAAATCATTGTGCTGGTGACTAATAAAACTATACCAAACTAAAAAATATTTTGTGTATTTTTTGACATGGATAACAATGAATCTTTTGTTTTAATTACGGCAAAGGAGCTTCCATACTTATTTGTATCTATTTGTTCCCGATAGAAAACGAAACATAGGTACTGATTGAATCGAACTAATAACTAAGATTTCTCGATAACTAATACACCTGCAAGCACTAATTTGGAAGCTATAACCGTGTTAATTATTGTAAACTATGACCGATGTAGCCTTAGGAGCTATATTAAATTTACATTTTCAAGTTAGGCTAAATAAACGCAGATAAAAAAAACATTAAGAAAATTCAACTAGTTTTGTCCGTATCGGGTATCCTAATTATTAGCCGAGAGTTTTGTATAAGACTTTTTAGTGCATTTTGTTATTTCAAAAATAAAAAAAAGCAAAATAAAAAAAAAACTATTATTTATGGACCAATACCGAACCTTGAAAATAAAAAGGTATTTCTGTACTAAAACCTTGATGATTTTACTAAGGAAAAGAAATATATAATTTATAAGTTTTTGATATTGGTTCAAGTAAGACTTTTTAAAGTTTTTGTGCTTTTAAACACGCTTTATCTTTCGGAAACAATGTTTAAACTACACTGTACCCAAAAAAAAAAACATGATAACAATAACTTTTGAACCGAGGCCATTTCCATCCCCGATGCAATAAAAGTTGATACTCCAACCCCGCCATTCGGTATTTTATGTTGTAGGCGTGCTAATTCTGTTTAACTTTCAATACAAGTTCTCTATGAATTCTTCGTAGATTTACGGCGTAACTTTGCCGAATACAAACAGTTGGGCGAAGATGTTCCAATAACGTTGCATGTTTTAAGTTGCACAAAGTTTGTAACTGAAATGAAAATACGGTTATTTATTCAACTTCAATTAATAGTTAAGGTACGCTGTTAGATCGCATGTTCACAAAAACTGCATAAAGCAAGATAATAAATAAGGGTTAAACGTTTCTTTATTTATTATTTTTTTTTATTTTAATTAATTTATTAATTCTTTTTTGCATTGGGAGTAATAACTAATAACTAAAAGAGGGGTATTTGACCTGATATCACACATAATTGATACGATCTTAGACCGCAGATTCCTAAGTTCCCCATGAGCTTTTTAGAATGATTGGTTTGCTTTTAAACTGCCATCCTATTTCGAATATAAATTGTGTTTTTTTTAAGACTTCAGTAGTTTAAAAGCTGTCTTGGTACAGCTGATTTGTTCATAACGTTACGCTACGACAAAAAACAAGTAAGATCTTATTTCCTGTATTATTACGACAACGTAAACCTTTAAACACAGAAGCTCTCTTATGTAATACATCAACTTTGTCTCTATGAACGTTTAAACAGAAAACTCGTTTTCAGTGGACCTAATAAATATGCAATTAAGTTAACATAAAACCGTTTGATTGATCTGTCCCCGGATAGTGAACTCAAAGTGATGGCAAAATATCGATTAAATCAGATTTAAACTGTATGGAATCCTGAAAAATTTGTGTGTTTGATTAAGGAATCATTCACAGTTTATTAAAAAAGTGAATGACACGATTGGTAGAAATTTTATAAATTGGTGACTTTTAATTGTGATTTAATATTGGCTTTTTTATTTTCTTAAAAGAGAAGTTTCTGATTACGTCTATGTGGTTGCTTTGTCCCCTTAGATTTTTTTTCTCCGTGGTATATTTTTTTCCTAGGCTAGTTATCGATATCAACTTTTCGTCAATAGTTACATCACTGGTATCTTCCTGTTACATTTGTTTTTAGGCCAATTTGCGGTTTTTCCATTCACGGTTTGATGAATCGGCCGCAAATTTGTATTTACAAATTGGGCTTTTTATACTTCCAAAACTCACAAAGTGATTGATATTGAAAATGGAAATAATGCGTCCCTAAAGAATAAGGCCAAATAGCATATAATTTAAAAATGTGTACTATTTGTATATTTTTAGCTAGCACAAAAATTAATGAGTACACTTTTAAATAATGTCACTTTAGAGACCTTTTCTTTTTAAATAGCAGTATGATGTATCGTTTTTAATAACTATGAAAATCCTGCTTTCATTTTACAATTCGAATAAACCAGTTGTTTTTTTTTCACAAATATTTAATAAAACAAAATATTTACATTAACTATCATAAATAAATTAAATTTATTAAAACACAAACACCAGACGTTACCAAATTAACTTCAACAGCTTGTTTCCGAATAAACACTACGTTTTATTCGAAATATAATTTTAAATTGGGGGCGTGTAATGAATTTTCAATTGAAAGGGTAAATTAGGGAGGCTGTTGTCTGTTTTACCTTATTAGGGTGAAGGTTGTTTGGGACAAATTAAAGTTTGGTTTGGATAGGGATCTTTGGATTACAACGCCGAGCAAAACTAATTAGTAGTATTTTTTAATTTATTAAATGGCAGTAAGTGATTCAGTGATTTCGATTAAAATATCGAATAAATTTTCTAAACTAACTACTCGTAATAAAAATAAATTGAACTAAAGATCTACAAATTAACAAATGAATGATTTAATGAAGCCAAACATAAATTGATTTACATAATTATATACATTAATTCATTTAATCGACTTTAAAAATCTGAAATTTTGCTTTTCCATATCAGTCTTATAACGCATGATTTGTAATGGAGTTTTTCCTAATATTTTTAATTCTGTAATAAAATATAATGACTCACTGTGCGCACAAAGCTATTTCATAGAGTAATCCCAGCGCAAAGCGTCACTTTTAAGTGCATCTCAATTTATTATTCCCTGCGCTCAGTACTAAGAACACACAAGTAGTGCGACATAAATTATTTAAAGCAATCCTTCAGTGCTATGTAATTGTGAAATGTTTTTGCGATAAGATGTGCTCTCTCATGTATGCACTTGAGTAATGAAACTTTGACTTTATCTAAATCATAATAAAATAGTTATATTTTTGTTTATTATATTATCTACTAGCGGTGTCGCGACTGTATTCGCGCGTTTTGATTTTGCTTCCTCTCCTGCCATTGCAGCGTAATGTTTTGTTGCCTATAGCCTTACCGCCTTATTTATAATAACTCAAACTGTCTTTTAAACCTATTTTAGCTATTACACTACTTCGTCACTTTCTGTCAAATGATGACAGAGACAAGAAAGAAAGGGACAAAGCAGTGTAATAGCTAGAATAGGTTTAAAAGACCGTTTGAGTTATTATGAATAAGGGGTTGAACCAATAAATAAACCATCTAACGCCAAAAGATTTTATTAAATAGATCTAATAGTTTATAGAAATCTTCAGGTTTATCATATTAGTTTAATTTTTTGACGAGAAAAAAATATTTTTTTTTTGTTCTGATATTATTGTCCCGAAGTGTATTTCAAAACATCGATAACCCCTTTAGGTTGTTCATTTAGGACTAAACACTAGAATTGGGATTGATTGGAACAGACAATTATTTTGTTTGTAGTAGTTCAATCAAATTTCTGAATCGGACTTCAATCAATTGCTTTACTTGTCTAACAAAAAGTAACAAATTAAACTAAAGCTGTGTACTTACAAAACTCTACGGTCCGGATAAGTAGTATAATACTAAAACAGCTACATATTTCTAACATTATTTTGAGATCTATACTTAATATTAGAAAGCTGAAGAGTTTGTTTGTTTGTTTGTTTGAACGCGCTAATCTCCGAAACTACTGGTTCGAATTGAATAATTCTTTTTGTGTTGGATAGTCCAGTTATCGAGGAAGGCTTTAGGCTATATAACATCACGCTACGACTAATAGGAGCAAAGACATAGTGATAAATGTGTAAAAAACGGGAGAAAGAAGTCACTATTCCACGCGGACGAAGTCGCGAGCAAAAGCTAGGTGATAATAAATTACATGAGACGTATCAAAATTATAACTTAACTAAGATGATTGATGATGATTTCAACCACCGACAGCAATGCACGCACTTCATTTACCGACTTCAAATGAATTTGTTTCACCTAATTAGAAATCACGCACTTCATTTACCGACTTCAAATGAATTTGTTTCACCTAATTAGAAATCACGCACTTCATTTACCGACTTCAAATGAATTTGTTTCACCTAATTAGAAATCACGCACTTCATTTACCGACTTCAAATGAATTTGTTTCACCTAATTAGAAATCACGCACTTCATTTACCGACTTCAAATGAATTTGTTTCACCTAATTAGAAATCAAATGCGTCATTTTAGTAGTCCTTTTAGTAAGATTTTTAAGGTTCATTACTAGTTATTTTATGAGTGGTTATTTAATAGTGTGTCGGGTCCATCAGTAAGCAAAACTCACTCAATATAATTTAAAACTTATTTATTGTAAAACAGACATACGGGCAGTTAAATTGTTCAAAGAGAAGAGAGCAAACATAGATTATGCAACATTTTACTGAAGGTCGCTACAAATCGCGCCATCTACACTAAAACTGTTGAACTACAATGTTTGGAGTGTCAATTACCAGCAATGTTTAGTTCCTTATTTACCAGTGGTGTAATAAAGGGCCTCACCCTCAGCGTCTCTATCTATCAAAGCGAGTTTGCTTTGTCTATGATATCTATGATCTATCCACAATAACATGCAGTGCTCCCAACTTAGCTTCAAACGTCGCCCAAAGGCAACATGTTGTCACGCACACGACCGCAGAGCGTCAATAGCGGTCGCTCGCGGCCAAACCGAATGCGTAATGAACTGTCTAATTCGCTGATTAACCTGCCCGGGGCAGTGGTAGTTGGCAGACAGTTGCGGTTGTGATTTTGATACACCATATTATCATTAGCAATGCTCCCTCAAATGTGTGTTAATGTTTTCCAAAAGGCAAAGAAAGATGAGGCTGTCAGCAAAGGATTTAGTTTAAAATTGACTTAACGCTTTTTAAACCGACTTCTAAAAAATAAGTTTCTCAGTTGAACCTGTATTCTGTTTTTTGGCTCTTTATTTCGAAAGACTTGAGTATTGTTCTTTGATCCTCGTTCGATTTTATTACAATCTAACATAACCTTACGCTATAAATAAAGTAAATGCATTTAACACTACAGCGCATCTATCCACAAAAACATGCAGTGCTCCCATTAAGTAACTTAGCTTCAATTACGTCGCCCAAAGGCAACATATTGACACTTACTTGATCGCAGAACGTCAATAGCGGTCGCTCGCGGCCAAACCAAATGCGTAATGAACTGTCTTATTTCGCTGATTAACCTAGCCGGGTGGTAGCAGACAGTAGTTGTTATTATATTGCAGGAAGAAGTTACTAAATACGGTCTTACACAACATGGCATGGGCTAGCGCTAACATTAAAGCCTATGTCAGCGTCAAGAAAACTGAAAAGAACAGAATGATGATTTCACATGAGCTTCAACTTCCAAAACATGATCATGCAATTTTTAATCCAAGTGTTAATTTGTCTGAGTAAACTCAGGCACAATTCACATATTTGCTAAGTATTTTATACTAGAAGAAGTCTGTTAACTCTGACTTTGAAGAATTTACTTTGTCAACTGTTCGTATTGTTTCTAGACTAGCCCTTAGAAAAACCAGCGTGTTTACCTACTATTCGCGGGACTAAAAATGTCTTTCCAAAACTGAGAACGAAATGTTTCACTCTTTAAAAAAAAGCTAATCACCATAGCACCGCGCTATCATCAAATACGTAAACACTGCGCGCCACGGAATTTGGTCCATTTGTATTTAAATAGCTAAGTTCATCTTAAACGCAGTTAAGGCGGCGACATTCAAGCGACATTCGTTTTATTGCACACTTTACGAGCGTGCCCATTAAAATGATGTTTCTCACAATTTCATCCGAGAAAGCGCTTTATATCACACACTAAACGCTTCAAGCGTTTTTTACGCTGTAAAGGGAAAATGAAGGAATTAAGGGCCGGCCGGCAGTAAATTTTTTCCGCTTTCGCGCATGGAATGTGTTGTTGACTTACTCAAGTTTGAAAAATAAACACCGTTTTGTAACTGCCGATTTTAGCTAATGTAACTAAAGGATGTCACCGGTTTGGTCTACTTTAAATAAAATAAAAGAAAGTCTAACATTATTCATGTAATTCTTTCGTTAAGACCTACAACTCTTACTTGTCGTTATTATTCATTATCATCACCATTATGAGCCACCACTTTTACCTGTTTAAAAAACGTACAGAAATATGTGTTTAATCATGAAGTATAACCTTTCTTAGTGTCTGATTGTCAGTGTGAATATTTTTTGTACGTAAGATTTTTTGGAGAATACTAAAGGTTAACATTAACTATGTAATGTTACCACTGAAACACAGTCATATCAAAGTCAACATGACAAGCGAAAGTGAAACACTCTCGGCTCACTGCATAGTCACCGGTGAAACATTTACACCACCTTTAAGGCACATGTCAGATTTTACTACGTTTTTATATTTAATCGTAAAAGAGCTGTAGCACATTTGTCGTGTACCTGTGTATTTAACTTTCGATTAGAGTGGACACGCTTATATATTATTTATATAATCGCAAACGATTTCTTGAATACCTACCCAATACCTTAATACTAGTCTTAAGATTTGTGGACAAATTTGGTCATTAATAAAAAAAAACAACAATTTCAGCAAACAACAAATGCACGCCAGAGTTAACTTCTCGTATATAAGCACCTACTATGAAAACCATGCTTATATTTGCATGTACTAAAGTACTGAAATGCAAGCGCATATACTGTCAACAATACCTACGCGAGTAAGTCATAAAAGTCACTTTTATTTTCATATTGCTCCCACTGGAGACAAAAGTACAATACATGTCCCCTGTCACTGTTTCGGGCTAGTTTTGGGCTAGTGCTGAGAAGAAGCAACTCAACAAATTCATTCACTATTATCAATTGATGTTAAATACAGGACACTTGCCAACGGACTAATCCTTAATTGCTTAGATTGCGTAGACGTTTTATGATATCGAGGCACATCCATACTACGCCAATACCTCGTAATATGCAAAAGGAGAAAATTTCTTTCGCGAGTTTCGTTACATGTTTTGACTTCTTCTAGGATTTATGACGTATTCATGAGTTGCGCTTAAGGCTCCCCAGAGAGAGTTATATTATTTAAAAAAGGTAACGTAAGGCGAAGGCGTTACGCCGTTTTTCTTTCAATGTAAACGATTCCGCGATTAAGTCGGGATATTGAATGTATATTTCAGTAGGATGCATTATGTTTGCGATTTTTTATGACGGAATGTGAAGTCTCAAAGGTTTTCTTAGTTCATAGGAATTTGAGGCTTTATTATTTATTTATTTAAATCAGGAAGCGGATTAAAAATGCAATACAGACCATGGAATAATTACTGTTTCTGTTGCTCGTGGTATCGTGTATACTTCGGCCAGACAACCCTCGGCCAGAAACCTTTGTCTATGAAGATTGTTATTTTTTCCTTTGAAACTCTAATCACAAAAGAATCAAAATTCACATTGCAAGGAGACTTCACTTTGACGACTTGAGTGATGTTGGTTTTCTTCTGCACGTTTTCTAAAACATGTTTGGTCTTCGTGGTGTGATGTAGGCAAGAAACATACAACTGCGCCGTCGAAATCGCAGGACGCAAAAGCTTGTTATTGCACTTCCGCATTAATTACGGCTTATAGGCTTCTTTTTCAGTAATGAAGCCCTCTATGTTAGATGCTTTCAGCGCAGGAGTCCGCTTCTCCATTTTGGTGGTTGCAAACTCTTCGTAGATTGCCGCTTATTTTGGATGGGAGGTCAGCTAGCGGCAGCAGAAGCAGCCGCCATTTGCACTTGGAAGTGACGTGAATTCTGCAGGCTACATCATTCGCAAATCGGTTGAATGTAAGTCGGGTGACGCATTGCAAGCGCTGGCAATAGCAATGAATGCAGTTTCGCTGACTCGGTGCTTGACTGCGATTTGCAAAAGTAAACTTTGATAAGGCATTTTAGTAGTAACTGATAAAATAATATCACCCATTTGTCAAAAAACAGCATCATCAAAAACCGTAAATTTTTAATGCTTAATTTAAAGCCGAAAGGTTAGAGGATATGGAGAAAAAAGGATAGCACAAAGAAGACAGAAGTACAAAAGAGGATCAACGTAAATAGCAAAGACTAAAAAATAAATAAACAATACGAAACAGCCTTAATTTATTTTTTGGTCGATACTAACAAAGCGTTATGTTACCAAAGCCTTCGTTTAGTATAAAGTATTACTATAAATGATAGAGCTCATTTATTTATTCTCAGTAATATTACACCTCGTCTAGACATTAAATATTTTACGATCCATTAGTATAAATAAGGTATAATATTATTCAAAGCACGTACTTAATGACCATCGCTAGCGTTGAGTTTTAATCTGCATTTAGTGCAATATTAATGTTGAAAACTCTACAAAGATTAATTTATTGGAAACTAGCTTTTGCCCGCGACTTCGTTCGCGTGGACTTCAGGTTCGTCCCGTCTAGTAGCGCAAAAAATGTGTTTTTTTACGACCTCACATTAGAAACCTCAAAAATTGTAGCCTATATGTTATTCTGATGTATAAGCTATATAGTGGTAAAGTTTCATTCAAATCCATTCAGTAGTTTTTACGTGAAAGAGTAACAAACATCCATACATCCATACATCCATACATCCATACTTACAAACTTTCGCCTTTATAATAGTAGTAGGATGTACAAAATTTGTCTAATGGATGCACCAAAAAAAATATTCACGTGAACACGAATATTTTAATGACTTAATTGTATTTCTAATTTCAAGAATAGGTTTGCTCTTGATCCAAGAGCCAACGTTTAGCTAAGCACGGCAATAAGGAGTCAAACTTGTTTACTAATATAACAAGCAAACTTATTTATTAATATCGTCATTTTGATGTTATGCAAACTACTTTCAACATTTTGTTTCTCTATATGTATTTTAGTTAAGTATCATTTTTTAAGTCATAAGATTTTAAATGTTAATTAAAAATCAAAATTATCTTTATGCATAAAGAAAAAAATGCTGACAAATAATTATTACTTGATAATTACTTGAGAATCAAAGTAGAGATACTAGTACAATATCAGGGGGCAATTCACTAACGGCAACATCACGACTGTGTTTGACGTCGAGCTTGAATTTCAGAATAGCTTGACAGTTTTTTATGCGCTGCTCAATGTTGAAGTAAAAGAAAATCTTCAAACTATCTAATCGTTCTCGATGACAGCATTGTCATTTGCTTAGTGAATCGACATGCTGTACCACATGGCATATCGGAAGATCGTCGAAATACAATTTTCAATCAGTTATTAATTATGCTACGTGCTAAGAATGGCTCATTGTTAATTTGTGCTAAAACCATCTTCGGTTTCCGCTAATGGGTACACAAGCTTTCAATTTAACAGCCATGTGGTTAGTTTGAATACAATATTTAGCGTGTTACGTTATTAATAGGAGAACACGAGTGTGTTTCAATTAGAGCTGTAGCATTATTTATCGAAGTGGATGTATGGGTAAAATCGAATATTATGTGTGCTTCAGAACTTAGTAGTCAGAAACCACAAAAACGGTAGACTCTGTACCGAGCGAGCATTAATTAATAAAGTATCGTATTTGAAAAACTGTAGATTTTGGATGTGAAAGTCTTAAATGAGTCACCGTCGACTAAAACTGTATTATATCCTTAGAAACCAACGTATTTCTGTATGGCCTGTCAATTTATTTTGTGTATTAAAAGTGTCAATTGCACAGCAGTTCGTAAAGTCTCCTGTGTTTCAATACTGTCTGACTGATCTGTGACGAACACAACAAATACACATAGGCTCACGAGAGTTGGTGGTAAGAGGGCAGATCAGTATCGTTTATTATAACAATCACTCTACTACACTATTAAGCAAGTGCGCACTTACCTTATATCTAATTACTGTCTTCAGAAACACCTTTATTTATTATTATGATGGTGTTACTCGATCCCTTACTGTTCATAATTTGGTATAACTGAAGTAAAACAGACAGTACACGTGATAATGTAACGTTCTCACATTTATTGGAAGCCAAATTTGTACTCGCTCTGAAGTAAAGCAACCTTCCAGCGCAGTCATATTTGAATGGGTGATCGTTCCGACCGTATAAGTAACATTGCCGTGATTTAGAAAGAACGTTAAACAGTTGGTATATTATCGGTTGATACTAGTCAAATCAGTAAGCTCAAGTGACAGTGGTACATAGCGCGAAGAACTGATGGCCGTTGGGGCAGAAAAGTCCTAGATTGGAGACCCTTCGACCAAAAGCGCAGCGTAGGACGTCCATCGAAAAGATGGACAGACGACCTAGTAAAAATCACAGGATTGCACTGGATGCAGACCGCTCACATCCGGTCGTTGTGGAATGCCATGGGGAAGGCCTATGTTCAGCAGTGGACGTCCTTCGGCTGATGACGATGATGATGATGACTAGTCGCTAAACCTAGTCAGGGGCCCTATATGGCCATCTGACAGCAAGGTTGATCGCTTGTCAAGCAACACCCTTCCACCAATCCGCTCTGTGATCGGGAGGTGGATTATGGCTCATACCACCTCATATTTGTGGTGAGGCTTTTGACCAGCAGTATTTACAGACTTATTTTACTCTTAGCACTGTATCTGTGAGTTGAATTTCTTTGCCACTGAACGAAGCCTCAGCGGTCGTTTATACGTAGGCATGTATATAATAACGCAGTACGAGTTCTTCCATGTAGTGGCTTTTCCCATTTTCCCGCCATTACGGTAAAGTTGCATTTTATGGGTTTAATGGCGCCATTAGAGGGATGTGTCAGTCTTAATTTGGGAGATTTTGAAATTTATTGCAAACAAAATGGTAATCTGAGACGCTTTACGAAGTGGAAAGGGGGCTTTAATTAGTGCAGTTTCTCAAGAAAAGAAAGAATCATTTTAGGGATAAATAAGTGCGAGTCAGACTCGCCGTACCATTTACTAGGTAAACGAATATCATTTTTTTTTATTATTTATATAAGCTAAAATAGACTCGTATTTTTTATCATTGATTATTAAAGTAAAAAAAAATACAACTGAATATTTCTGTATATTCTGTATATTTCAAATGCCTACCTGTAGTATCCGGTATCCAGCAAAATGGTTTGTTTTTAAGACTTGGTACGAAACCGTAACAAAAGCAACAGTAATTTGAAAAAAAAAATGGCAACGGCAAAAATAATTATGTAAATTTTTCCAAATACAAGCCCAATCCATTTCTCAACCTTTTTTTAACCGTCGTCTGTGGGGAACATGAATGATAACATTAGTAAAAAAATAACTTAAGGTGGGTACTGA
The DNA here is from genome assembly GCA_963584085.1 of Pyrausta aurata. Taxonomy (NCBI): domain Eukaryota; kingdom Metazoa; phylum Arthropoda; class Insecta; order Lepidoptera; family Crambidae; genus Pyrausta; species Pyrausta aurata. Next base: position 1,209,568 of record OY757254.1, on the reverse strand, counting down.
CCAACGTTACAATGTGTAATGTAACATTTTACACAGCGAGCATTCGTGCAGTCAGTACGTCGTGTTACTAAGAAACCAGCGAGCAACGAGCCGTTCGTTGCTTGTCGGTTTTTTGGCGAATCCTTTGACGCCTTCACATTAATGTGAAGGGCTTACTGCTGTCATTTATGTATGGAATTGACAGCAGCGCGACAGTCGCGCTGCTAAAGTCGCCTCTGTGAAAGCGCTCTTACGCGGTTTTTTACCGGGTTTTGACGCACTGTAACATGTTCGATGCGTAACACGCTCGATGCGAATGTTACATTACACCTCGTAACGTTGGTTAGTACACACGGTTATTCTAAGCCATAATAAAGAAAAGAAGTAATTTTAGCAACTGCTCTATTTAAAATACATTAGCACTGCAAAAGCATGTAAGCACATTTTATATTAAGGTACAAAATTTATAATTATTCACAAAGCATTTCAATTTGCAACCTGTAAAATTATTTCTCTATTTTAGAAACATAAAACTACATTTTCAAACTGAACAACTCAAAACACTTAACGAAATTAATTTAATAATTCAAAACCACCTCTATTGTATTAAATATGATTATCTACCTCCCATTTCATAATGCAATTTCGTAATAAAACCCATTCAGCGTAGACACGAGACATTAATTATCGTCGAGACAAAAGACACAAGAGAATTTCATTTTTAATTAGGAGCAAAACGAGTTTTATGATCGGATTCATTTTTGTGTGAGCTTGTGTGTATTATTCAGGCGTCTTACAGGGAGATGCCATTAACAAAGGCTAGGCTTGCACTATAAAACTGTTACACACCGCATGAATTTTAATTAACGGCGTCATAGAGTAAAAATTCAGAAGACAATCTCGTGCTAAATCTCATGGGAGAGAAGGTAAAATTTGTTAAAAAAAAACACGTTATAAATTGCACTTGTACAAAACAACTGTGTCGAACAAGGATTCAGAAATTCCGAGATATGCTGATGTGTCGGTAGCCGAGTGGTATAGGCATGTGCCCGAATAGCGTAAGTCAAAGAAATCAATTCCTTATCTGACACATTTGCATTTAAAATTCAAAATCATAGTTTTTAGTTTGTGTAGTAACAAAACACTAAGCAAAGAAAACTGAAATTAAAGATACACTTTATTTTTTGCAAGAAAAACCAACGAAACCTATACATATTTGAGCAGTTTTGCAAGTTTTAATCGTTCACTTCGGCGTTTTCCAACAATCAATTGCTACCGCGACTAAAGTCGACTGATTAGGTTGTAAAAAAAATAGAAATGTGTATGTTTGGATTACGCAGAATACTCAAATGGAAATACGACTGAGTAAAAAAAGGTGCAATAAATTACCTATTCTCTTAATTGAGAATTTCATGTACATCCTTCACTAAATCCGATTAAAGCTGTGGCAGATACTGTAAAACAGGCATGAAAAATATGAAATGTCCATTCTACATCACATGTTTTTCAATTTATAGCCTCGTGTGTAAACTTTGTTTTTCCAAAGCTCTACAATAATGAGCTGCACTCGCTCCCTCCGTTGCAAAACGCCAACATGTTTGTTTACTTTCCTGTATTACATGCGATGAGTACAGTCTGCTTTAGTTAAAGAGTAAAGGTTTAGGGTCTCGTGTCTTTGGAGGAAAGGATCACTTCGTTCTGTCGTTGTCAAAGCATTTTTTAGGTTCATTGATTTAAATATAACAAACAGAAAATGTTAATCAAGTTCCTATTGGAGTAAACATAAAGTACGGCGACGTTATAATGATTAATTTTGCAAGTGTTGGATAAAAATACTTTCCATTGAGTCTTAATCATGATAATTATTTGTCATGATAGTCTATTAATAATATTAAAAGAAAAATATATACCATGAAAACATACTAAACTTATTTAAATTTGAGCGTATTAACTCACACTGGCCGGTTTTTCTTTGATACACAAACAAAGTATAATTACTCAAAGAAAGTTAAAGCAAGAAAAAAAATTACTAATAGAATATTTTCACATTTTTAAAACTGCATATGAATACATTATGTGGACGAGGGTCAGTCGTTGTTTAAAAAGAGATTTAAAAAACGTTATAGGTAAACAATTTAAATCACCGAATGTTATTATCCTTTTTTATGTAGCAACAAGAGTATACCTTTATGCATAAGAAGTTTAGGATTTCATGTTTTTTGACATATTTTTATGGCAATTTATCTGTAGAAGCTTTCTTTGGTTCTCATCGCAGACCCGCTGCCCCAGTCTGAAGTAATTGAAATGTATTTTTTTTTGTCATTTTGCCTCAATAAGTCCAATCACCTGTTATTTACCTGATTTTCCATAGCATCAATCATCCTTTTGACAGATGTTTAATATAATCGAAGAAAAAGGTTTTTTTTTTAAATTCTTCTCAGACAATTTTATCTCAGCGTATTTTCTAGTGCCGCCTTGTGTTCTACAAGGTAATTATGACAAGACTTCCACTAATGAGTAAATTTTTGTAAAGTATTTGTGCTAATTAATATGTAATAATAGATTCGTTACAATGCCTGCAATAACTTTGTACCTCAAATTGCGAGCACTATCCCACAAATGCGTTATCTACGCAGTAATTAAGCATATCATTACAAAACAGAATTAGTAACATAATTTATGCTATGTTACGCGGTTCTGCACAAACATGATACTTAATGAGCTCATGATAACTAAAGCAAACTGATTTGTTGAAGCTCAGATAGTAAAGCAACTTCACATTCGATTTTAATTAATCAATTCTTACAATATAACTACATATGTGCCTAGGTTCATCGCAAGCATGTTCGCTCATAACGCAGTTAGGCCACTGACGCATTAGCACACTGTGACACTTAAATGCGGCATGTGACATTGGCTTAAGCAATGTCTCGCTGTCACATAACTGGATGTGTGTGATGGTTGCATCTTGGTGTAATAGGCCTACTTTTTGACGTATACAAAAAGTGTACAAGCAAGGGCCTGCTAGAAAAAAACAAGGTAATTTTTTTTCGCATTCTTTGAATTTCATTAACATAATTCAGCATAAGACTGTTCTAACAAAGTAATCGAATATAATATAGTATAAAAGTGTTATATTCAACACGGGTATAATAATAAATACCGGAGACAAATGGTTCAATACTAGCGTTTAATTGAATTGTCAATGGTCCATAAAAGATTTTTAACGGCCGCACAGACCCCGGCATTAGTCGATTGGGTAGAGGATACAGTCAGCCATGTAAATATAAAATATAAAAAACAGCGGTTGTATCAATAAAGTAATGAATTGGTATTTTCATTTCCTTAAAAATACCAGTTTATTTATTGAAAGGTGGTAAATTAATGATACATAAAAAATAAGGAAGAAAATCACTTGTTATAGTACAATTTAAGAAAAATATAATAAGTAACAAAAACTAGAGGAAGTACGCTTTCTACGCTAACAATGAGTAAATAAACCTTAAACCGAAAAGACGTATTCGAAGATTTAAAAAAAACATACAGGAAAACTTAATCTAGGTACATTATTGACGACGCGTTTGGTGTATTGGTTAGCGCTCCTGACTATTACGCCGGCCGTCGCGGGTTCGAATCCCGCAAGGGGCAAATGTTTGTATAATGAGCACGAACATTTGTACCTAAGTCATGGATATTAGATGTATTTAAGTATTTATGGGAGACGCCCCCGTCATAATCGTTGTCTGGTACTTCGTAACACAAGGAAGCAAATTCCTTACCACGTAACCAGACAATTGGTATGTTGTCTGGCGCATATTATACCAGTGTGATTATAAACCAGTATTGGTTTTACCGCACACTGCGATTCGACGTCTTTTACTCATTTATATATCGATATAACATGCAATACATAATTATTAGGTATGTACGTAGCTTGTTGACGCGCGCCCACGTCCGAACCGATCAACGCATCGCTTATCTACGCAATGTTAAGGAGAACTCGTTTGTGCTGCTGTGGATTCACACAGGGCAAAAAATTTTCAGCAAATATTTAGATAATAAGTATATAATTTCCCACTAGTATTGGTATGGACGTTTTTCTTATATAATGTAGGTCATTACTTTGCCAAGCGATATTTCATTTTCAATTATCGATCGAAATTTATGTAACTAACTATACTCTTGCACATTACGCAGTTATAAGAAATTTATACCGCGTAAAATACCCTATTTTAATCCTGCTGGTGATACGGTAAATAAATTCAATGGGCAATTTTGGGTTCGGTTAATTGTTTATCTCATTTTGTATTAGAATCGAATGGCTACATTCGTTTGCACTTCGTAGTTTTCATACACACGTGTTAAATTTATATGTATAAACGTCAATAGTAAATTCCTACTTTAAATGACTCCTGAAAAATTCCACACTAACACAAGGTGCAATTCTTTAGATATACCCAGAGTTAGAAAGCAATTTGATAATACTGTCAAAAGTAATCATTGCAATCTTGAGAACAATTTATACTGTGTTAAATCAGAATTGTTTCTTATTTCTTGATATAAATATGTCTCTTCCCTTAATATAACCTCAACCTTGCTAATAATGGCATCAGTGGAAGTCAAGCAGTGAAATATGACATTTCGCCTTGATAAGTTTGTAACAACTGATTATTCTGATTTTCTGCTGCATCAAACATCCTTTGTGCCTATATCTTTAAAAAGTAAAAAACATACTTGTAGTTGTTATTAATTTCTATTCAAAATTTTTCTTTCAAGCGAAATTTGGAGTTTGACAGGTAAAACTTTTCCAGAATAGCGCGTCTGAATTAAAACGATATTACCTAAAATACCGCGTCTGAATTAAAACGAAATTACCGATTTAATAAAAACATTTTAAGAAATGCTTTAATGCAGAATTGTATTCTTACGAAAATTTTATATTAATTAACATGCCAGATTGTTCTGCAAATGCTCCGCAATAATATCATTTGGCATTCAAAAACACGTAAACCTGAAGGGAATGGGAAGTTTGGTCGAATTAAACAATAAAATAAAATATGCAAAACAAGTTAACTTTGAGGCAAAGGAGAAGAACTTTAATTTGAAGGGAAACTGCTTTTGTAAATCTTTTATGTTTCGGGTAAGCAAGGAGGTTGAGTGGATGTACAATCCAGAATTTATTGCTTAGTTTAAATAAATAAATTCCAACCATCGAAATTATGATACGATTCATTTCTGCTTAGACCAAAGGTATGACTGGTGGAGAATGCCATAATTTGGGTTGTGCAATATACGTATCAATAAATAAATAGAATATAATTTTCAGTTTGTAAGGGAAAACAATACCTAGTCTTTTAGTGATTACCAGTATTAATACGTGATACTTTGATCTAAGTAATAACTTATCATAATAAAGTATGCATATCACTGCAATTCAATTATTCCTAATCAAAATTTTCTGAAAGAAAATTTCATACTGCACTTAGCTGAAGGGTGAACGATAAAACTCAGAAGCACCAAATAAGGTTGGTGCAAAGTTTTTTATAAATCTTGATTTGCTAAAATAAAACATGTTACTTGTTGAAAACTCTTAGATTAGTTTTAATTGACATCGTTATTTTTGTAATTCATAATTATTTCAATGTTGTTTTTTTTTTAACATGGAATGGCTTTGCTCTTGATTGCCGAAACCTAGCATGCCAAAGTCTTGAAGAAACAACAGCATGACGTCTAGAAGAAAAAAATATGGAAATGACACTCCCAGTGACAGTTTTATGGTGTATCTTCACCGCCCGGCGGCATGTGCCGGCGGCAGTGCTGGCGGTCATGCCGCTCATGCCACAGCGGCATTTTATAGTATCTGACAGTTTTTGACGTAGACCACTACCAATGCCACCGGCTGGTGTGGATACAACATTGGGAGCATTTCCGCTTATCGTTTGACATCTGTCTAGTTGACCATTTTGATTTTTAAGGTTTTTTTTTCGGGCTCTTTCTATACATTTTTCACGACGTCTAACACAATTATGTCTAGACGCCTCGAGATGGCATCTAATTGGAATATCCAACAGGACTTTGCGTTACCTCCACGACTTAACGTAATTATAATTATTTTCATGGATAGGTACCTACTCACTTTTTAATAAGATCATTGAAACGAACGACCAAAAGACTCTCAGTCCTGTAATTTTCTTTTTAGTCTAGATAGTCTAGAGCAATAAACCTTTGAATGAAGTTTGAAGTTAAAATTACAAATTATATTTTAAATTGTGGACCTACCAAATTAAAGATAGTGCCATCCACGAAGGCGCGCCCCACCACTCATCCAAATCGTTTATAGTACATGTGTGCAAGCTTTTGAATTGAATTTGGAACATCGTAATGACTTTTCTTCGTACACGTAGGTCCTAGCGTAATGTTTTATAGCCTTTCCCGATAAAGTACATCCCGGTAATATTTTTTTTTTAAAGACTTTATTGCACAAATTTAGTGTACAAAGGTGGACTTAATGCTAAAAGCATTCTCTGCCAGTCAAACCTTTAGGTCAATATTATAAATTACCACATGGTTTTTTTATTTAAAATTGTTTATAGTGTTTAAGTTACCAATATAATTCTTTCAGTAAATTTAATAATGACAGTAGATTATACCAGGTTTATTTTTTAATACAATGCACTGGGTTTTCCTTGACATTTTAAAAATAATTAAAGCAGAGCCACTTTCGCGACGAGTCGGATTATTTGAATGACGGCCGGCTCGCAACTGACGCGCGTGTCACCCCCCGCACACTGCACCTTCTTCAATCAAAAAAAGAGTGGGGCGCGCCTTCGTGGATGGCACTATCTATACAGGTATTTCCTATTAATTCCAAACCTTAAAAATGTCTTTAATTTTGATGGTTTAGAATAAGTATTCCGTAAGAAAAGGAGAAACCCATTTCTGGGCCTGACGGTTACAGGCATAAAACATATACCAAAATTATGAATATTTTTGCTAGATCACCCTGTTTAAATCTTACCCAAAATGGCAATGGCCAACGGCAAAAATAAACAGATTTTATGTTGTATCATTAGTAATCGCACTATTTATGGTCTACCCTGTCACCTTTGGCTGTATGGACACGTCTAGAGGCCGTTAAACTGATATAAAAATGATCTGTCTACTGTCAATGTCTACTCGCATTTTTCTTACTGAAATAGTTATAGGGTACAGTCACCGTCGGATATTATGTAGCAGACAAGGTGATCATTAATTTGTAACAGTCAAAATGTCAATAAGTTGCATACAATACAAGTAACCGATAATATCTGAACATTATTTAATTAAAACGTAACATTAATTATTAAATAATGTTCAGATATTAATGGCAGCTTGTAGGGGATGGTATTTATGAATATTTTAACTGTTCAAAAGTATTTGGACACCTTGTCTGCTACAAACTATCTAACAGTGACTGTACATAACCTTAAACATTTTCTGAAAATTATTTTACTGATTTAGCCATTGATAATTATTGTGAAAATGGGCCATGTTAGAAAACTATAGTTGACCTAAATATAGGTCAAGTTTCAGCTCTGTAACGCCAGGCCCAAGTTTCTATGAAACCGGTTTTCTCCTTTGAAGATTATATTTATTACTTTTAATTTTAATCATATTGGGCTTAGTAGAGTTCATTGACTACCTATATATAAAACTAAGTCAAAAAGTTACGTAATTAAGATACAAAATAATAGGTTCCGTAGAGGTTTCTGGCGCCTAACTACCTTAAATTCATTAATTACTAATTCTAAACTGTGTTTTGTTATTAAATAATCTGACTATGCATACAAAACAAGAAATTAAACTTATGCTACAAATGTAGTTATTTTATGTTGAACCTTGAACGCATTATGGGGATTGTATGGTCATCATTCCTCAAATAGATTATGCTATAGCTCTGTAGGATAGAAGCCTAAATTGCTTGCATCACGCTTGTTTTTAAGGTTTCATACCTCGAAACGTAAAAATTGAACTCTAAGACCCCTTTCACACTGCGACTTTTAGCAGCGATGCAAACGTGATGCAGTCGCGATGCAGCCTCGATGTAGTCGATGCAGTCGTACTTTTAGCATCGATGCAGTCGTGATACTACCGCGCGTTAGTATCCATGCAGTCGCGATGCAGAAACTGGAAATTGACAAATTATGTACTGAATATTGGCGACATCGCGCTTGCATCGATACAAACGCCCTTCTGCATAGATGCCAAATATCTGTTCGTTGCGCGAGTCGTGATGCTGTCATTGATGTTAAAAGTCGCAGTGTGTAAGGGATCTGATGGAATCACTTTGTTGTCCATCCATCTGTATGTCCCTACCCTTTTGTTTTGTTGTTTGAAGTGATACCCATTTTTGTGTAATGTGTGCATGCGATTTTCGTTGAAAAGTTGTTAGGCGGCAGAGACCGCGATTGTACTTACACATTCTGCAAGTAAGATAAATCCCAATACCTACAGTTTCAAGGCGCAGATCCCAGAAAATGGTTTATTCATCGCGAACTGAAATTCCCGGAACGCTGTAATTTTAACTGCAAGCTAAATCTAGCTCCAAGTTTTATCCGCTCCCGATTTTAAAGTTAGCGAACTTAAATTGAACTTTATGGCGCAGAAAATAAAGGTGGAGGGAAACGTTGAAAACACTAATTGGGTGCCCCAATTCTGAAAATCTCTAAGTCCCACTTAGGGATTTTTTTACTGACAACACCATCTGATTCAGCTTTTTTTTCTCTATAATGTGTATTTTTTAATTATTTTCTAAAAAGTCTCTAAGTATGTTTTTGAAAATAGAAATATCAAAAAAGAATTTCATTTTCAGTTCTAAAAATCCCCAAGTCCTACAAATCCCTAAGTCCACCATTTTTATCCAAAAAAATAACTAAGTCAATTATAGTCTTTGACAAAACATTAATAAATAAATATAATAAAAATATATATTTTAAAATTTATTAATAAATATATATTCACTTATCTCGATCAGTTGTGTGCTAAAGCCATTTTTCATACAATTGATATACTTAAATTATCCTATTCCTAGGCATTCAATGATGCCTATTGATCAAGATTTTGCGTTAGTTGAAAGGCAAAAATTAAAACGTAAAAGAATATATGAACCGGAGAGTTATCTTAACTTAGTAGTGAACAGCCGCAACACGAAAAAAAAATTGAAGTTGTTTTCTTAGAGAAAAGTCTTAGAAGAACTAAAGGTTAAAAACTATAAAAAACACTACACTAAAAATATCAATATAATATAATAGAGCGATTAAAGTTAAACCAGCAAAAATGAAAGATATTCAAAAACTTATGCAATACGTACCAGAAAACCACAGACAGTATTACGAAGACCGAATAAGAGAGCAAAATGCATTAAAGGTGATGAAAGCGATTCCAATGATGACATTGAATGATTCACATGCATAATAAACAGTGAAAAAGTTATTTGATTACTATTGATTACAAATTAATATAAGAAGAAGACATCTTATTTTTTATATAATACTTTAGTCCTATAAATATCCCTAAGAAATGACTAAGTCCTAAAAATTGGCGATAAGTCCATCACTTTATTTGTCAATTTAAATGTGTTTACATTACTCTTTTGCCAAAGTTTTTTTACCTGATTAAAAGTTCATTCTGAGTTGTTTGATTACATAGCATTTTTATTTCTGCGCTCCCTTTAGTTTCGTTTCACGATTTTTTTTTGTACTTATTTTGCCCATAACTTAAAAGTTAAAATTTGGACTTATGTATTTTCAGAATTGGGGCACCCAATTAGATTGAAATTCGATAGCATGCGGGGGAGGAAGTTTAATTCATTACTGGTTGAGAACGCAAGCCTACCCTTAGTTTCAAGACTATATTGAAGTTTAAAAGTAAAGAACGTGATGGCAAATTTGTCTAACCAGCCTGTTTGCTAAGCAGAGAATAAAGTTTAAAGTACTTGTTAAAATAAGTTAAACATTTATGCATTTCTTAATAAAAAATCATAATTATATTCTATTTATTATCATTATTTTCAACGGTACGTAGTATTTGTTAACATCGGAAATCAAAATAAATTGAGATAAAAAAATAGAAAACCGTTGTTTCGCGAGCGGTTGTCTTTATTGCGAAGAAGTTATTAAAAATAATAAGAGAAGAAAATGCGAACAAAACCGAATAAAATTGGTTGCCATTCAAGACAACGCCAAAGCCTAGTTCGTCCTCCTAACATGGCTTAACCCTCCAAAGCCTAGACAAATTGTTTGTGGGCTTACAACGATAGGTGCCCCATCAATTGGCAGGACGAAAAGGTTTACTTTAGTGATAGATAGATGGAGACAAAGAGATGAATTCTGCACCACTACCAGAGATCGGATAACCCCAAAAATCGATGCTAGTCTTAAATCCTGAAGTTTCAATAAAGCTTAAGGTATATAGCAAATAAAAGCAAGAACTGTCAGAAAGGCAAATAAATTATGGCTGATCCTAAATATATCCCATGCCAAGGCGTTGCTGATCCCTTTACGTATCGTGCTACCGTATGGTTGACGCCTGGTTGGTGACAATACGGTACTGTTCCCGTTAACGGGTGGATAGATATGCTATGCTATGATATCAATAATCTATTTCGGAATCATATGCCAGATCTATATTAATTTGATGAAGATTTTGATTAAACCTATAATTCGTTATTGATTAACTCTGATTCGAGTTATTAATTACCAGACCAGAAATCTAATATCTGTTGAGCAAAGATAATAATGTGTATTTCAATATACGTAATGATTTTGCAAATCCAATTATTAGTGTATTTAGCTTAGTCATTATTTAGTGAACAAAACTGTACATTCATCAAATTCAATGTCTAGTTATCTTTTGAACACATTCAATGAGTTGAAATAGTGATTTTTTAGTTTTGGCTGTCAATAACATGCATTTTTTATAACGTGTATTTTTTTACTTGTGAGGTGTAAAAAAGTTGAAATTATCATTTGTAGTAGAGCGTTATAGGGGGTCGTCTAAATTTGTAAAAGGTATCAACCGCATTTAATATTAGTGACTTTAAAACTTAATTTAGCTTTTGATTTGCTTGTGTATCAGAATAAACCAGGATAATTATGAACTCTCCAGACTAGACAGACGTAAGTAATATAATTTTGAAAATCTCCGATTAATACCACATACCCGGAAATTCCAAATTTATAGCGTCGGAACAACAACTCAACCCGACCCACAATCAATCATTCGATATGACATTCCTTCACTATTCAAACCCGGTTTGAATTTTGATTTCCGAATTGGTTAGATTGAACCGAATAAACTCATTTCGATCAATCATGAGCGGTAATCAGCGCGTTCAATTAGCGTTGCTACACGGTGTCCGATCGTCGATCAAATGTAATTGACGTGTCAAGAGCAGTCTGCGGGCCGTTTGGACGTAAGAAGGCCAGCAATGATGCTTATAATATCACGAGTGGAATTGAAAGGACTGGTGTTGTCTACCTATTTTAGGTATTTTACTAGAAAGATCTTTCACTTACTTTTTTGTCTTTTCTTTCTTGTCTTTCTTTTAGGCCTATGTTCAGCTGTAGGCGTCCTTTGGCTGACAATGATGATAATGGATAGGTCTTTTTACTGAGAACGGACTACGGATATGATGTATATATAGCACACAGTAATTAAAACATTTTTCAAGCAAAGCTGTAAAATCATTCGCCGGTAGATAAACAAGGTCAAATCATTTTAAGTGCTAATTATTTTAACAGAGGCTTTGTATACATCATAGAAACAGAACGCTATCATTATTTTTTCCGAAAAATCGAGATTTTAATTTTTAAGATTTTCCTTAACATAGACATTTTTTTTTTAAAACAGCACCCTGACCATTTAAAAGAAATATCTACGTCATCGGCTTTGTCTCTCTTAATTCGATGCCAAAACCTTCTTTTTCTCAAATCTTGACCTTAATTAATAAAAAATTAAAATCTGAAAAAAATTTTTTACCTTATTCTCCATTTTTCTTAAAAACTAGCGGATAAAAACCCAGTGTTTTCTATAAAAAATATTAATTTATAGTGCTGAGTCCGCCCCTTAAATATTATCACTTAAAACGAGGGGACCTTATATAGCCAATTTTTTATTAATTTATATACTAGACAAATTACAGGAACTTTTCCTAACATCAGAAAGATAAACTTTGTTTTCGCTTATAATTTGATGTTAAATATTGAATTTCTGTATGGAACATTCGACGAAACTCAAAACAATGGCAGGCTAGGCATGACGCATGAGTCGGTTAGAACTCCGAACTAGTATTATGGTAGCTCGAACTATTAAAGAAGATCATGTTGCCACAACTGTATAGCCGAAAGCGTAATACGCTTCGCCAGTTGCAAGGCCGCAGCTATGCGAATGCGGAGCCACTAAAAAGGAGAGTAACGTTTTAACAAAAGGTTCTCAGTACTTTAAAAAAAAATATATTTTTTTAGGTTTTCTATTTGCAGAAGAGTGGTAATGATCTTCCTTTATGCAAAGAAAGCAGACAGCAAAAGCGATCTCTTTTGTCACAGGCACCTGTGCCAATACCTGTGCAACTCATCGGCAAAATGTACAGATGACCTTGCAAACATCGCAGGACTATTACTCGGTGCAGGCCGCTTGCATCCAGTTACTGTAAAAAACTATTGGACGTCTTGAGAGCGTATTGCGATTTCGCTTTTTTTCGTTCAAGTTCCAGGCAGATAAATATTCACTCAGCTAACTCTTTCTCAATCATTCATATGGTTAAAAAAACATGGAAATAGGTTGAAATGAAGACAACACATTCAAAAGCAGAGCAGCTTATCCGTGAAAGCAAGATGGCAATACACACCCTGCGCCTGATTATGATGAAACATTTTCGCCCTATTCATGTCCATGTCCATGGCGTATGATAGCTGAGCGCCCTCTCTACGGACTTCCGATAAACCCACTATGTCCTAGTGTAACCTGCTCAATGCTTCCTCCAGCTCGAGCAGCTTCTCGTCTGTCCTTAGTGTGCACGCGTTATAGGTTACCAGGGCCAGTTGTCGCTGGGGGTGGTAGCGCGATCGCCTCCGGGGATTCTTAGCACCCCCTGCCCCGCCGTTACCGTGGCCGCTACCGGAGTCAAGAATAGCGGGGCTGCCGTAGACTGGGGGCCTGGTTTTTCTGAGTCCTACCATTTGGGGGGGGGGGGGTATATACCAATACTCGCCACGCTTGGCAGGCGGGTTGGAGAGCGCAGAGGCGCAGCTGTGACGCTGCTACCCGTCACAGTTCAACATTTAGCTGCGCCTTTTGTTGGATAGTTATCCCGCCATCTGTCGGTCGCCAGAGCTTCGTCTGTTGAAACAGGACGCACCACGTGAAGGTGAGCTTGGCTTGGAGCTTTGGGCCTTGGTTAAGGTCCCTTACGTTCCTTATGAACAGTAAATAAAGGAAATATTTGCTTTATTTGCCTATTGTTTATGCCAGGAAAACGCTGATTTCAAAGCCTTAGATCGCCTGTAGAATACGACCGAACAGCTGCACAAACCTGATTAGCCATATTTCGGTATCCATCCAGATCGGGAATGACCAGACATTTACTGAATTCAATGGAGGTTTAGACTGAAATTTGAATACACTGCAGCACTAATAGAACTCTCAAATAGATAAAGCACTGCTCTAAATATTTGTGAGACTAAGAAACTACGTACAATTCAGTGTCTGTATAGGCGATTCATTTGTGGACGTTTTTAAGTATCAAGAAATAAGTATTTTGAAAGTAGTACCTACACATCGAAAGGATTAATTGCATATAATATATACAATGTGTCTGGTCACCGACAGTTAAGGCGCGGTAATATGATCAATTTTTAACGACAAATCCACTAAAATAAAACATTTTATTCCTACTATAAAAAATGCAGCCATTTTATTTTTCTCCTTTCCGAGTCCGGGTGTTTTCATTTATTTGTCAATAGCTACCGATGTACACTACCTAAAAAATAAAAATAAAGTTATTCTATAGTCAAAAGAGTAGCCAACAAGTCGAAATCAAAAAGTTTATCAAAAACTCCATTTACATGTTTGAAAAATACTTGAAACGCAAAAACTAACATAACAATTCCCGTTATTTTTAAACTTTTCAATATTTAAAATAAACTAGACATCAGTGACAAGACACACTGTATAGCTGCCACTAGAAGTGGCCACTATCCCTACTTTGAAAGATGATATTAATTTTAATTAAAGACTCTTAATCCTCTTTGAAATTCCCGTTGCTAATGGTCCACTACGTTACATACCTCCATAGATAGCAAGCTGGTAGTGATAAAACAAAAATATAAAAAAAACATATCAAGTGGACCAGTACTGAATTGTGTGACTGATCTTTCCCTAAGCTGCGGCGTAACCGGACTACGTGCGTGATTTACGTGACCTGGCTTCTGCCAGCTAGAGGATACTATGTGTGCGAATGACAAGGTAATTTGAAACGTAAATTACTTACTGTGCTCAATGTATACAAGGTTTTATTTATTTTAAACTTTATGCACAAAACAAAATATTGTACATATTGCGGAATTAATGCCAAAATAATTACAAATTAAATACATTAAATAAGAACAGGAAAAACACAGAAGGTGCAAATAAAGTTATGGAGGCAAGAAAAAGAAAGGCTTAATATAAGAACGCAAGAACTCATTTGTGAGACAATAAAACCAGGAGTCAGACCTAGAGGACCGGGACCTCGGAGCAGCAAATGCCTAGAGACCCAACGTACTTAGCCACTTTGCTTTTCATGAAGAAAATACATGAAAATATCATCATCGTTATAAGCCAAAGGACTGCTGAACAAAGGCCTCCGACCGGTAGTCAGCGATCTGCATCCAGTGTGATCCTGTGATCTTTACTAAGTCGTTTGTCTATCCTGTTGGTGGAAGTCCTAAGCTGACCTTGGGTCAAAGGGTCTCCAATCTTAGAACTTTGAAAAATTCTTTGGATTAAAATTTTTAGGCATTATTTATTTATTTATTTATTTATTTAATTTATTTAATCATTTGTTTCAGGCAACAAAGGCCCATACAATATATACCTTAAAGACTAACATAAATATTTAAATAAAAACACAAAAAACATTCAAATAATACACTATTTTGTCGGCGTTATTATGATCTAGCTTGTACCATTACTATTCAAATTACAGAACCAGACTTTAGACAGAGCATAATCTAACTGCTTAGGATATTCCATTCCAGTCTAAATCTTAATTGAACGTCGTAACTTTGATAATACTGACTGATGTTTGTATTATTTGAATCCGACATTTAGTTTCCAGTTTACTTTATCTAATTTATGCCATACGAAACTATGTTGATCATGTTAATGTTTCTAATGAACTTAGGGTTTGGTTTGATGTAATCACGTCACTGTAAAGCACTATGTATAAGGGGCGGTTTCGTGACCGATTGTTAACTCAACTAATGATCTGTAGGCCTAACATGCACGCCTCGATACCGCTTATCGCGTCGATAAAATAATTTTATTTCCGAAACAACACGTATTCACACATTTTTTTACTTGCAAGGCAATCCTAATTACTTTTCAATACAAATGAATACACCAAAGTTAGTAAAAACATTTTTACAATGATTAAAAAGACCTTTGAAAGTTATCGATCGCCGCGATAAATGATAAAAAGGTGTGCATCTTAGGTCCGCTGAACTCAACTAATTGTTGAATAATTACGACTCGTGCGTATGAAACAAAAGATACCTTAAATAATTGTCAGAATGGCTGTTTTAATTACCAATGTTTAAGATACCTAGTTTTTGTTATTATAACACACACAGTTGTAATTATTCAACCGCTGGTAACGACTTTAACCATTGGCTGAGATAAGTATAGATCACGAAACAGGACCTTGGAGGTTTAATTGGTTTTTTAAAATTAACATTCCTCGTTTTAAACGGGCATTACTGTGCCAAACAACAAATAATCATATTTTATGCTAGAAATAAATGAATTTTACTGTTTTACTCGGAAAACATCTCATAGAAGATGAATTTAATCGATCTCACTAAATCCAAGATTAAACATTTAGACTGTTCTCTTCCTTTCTTCTGTATAAAATTTAGTACAAGCCTACCATAATAACAAAGTAGGTACGCACTATTTCTTTTACCAACTACCTACCTACCTACTACCTGGGCTTCAATTCCGCTTGTACTACAAGAACACAATTTATATACCTCGCTATTCTGACAGCGGCATGTCACCTTTCAATGCTGCTGACTTTAGGCACACGATTGTATCACTTTCGTGACGAGTCTGAATTTTTGAATGACGGCCGTCTCGCAACTGACGCGCGTGTCACCCCCCGCAC
The DNA here is from genome assembly GCA_963584085.1 of Pyrausta aurata. NCBI lineage: Eukaryota > Metazoa > Arthropoda > Insecta > Lepidoptera > Crambidae > Pyrausta > Pyrausta aurata. The sequence goes on along the minus strand of OY757254.1, from coordinate 1,193,187 downwards.
CCCGTGCTTTCCTCAATCAAAAAAAGAGTGGGGCGCGCCGTCGTGGATGGCAAAAGACAACGAGAAGACGGTAAAACTGAACTATGAGTTAAAAAAATCTTCTCCTTAAAGCCACAGATAAGTCAATATTCTTGCAAAAGTAAAATTGTGGTTTTTACAGCTGTAAGCTTACGTTCAGTTGTCTAAAACCGGCCAAGTGCGAGTCCGACTTGCGTAAAGGGTTCTATACCATTAACTAAGTAAACGATTGATGTCGAGCAAAAAAGGGCAAAAGAATTGCGTTTGTTGTATGGAAGCCCCTCTTAAATTTTTTTTTAATTTGTTTTCAGTTTTTTTTGTTTGTAATGATAGCGGCAACAGAAATACATAATTGGTGAAAATGACAAATATCTTACTAAAGTGGTTCTTAAGATATAACCTGGTGATAGACAGACAAGCAGACAGATTGACAGACGGACGTACAGACAGACGGACAGAAGGACATACCTACGGACAGACGGATGGTGGCACAGACGGACGGACGAAAGGACAGACGGCGAAGTCTTAGTAAAAGGGTCCCGTTTTTACCGTATGGGTACGGAACCCTAAAAAACCAACAATTTCAGTGAACATTTTCAAAGCAGATAATATCTTTCAAGGCGATATATTATATCTACATGTTTTCAAGAACTCGAGTATAATAATATAAAACTACCCTTGACAATCAATTTTATGAGTTTTCAATAATATTACTGAATCATCATTGAAACACAATATTGCATTTACAATATGCATCCATTATTTAATCTGCCTGCACAATTGAAATCCGTCGGACATCATTACAAACGTACAGTTAACAACAGCACATTTTGGATACTGCTAGTGACGTTGGTTAATCGATTGTACAAGATGGGCCAGAAGAAATCACTCTATTGCTACATGCTCTTATTTTTACAAATGGCCGCCAATGTCAAATATGTTTTGACATTTTGTGGACTAGACAGCTGTAGAATACAAGTGAGCAAGCCATGGAGCGATACACTCCCCAAGAACGCGGAATAATCGTGTCTATTGCAATATCTAATTGTCAATCGTGATTTGCACTGGCCCGCGAATTAACCTTAATTATGATTTCCTACACGATAAGACCCAATTTTTTCATCAAAAGTAATGGTAAAGTTACGTAACTAGCGGTTGACTATTTACAACCAATTGTCAGAATGGCTATTTTATTGACCATTGGTGTTTTTCTTCAAAACACACATAATCGTAAATATTCAACCGCTGGTTACGTAACTTTACTATTACTATCAATGATGAAATTGGGCCTTAGTCTTCAATAAAATAATAACTCAAATCTTATCTATCTTCTTTATATATACATACAAATAATCAGTTAGTTACAATACACTATTTTTTGTTCTATAAATGGATTCTTTAACTCGAAAATAGTTGGACCGAATTCCATGATTTTTATTTTGTTGAATTGCTTACAGCCCCGAATAGGACAGAATAGGGGGAAACACAGTTCGTCGGAGTTGCTAGCTCGTTAAAAAATCGACCAATTATATCGTCGTCGCTTATAATGCTTTATCGATAAATATTTACCAACAGCATTCAACTGTAGGCAAATGTTTAAAATTTACACAAATTGCTGACACACTGTCGACGCGCGGAATTCAATTATCGGTTTCCAATCGGCTGCTGAGCTGCAGCCAGAGAACTGCAGGAATCCCTTTGGCGGGTTACTGAACGTTTCTTTATTTATTTGATGCAAGTAAAAAGGATGCACGGCGCTTCAAAAACTCTTTTGAACATACTAAACCTGATTGGTTCATGCATTAGAAAAATTCGTCCTGATTTTTCAAAATTGTGTTGTGAACGCTGTTAGTACACCAACGCATTCGCATACGGCAGCGATGCCGTTAAAAGTCTGACAAGGAAGCAACTAGCTATGTTAAAGCGAGACATAAAATATCCGAATTTCGCATGCCGCATGTGTATGCATTGGTGTACTACCGACAGTCTAACCTAGGTATGTAAGTAGCACCTAATTGTCTGCCAGTTTTCTTCATTCTTATTTTAAAAATCATCATTTTCGTTTAAAGGTCAAACCAAACCGACTATTTTGATATAACTCGGAACGCCGCACACTATTACGCAAAAGAGTGATACGTCTCAGAAAATTCTGCCACAAAATTTTACTTGGCTATTTATTTCATACATAAACCAAAAACGCAACTGCCTATTTAACGAGTACTGCTTTTTTGAGTTATTGCATTTAAGCTCCTACAAAACAGAGCAAGATAACTTCTCATGCGTAATACACTTTGAAAGCACTCAAAGTTGGTCGCTTGAACTAAGCAGCTCTTAAAGGCCAGGTTACGGCATAGACTTTAGCGGATGTGATAGCGAATACAAATTCAAGGGTGCTAGCGTAAGCGGACGTGAAAATTTGAAATACTAGGCATAAAGTGGCCATTGTATTGCTTGTGTCTGGTATTTAGCCCCTCACTTTTTGACGGCCTCTTAAATAAGTCCCCCTAATAAATTAAAATATAGCACCAGACTTAAGTCAAGACTAAGATACCCGACCAATTCAAAAATAATACAGTTCTACGCGTGGTTACCTACTAAGTTTTTGGAATAAACGGCGACGTTATATTGGAACAAGTTTTATTTTTGTTCTTACAGTGTTTTTTCACTATACAAATTTAGTATTATAAGTTGCACTTGAAGAACTTGCAAAAAGGATAATTCTGAACTTTTAAGTAAAATCTTATGTATTTTACTCTGTCAATCATAAACTATAACCAACAAAAAAATATATATATCAAAAATACATGATCTAATAAAAGTATAAAAACATAAACAATATTAAACAAGTATGAAAAGGTTGATAGGGCCATCGGTGCCCAACACAAGGAATTGAACTTGCGTCTCACACTGTCCAGGCGCATGCCTCCACTGGTCAAAAATAATACATAGTAATTCGAGATACAAATAAAGATAATGCGAAATACTATTGAAAGATTTAATATATTTTGAAATTGCGGACGAAATCGCTACTCGCTCATCTGTGACTAACGCTTAATCTTTACGCCCAAAGTTTTATAAACCAACGTGCATAAAATTTTCATGGCCTCAATTTGGGGCCTTAACGTTATTACAATTAAGTACAATGTTGTGGGTGAGCACAATATCAAAGAAAATACTTCGATTTGAATGTTTATACGATACTTGTTTTTACCAAAAGCAATTATTGACCCAAGTAAATAAAATTATACACAAGCTTTTTTATAAATTTGAAAAAAAAAATTGTTGTTTACTTACAAAACCAGCTTCATTGGAATCCACAGGTTCATTGTAACTAGATTTCTTGAAAAAAATTAATGATTCGAAATTCGATTTATTTCATCCAATACAAAGAGGCAGTATTATAACAGTTTTGTATCTGAGTTGTACGAAATAGGAGCAAGCATTATCTTTTCCAGTCACTTATAGGCTCGCAATATCATTGCTAGTTCTACCAAAGAAAATAGGGCAACATCTCCAGATATTGAAAACGACCGAACAACGCAATATCGTTCTCATAATTCTCTTTGTGTAGGCGTAACGATCACTCTTAGACACATGAGGTCTAGTATATGACGGTTCAGTTATCACTGGCATTAGACAATTAATTGGTACGTATTATTCAAGTCTAGACAACTTTTAAGAGCATTTATCTCGACGATTTAGGGTCTGATAAAGTGTGTGATTAAAATTATAATGAAGTCAAATTTGATAGGGATATTACACTTACGCGTTTCGGTTTAAAAATAATATTTATTAAGTTTAGTTAAATACTGCACAACAGTAGGCACAAGTATAAGGCAATAGATGTCTTATGCCATTGTCATTTATTTAGCGAAATTCACTCATGTACGGTATCACCACTTTTTTTTTACCAGACAAAAATAAATTATGTTTTGTTCAATAATAAAGCTGGCTCGTTTGTCGTTCAAAGGATAAGTATAGTTATCTAACGCGGTAACGCAGCCAGCATTCTCGGCCTTTTGCCTTATGGATACGGTTTTAGTTTTGAATAAGCAGGTTTTAAGGTACGGTAGATATAAATTTTTACTTGGAGCAAATCTTTTTCTTTTACTTTTTTTAGCGATAAAAGTAACCAACCCCTTACCTGTAACTACAACCAAAGTACCAATGCCTTCAACTTTAACTAGAACTTTACCTAAAAGCTAAGTTAAGTGAATTTAAGTAGAAATCCACAATACAAACAAAATAATTCTCTTTGTTAATAGAATTCAGTCCGTGAAAGCTTTTAAATTCGTTCTCAGACAAATTGAAATCACTTCTACAGACTCTATAAGTGGACAAGATAATTACACCAATTTGATTTCACACTCCACAACACAAAGAGTATTAAAAATATTTTATACCTATACTAATATTGTAAAGCAAACGAGTTTGTTTAAACACTCTAGTGTCAGAAAGTAATGGTTTGATTAGAAAAATGTTTTGTTAGATAGCTTATTAAATGAGAAAGACTATAAAACATCACACTACAACGAGAAGGAAGGGAGTAAAATCGGCAAGCTCGAACGTAGTCGCGGGAAATATATGTATGTTATAAAATAAAATGTAGATTACTTACCATGAACAGCGAAAGAAGTAATCAATCTATCTGTTTACACCATGACAAGTATTTCTTGGGTGCTAAATATATAAAAATGATTTTATTTGCTTAAACAAACATTATTAAGCAATTTGCGAAATGCTTGTGTTAGGGTTTGTTTCGCTCAAAGCCTTTGCAACAGTACAGTAGTAGATATGTAAACAAAAATAAAATACAGTTATATACACACAAGTAGTTAAATTAAATAAAAAACCAAAAAAATATTTTTTTTCCTTATTTGTGTACGGTCAGTGAGTGTGTGTTGGTGTGTAATTGTTCGTATAATGCATGTGTGTATATTATGTGTGTGTTGTGATTGTGTGTGTGTGTGTGTGTGTGTGTGTGTGTGTGTACATTTGTGAAAGCAATATCAAATCTATATTATTATTTCCAGCAAATTTTCAGTTTCATTGTGTGTAAGTGATTTGAACCATTTTACTATAATTTCTTGAGGTGACGCTATGACATGCTAATTAATTTTAATAAACACTATCAAAATATTTAGCCACCTTATATTACATGCTAATTTGCAGTACATTTAAATTTTTACACAAAATGTGTGGCATGAATGTCAAACTTCCTGGCTTTGGTCTTCTAAATTTTTGTCATAAATAGAAACTTTTAGTGGTCATTCTCGAAGCGGCTGAACTTTATTGTTAAAACATAAAAATATTTATTTATTCTTAGGTAGATTTACAGTTTTAATAATCACTATATCCTAATAACTTTATGCTTAACATCAATAATAATAATAAATCTCCACATATGAGTAGTCAGATATCAAGATAAGGGTCCGATTGGGGCAACTACAATCCAATGGAAAGAAAAAACTATCTCACAATACAAAAAAAAATACAAAATACACAAGAATTATATCTTACGAACAATGGTGTTAGTCCAATTTATACAATTTATCACGAAGTTTGAGAATCTCAAAATATTATTTAATCATTAATCGCTTAATAGTTTTTAGGGTTCCGTAGCCGAATGGCAAAAAACGGAACCCTTATAGTTTCGTCAAGTCTGTCTGTCTGTCTGTCTGTCTGTCTGTCTGTCTGTCCGTCCGTATGTCACAGCCACTTTATTCTGAAACTATTAGCATCACACCGCTGAAACTTGGTAGGTAGGTGTATCCTCTTTACCGCTTTCCGATTCAGGTACAAAAAATTTGAAAAAATTATATTATAGGGGGGGCTCCCATACATGAAACTAAAACCAAAAAAATTTTTTTGACTCAAACCTATACGTGTGGGGTGTCTATGGATAGGTCTTTCAAAATGACATTGAGGTTTCTAAAACCATTTTTTCTAAAAGTCTAACGTTTGAGATATAGACGCTTCCAAAGTGGTAAAATGGGCGTCCCCCCCCCATCTAACTTTTAAAGTAAGGAAGTGAAAATTTTGGAAAAATTATATGATGTAGATCTTAACAAAAACTTTCAACGAAAATTGGTTTGAGCGAAATCGAACTAGTAGTTTTTGAGATATAGCACATTTTTGTCAACCGCAAATATAACTTTGTCTTTCATACAAACACTATGAAAAACAAAGTTATATTTGCGGTCAACAAAATATTGTTGTATTTTGGCTAAGTGGAGGTAAGGATCCCTAATTCAGTTAAAGTTGGCACGGAACCCTCAGTGCGCGAGTCCGACTCGCACTTGGCCGGTTTTTGTTGTAAAGAACTACTACTAGAATATACTTGCTAGAAATAGCACTAACTTCCGATTGCCTAATACAATTTAAAAATATGCTTCCAATAAGTAAAAATAGACTGTTAATAAATAGCCTTTTAACCTAAAAAAACAAATCTATGTACCGTGAATACATGTTTTGAAAGCTCACTTAAGCGTTCGTTCAAAACTGAATTATTGTTTTTTTATTGTCGCCTTTGTTGCCAAGCTTGTAAATTAAACAGAGTGCTATCGATCAAGCAAATTGAAAGATCACATTGCGATCCAAATAACAATTAGTTTCAAAGCTTTGCCAAACGAACTGAACTCACATTCAGTTATCACAGATGTAAAAACGTCTGAAATAGACGGTTTTTTTTTTAGTCATTGAACATGTACATTGTATTATCATATTTCTTATTTCTAATGCTCAGTAGCTTGATCGACAGATAATTCAACTATGGTGAAATATCGTTGAATGACTATTTACGATTATATGCGTTTTAAAAATACCTGAACAAATGGTCAATAAAAATAGCCATTCTGACATATTTTTAATGTTTTTTTGAAACACGCACGATCGGAATATTCAACCGCTGGCTGGTACCAACGTACATTAAAAAGATTTTGCTAATCCTGGATTAAATCTTGTTTCCGTCCCAGTCAACTTTGACTAAACTGACACAAGCAGAAACATGATTTAATCGATAATTAGCGTACCTAATCGTGGGTTAAATTATCATACGCAAACAGTCAAAATTAAAACTAAGATTATGTGATTCTAATTTGCATACGTTCATTTAACTGTCCAATTAAAAGTATTTTACATGGCGGTTTTTACAATTAACTGTTATGATTTAAAAACCATTTACAATGTAGCTTATCTAGTCATATTTAATCTTTTCCTCTGCCGCATGGCGCAAAGTAGAATGTAGATTTTTGTCTGTGAAATGTTTCTTGCTCACAAATGGAGTCTTTGATTGAATTTTAAGTACAGTCCAGATAGTATGGGCGTATTTTCGCATGAGTGTATGTTCATATGTATATGGCTGTTACTAGCTTTACATTTATGTTTTGCATATTGAAACGTTTTTGTTTCATTTTGGAATTCTTTCTTTCGGCGTATTCTCAATAAACGCGCGACTGCATTTTTGCTAAAAATTGCAGTGTGTAAAGACTCGAGGTGCAAGGCAGAAATTGCACACGGGCGGGACTCGAACCAGCATCTTTCTGGCTAACCGAGCCAACTGCTCTTCCAATTGAGCTACCATGCTGTCGGTTCGACGGCGTGAAATTATATTTATTGATCAAATATGAATAGGTCCCAATAAATTTTAATAAATATTTTATTATCAATGTAATTAAAGTACGAGTATATATAAGTGGACGGCAACATTAACCTACACATTTATATGTATAACGCCTACTGTAGCAGTTGTAATGTAACCTACTAAATAACATATGTACATTTTAAAATTTCACAGCCCCAAGCCACCAACTTTTGGGCTTTCTGATGTATTGGGAGTGATTTAACAATGCTCAGAAGCCTCATTAACATACTTTGTGCAAAAATAGATAATGTGAGAGTTCTTGTTTTCAGCGACCAACATAGCAAAACCTCTGCGAATGTGACCTTGTCGTACAATTTGTATGAGACGACACTTTCGTTGCAGTTCTATATAGGGTGGAAAGTTTTTACAACATGAAACATGCGTAACACACAAAATTGACTCTTATTCTATTCACATAAGAACGTAAAGAGTTGTTGATAACTGTATATTACATGTGAGCAGAAAATGAGGGTCGATCCGGCCTGATTTGCACTGTCAGTTACAGAGAGATAGGTTTGTTTGAACTATTAATATCACATTCGGTTAGTTATTTTGGTTAGAAGCAAACCCTTTTGTCACATAAAACTATCAAAATGATGTAAAATGAACTTTCAAGTACCTATGAAGAAACCTCTATACATTAAAGTATATTTTGAACGTATAATTTTCAAAAACTTATCAAGTTTGTTGTATTTTAACATTAAAAGAAAAAAATGTGAGTATTTCAACACAATATAAAGCATACTTACCAAGTTTCAGTGAATGTGATAGGAATACAGCAACTATCCAACCAAAAGTCTTTTTACACCAAACACTTTTGTCTTTCTTTTAAATAAGTTCACAATTTTCACAATAATAAATAACACAAAACCATCATTGTTTTTATAATTGTAGATATTATTAACAATCAGTAGTCCTAAAATTCACAAATATACCGCAAACTCGCGAAACTTACTGCTCACAATATTTTTAACAAACAAAGCTCATATTTACCTTCAGGGAATTAAATGAAACAAATTCAAAGATTTAATTTTGTTTTTCTTTTATTGACAACAGATTATGCAAAACATCAGCCTACTTGATATTTTCAAAATTCGAATATAAACTATGGGTGGTAAAAGGTGCCACATTACAGTCACCTCGCTCCTCCCAAGAAAATTAATTATGCGGGTTTTTATGGAACTATTTTCTGGTATAGGAATAAGTATGAAGAGTTTCGTTTTGTATGCAAACTAGCGCCACCAACGAAAATGTTTTTTCTGGTACTGATTTATTTGGTAGTGGAAAAAAAAGTAAAAACCAAAAAGATAGGTACAAATAGTCATATTATTATTATACGTTGGTTTTATAAGGCGTCCTCATAATCATCTAGGTACTAATTAATTTCAAATATAATTTTTAAGGGGTTTTGTTATAATATATTTACAGGTTGTCGAAATCCGCTTTAAATTAAATGTTAACCAAGATATTTAATTAAAGTAAAACAAACTACGCGCCTGCGTTCTTACTACTAAGAATTCGTTAGGAACCTTAATTAAAAAGATGATAAATAAACAAGGGCGCTCCTCTTTTGTGAGCTAATTTAAAAAAAACCTTCAATGGTGAAATAATTCGCCCTTTTGTCCGACAAGAATTGAAAATACTTTCAGGAACCACAACACAGTATAAAGACGGTAGTAACTTTAATTTTTACGGTGTTATAAAGAGTACAGATGCAGCTGAACCATACCGACAAAGATGCAACTACTTATCAAATCTAGCTAGATAAAACCATTGAACTACTATACTACGTATGGAAGTGACATCCCTAAGGAACCTCGTGCGCGGTGAGTTGATGGTCACAGACCATCAACGCATGCGCGGTATCACAGTCACTAACTCCCGCTCGTAGCGTTAACCAATGTGACATTCGGTCAAATAATTCGTCAAAAATGCCGTCTTGCATTTTAAAAACATGTAAAAATAAAACCAATAGGAATCAAAAATATACCGGCGTTACTTACCATCGATAACAAATTTAAATGTTAGCTTAAACCAGCATAAAGATTTTTTCAAAATGTTATAAATTTTTGGTATGAAATTGCCGCCATTTTAAATGAAAATCAAAGATTATAAAAAGTGACACGCACAGAATGGAAATGTAGGTAGGATATAAATAGAGGTTAGACAATGCGATGTTGTGATATTTCTTATAAGATGTTTTACATTGGTAGTTGTATTTTTCTCGAATTATTTTGTATGCAAAATTACAATGAAAAAAAAATAATAAAAAAATAATAAATATCATTCGAGTTTTTGACCTACAGTTTTTTATTTATGAAACTTTTATTTCTTTAGCGTTTTTAAATAACTATTGATCGAATTAAGTAACGATTAAATCATTTTGATAAAAAAAATATTAATTCAATACAATTAAGTTAAGTAGGCACAAAAGTCTGTCACTTCTGCGGTTTCATATTCAACATTCAAAATTTATGGAACACGTCAGTCTGTTGACAGTTCTCGTCAAAGAAATGCGCACATTTTTTGCTTGGCATAGCTTCTCTATACGTAGTAGTAACAGCTCACTGGATAAAACCCATAATTTATTTACCAAAAGTTTGTCTGGAAGAGATCGCTTATAGCGTTAAGACCGCCTAAATTGTACATTTCCTTTAAACAAATTTGTAAATTCACTAATGTTGTGTGCAATAAAGAGTTATCTATCTATCTATCTATCTCATAGGATTATTATCCCTTCCGATAGGAATATTAATTTTATGATCTATCTAGATAAGAGCGGGACATAGCATTATGCCAATTCCACATTCCGCCATTCCGCATGCGAATGCGGCGGTGGACTTATAACATTATATTTGTCACCGTCATATTGTAAAAACCGTGAGATTACAAACGTACGGTAAAAAACCGGTAGATTGTAATCCGTCAATTTATTGTGAATCAACTCGACTAGGATTAGCATTTACGCTTTTTTTTGGTACTTACATGTCAACCTAACACGAAAGATTCATCCTTCACCTATCCTAACCCACTATTTAGCCTAATGATTCGTCATTTCAGTTTACGTTAGAATGTATAAAGCTTGGTACAGTTCACAATTAATCGACAGATTACAATTTCACGGATTTTGAAATCGTTAGATTGTAATCATACGGTTTTTACATTATGACGTTGAAATATTTAAGTAAATGGTTATTTGGGTACGAACAAGCTCAATATCAGAAAAATCTCGTTCGGTAATAGTTCATGCAATCAGAAATGTCGGAAGTCAAAAGAAAAAGGACTCGAAGGTGCCAAATTGCTAAAATAGAACATTAATATTAAATATCTCTTTGATATTGCCAATTTTATAGAAGTTCAAACCAATCACTCTTGCTTGTATTTCGTTCAAGTGAAAAAAAAGCCCAAGATGGTTCATTTATGAAAAAAAGAACAGTGGGTTTACTCTGGACTAAAAACTCGATCCAATGATTACAGCCATCCCTGTCACTCAAACCAGTCCGTGTATGCCTGTGACAGGGATGGCTATATTCATTGGATTGGGTTTTATGTCCAGAGTAAGGCTGCAGATATTTTAATGGATCGTTATCTTGATCTTGCGAATCATACCTATTGAAGTGTGAGAAACCAATTATCAGTCATAATAACTGATAATATGAAAGTGTAAAAATATCACATCTTTTGATAAATAAAAGTTTTTTTTTCCGAATATATTTCAGGTTTTCCTTATAATGATCATATTGAAAACGATATTCAGTTGGTAAACTAGTATTGAACGTTGACAATAATATGACCTCATTATTTATTTTTAGACAGTAAATAAATGGCAGATTATGATTTTACACACTCCTATTGAAATCGGCAAGGGTATGTACCTACATTTTTATTTTGTGTCAACAACTTGGTAGTAGGTATTTTTTACCATAATAACACCTAACCTCTCTGCAAAACCCATCACTATCAACTGATTTCCATTCAGAATCAATTCTAAAGCCGTTTGGTTTAACTCAGACGACGTACAGTGAGACGCGGCGAACCGAAAGCATTATTTTAGCACAACGACAATATTACGATCGAGATCCCCACACTAATGTTGCCTGAATGCAGCTGGGACGGAGCCAAGAAAGAGGACGAATCTCGTTGAATAGTGTTGTGTATTTATCGATAAATCATGTTTGAATTTGAATGTATGGAATTTCTTGAAAGCCACCTGAACGTTTATCCAAACAAAAGAGATAGCCTCGTAGATCATGCTTTGCATTCAACATTATAGGGTTTTGCTTGAGAAACTTTATAAAGTTTTATGAATGTAATCAATTATAAATCTGCTCATACTTCTACTTGAACTTAAAGGTTTAAAGAACTAATACAAAATCAAACTAGCGTGTGCTTAGATTAAATAGTTAAACATGTAGTTCCCAATGTGTCAAACTAGTCAAATAAACTAGCTTCAAACTTTTTTCATTAATATTCTGTTATATTAATATTCGGCTAGAAATATTTAAAACAACAACTTTTTTATCGGATAATTCAGCTTACCTTCATTTCCCACCAGGTTTTCTTTTTACAGAAAATAAATGATAGTAAAGATCATGTAAATAAAAGATTTGTTTTAAGTATTTTCTCATAAAATAATGTCTTATTTGTTTATCGATATCGATATTATATTTTCAACGCTTCACTTTTGTGGGCTCGAAGAAAAACATCGCGGAATTATCGAAAGACTTTCGTGAGATTTTTTTATTAAATGTCACTCAGATGGATTCGGCGGATTCGTAAGCGGAATGAATCGCAATGGTTGGGTTAGAAGGTGAGTTTCAGTGAAAACTATGATTTTGTATTCGTTCTTTTATACAAGGAAAGACATTGGTGGAATATATAACTTGCTTTACCTAATATTATTATATGATTTTTGTAATAAAAGCTCTCTTGACTATTTATCACACCTAAAAAGAAACTTGAACCCATTTATATTTCGCCCTTGAAAAGATACTTACGCTCATAAAAATGTGTGTAGTCGGGTAAAGAATATGTTTATCCAAAAATATTTTATCAAAAAATTCAAATACGCTTTAGCAAAGAACAGGTGTGTGAGACATACACCATCTTATTTTACATTATCCTTCTTAAGTTAGAATTTGCCCCACGCCTCCACGGCGCTTATAATTTTTTATGCATACACAAATTTAAGTAAAAATGTATGCTCATCTCTCCAACGGCTCAATGGTAATTGAGTTTGGCTTCTTAATAATATACGGAGAGGGAGGATTTAGAATGGTATCGGATGTCGCAGAAATACTCTCAATAAATGATGTAACTCATTATTGTTACATCAACACCATGGGTATTGCCATGATCATCAAATTTAAGAACCAGGCTCTTGTCGGTGGAGTTTTAAGGGGCTCCGTAGCGGAATAGTAAAAACGAAACCCTTATAGTTTCGTCAAGTCGGTCTGTCAAAACAAAGTTATATTTTCGTTAGGTGGAAATAAATGGACCCCGTATTCAGTTTTTACCCAGATAATACTACTGATCTTTGATTATAAAGATAAAGAACAGCCTTATTCTATATCATCCATATCTTTCAATCATTTGTTTGTACATGTATAAACGTAAAATTATAAGTTGCTAACTTTTAAATTGCAATTTTTTAAGTCACTTTATAGATCTTAATAACTTATGACGTCAGGATTTTATAACACTTCTAAGCCTATTATACGTCCCGTTCAGAGACTCGCTGTGGAAGAGGCTTCATCTTTATAATGGTAGTTCGGGCTCAATAGATAATGCAAGTCTTCCGATTTACGAGTAAATATAAGTTGCCCTTTTGCATTTACTATAATGAGACTATAAAACAAGTGCAGTAATAACTTTCGTGCTAGCTGTTTAAGGTAAGTCATAAAACGTCTAAAAAAAATTTTTTTTCTTCTTACTTCGCTCAAGATGCTTTTAGCGCATTCTTGTTTGTATAGGGCAAGTACATATAAATATGACTGCCTCGTTATTATAGCGGTTAGTATGTTGGTCACCACTACCCAAGAGGTACCTACTGGGTTCTTTTCCTGGGTCAGATTAAAATTTGTTTTTAGGGCTTTTTGTCTTGAAAGTACTCATATTTATTTAAAATTCTGATTTAAAAAAGTTATTTTGTAAAATTGCAAAAATTAACCTGTCCGTATTCAAAAACGATTTCCAATTGCCTTACCCTGATCCTGAACCTTCCAAAAGATTATCCCAAATCGGGATCGGACTTTCTTTGGCAAGTTTGCAAAACGTTTTCTCGTATCCGAAAGGGTATTTAATAAATTATTCAAATTCGCTCCAGGAAGGGCTATTACGTAACCAGCAAGCGAAAACGTTATGTGATCGCTATTAAACGTTTGCTTCTTATAAAAATACCACAACGCTAGCAATTCTAACGACAAACCTGTTTAAGCTTAGGTTATTGCATCGCTGCCGAAACCATTTACTATTGTTCGTAACAACACATTTCAAAACTTTAAAGCAGGCCTGGTCAATTTGCGTATTTTCGGCATCTACTGTAGGGCATGTGTTGGACTACAGTAGTGCTATTGTAACACTTCGTGTGCTTAAAGTCAGCAGTATTGAAGGTGATTCGCCGCTGTCAGAATAGCGAGGTATATCAGTTGTACTTTCGTAGTACAACTGAAGCATAACTCAGTACACACGAATTTCCATTGCATCGCGATCACTATCAAATTACGATATAACAACTCTGGTTAGGTAATAGTCCCCGAGTTCGGTTGTTTGCCCTGTATGAGTGTTTAGGACTGCATTGTGTTGGACACACGTAATTGCATTGCGTGTATTTTGCGTGAGCGGACTTGGGAGAAGGAGATATTTTCGACCCGCGTTTTGGGTACTGAGTTAGTTTAAAGAAGACACAAAAAGGGGATGATTGGGGCGATGAGACATAAAAGAAGGGAATCGTAAGTTCTAGCAAACTTAGTATGGATAGAGAATGATGATAAGGAAGATATTGATGGCGATAGTGGCTTACAATGGTTTGTGCACTTAAATAACACAATATGGCAGCTGTTTTGCCTTTACGTGCCTTTACTTCTCCGCAAACTTGGCTGACACACGACCGTGTCTTGATTTGGCTGGTTACCTAGGTAAATAATGTTATCCGTTATCATCCCATAATTTGGTTTTTGGGCAGAAGAATAGATAAGTCGTATGATCAAATATAAACTTATCAGAATGTTTCTTAACATTTTCACTATTACGCTGTTTTCAAGTGACTTTCCATGCCGTCTATAACTGTACCCTTTTTAAAGAAGTTGTTCTAACATTGTTCTAAGCGGCGAGATAAATAATTGGCGTCAAACAATGAATAAAATGCAAAGACCTTTCTGCTCAGAACAACACAATGTTTCAACGGCTATCATGTCGTAAGCACCTTTCTTAAGTTCTTCCTTGTCTTGTATGTGACACCTTATTATTGTATGGGAAACTATAAAGGACAAAGTAGGGCCTCCGTTGAGAGCATTTGAGAATCATTAGCAGGCAAAAAGTGCAGTGTGTACGCGGCCATCGTCGCCCAGGTCGAGGAGATGGGGTGACCAAGGCTTGATACTTTCTTAAGACAAGGTCGTAGGTTAAGTCCGTTTTCCGAATGTAAACAATCTTGAAATACCAATGGGAATACTTTTTAAACGAAATGATTCATTTTTAAATAAGATTAATACTAGACTTACAACCTACATTGGTTAATTCATTGTTGAACACTGGGATTTTTTTGAATCAAATGGTTGATATTTTTTCAATGGATATATGTCCATTTGATTGAATGTAAAAATAGTAAAGCAAATAATGAATGTTGAATTTTTGTATGAAACGATTCAAAGGGTTTTATGAATCGCAGCCTAGCAATAGCTTTTGTTCGAAATCCTAGCCTATCAAATATTGAAACCCGATAAAATCGTTTCATATCAGGCAAAACTGGACGGCTAAATATTTTATGCGGAAAATTGGAAATGTTACGGAAACTTAACAATCTACTGGGATCATGAATATTTAAACAGACGGTTGCTGTCCAAAAATTTATTAACCGGTCAGAATAGTTTCGAAATTGATTTCGTTCGAAATCAATCATAAATATTTAAATTTTATATTCACATATATCTATATATTTATATTGTTTGCATAACGATTTTTACTTCCTGAAAAAATTGGCGACGGCCAACACACGCACGATTGTTGCATTGACGACGGCAGTTTTCGCATATTTTTTTTTATTAATTCATGCTTTTTTTAGGAAGTATCCATTTATTCTGTTTAAATGACTTTGAAATCATTGGAAATATTCTTGTTTGTTAGAGACGGTGCAGATAATGGTCCACCTCCTGACCTGCCCCAAATGTCCTAGCTCATGTACGCTTCAAGATCTGCAAAAGGCAAACGACAACGCAATCAACGTTGCACAACACGAAAATATTATAATTTGTTACCAGTCGACTCGAAGAAGAATTGGAAATATTTAAACTAAGATCCATAGCCATACCATTCATGATTCATAGTACTTTCCATCTTTTTAAATGAAATATCATTTGTTGAAACCGAAAAAAAAAACATATTTAACTCCTTAGAATTGATCATTGTTACACAATAATATTCAAGTATCAAAAAGTTTTATCCACCTTACCACGCGCCCAATTTCATTGGTGCTGATGAGTTTACGCAAGCTAACAATGCCGACCCCCTCCCGCGACCCGCAAGTGCGCTCGCCGGCTGGGCGGCGGCAGACTCCTGCGCCGCGCCGCCCGCGCCCGCCATCCTCAGTTCCGCGACGGCCAGGCAGGTGCGACGACGCATGTCACGTAGCTAGCCTTAATTCCATTATTGTTACCTAATAGTGCAGTGTAGTGTAAAAACCTTACGATTCATTTTCCCAATGCAAGTGCAAGATCATCCTTGACATCCTCCCAAATAAACAACGAAACTAACCAACCTAAAAATGTAAGTTAACTTAATTTACTGCTTATTACTTTTAATAATTCCTGACCATGTATGTTTGTGTAAGTTTTGACGGTTTTATCACGGAGACCAAAGCCGCAGCAGCGCGGGGCATGGGGGCCTTGCGCGTAGGCATAATCACTGAAATTTGAGTGATACTTCATTTGATTATCATATATTTTGTAATCAATTTTTAGTTACTCCATTTTGAATTAGATTAACAAAAAAACATAGCATAATATGAGTATTGTTGCCTCATTGCCAATGATCTCAAAGTCATCCTATAGATAAGACAACAAACTTAAAGCCTGCATTGTGTCATTATAAGACCCCTTATAAACTACGACTTTTAGCATCGATAATAACTTTTTGAAAACGCGCGACAGCTTCGCAATGAACAGCTTTAATTTGGAGTAAAGGTTGACAGTTTGCGACTACTACATCGATGCTGCATCGCAACTGCATCGCGGCTAAAAGTCGCAGTGTGCAAAGGATCTAATTGTTGTCAAATACTCGACAATTTGAATGTTAGCAACGGATGTCAATCAGAGTACACGAATAATATCTATCGGTTGCCCTAGTAGAAATATTAATATAGGAAGAATGAGTCATTCTTACCTATATTAATATTTCATTTCATTATTCATGCATGCAAACTAGGTGTTAATCATTTACATGAGTGTAATAAAGTGTACTTATAAACTTAGTTACCCAGAAGGTATACACTTTGTGGGAAGCTTAAACGTAAGTGTAAGTAAATCATACTATTAAAACAATCTAATGTTAGGTACTTAAGAATTAAGATACTCGTATATATAGAGCAGACTTTTTATTTCCTTTTTTAGTTATTTAAATATTCATTTAATGAGTAGTAGAATTTGGTTATTAGGTATGATCGCAGGGACTTTGAAAAAGATTTTATGTTCGGCCCTCTTTTGATATTGCAATAATAACTTATGAATGTCTTTTGTACTTATTCGAGTCCCACCTTTTAGATCTCATCCCAATGATCCTAAACCAGTAAAGCAGTGTGGTCACCCCTGCCCCGTGGAGTGTTCACGTCGTTAGACGTTAACGACACCGGGGCGCGTGACAAGCGTTTTGAGATTCGCACGCTGTGGCGGATCGCTTAACGACGGTAGATGGCGCTGGCTGTATTTTGCTCCGCGGTTGCACTATTAGTCCGCGTGTTGGCAACTATGTCCTGTTAGTGTCATATCTCACACATATTTACCAGTACAGTGGCATGCTGAATATTCCTATCTCTATTGATATTGTGGCCTCATGACTCAGTTGCTAATGCGCTGACTATAGTAAGTCTACAGTACTGGCTGTTTTGATAGGTGAATTATTAAGATAAGCTGTCGAAATCAAAATATACCGTGGCTCACTGCTGTAAGAGGGATTTGGATGCTTAAGCTTATCAAACAATGTAGACCAAACAAATCAAACGTACGAACACTTTTTGCATAGATTTCTGTGGCGATCTTAATATTTTATGTTTTTTTTAAAGAAATAATCTTGTGCAAAACTAATTTACAATAGTTCTACTATAACGTAGTGAAGAATCTCAGTCTATCCTTCGTACTTCGTGCAAATGAATTAAGAAAACTTAGTATAAAATACTACGGAGAGAGGAAGATCAAGTGAAATGTACCTAGCCAACATTATGTTCTCTTAGGATAAAAATCTAGTGAAGCATGAAAACGTTTGTTGGGATTCTTTCTTCAAATGGTTTTTATTTCGATATGAAATTCCTTTGGCCTTGGGAATGTGATCGGTGTATAATAAAAAAAAATACTCCACGCTACATTTTAGCTGACAACCATATTGATGAAGCATTCCATTGTTTTATGCAATTAAACATTCCGATAGGTACATTACAAAAAAAAATATTAATACAAAAATATAGCATGTGTTCTGTATGTTTTTGATTATATTTGGTTTCACCTCTAACATTAATACCTACTGTCAACATTGTTAGTGATATATTTATCATCACAGTACAGATGATACAAGCATCATATAAGCCATGATAATATTATTTAATAAAAAAACAAAAGGGATCTGATTATTAAGAACACTAACTAAACGGAAATCCCAGACTCTGTGCACATTAAACGATATTACAAAATCCACACAGTAGAAAATGTTGGCCACTCTACGGAAGTAATAACGACTCTTGGAATATATTTTTGTTTTATTCATCTAACTAGGTACAGTGCGTGCCAAATTAAGTGTAAACTGCTTTGGAAGAGCTCATGTTGAGCCAATACCATGAATTGTCACAAAGTGAGGCAAAGCAGTTTTTAGTTCAAGCTTTGTGAAAAACAAATAACGATTACTTGCGCAAGTCGGGATCAGCAATTCGAGATTAAATTATCATTATGTGTTTGTCTACGTCAAATAAACTAATAGTGACGGAATAATGATTTAATACGGATTTCAGCTTGACTTGCGCAAGTCGGCCTAAGGGATGCAGATGCATAAAATGATGGCTCACACGCAATATTGAGATCAATATAATTTGTACGTGCTAAGCCTAGTGAATGTTGCAGTAAAATATTGGTAGTATAGGCGATGCTTCATACAGGTCAATGCTCAAGTTACATGTGGTATAAATAAAAATAGTAAAATCTTCTATGTCTCTAGCACACAATTATAACAACAGGTCATAAAATACGAAGGTACTAATTACTTAAAAATAAGTTTTATGGTTAAATAATTGCGTGCATACTTAATTCTGACCCCACGTGTAATCAAGCAAATGGCTTATATAATTTTCACTTTTAGGAGATTCCCTTTGTCCAAACACCAAAAGTGTAAAAAGCAATAATTGTGGATTCTTCTCTGAATTAATATGCTCATTATTTTTTAATCAAATCAAATCAAATCAAATCATTTTATTTTCAGATAAATTACATCCATAGTGTTAGTAACAATACTTATCTTAAAATATATGGTTAGTATTAAAATAAATTAAATTAAATTAAATTAAAATGGAGTTGGTAATATAGAAGGATCAGCGGGGCGGGTAAGGTCCCGGGATCACCCTCTGAACAAAACACCGCCAAATTGGCGATGTATATCTATCCGCCAAAGTCCTAAGTATGCTGTTGCGACTGCCTCGAATCCTATTAATCAGCGACACCGTTTTTTTGCGGATAATAGCGTTGAAACCATCTGTTTGGTATTCCGCAAACATGCCTGACGCACTACAGAAACGAGGCAGCCCCAACATCATCCTGAAGATATTGTTGTACTGAATGCGAAGGGCCTCGAGCGATCTTTTAGTGTGTGTGACCCACAGACTTCCCGTGTACATACTCTGGCAGTATGCTTTAAAAAGCGTAATCTTTACTTGCTCAGTACAACGGGAGAATCTACGAGTCAACATGTTACCTCTAACCGCCAAAGCCCTACGCTCCCTCTCAATATCAGCATCGTCCTTGAGGTCGCTAGTAATAATATGTCCTAGGTATTTGAATTTAGTGACGCGTTTAATGTTCGAGCCATTAAGGGTGATATTACCAGAGAATTCAGGACGTTTACAAGCGGCCTCAAAGACCATGTACTCAGTTTTATTAACATTGTATTTGAGTCCATGCTCAGCCGCATACCTTTCACACACTTTCAACATTGCTACGAGACCGCTCACCGTCGGGCTAAGCAGCACCATGTCGTCCGCGTAGCTAATGTTATTTATACTAACACCATTAATGAAAGAAACTTATCCTTTTGCCACGTTTTATTGTTTTCGTTCTAATCTTGTGATTCTAACTTTTTTATGAGACAAAAATATTGCGTTAGATTTAAAATTAAAACAATAACATTACGTTAACAGTTTAAGGAAACTTTTGGGTTAGAGTTTCGGACAATTAATACAGAAAGTAAGAAAATTGAATACCTGTGTTGATTACCAGTGTGAACAGGTAAGTTGTATGGAATTGTTATGAAATTCTTTGTATTTTATATTAGTTGGAAAGCTTTGAGGAAATTAGTCAGTCACATGAGAATAATAGAATTATCAAAATCATGAGAGACAGAGCTACATTTGTAGTATTTTGTACAATTCACCTTAAACTTCAAAGCGTGAAATCCCATCAAGTGTTGCACGTAGCAAATGTTTGCTGATCAAATTTAGTTTGCACTACTCTCTCTAGGAACACTCAGTACCAGATCCCAGGAGCAAATTCGAAGAAAAAGCCAAAATAGCAGTGAATTTTAACTGCGAAGGTACAAAGGAGTTAGTTCTAAGACGCTTATAAGGCGCTTATACAAGTGTAAGCCACGCAAATGCAAGCCGACTTTATTACAGCTATTGCCTTGTAATTTATTTTTGACTCAACATGAACAAACATATCTAAATTATAGAAATGTCTACCGCAAAATAAACAGAGTAAGGTTGAAAATAGAGTAACAAAAAAGAAGAAAGGTTCAGCTAAAGTTTAGGCGGTTTATTAAATTTTGTAAATTGTTAAAAGTAATAAAGTGTGTACATATAAGCCAAGTATACACTTAGTATGCAAAGTTTTCTTGAGAATTCTGAAAATTTCATAAAACAGTAGCGCTTACACGCCCGGAGGAAGATTATTAAAAACATTAGTAGGCAGCGCGAAGTACACTGCTTAATTTAATTTCACTGCCTTGTGCGGTGGGTGTATTTTTGATGTATTTTTAACTTACTACATGGTTATGAAAAAGCTAGTTTAACGGTGTCAAGTT
This sequence comes from Pyrausta aurata, assembly GCA_963584085.1. Classification (NCBI taxonomy): domain Eukaryota; kingdom Metazoa; phylum Arthropoda; class Insecta; order Lepidoptera; family Crambidae; genus Pyrausta; species Pyrausta aurata. The sequence continues at coordinate 1,171,823 of OY757254.1, read as the reverse complement.
GGCTTTTAATGTGACTTCGATGTATTGAGCCGAGTTTAAAGATAAATGCAGATATTTTTTTGATCGTGTTCAAACGAATATTTCGCGAAATGCGCTTGTCCTTATCAAGCTATACCTACGATGAAGATTAATTATTGTCTAAAAACTTTTTATAATAAACTCGCGTTTAACATACTACCTATACACTCTTTACTCCCCGCAACCAAATAGATCAATATAGATACCATAATAACGTCTTCACAAGAATTTAATGCAATGCAAAGCTTTTTCCTGAATTGCAGCTGAACTTGCGGAGTTTCAAACTACGTGAGCCCCGGCAGTTAGCAACAAGTTACTCGGTAACTATTAGTCACACCCGCACGTAGAAGTTGCGAGTTGCAACTAGTTTTATTATAACAAGTATTCTAGAAGATATCTAGCAAGGAAAATTCTAAAGTTCACAAATGAGAAGTTGTCCTGGAAATGTTATCATAGAGTTGTTAGAGTAAAGGGCGGCGTCCGTTTGGTATTTTTTACACAATTTTTATTTAACGATGTTTATGAACGCAATACTTACCAGATAAAGTATTTTATTATTTTTTATGCACAGTTATTTTCTTGATATAAACTATTTTTTACAAAAATTCGTGATTTATTATACATTGTGTATGATTAAATTTCTCAAAGTACAAAAATATTCATGCACGGTTTTACATCAAGGGTTGTACAAGTATATATTGCAACTTCTATTTATGTTTCGTTAAATTTAATCCACTTCAATATCAACCGACAATATTTGACATATTATCTGTTTTTTTTTTAACTGTAAATAGTCATCCATCCAATATTTCCACGGCCCGTTGCTTTATGAAGTAATTTATCACAAATTTGCAAAGGAGTGTCTTCCAGCTGTAAATCAAACTTGACTATCACTACCAAACACATAAAACGGTATTGCTGTATCCTGGATTGTACTCAAATGGCGGCCATCTTTTTCCAAAACAACTCCGTTTGTCAGCTGCGTTTGACGTTACTGCTATTTCTGCCGATATAAATAAAATTTATCGGAAACTTATTTACCTAATGGAAATTCAACGAAACTCATGCTTGAGTATACTTTGAACATTAAATCAAAATTATTTTTATAATATAAGTCGGCGTCTTGTTTACATTTTAAACGAAAAATGCTTTTTGATCTTCCTAAACAGCTATTCAAGTGTCCTGGAATTCGCCTTCTTCTACTTTTAAATTTTCATTAGTCTTCTCTTTTACTTTACTATATTCAACATTTAGAGAGGGAAAAGAGGAAGACCAAAAATAAGCAATATTTCTTGTGTAATTGTAATTTGTACCTGTTTTTAATAAGTATTTAAGGGAGACGCCCCCGTCATAATCGTTGTCTGGTACTTCGTAACACAACGAAGAAAATTCCTTACCACGAAACCAGACAATTGGTGTGCTGTCTGGCGCATATTTAATATTAACACGTTCCGGGACACTATTCCAGATAAAATAGATGTTTTATTGTTTTCACGCCTGTAAGCGTTCACTGTCCCGGAACGTGTTAATACGCAAAATACTTAAAAAAACAGCTTTTTATGCTTTGTGTTTTTTTGGTCCTTTTTCTCGTAGCAAACTTAAATATAACTGATGCACATACAGTGATAGATGAGTCGATTCATAGCTATACTTTGGTTAAATATCAAAATACGTGAGAGTTTTAAAGAACATTTTCTCTTCCATACGAATATGGAATCCAGTTAAGACGATATAAGAAGTAATTTCCAGACAAAAAGCCTTTCACTTCACATCCCGAGACCCGAGGAAATTTTACGCGCTATACAAAAGAGTGCTTGTCCCATTGCGGTTCAAAATATCCCAGACCCTGTCATAAGACAAACAGGGGAAGTAGGATTACAAAAAAAATATTAAAGTACCTACGTAAAAATGAATGGTTATGCGCAGCAATGCTTTAGAATCGTTGTTATTCTTTCGGGCTAAAATATTATTAATTAAGACTGCATATTAATTATTATTCTTTGCCCGAAATGGTGAAACTGTTTAAACATTATTTTATTTTAAAACAACTGTTGTGAACAGTTCTGAGACAGTAAATGATTATCTTATCTTATCTTGAAGATTAAGGAGTTCCAATTTTGATTATCAGTTACGTCAATATACTTACACCTCCGTCAAGCATCCTCCATCAGATTTGATCCGTATTATTTGATAAATAATTATTTGATTCGTATTTTTTACAGGATTTATACATTTTCATCGAAAATTATATCGCTGAGATAATTTCCATGAACATAGCAAGTCTTAACTCATGAACAATTTGGGTACTTTTTTTTTCTTTATTAAGGAAACTCAACAGCTTATTGTAGATAGAAACATTATTTTGACATAATTACAACTTAACAATGGAAACTAGCCAATTAGAGAGTTCCACGGCAAATATACAAGTCATGTAGGAATAGCAGACACAGTAAAAATAGGTACTAAACAAGATTTCAAATTAGAAACTTGCCTATTTAGATAGGCAGTTAGTTACAACACATGCCCATTACATTGACATTAGACATAGCTGGCTTCATGAAGTTACCCTTTTTTCATTTAAACGTGTTACTCTCAGAACTTTCTGCTGAGTCTTCCTACAATACGTCCCTAGTGTGTATTTCACGCGCCTGTAAAAACGGAGCCCTCGCCGCCGCGGTTTCAATTATGGCCACGCGTTAATGTTATGCAAAAGTTATGTTCATGTTGGGGACTCCATCAAAAAGTTCGGAGTTAGATTAAAAAAAAATGATAATAAATAGTAAAAACATCGAAGGAATACGAAAAAGAGGAAGACCAAGAAATAAGCTATATGCATTAAATTAAGCAAAAGTAAAATATTGCGTCGTATAAAGAGGTTAGGAGAATACTTGCTCTTAAATTTCATGATGATGAAGATTATTTATTTTATGTCGTAATATATTTGAATTCTCTTCTGGAGTAGTTTCGGCACAATCATAAGAAATATTTAAACTTCTGACGTATAATAGTTAAAATATTATCATATAATTAAAATATTTTTTTATAAACTTTCACAATACGCTACAAAACTCTCGTTCGATATTGAATCGTAAGTTTCAAGTTAAATTTTGTATTTTGTAAGGTTCTTGCCCGCGGTTTATAAAAACATGTGACTTTAAAATGAACAATTGTCCAATAAAATGTGGTTAAACTAAAAGCAGACAAATTTTAAACGTGTCAAAACTATTTTTAATTTACAATGTGCGAAAATACTTGCCACCCTACTTACTCTAGAGGTGGTCCCAGTGTCTCGGCGGGCACATGGAAATGACTTGAATACGAAAATTTTAACCTAGAGCTGGCAGACTGGGTTCTACTCTGTAAGCTAATGTATTCAATATCAGCTATGTCCATCTTAGTATCTTGTAATATCCGTGTAAACAATAGAGATAGATATACAGAGCGTTTATGAAATACTGCTAAAGCTCTGGGATAATTTAAAAAATAAAACAACATTAATATTAAATTGTGTCCACGTTTTATGCAATAAGATAAAAACAGTATTTATTAATTCAGTACCAAAAATTATCATATGTGAGATTGCGCTAATTTCTACATTTATTTATTTAAAATTTCATGCACAAACAAAGTATACATATGGTGGAATTAATGCCAGAAATACTCCAGCTGATCTAAAGAAGAAAAAACGGGTGATGTAAAAAAAGTATAAGTAAGCAAGGGACAAAAGAAAAATAATATTTTTACAACGCGTATGAATTACGGGTACTAAGGAGTTTGAGAGATAAAGATAGCAGTAGTAGAGAACTTAGTCAATGGACTTATAGAGTAGGCACTCAGGCTCGGTCGGCATAATCAGCGTCTGCTTTCGGACGGACTTTACATAAACAGATTAGTGCCAACTTAGTGCTCTGACACACTGACGGCACTTGACGACGGCGGTAACTGCAGATAACATATGTTGTAGCTAGCCGTCAATACGATATTTACCTTCTATAGGTAAACCGCTTCATTGAGACTTTGCCTGCGGAGTACAAGGGCGCGGGGAGAGGCGAGAGTGGATTACCCGATACCGTGGTACCCCTCACGCAATCCGCTCTCGCCTCTCCCCACGCACCCTTGTGCCACGCAAGTGAAGTCTCAGTTTCTCGGTCTGCCTATACCAAGTTATCGTAAGAATGGGCCTTTAATGTATGTCACGCTGCTCTTGCGCACCCGCGATCGTCCGTTGTTTACCAAAACAGTTAAATTTTGCATACTGTTGTATCATAATAGCCGGGTAGTAGTTATCAGCACGTTGTCATCGATATTTTGACGGCAAGGAGTTGGCATGTTGACAACTATTACTCTACACGTTGACGGCTATTGGCCGACACGTCGGCTGCTAGTAGTCTAAACGTCTAGGGTATCTGACGGCCTACTACGAAAAACGAAATCCGTTAATATGATCAACGTTTTGCGGATACGAAGCATTATTTAGTCTACAATGCTTACTACTTATAAACTTTTAGCATTTTGTAGTAAGCATTGCAATCCGCAAAACGATGATCGTATTGACGGATTTCGTTTTTCGTAGTAGGCCGTCAGATACCCTTGACAATTTGACTACTACGTTGTGACGGCCAAATGCTTCGGATCCGTAAAACGATAATCGTATTGACGGATTTCGTTTTTCGTAGTAAGCCTCCTAATAACTATTGCCATGAATTTTCCGCTGACCCGTCTCTCATCAAAAACTGCACTCACATTGTCTCAATACCTATTTTCTCATGTCTGGGCTAGTGTATGTAGAGGTTGCTATTTTTCTTCATTTAAAGAGTTTTTTCATAATAAATGAATAAGTTTCTTCATAATAAATAAATAATAAATCTTTATAAATGTTACTTGTTTCTTTTTTTCATTTTATTTATTAATTAGCGGTCGCCCGTGGCTCCACCCGCGTGGATGTCAGTTACCGCTGCAAAAAACCTACCCAGGAAAGACACGGTCAGCAAACAAAATGATTCCCAGGTCAAATCACGACACTAACATCGATTTCTATCCTAGTTTACTCTCCAAGTGATGCTGAGTCAAATAAAAAGCCCCATCTAAATCGGTCCAGTAGATTCTGAGATTAGCTCGAACAAACAGACAGAAAGACAGACAGACAGACAAAAAATTTAAAAAAAATATATTTTGGTATCTATTACGTGTAAGAAGCACCCTCAATGCATTTTTTTTTAATATGCAATGTACAGAATTCACCTACTTTACAGTTTTATTATATGTATAGATATAGATAGATTACTTTTATGTAGATACAAATATTCAGCAATTCATTCATTCTCATCAGCCTCAATAGCTCTGTTTCACCCATTTTATTTAAAGGCATAAAGGAACCGAACGCATTCAACAGTGATGGGATTCAATTCACACTTGGACGGTTTTTAAATTACTGCCGATTGGCAAACATGACCCATATGGGGTGAATTACAATTTAATTCATCAATTTTATAAGCTTTTTAGGGTTCCGTAGCCGAATGGCAAAAAACGGAACCCTTATTTTTATAGCTGAAACTTGGTAGGTAGGTGTATCTTGTTCACCGCTTTCCGATTCAGATACAAAAAGTAAGAAAAAATAATATTTAAGGGGGGGCTCCCATACATGTAACTAAAACCAAAAATATTTTTTTTAATCAAACCTATGCGTGTGGGGTGTTTATGGATAGGTCTTTGAAAATGATGTTGAGGTTTCTAGAACCATTTATTCTAAAAGTGTAAGGTTTGAGATATAGACGCTTCCAAAGTGGTAAAATGGGCGTCCCCCCCATCTAACTTTTGAACTAAGAAAGTGAAAATTTTGAAAAAATATATGATGTAGATCTCAACAAAAACTTGCAACGAAAATTGGTTTGAAGGAGATCGAACCAGTAGTTTTTGAGATATTGCACATTTTTATCAACCGCAAATATAACTTTGTCTTTAATACAAACACTATGAAAAACAAAGTTATTTTTGCTGTCACAATATATTGTGATGTTTTCGTTAAGTGAAAGTAAGTGCACCCTGAATTCAGTTAAGGGTGGCACGGAACCCTTAGTGAGCGGGTCCGACACGCACTTAACCGGTTTTTCCTAGTAAATAGAAAATTCAGGAACGAAATATAGGAATCTCAATTTATTTTGCTACCCTGGGTATTAAAATAAATCGTAGTTCGTAGTACATAGGGTTGTCGTATTTTATCATTATCTTATAGATTAGTACCTACCTAAAAAACCATAATGTAATGATAATGAACCTAATAAAACATTTAGGTAAATATTAAACAATATTATGTTGTAGCATCCGTCAATACATTCGTTTCTTGTATTGATGACATTAGAAAAAACCGACCAAGTGCAAGATGAACTCGCACACTAAGGGTTCCGTGTCAACTTTAGTTGAATTAGAGGTCCACATACTTCCACCCAGCCAAAATACCTCATTTTTTGTTGACAGCAATAATAACTTTGTTTTCATAGTGTTTGTATGAAGGATAGATAGACAGACATACAGTCTTGATATGTTTCTCGCTATTCGGCTACGGAACCCTGCCCTGCCCCAACTGCAACAGTTTCTATTTAATAGAAACTGTTGCAGTTCTAGATAATAAACAAGCCACGTTTCATTGTAAAGTTTCATTAAGTACCAAATACAGAATGGCTCAAACATTATACCTACTAGGAATTTATGAATATGTGTTTTTTGGATTTCAACTGCGCGACACGTCCACAACATAATTCGGGCTTAATCCCACCCAAGCTTGTAATTAGTTTCCTACGGAGTCTGATGTACAGCTGGCCAAAACTTTTCTGTATCTGTAACCCGATGGCGTAGAGTTTAAAATTGGATAATCTTTTTGCGTTCGACGGAACTTTTGATTTCGGACGCCTGACGAATGGAAGCGGCGATTCGTTTCTTTGTGACGTCAAGGGACGCTTTAATTTAACATGTTGGTATTTCAGGAGTTCGTTTTCGCTTTGTGATGTTTTCTTCCTTTCGTAAATACACTTTTCCGTCTATCTGTGCTTGTAATTAGAACCTTCGTTGAGCTTAACAAAGGAGCTTTCTAATTTCAAACAAAAGATAATTCGAGTTTAATAATGAAATATTATTTACTAGGACGTACAAAAATATAGAGTTTGTTGACCTGTTGAATTCTTACATTAATTAGCGAATTAACGCTGAATTTTTCCACATTGCTAGGAAATTTCAGAGACCTAATTTTAAATACGTATTTGTTATAAGCTCATTCAATTTTAATGGCAAATGTACTGATGACACAAACCGAGTAAAACGGAAAGACTCCGTAGAGATTCTGTCAAAATGTATACAGGGTGTTATTGCAAGGGGGTGCCAAATTTTTGGAGGTGAAAGGGACCATCAATATGAACAACTTTTACTATGGGACCATCGTTCAATTATTAATTTTATTTTCTGCCTCTCCATACATTATTGTCAATGTAGGTGACTGATTTTGTATGGGGAGCCTTAAATTTTATTTAAGCTTTTGACCATGACCCCATAGTAAAAATTGTTCATATTGATGGTCTCATTCACCTCCAAAAATTTGGCACCCCCTTGCAATAACACCCTGTATAAAATGCATTTTTAGTCATTTAGCTACTGTTAAAGTACTTATACAACGTTCCCAAAGACGTTCACAAAAACAGCTTCAATGTCTCATATTTCACGCCCAGCCAGCTAGTTTCAGACCACGGGAAAGCATTTCCAGCCTGAAATACAGCCTGCTGTCAGAGACCCCACACATTCTTGTTTGCGAACCACAACGCATACGTGCGCAATGAAATCTGTTACTTTATGCTTTTCAGTTACGGAAATGTGCCTACATTTCGGCGGTGGACATAATAAGTTCTGTGTGAACAAGCAATTGCAATAAACAAATCAGAAACACGGACAGAATTAAGTCCCATAAGCGATGGTCTGACATTCATACGACATAAACACATCGGGCTCTAAGGGCCAGTTTTTGATTCGTAGTAATGGTAAAGTTACGTTACCAGCGGTAGAATATTAACAATTTTGTGTGGTTTCATAAAAAAATAACTTAACCTAAGGTCATTAAAATAGCTATTATGACATTTGGTTATAGTAGTTATTCTTCAAAACACACACAATCGTAAATATTCAACCGCTGGTAACGTAACTTTCCATTACTATCGTTGAAAAAAATAAAACCACCCTTACGTCGTAGACAAACCAGCAATAAAACATAAAACAAATAAACATTAACAACATAACTGTAAACATATCTGTAAAACGCTGTTTGTATAATAAATAAAATAAATAAATAATAATAATTGAACAAACTCTATGGTCGCTCCCTTGTGGTACTACTTCCCAGAGACACAATAAAACTCTTTTCTGAGCTGTGTAATTGGTTTGTTGTTTCGTCAAAACGATTTATATATAGTAACCCGGAAAATCACAGTCTTATCGCGATGTAACTAGGCACAACGCCATCTGTTGAATTTTATCAAAACTAAACATATGCCTACTATTTCTATCTACTTGAACAATAATAATGCGCACTAATAGTTTTTGATCTACATTCATCATGCGCCCGGCTAGAATTCGCTGCCGGCAGATGTGTTTTCTAGCCATACTATAAATCTAACGGGCGAGGAGATCGCTGATTCATTCGCTAAACACTTTTCGTCAACTTTTTCTGATGGAAATACCGAAAATATTATTACAGGCCCGGCATTTGATCGTACTATTGCAGATTCTCTTATAAGTAAGCTTAACTTCCGTGAAATCACAGTACTAAGGGCTCTTAAAAGACTTGACCCATCAAAAGGAGCTGGTCCGGATGGATTACCTCATGCATTTGCTAGAATTTGTGCTAGTGAGCTTGCCTACCCATTATGTGTCATTTTTAATAGTTCACTATCTACTGGTGTTTTCCCTGCTAAATTAAAAGAAGCACGGATTGTTCCCGTCTTCAAAAAAGGTGACAAGGAAAACATTAAAAATTATCGACCGATCTCCATTCTGAACACCTTTTCCAAACTATTAGAGTCTTTGGTTTATGAAGTCATCACAGCTCATATAAGGCCCTACCTAAACCCTATGCAACATGGTTTTTCGCGTGGTAAATCAGTTTCTACGAACTTGATAGAATATATCTCTTATCTAGCTGAACATGTAGATGCAAGAACCCAAGTAGACGCTATCTACACAGATTTTAGTAGTGCATTTGACAAAGTCAGCCATCCTCTTTTACTAATGAAATTATCAGCATTTGGTCTGTGTGGATCTCTGCATCGTTGGTTTGCTTCGTATTTAAGCTCGAGGTTGCTGACTGTGGTCACAAATGGATATGCATCGAAACCATATGTGGCTACTTCAGGCGTTCCCCAGGGGTCGCATTTAGGACCTATTTTGTTCCTGGTGTTTATAAATGACATTGCCGATTGCATAATACATAGTAATTATTCATTATTTGCTGATGATATGAAGGTATATAAAGCTGTATCGTGCCTTAATGATATTAAGATGTTGCAAGACGACTTAGATCGTATCAATACTTGGTGCCAAACAAACCTTATGATTGTAAATCCGATTAAATGCTTTCACATCAAGTTCACTCGAAACAAAAGTAAATTGCAGTCTTCTTATCAAATTAATGGTGTACTTTTGGAAGAGGTGGATAGGATTCGAGACCTGGGCGTGATTTTGGATAGCAAACTGAGTTTGGTACCGCATTACGAGGCAATAGTGGCAAAGTCCTACCAAATGCTTGGTTTTCTTAAAAGAAACACCACCGATTTTAAAGGCGTGGATACTCTTATAATTATTTACAATGCACTGGTTCGTAGTCACCTTGAGTTCGCTAGTGTTGTGTGGAATCCCTATTATAAAAAACACTCTAATAACATTGAACGAGTTCAGAGAGTATTCACACGATACCTGGCATTTAAAACTCCAAATTTTAGTTATAGGAGTGAGTACAGTGATCGTCTATCTAAATTTAAACTTACTTCTCTTGCTGATCGCCGCACTACGATGGATCTTGTATTTTTGCATAGGGTGGTCAATTGCTTGATAGATTCTCAAAATATTCTGCAGGACATTAAATATGCTGTTCCTAGGCCAAACTCCCGGCGGAAGCTTACAAATACTTTTGTTGTGCCGCGAACCAACACTAACCTTGGAAAAAATGCACCTTTGCCGAGAATGTTGAGTTCTTACAATAGATTAAACGGCGAATGTGATCTCGATATTTTCCATGAGTCTGAATCAAAATTCAAGGAGAGAGTCAAGTCATTTTATCAACTACACAGCTAGTACAAATTGTGATGTGACTATTATATTTATATACTTTTTTTGTTTCTAGTAACTACTTGTATGTAACTTTAAACTTTTACTTTATAAACCTTAAATCTAAGTCTGTTACATTTTAAACAATGCTGTGTTCACCTGTAATTGGGTTGCATACTAGATGCAATTATTATTTTGTTTGTTTTGTCAATGCTTGTATGTAACCTGTTGGTGTACCAAATAAATAAAAATAAAAATAAAATAAAAAATAGCCATCATAATTTAGGCGAATTCAAGAAGATAGTGAATAGGCTGTAACTAGTCAGGCATGATCAATCTTAGGCCATATCATCACTTACCATCAGCTGAGATTGTGGAAAAATGTCTGCCTAGATGCTATAAAAAAAGGTATATGCTGCACAGTACACGTGATATTGACAAGAAAAAGTACGATGATAACCAATTTTGTGCACTTAGTTAAGTATGTTAAAAAAAGGCTCCTATAAATTACACCCTGAAAAATCGTATTCACAAAAGTAAACTTTGCGAAGAGGAATTATTACAGACTTTATGAAACACATCCTTGAACAAAGTGAGCAAGAGTAGGTCGTTCAAAACTTTTTTCAACTTCTGCAGTTCGAAAAATTTCAAAAGTTTGTAACAAGATGGCATATCTTTGAATTTATAGACCTTTTTTATAGTTTAGACTTGTTCCAAAACTACGGTTTCATTTTGTTCGAGATTCTGTTCCACTACTTAAGATGAAAATAATATTGGTATTGTTTCAATTATTTAAAAAGAAGCAGGCATTTTTGCATCGTATGAGTATTTATTGTGGTTGATACGAATAGGCATTAGGCGTGCGCCCGGATAGCGTAAGATACAGTTTATTTTCCTTGCCAGACACAGTTGCTTTTACAAGCGCAGTTTATATAAATAAAATATGTAACGCCATATTTTATTCTTTAAAGATGAAATATGAAACCAAAAATTGACTCGAACTGGACTCGAACCAGCATCTTTCTGGTTAACGGGCCAACTGCTCTTCCAATTGAGCTACCGTGCTGTCGGTCTGACCGTGCGCAATTTTTGGTTTCATATTTCATCTTTTAAGAATAAAATATGACACTGTGAGTGTTAAAAATATTGTAAAACCAATGTAACGCCATGTCAATACGTAGCTATATTGTGTGTACTTATATATTTTTTTCAAAATTCTCATATTCCATACTAAATTTTTGATTTCGCTTCCCGCTTGAAACTAATCTATAAAGGCTAAAGGATAAAACGTCTCAGTTAAGCTGCTTTAAACAGAGATTACCCTCTGACCCTGAAAATGTCAAAAGGTTAGATCACAGACCACTTGATCCATCAGATACTTCATTCAATTTGGATTCAAACATTTAGCAATTTAAAATCAATTCTATATTGCTTGAAATTTGAACTGTATAAAACTACATGACCGTGAGTTAAGGAGTTGTAGCAAAGTGTTTTCTTTTATCAAAGTTTATCTTGACGATTACCACTAAGCCTAGAAGGCGCTTTATTCCAAGGCCCTTTGTCATTTTTACCGCATAAACAGCATTTAAACTCACTTTAAAAATAAATCACAGCTGTTTAGTAAGCAAATATACGACTTTCTTTACAATTTAATTAAGGGTTTAAATTAAAATCGAGTAAAAAAACCCTCAGTTAAGAAATATCAAATAACTAAATTTTATGTTCGTAGAAAGAAATACCTAAGATATTATTACAGAGCGGTGCCGACCAGAAAGCGGATCATATTTCTTGGAACAAGTGACAAAACAAGTCGATTTTGGCTAAAGAGTTTTATGAGATCAATGAAATTTCATATAACAGTAATGAAGGTATTGATTTTACTTTAATACTCAAATAATGGCTGCTTCAAAAGTCTTCGTTATTGACTAAGTTTCCTTGTCACAACTCATTTTAATTTTTTTTATTTATTAGGAGTCACTGCATAATAATATGTACTTTTATTTCTCCGCATGTACTCTTAATTACCTTTTATCTTCAAAACACAAGTAGTTTGTTCTGTTGTTTATATCTTTTTGTTATATCTGTAACTGGAACTTAATAAAACGTTTCAGTCATAACAAAGTAAAATATGCGAGTATGTTGAAAAATAACTGCACCACATGAGCTTCCACTTCATTGCACAACGAACTACATTTGCATCATATTTTCCCTATCAAAACTCGCACTTTTAGCTCAGGTAAGTTCACAACACTCGAACTCCCAACGCCCATCTTCATACTTCGTCTTCGTCCATCATGAACCAAATTTATTATTAAAAACCGAAACTTTGCACTCCGCAACTTGGCAACTTCGTTTTCTTTGTTTTAATAAGTTTCGGTTTACATCGAGATGTATTAGACTCGTCGTCCATCAAAGCAGTTGATTATGTTGTTTCTGATCGGAAAATACAAGTAACAATAGAATAAACCTTTGGTTGAGTTAGATTGAGGGCAAGATTTAGCATAATCTGAAAAGTTTCGTAAATGTTTTACAGAGTTGAGATTGGGAGCTTAAAATTAGTAGGTAAAAGTATCAAAAGGTTTAGTAACTTTTTTCTTATTTTTTAATGAAATGGGTTGCTTGCTCTTGTCTTCAAACTAAACCAGGCATAGGTAGATAGATACGATTATGGACCGACCTCACCCAGAAGAAGTCTACTCACTCTACTTTTGAAGATCTCAGTGATATAATCCTTTGGAAACACTGATGCGGGTGGTGCGTTCCACTTTTTTTACTTTTTGCATTATAAATGTCGATGAGAAACTATGTTAAAATAAAGTCTGGGTGTTAAGGTACCATCATTGATTGTGATTTCCATAACACAAGTTCTTTTCAATTTTATTTGGGATATATACCTACTTTACGTACATTATTGAAGTACTGAATGAGCAGCAATATGGGTTTCGTTCTAATAAGAGCACCTCTATGTTACTTTCTAGGTTTACAGACGAAATAGATGAAAATCTTAACTGTAAAAAGCATGTGCTTATTGTATTTATTGATTATAGCAAGGCCTTTGACACTCTACAACACCCAATTCTAATACAAAAATTGTCTGACTCAGGTATCAGAGGTCCTCTACTTACCTGGTGTGAAAATTACATAAAAGAACGAACCTATGTTGTCAAAATAGGTGAGTCTCTTAGTCAACCTATCAACATCACAGAAGGAACAGCACAAGGTTCAGTACTTGGCCCCCTCCACTACCTGACATATGTCAATGATATCTCACATGTCATCACCAAGTGTTCCCTATATCAATTTGCAGACGACACTTGCTTAATATCTGCTGATAGAGATATAACAGTCGCTGAACGCAATTTACAGCAAGATTTTGTAAATCTCTGTAAGTGGTCACACGATATGGGTCTAATACTAAATGCACAAAAAACAAAAATGATGCATATACACTCGAGCCACAATAAACCAACTAGGTATGCTCGTTTGAAAGCTCACAGCCATGACTGTCTACACAATTGCCAAACGAACTGCAGTTGCGGCTATATAGAAAGAGTAGAACAGCAAACATATCTTGGGCTTGTCATCGATGAGAGGTTAAACTGGGGAAGTCATATAGAACATTTAACTAATAAACTTAGGGCTATACTAGCGAAATTTTTTGTCATAAAAAATAAAGTACCCTTTTTTGTCCTAAGAAATATGTATCTAGCACTAGTTGAATCTCATATATCATACGGCATCACTAGTTACGGCCGCACGTACAAAACCTACCTAGATAAAATATACTCTATACAGCTTAGATTTTTGAAGTTAATAGTCCCAAAACACATTAAAACTCAGTATGAAAATAACTACCATGATCTCTTCAGCTACTGTAATATTGTACCCGTGCACCAAAAAGTATACCAAAGATTGCTTATTGAAAATTACCATCGGAAAGAATTACACATTCCTATACAACACAATAAAAAGACAAGAAAAGCAACAGATAAAAAAGTAACCACAATAACAGCTAAAAATGTATACGGTAAAAGAACAACGCAATATATCATTCCAAGATTAATTAATCTGCTACCAACTGAAATCACAGATAAAATAAATAAGAAAAATATTAAAACAATCCTCAACAAATTCTTTCTAAGTAACGTTATTTGTTAGGCATAGATGAATAACTCGTCTAACTTAACATTTACAACTCTTACCAAAATGGCTTTCACCCTGTATACGCGCTTACTTTAACGGATGCGTCTGCTAGTGCAATGAATCTATTCACCCGATAAGGCTATAGATAGGTAGATGGTAGCTTTAAGCACGACTCTGATGACTCGGACTCGGTCCGTGCGCGACCGACGTCATTAATAGTTATGTCATACTTAGACGTCTACGTAGATACCTACTGCCCTTCTTTTTACACCGTAGCTGTAGCCTACCTAGCTTGTAATAATTATAAACTTATTGTAATGCGACCGGGACCCTTTAGTACTAAACAAACATGAAATCCATTTATTAATCTGTGACATGACCTTTCATGCTATTGGCACCCGGTTGCAAGTTATCGTTGGAATAATCTTACTATGTTTTCACTATGTCTATGTAGTTATACTATTATATTTCTCTCGAGCGTCCAACCTCGAATGTGCAGTGTCACAACAAACACCCATGTTTAGTGACACCAAGATTTGTAAACACTATGTAAAACTTTTTACTGTGAAATAAATAAATAAATAAAATAATAAATAAAGAAATATGCGCCAGACAAAACACCAATTAATTGTCTGGTTTCTTTTTTTGATCAGAACAATGTTTGTATGTGATTGCTGTCAAATAATTAATCATTTATTATTTTATCACGTATAGGTATCTAGGATGTGTTCACATAACCATGTCTTCGTTTAAAGCAACCACTTTAAACGGAAAATTCATTTGTCCCGTTTATTCCTTCTACAGCTAAAACCGTGAACAGTCTGAATTGAAAATATGACATCATACATTTATTTCTTCCATTTAGAGGCGCCATTCACATCGACCAATCACCATTGTGCTCCTGAAATAGTAAAAGGCCGGCATAGTTCCACGGCCGAACTCGTAAACTTTAATTGCACGGCGCTATTGCGAGTCCACGATGGCCATTTTGCGGCGGGCGTTATTTAGGAATAGGCGTTTTTATAAACTATTGTGTTAGAAGAGGGATGGCTGGCAATAGCAATAAGAATCAATACGAGTATGTACTCATAAGCTTATATATTTTTTTTCGTAAATACGCGCCAGACAACACACCATTTGTCTTGTTTTCGAACTAATTAATTTTCTTCCTTGTTCTACGAATACCAGTCAACGATTATGACGATGGCGTCTCCTATATATTATTTAATAAATATAATTTAAAAAAAACCGGTTATGTTCGTCTTCGTCACAAAAACATTTACCCCTTACAGAATTCAAACCCACGACTCCCAGCACAGTAGTCAGGAGCGCTAACCACTACAACAAACGCGTCGTAAAAAAAAATATTTGTTCAAACTATCTTGAGCACCTACATACTCTCACAAAAGTCCGCTATTCTCACTCTATTCCATTCATGGACCATTAATAAACCTACTTTATAATTTCTCAATTCCATATTTACAATCTTCATGCAATGTACAAAGTTATGAATATAATTATACCTAAATCGTTGACCGATCGTGCACTGTACATATAGGATTTGACGCGCTTTCCTTTTCGTGTGTAAATAGGTCTACTGACTTTATTTTTCTGTTAGTAGAAGTTATACTGTCTTTAAAATTGCGCGCTTTATAATACACAGCGCGCAATTTTTCACTCATAAACTCAGAATATTACCATGTTGTGTTCAAAATGGCAAATATAGCGATTCAAGAGAGCAAAGAACCCTCTGACTAATGGCAAAGTTTTGTGACAAATGCGTTTATTTAAATGAGAAATTGTTTGCAACAACTGCGGAAGAAACCAAGCGAGGCAGGGATGGCTAACATTTGGCAAAAGGAGCTTCCTAAAAGCTGGTATGTTCTTTACTGAAATATGCAGAGCGCCGAAATATTATAATGCAAGCGTTGTCTTGGGACCATCGCGCTACGAGTAGCTAGTAGTTCTTGAATATAATGAGGAGAAATGTTTGTATATGTAAAGATAATAATGCTACTAGGTTGCATTTTATTTAACACCATTTGCAATTGTGCTTAATTCATGGATGTTTATATGTATTTAATTAAGTATTTATGGGAGACGCCCCTGTCATCATCGTTGTCTGGTACTCCGAAACACAACGATGAAAATTCCTTACTTCGAAACTAGATATTTGGTGTGTTGTTTGGCGCATATTTATTTATTATATTTAATAAGAAATAAACTATTTTCACTAGGTTAGTTAGTAGACGAATGTATGTAGCTTGCTAATCTTTTGCGTAAAACTATCATTATAATGTTTTTCTTTTTTTGTTGCCAAACAGCAAACGAACATATTTGACCTCGAACGCATCCGATATCAGGTGAGGATGAGGTTTTATAACTGCTAAGTTGCAACCATTTCCTTAAAGGTGCCAGGGTTTATATGAAAATTCAGCTATTAGACTAAAATAAAACAAAAATGGGAAAATAGGTTCTAAAAGTAAAATGTAAGTAGCTAAATACAATCTCTTACCCCCACGTAACATTATTACACAGTAGCAATCACCCACCAACAGAAATACCCGCGCGTCATTTTTGTACACAGGAGTTGCAAACATTTTTTTTAAAAACGAGCACACACCGTAACGACGCGACATATTTGAAAAGTCTGTTAAAATAGTACCACATGACTTGACATTTTAGAAAAATTGTTTACTACTCCACTATTGAGTGAGATGTACCTATTCAGAGAAATCGTGATACATGAGAATGCGTCAATCACAGTGGTTGACGCGTGAAGTAATAAGGGTTTCACAAAATGCTATTTGCTTAAACGCATTTGAAAGAATTGTGTAGTAACGGGATTGTGGGTAATAGATATGTTAAATAAATAAATATCTGCTAGTTTACGTCAAATTAATAAACATAATGGTCGTTGCTGAACATAAAAAAAGACATTTATGAAGATCATTATCATCAATCAAATTCCCATCGCTGAATGAATACCCAAAACTAAATTAATAGATACCAAGATGATGATGTCAAATTATTAATTTTTGTATTCAAAAACTTTATCGCACATATGAAGTGACAAAAAGTATACGTAACGCTAAAAGTATTATATTCCAATTATACCTTTCATGGTGACGTCATATAGAGAGATTCGTGGTGATGAATATTAATAATTTGAGAGATAATGAAGATTTACGCCCATTTTTGTATCTTATTTAAAATACAACGAAGTAATAGTATATTATCTTCCTGTAAAGTCTGTAAAGGATCGACAACAATAGTAGCACACACTATTTCATCAACAAATTCACCTCTCCACTATTATCTCCGTAAAAAGAAAAAATACAGGTAAGAAAGCGCCATCGAATCTTTTCCATTATAAAACAGGTGAAACATACTATCTCACGTCGGATATTGGCTCAGTATAAAATTACCGACACCCGTGACCTGCCAACTGATCGCCGCACTGTGAAAAATGCTCTCCTCGACAGATTATAGGGAAATTGAAAACTTGTTTCGTGATAGAGAACACTTTGCTTGGTAATCCGTGTACTACGTAGAGGGTCTTACTTAAGCCCAGTTGCGTGATCGATAGTAGGTAATAGTTAAAGTCGTTACCAGCGGTTGAATATTTACGATTGTTTGTGTTTTGAAGAAAAACACCGTAAAACCAATAGTCACTAAGCCATTCTGACATTCGGTAAAAAAAAATTCTTTGTAACAACCACGATCGAAAATATTCCACCGCCTGGTTACAACTTTTAACTATTACTTTCGATCAAGAAATTGACTGTTAGTGATAAAGTAAACTACATGAGCTCGATAATCTAAAATAGAGTAGGTTTCGATTAAAATGCAACGTTTCACAAATACCAAAATATATAATTTTATTACCTCTAAGGCCCGGTTTAGTAATCTATAGTTAACTTATGGGTAAATACCGTTACCGGCGATGCGTGTTTTGAAATCACCAAAAAAGACCTCTACTTAAACTCGTAATTTTAACGAGTTAAAATATGATCTGACAAATTGAATGTAGCTACTAAGGCCCGGTTGCGTGATCAATAGTTAACTCAACGAATGATTAAATACCGTTACCAGCGATGCGTGTTTTGAAATCACCAAAAAAAACCTCTGCTTAAACTGGTAAATTTAACAAGTTAAAATATTATTAAAACTACAATGATAAATTCAATATTCATGAAGTTTGAAGAATAAGCAAGGCAAGTGTTAGCATTTAAGGCCGTCTTATTCCGTCAAATTATCTCATAAGCCCCGCCCCCTTGTTAAAAGTGCGGGGCGCTTCCCCCACCAGCACCCCCGCACAAAACTTTTTCTGTCAACTTTGTATTACAAATCTCGTGTATAATTAAGCCATCTAGTGTTTATTTAAGGAACAAAATTTTCTTGAATAAGATACTTCATGCGCTTTTGTAAGTAACATACCCACGCCATCTAGCAGAACCCCTAAGAACTTTTACAAAATGGTTTCTTTAGTACACCATACATGCTTTTTAGTCTAAACGTTTATCGAAAGAACAAGGAACGCAAAGAGTGGCATTTCATTCTCACACGACTGGTCAGCACTTTATGCCAGCAACCTGTAACCAGTAACCATTATAAAAACAAGAAAGAATATCCGATAACATTTATTATATTCTTTATTGCACTTATAAGATGTACAGAAAATAGGTACAAGAAGTCACAATGTGAACAAAGGTGGGCTTATCCCTAAAAGATACCTCTTCCAGCCAACCCATAGGTGTAGGAAATGTAATGTAATAACATTTAGGTGGTTTATATTAAGATCCTTTTTGTCGACACAGTTATAGTCTCACTACTATCTTCCATCAGTCTTCCAATTGATGATGACTGAAGACCATTACAGATATGGCACTTCAAATTTAGGGTTCCGTACAAACCAGTAGGTATATAAGTCAAAGTTCACCCATCACGAGAATTTTGTCATGGTTTTTTTTTACACACTGAAATTCATAACATTTCAAATCATCATCATCATTCTCTTGCCCTGTTCCCAGTTTATCTAGGGTCTGCGCAGTATGTTTCACGCTTCCGTTTAACATTCCAAATATGGAAAGCTAAATTAAAGACAAAGGTTTCTTTATCGTTTCAGTAATCCTTTAATAATATCAAAGTTTTTTATTTACTAGTCGTCTCCCGCGACGTCGCCCGCGTATATTTTGGATGTCCCGTGAAATGGTTCAAGTAAATTAATGGTTTAAAGTAGAGATGCGCCGAGTAGCACTTTTGCCGAGTACCGAGTACCGAGTATTACTCGGTTCCTTTTTTTTTCAACCGAGTACTCGGCCGAGTAACTCGGTTCAATCAAATTTCTATTTCGGGTGTGTAATCAAGTACAAACCAGGTTCGCGCAGAATAAGCTTCCATCAAGCCACTAGAGCACGATGATCCTAAAAGCCCCATTCCTTTTTTTTGTATTACAAAATCCACAGTTTGATGATAACATAAAAAATAGACATGTAAGACTTACCGCCAATGATAGATTTACATTTTATTTACAAAATTTAAATAAAGTCGCTATTTCAAAAAAAAAATGCTAGAACTGGCTCAGCAAGTGTTTATATGAGCACCTGCAAGCACCATTCAGAGCGACTGATTCATTTTCGGATGCTGGTAAAGTCTACGAAGAAAAAATGAATTGTCTGTTGCTAGAACGTGCAGAGAGCTTTGCATCACCACAATACAGTATAACTTTATAAATTTTGACATATTTTTATTTTTATTAAAGTTTTCCTCATTTCGTCTCTACTCATTTCTTATCATAATTGAAGTTGTGATAGATTTCCCCTGTCGTTTAGATGATATCTACCTAAATATATTGCTTTTCTTAAACCGAGTATACTCGGCATTAAAACCGAGTTACTCGGCCGAGTACCGAGTATTAACCGAGTACTCGGCCCATCTCTAGTTTAAAGTAATTACTATCGAGGTCACCCACACCACGCTTAAAATACTCGCTTAATATCAGCCTGAACTATAAAAATGACTTGACTATCATGTGTTAGAAAGTAAGAAAATAGTAAGGCTAAAGTAGTTAGTAGTAATCTCTCATTTAGATGCAATACTTTTTTCGGCGAAGTTCACTATCAAATATACTGAGCATTGAACTTGTCTATCATTTTTCACATTGATGTTTTTGTTGGGGTATCATAACTTTTTATAGAAATATTTATTTGCTTATTCATAAATCATTAATACATATTTTGTGCAAGCTTCCATCCACTTAATTATAACGGTTTCAGACCCTACAATTAAAAAACTTTCTTTTGTTTTCAGATTTTTTCCTTCGCTTACACATTATTACCTAGCTAGATGCCATATTTCAACTGTCTAGGTTTGTTAATTAGAGCACCGCACCCACACAATTACTTTGATAAACCATATATGGTTTTGCCATGTTTGACTTTTTGTAGTCTAGCTTATAGACCTTTTTTTACTATAAAACTGTAATTTGGCATGGGTTTCTTTATATCCTAATCACACCGCCTAAAATATGTATTTTAAAATATTTTTGAGACACCTCCCTACAAGGAATGAATTATGATGAGCATGAGTTCCTACACCGAAAGGGCAACACCAGGGTTTATCTCATGAATCGTGATAGTAAGACAGTTGAAATTTTCAGGAAGGATGTATTCATGTTGCCGTTGAAAAAACAAAAACTTAAAAAACAGTTTTTTTTTCAGGTTGCTCTCATACAACTTATCTACTCTGATAATGATAATAATGAGGGGCTGCCCCATTATTAGGACTTCATATCTTTTGTATGGGACTCCCTGACAACAGATATGATGTTTATGCCATTTTCATAGATAATGGTACGGAACCCTTCGTGACCCCGAAGCGCCATTTGGCGCTAACTACAAGATTAATAGAATTATTATGTGTCACAAACACCAAAGTTGTTTTGGATATTCAGTAACAGCAATTTGAGGAACGGTTATAAAAATAAAATTAAGACAGTCTCCACACATTTTCGACAGAACAAAATTGAAAAAATTATTCAGATTTGACATTTCTAGATGCAAATATAATTGGATTATACTGAGTAATCTCCATGTTCGTCGCTCAAGTCCATGTCACCAAATAAGAGATAGATAGTCAATGCATTATTACTACACGATTCAGAAAATGTGTACGTACGTACGTAAATAACATGGAAACCTGAGTTCCATACACGAAGAGAGCTAGACCGACCTTAACTTAACCTCCAATGTTTGTATTTTGTCACAGGAGTCTAGATGTAAATAAATAAATAAAATTAATATAGACCTATCACCTAATAATTTTCTCCCTCCCTCAAATTCATATAATATTTTCTCGTCTCCAATATACTAGAGTCACCAGGGCACAGCTTTAGCATTTGAGATTACTGCTAAACCTACAGTTATGGTTTAGCTCTGATTTTTCCAAATAGAGAAAATGTTCAAAACTACAATAATTTGACATGAGTGTTTTATGCTTTTTGTTTATATTGTTACTATAGAAACGGATTAATCTCTACGATTGGTACAAAAATATAGTTCATTTATTCACAACAATTATATATGTCGCTACAGCCTTTCTCTTTTTATTTTGCTTAACACGTAGAGGTTGGGGGTTCCATCCTCATGGCATTGAGGTGATTTATCCGCATGGTGATGATGTTTTTGATACTAATTTTTTTTTGAAATTTATTTTCATTGTTATGTAGTTTTTTAATAGGATTTGCTACTTTAAAAAAAACCCAAAAATTTAATTAGAGTTTATTTTTAATTTTTTTTTATTTTAAATGTTAAAATGTCCAAATATTAAAATAAATACTTATTTCGTTTTCTAAAAAAATATTGTGACTATGTAGAAAAATATTCATGATACCCCCGATTTGAACTCGCGACCTTTGATTAGTATAAGACTGGTGCTGATCCAACTGAGCGTGAAGCGGCGCGGCGAAATTAGCTATTATTAGTTCTTAGGTGTTTTACGTAATTAAGTACGCAAATAAAATTGCAAAAATTGACATAGGTCCAGCGTTCGCAGTGGCGTCAAGGGGAATGAGGAAATGGTATCTCGTGCTTGTCATTTGAATAAAAAGATAGCGCTATTTCTGCTTGCATGTATAGAACAGAGATGACACGACGATCAACTGTTGCGTCAAAGTCGTTGCGCGAATCACCATCGTCACAAGTGTGAGAATCACTAAATCAGTGTTTTATGAATGAAAATGTTAATAAAAGTGGAAAAAAACGATTGGACGCCCTAAACATCTTTGGTGTCTAAAGTAATCTTAAAAAGACAATTGGAAGAATTTGCTGCTTGTAAGAAAGAATACAGACTAATGAAAAAAATGGACCTTTCTTTGCCTGAACATAACACCGATAAAAACTAAAAAAAAATCATTTGATTCATAGCTGAGATCTCACTTATGTGGTCAAAATGTATATTCTTATAATCCCCTGTTCCTCACATCTGTGTAGCTTGAGCAAATCAAGATCAAAAAAGTCGAAATAGGTCAAATAAAGTGTTTTTAGATATTTCGTTATTCTGATCTAAATAACAAACATTTTGAAATCATTTTAACATGTATATGTGTAGAATGGAATTACCTACTAAAATATGTGATTTTCATAAATATAAGTCCAATAATTTGAAAACTACATAGAAAATACGAAAAAAAGGGGCCCACTTCTGAGGAAATTATTATCGAGCAAAGTAATTACAATCGTGTTTCCAACCACAATCCAGCTTTCTAGTAATCTTCTTCTATAACATATATAGATTCGAGATTTAAATAATTAGTGTTTCCATGTTTAAACTCAATCGAAACATCGTAAAAATGGAATATCTGGGCCTTAAGACGCTACATGCATGTTGAGTCCGATATTGCAAAACTTAAATTAGCAATATACTCCAGTCTGGAACTTAGTCTTAGTTCAACTATAATAGAGTAGAATGTAGTAGTCTCTTATTCTTACTGAAGAAGGAATTTTAAGACAGACTAAAGATGCAAAAGAGTCGATAATTGAGAAATCATATTCAACAAGTAACCTGAGAATTGAGTCATTTTATCGCTTGTTAGATATATTTATCCTATTTATTTGGGTAATAAATACGAAATTTCCATTAAAATAATAGTCCCAAAATAGTAGTTTCCAAAACCTTAGAATAATAATAATAGTCCCCCTAGCCGATTTCGACTACGGTGGCCAGTCACAACGACTAACCGACTGCGCGGGACACATTATAGTGCACAAGTGTGTGCGCAAACACAGGTGCACTCTCTATTCCTTTCACTCTCATAGCCCGATGGGACAGCAATCTGACACGACCGGAGAGAGCTCAGGCGCAGGACCAACGGGGGCACAGGGTTGAAACACCGCCAACTTCCAAACTCCGGGCTACCCTGAGAATTTTTGAACAGAAAAATCCAAGTATATATTTTTAGCCCGACTCGGGAATCGAACCCGGGACCTCCGGCGCTGCCGTCGCTTTGAAATGCGATCTCTCACAGCTCCGCCACAGAGGCAGTTAAAATAAAGAGGTATCAAATGTAAACAAGAGAGAAATTAATAGATATAGATAAATATGTTATAAAAATTGACGTGCACTAGAACATCAGTGATTTATTATATCACTTGTGTATTAGTTAAGCTAAAAATGTAGGAGACTGGGATTTCTGATTGTTTTTACAGTTGCAAACTTAGTTGAACAGTTAAGTTATGGAGACAAGAGTCAGTCCAGTTAGATTTTAAACAAAAATGATCCTTATGCCCTTTTAAGGAAAGTACACTTAAAATATTGCAACGTACCTATTAGGATTGTGTCTCGTTGTGTATTTGTCAAAGTCACAATAGGTATATGATAAATGTGTCGGTTATTACTAGTACCTACTAAAAGCTTTCTGTCAATCAATTGAAAAGAGTTAAAATTACTTTAAAGCTTGTCTAACTTAATCTTCTGGATGTTAGTTAGAAAATACGCAACATTTGAATAATAAATTGCTATCCTTAAGACCACTGCAAAAATCATAGATAATAGCAGGTGACTACAGTTATTAAAGACACTATCTAGCACCCGGCATCGCTTGGGCGCCCGCCAAATGTAATATGATCACTATAATGCATGAATGTTTATTTCAAGCCACTTTAATTTGGATTCAATTTGAATATTTTGCTAGGAAACCGTTGTACCTACTTTTGAAAATTCCTTTTAATGTAATTCTGAGGAGGATTATCGGATCAATGACTGGAAACCTTAGTTTTTCCCGATACGTACATTTTTATGATATGGCAATTTGTCTTCTAGGCTAGCAACTCACGTAGATCTTACATTATCATAATCGAGAAAAATCAAGTGCATAATAAAGATAAGATAAGATAACTCTTGATTGCACATCAAATAGGTAAATTACAAATTCGTTTAAAGGAAATGTACAATATAGGCGATCTTATCACTGTAAGCGATCTCTTCCAGACAACCTAAGTAATAATGAAATAGGAAGGGTAAAGAGTAGATACAACACAGTATTCATTTTCAATATACGAGTATTTCTTCAAGCAGTCTCCGTTTTAAAATCACTATCTTAACTACTTTTCCTCTACAGATATCAAGTACTTATCCTTAAATAGCTCTCTGGGAAACAATAAATATCCCAGCATTTTGTTCTTCACTAAAGCGATCGCTTTCAGAGAACTTCACTTGTGTTTTTGTTTTAGCAAGCTTAACTTTACTTAAAATTCCTTCAGACTAGAAACCAGAGTAACTTGCGATAAGAATTAGGATTAAGCTAGACCGAAACTGGCGCGTTTAGATGCTAGTGAATGATTTAAAGCTTTGAAACACTACCACTTTCCTATATACCACGCACGAGAGTTCAATGTCCTTTGTATCTTGGTTTCTAAACAATAATGGCAAGTGCGATTTAGGCCGCATGTGCAGGCGATGCCGCGATTCACCAGTTGGCTCGTGACCACGGCTGTTGCAATACAGCCGAAACGTCGAGCATTGAGTAGCTTTTACTCATTTTGTATTTCATGTTTAGTCCCGTCATGTCTAATATTCATAATAATGGTAAACTTTTTATGATACCTGTCAGTATAAGCAAATAACTGATTTTGTCAATAAACCACTAAAAACTTGGGTTGGTGGCTCATCCGAGCGAACGACTGAAATGCCACGTAGATAAAACCTAAGTAATATAAATTGCACTTGTAAAAAGACAACTGTGAACCTGTGACAGACGAGGAAGCCCGTGTCTTACGCAATCCGGGCGTATGCCTATACCACTCGGCCACCGTCACATTAACAGGCCTGTTGAATTTTGCAAGCGCTTCTTAACGCGTAGGCTGCGTGACATCATCAATGTTGTGAGATTGCTCTCACAATATCTGAAGGAAAATATATTTACAAATATTTTAACAATCAGTTAAGATGATGAAAGCCAATTTATAGTTTATTTTTGTTTATATAGTGTTTTGTCACCATACAAACTTAATAATTACTTAATTCCTCGTCTGTCACAGGTTCACAGTTGTCTTTTTACAAGTGCAATTTATATTATTAAGTTTGTATGGTGACAAAACACTATAAAAACAAAAATAAACTATAAAACCTAAGTATTGATCACAATTAAGAATGTTTTATGTAATGTCTGTTATGTTCCTTTGAGCATGCTTTGGTAAATTAATTTTGATTTGCTCGCTGCTATTGCTTGATATGAAACAAAACCATGGTTCATCAGGATCAACTCAGTGGAAACATCAAAGCAATTATGGTCAATTTTAAAGCCAAGTCATTTCTGATCCAATAGGAAAGATAAAATATCATCTATTAAATATTTAACCTTTTGCATAATAATACCCTTCGACTCAACACAGTATTCAAAACCGAGGTTCAAACTGAAGCTCGACTTTAAAAGAAACACACATTCGGTTTATAGCAACGGCGGGTACCCACAAATCCCACTCAGAAAGTGGGATAAGAGCGTTTATTTGTTCAGACTAATGCACATTTTATGCGGCCTCCAATCCTTATGACTTACGTGACGTAACAGAACGGGACGAAGTGAGAGATGACAGCGGATTTGAAATCAAATTTCAATATCATATAGAATATCTGTGGATACTGAGTTTTATTTTATTACTGACTGAATCGATATTATAGATAATATTACCGTGAAATCGCCTTGGGTTCACGTATTGGTATTTTTTTTCTTTTATTGCTGTGAAAAGTACCTGTGTGGATAAAATTGTTGAATGGTTATGCAATAATGTAAAACATTTTAATTAAGATTACCGATAAAGAGAATTTGTACAATTTATTGTTTTAAACTTTAATGGTCACTAACATTAGAATATTTATAAGCTTCCGATATTTCGGCACTGGAAGCTCGTAAATAATAAGGTACATGGTAGCAATTCCGTATCTAACTATTCCAATTTTGACAATTGTTTTATAATAAAAGTAGGTTGTATTATATAGTGCGAAAGAGTTTTAACTTTAAAAAAAAGGAAAAAATTTATGAAAACCATTACAAGACAAAGTTCTAGATTGGAGACCCTTTGATCAAGGATGCACCGTAGGACGTCCACGTAAAAAAGTAAAGATCGCAGGATCACGCCGCTTGCAACCCGATGCTGTTGCAAACTGTAAGGGAGGCCTTTTTTCAGCAGTAGACGTCTTTTGGCCGATAATAGTGATAAAAATTAATGGTGATGAAGTAGGACTTTTGTTATATTCAAGTTAAATTCGATATTTTACAAGCCGCCATAGAAAACGATATTTCTAATTAAACTTAGTTATTCTAAGCTCCGAAGTGTGAGCATCTAACCTGCCGCTAGTAAGACCCAAAATACACAGTCACGGTGAGTGCTTAACGTGCTCAAAGGTGTTTTAGGAAGCTTAGGCTGTATATAGCTTATAGAAACACTAGTTCAATATGTGACCCTGGTTTTAAGCCTTGACATAACCTACTTAGTGTTACGCTAGGCAGATTATATTGAGCGCCGTTACTGAATGCACTACTTATGGTAGGCAGATTATATTGAGCCAAGTTACTGTCTGCGCAAACACATTTTTTGGTCTGATAGAGTTTTAAGTGAGCAATTACAATAAAAACAATACAGCGCGTAAGATCGGTGTCTGGGTCTGCAACATTGTTTATTTTTCGTTTCTTTCATATGAAAATAATATAACAATCATTTAGGATTTTATGTAGGTATTGCATACAAGGGCAAAATTTTTGTATAAAAAAAACGGGCAAGTGCGAGTCAGACTGGCGATCTGAGGGTTACGTGCCAACTTTAACTTAATTAGGGGTCCACTTACTTCCATTTAGCGAAAATCGGTTCGATCTCATTCAATCGAAATTTCAGCTAATGTTTAATATCAATACAAGAATGTCAAAGAGCTCAATATCACACTGATCTTTCCCCATTAGGACAGATTAAACACCTTGGTAACGATAACAATAAAAGAGAAAAACCTGCTTTAGAATCACAACTTTATTGTAACTTGAAATCTTCTAATTTACACCAATCTCCGCAGCCAGGCCAGAACGAAAAGAATAGGCCGCCTCGTAAACTTTGAGTCGTAAATATCAAAAGGAAAAATCTTTGTGAAAAAATTCGCGTTTGTGAGAGTTGACGTTGGAATAAACGCACACATATCTTTGACAGACGTTAACTGTGTATGTATGTGGAATTATGACTGATTTAAAATTTATGATATATGACCATCAATGTTGGATTTAAGGTAACCTAGTTACTGCGTATAGCGGTGTTGCTTTGACAGTTAAGTTAAGCAGATCTGGCTTTGAACAGTTAGCAAATATTTATAAGTATGTAGAAAGACATGATTTGAGTTACATTATTGATGACCGTCGTGGTCAAGTTGCTTTCAATCTGGTTTTCAGGAGCCTCCACTTTTGAGGTCCCAAGTTTGAATTCCGGTGGCACTTATCTTTGAAAACTAACAATGGTTTCACACCAGTTAGATAAGTTACGTTACCAGCGGTTGAATATTGACGATTGTGTGTTTTGAAGAGAAGTTACCTTAACCAAATGTCAGAATGGCTATTTTAATAACATTGGTTAAGGTACTTTTTCTTCAAAATACACACAATCGTAAATATCCTACCGCTGGTAACGTAACCCTACCATTACTATTGATGAAAAAACTTAAGGTAATAAGCCTTTGCTAGTTTATTAAGGGATTTAAGAGAAAATGTCTTAGTGCCTATACCAAGACATTTTCTCTTAAATCCATTTCACTTTTCTTTGAAAACAAAGGTCGCGTTGATTGTAAATTGATATCGTGTTAACGGGCACTTTTTTTAAGGTGGTTTATACCTATAAATTATTTATCTTCAATAAAGCAAGTTCTCATATAGATAATGTGTGAAATTCAGTGACTGATATCCACTCAAAATATAGATAGGAATTCTGTTTCTTTTATAAAAAATGCGTCAGTTTTAAAACAGTTAACACAACATGAAGAATTTGGCCTTATTTCTAGCATTTTCTTTCAGAAAACTTTTGGGTAAAAGATTAACTCATTATTGTGATGAGAAAACATTCAAACAAATATTTGTATGTATGTGTACTTCAGTCATTATCGAGTGACTTCGGTCATTACTGACGACTCATTAGTCGTCAGTACTAAGCATTAAATGAGTAGGTCAAACACAGCAGAAAATTCTTGTATTTTTTTATTTAAACCATAAGATCAGCTTCTTTTGGTAGACAGCACAATTACTTCTTCAATGTGCGAGTGTCTTAGAGGATTTAAGTTATTAATGTAATTAAGTAATTCTACCTAATGAAAATTTCTGCCACCCCGATTACCTAATGTACTGAAACAGTCACGAATCGCTGGGCAAACGGCTCAGCTGTGAGATACAATCGTGAGTTTTCTAATTACTTTTTGCCCTTTAAAGCTTTGTCTTTGAAGATAATTTAGTTTTTTTTGCTGTGTAGTTTTTTTTTGGAATCGGATTAAAATAATTGGTAAAGCAAATTTCAGCAAGCTTAAACAGACATGCCATTTTGATCATAGTCTATAGTTTATTATCATGCATTCTTATTGATATTATTTGCTTTCGTAAAACTATTTTTGAAAAAATCGTAAATTATAAAAAAAAATTGTAGGAAAATTATAAATTCGTACGTTTTGTCTTGACATAAAGTAAATTTAGAAATTTCGACACAACTAGTGTTGTTATCAACAATCAAAGCAGAACAGTAGTTAGCTATTTTATTTGTGCCCTAAAACCAATTGGAATAGGTACATTCTTTACTTTGGCTAGAAATTTTCATAAAAAGATCATGAAGCTTCACTTTGAACTAAACAGTAGCTGAAAATGCATGGACTTTTTCAATCGGTAAATTAGAAGCAGTCTAAACAATATTGAATTTCAACGCATCTAAACCACAATTCATTCTCGCGCAGAAAGTTTAAAGTTGATAATATCTTTTGAAAAAGTTATTTCGGAAATTTACGCGAATACTATTCATTGATTGAACAGAGTTAACATGTATTTTTGCAGAGATTTATTAATTTTTTACTCCGATGTTTCACACAATTTGCAGCTTTCGTGGTCACGGGTAGACTAAGATGTTAGCTGTCATTTACATAGTTTAAAAAAAAACCGGTTAAGTGCGTGTCGGACCCGCGCACTGAGGGTTCCGTGCCACCCTTAACTGAATTCAGGGTCCACTTACTTTCACTTAACGAAAACATCACAATATATTGCGACACCAAAAATAACTTTGTTTTTCATAGTGTTTGTATGAAAGACAAAGTTATATTTGCGGTTGATAAAAATGTGCAATATCTCAAAAACTACTGGTTCGATCTCCTTCAAACCAATTTTCGTTGCAAGTTTTTGTTGAGATCTACATCATATATTTTTTTCAAAATTTTCACTTTCTTAGTTTAAAAGTTAGAGGGGGGGGGACGCCCATTTCACCACTTTGGAAGCGTCTATATCTCAAACCTTACACTTTAAGAAAAATTGGTTTTAGAAACCTCAACATCATTTTAAAAGACCTATCCATAGACACCCCACACGCATATGTTTGAGTAAAAAAAATTTTTTAGGTTTTAGTTTCATGTATGGGAGCCCCCCCCTTAAATATTATTTTTTCTTACTTTTTGTATCTGAATCGGAAAGCGGTAATCAAAATACACCTACCTACCAAGTTTCATCTATGTAATGCTTATAGTTTCAGAATAAAGTGGCTGTGACATACGGACGGACAGACAGACAGACAGACAGACAGACAGACAGACAGACAGACAGACAGACAGACAGACAGACTTGACGAAACTATAAGGGTTCCGTTTTTTGCCATTCGGCTACGGAACCCTAAAAATACCATCACTCATTATATTAATTAACGTTCCAATTCATACAGAAAGAGCTAACTGTGTATTGTATGAGATCTTGCAGTGAGTGATCTACCTTGGGTCTTCGATAGAACCAGATCTCATGCTGGTGGTAATTTACAACTATATAAAGAACTAGCTTCCGCCCGCGGCTTCGCCCGCGTGAAATTAGTTTTTGTCAATCCTGGTCCCTTATGTCTAAGAGACTCTTACAGGGGCCAGCCTCACGTTGTGTACAAAAATATTTTTAAATGACCTAATTTAAAACATTTTTGTACACAACGTTTGCTGTTTTGTTATCATTTGTTAAAATGTGGAGATTGTTTGGACTCGACACTCGCGAGCAGGCCACGTATAGTTGGCCATGCGAAAAACAGTTTTTCTCTAAATGGACACCTGCTACTTTAAGTGTTTGCCCTTGCGCTTTGTTAATGGTCATTGCAAAGGCTGGTTTGAGGGGAAACTGTATTCTTTTAAACTGAAACGGTAAATCTGTAGGGATTATGGGTATGCGTGGAATCAAAACTTCTTCATCTTTAGCTATACCTGTCATTATAATTGCTCTAATAATATTGCGTCCTAGCTGCGTAATTTGCAATCGAGTCCCGTTGCATAGTCTCGGCGCTTCGAGATTTCTCATTAATAAAACTGGAACCCCAACTTTCAGTCTCAGCTTATGAGACGGCACTCCTGACAGCTCTAAAGAGTTTAGAAACTCGGTGGGATAAGACGTCACCTGTTCACTGTCCATGACAATATCTACTGACAAATATTCGACAACATCGCCTTGCACATGTGACATCATTCTTTCATTGATCTTTCCCACGATTTCATTGGTCGGTGCTAATATTGCCCTTTCACACAGCCATTCTCTATTCCTCATGTTATATTCTAAACCGGGATAGACGTTGTTTTTAAGATCTTCCAAGTTTTGGACAGCATTACAAAATTCTTGATTTAATGTAATCATGCCGTTAGCGTCCGTAGTCATTCGACCTTCACCGATTTTCAATAGAGCAGCTGCATATTGCCCCGATTGCGTATCATTATGTAGTTGTACTCGCATGTTTTTAGTGAGACAAAATTTTTTTACATGCACCCATAATGTAGACGCTTTCAAACATGCATTTATCTCATCTGCTGGAGTGCCTCTAGTAATGACAGGTAGTGTCTGTCGAAAATCACCAGCAAGCAGCACTACCATCCCACCCATTAAACTCGGGTTACTTCTGATATCTTTCAGAGTCCGATTGAGCGCCTCGATCGCTTTTTTATGCGACATTGTGCACTCATCCCACACCAACAGCTTGCATTGCTGTAGCATTCGGCCACGATCGCTGTTTTTTGTGATGTTACACACTGGAATTTCCTCATGATGTAAATTTAATGGGAGTTTAAGTACTGAATGTGCCGTGCGGCCACCATCGAGCAGCGTCGCTGCAATTCCAGAGGAAGCTACAGCAACAGCTATTCCTTTGTCTTTGCGAATTTGGGCTAAAAGTAAATTTAATAAAAAAGTTTTTCCAGTGCCTCCTGGCGCATCTAAGAAAAACAATCCACCCTCACCATTATAGATTCTTTGCACAACAATATCAAAGACTAATTTTTGTTCCGTGTTTAATCGAGGAACTGACTCTGATATTTGTTGCTGTAAAGAAGAGACATTGTAGTCCAGTTCTCTTATTAAATCACCACTGACTTCTCCGATTCTTTGTGGCCGGTTCATTCCAAAATCTGATAATGTCTTCCCAGATATAGCCATCACTTGGTCTTCAATCTTAGTTAGCGCCTCGTTATATACTAAATCATTATATGTGATATTGGGATTATTTTGTTGTAGTCTGTGCAAAATATCGTCAGACATATCATTTTGGTACTTTTCCCATAATATCTGAGGATTTGAAAGACCACACGTCGCTATGAGAATGGCAAAAAGATCTCTCACCTTAGCTGCTGATCTACATTGTGCAGCCTCTTCTAATGTCGAGTCCCAATGATTGTCATTCTCTAACAATCCTCTAGTTTCACAGGCTTCTCGGAAGGTAACAAACGTTTGACCGTTGTAGTTCTTGAGATCATTGAACGAAGTTGGCCCACGCACGTGGTGTAGCAGTAGTCTCAAACAAAAGCATTCAATGTTGCTAACGTGGACAGTATAGACCCGTCCTAATGCATCCCCAGATTTAACGCCAGGCCAATCCAGAACAGCAGATCCTTGAATTCGGCGTTTCCAACATTTTCTACCTGCATCCCACGTGTAATACCGAGGTACTTGAACGTACAAAAGTGTTTTTGCAAATTCATCTGATCTGCAAAGGTCAAAAAAGGCGGTCAAAGTGGTTTTTGGTGGTGATGTCACTCGCTGGTGAAAATTATTTTCATTAAAATAAATTCGTTCACCATTCTCTAGATGCACACTGAGGTGCGTAACAGTAGGATGCCTTTCATGCAAAGGAAACCCTAACAGGCGCCATACAGCTTCGTTGCTGCTGACATAGCGACCAGACTGAAACGTTTGTACTTCGTCTACTGGGTTTGAGGACTCTGAGCTTCTGAAATTAAAAATAGCTTGATCGCTGCCTTTATTAATATATTTGCAGATGTATTTGATTGCACGTACGGAACCGCAAGCTTCTACATTTATATGGGCGTTAAAAGTTTTTAATAGGACAGGCGAATATGGTACTACCCAACTATTGTCGACAGAAACTTGACTACCATTTCGGAGTTTAACAGATGCCGTCCGGCCTCCGTCTTCTGGTGCTCTTCTACGATACATCGGGTAGCCGTTCTCATTATGGAGAGTCTCTTTCAGTAGGTTGCGAGGAAATTTTTTTGTACATTTACGGTCTTTCATGCACTGGCACTGAGGGTTTTCAGCCCCGCATGGACCATGGATCATGTTTTTCATAACAATATCATAAAGTGCCTTGTCATTGTTAGGATCTGGTATTTCAGCGCTTATAATTTTATCGATTTGGTCAGGTCGCAATTTATCTTTTAACCAAAGCAAAATGTGGGCATGTGGGAGTCCTCGCTTCTGCCACTCAATGGAATACATAAAGCATTGCACTTCTCCAAAAACCCTTCCTTTAGTAATTACAGTCATAAGCTTTTTAACTTTTAACCTAAACACTCTGGCAATGACATCGTGCCTATCGTTGGCGCTTTGACCTGGCATTAATTCGTCAACTATTTCAGACCAAGATGGATTGCAGGTGAAGGTTACAAATAAATCAGGTCGACCATACGTACGCACATAGGCAAATGCGTCTTGAGTATACTCGTGTAAGTATCGGGGACTGTTCACAAACGAAGAGGGCAGAATCACCATTTTACCTATATTATTAGGGTTCACGTTGGCATCATTCGATACAGCATCTTGGAGATGAATATAATTTTCGGCTCTTAGTTTTGTTTGATTTAAAGATATGTATCGCAATCTTTCGCTTTCAACCTTCACGTACATATCAACATAAAACTGGTTAGCGAGCTGTTTGCATCGTTGTATTACGTTAAAATCGTCTTCGCGTATCATCATATGATAGGCATAAAAGTCCATGCTCGATACTTTTTTGTTGGGCAAGGGGAGCTTGGTCACTGGATTGACTTGTGGAATTTGAAAATGGTACCCCTCTTGCCCCTTGCTAAACATAAGCGGGTATTGTAATGCGTCATAAAACTTGTGTGTGTCCGGCACCCTGGTCAATGTATTGTCACGGGTTTGTAAAACAATATCACGCGATGCGAACTGTTCACCACACACCATGGCGGCGACTTCGTTTATTAAGGGTGCATTATAACGTCTTTCATGTTCCCCGCTTGGCGTACGATCTGGGTGTATTACTAATTTGTAATTTTCCCCTGGCATTCTTTCTAAGGCTGTTTTGAAGGTGTTAATGAGGTTATTATGTTCGTGCAACATTCTTTGAATTTTTAAAACAATGTCCCTCTCAACTCCTTCAATATTTTGACATCTGCGGTCAACCTCGCTGTTTTCGTCTCCCATAAAATAAATCTGTAGAAATTTTGGTTGATCATTGTTTGTGGGAAGCAAAGAACCAATCCTATGATAAACTTGCCCTTGTACCGTAAATGTGGGTGAGAATCCAGGCATGATGACCTCATTACCCACACCAAATGATGTCATCTGAAAGCAAGAATTGTACTTTCTTATTCTGTTTAAAAATCGCCGAGATTCATTGCTGTCATATAGAAGTAAGGATTTGAGTGGCTCCTCGGGGTCACCAAGCGTTGGTACTGATACTTTGCCTCCAGAACAGCACATACCTGGGGTCTCTTCCTTCCACTTGAGTGCATCACAGTGTCTGCATTTATTGGCCATTCTACCTATGAGGACTAATCGATGATTAAAGTAATCAATTAACGGATCATAATCAAAAGCAGCATCGGCAAATGCCTCCCACGTATTCATCGTAAACGTACGTCTCCTTTCTGCTTGCCGCTCGGAATTAATTAAACGTCGTCTACGTGTTTCTTCGGAGGTCTCTGCGGCTATGTACGAAGCTTGACGCTCAGCATCTAAGATTTGGCGAGCTTGGGTCTGCTGAGAGGTCTCAGCAGCTCTTTGAGCCGCGTGACGCTCGGCATCAATGACGTGGCGAGCTTGGGTCTGTTGAGAGGTCTCAGCAGCTCTTTGAGCCGCGTGACGCTCGGCATCAATGACGTGGCGAGCTTGGGTCTGTTGAGAGGTCTCAGCAGCTCTTTGAGCCGCGTGACGCTCGGCATCAATGACCTGGCGAGCTTGGGTCTGCTGAGAGGTCTCAGCAGCTCTTTGAGCCGCGTGACGCTCGGCATCAATGACTTGGCGAGCTTGGGTCTGCTGAGGGGTCTCTGCAGCCCTTTGTGCAGCATGACGATCAGCGTCTAAATTATGACGGGTCTGCGTGTGCTCAAAAGTTTCAGCAGCCCTTTGAGCTGCGTGACGCTCGGCATCTAAAGTCCGACGGATCTGTGAATCCTCTTCTGATTCCAGTGATCTAGCAAGTTTAGCAGCCCGAGCTCTGCTAGAGCTATTAGCTAAATTGGACTTTCGTTTGCGAGGCATCGTAGAAAAACAAAAATGAAATGAATCTAACAAAACAGATGTACAGATTAAGATTTATTATATTAAAAAAAACCTTTAATAAGCACCTACTCGGTAAAAATGATGCGCTCATCCCACGGCGATGTCAATTAAACACATCGTCCGTCACGTTTAAATGGAAAAAACCGGTTAAGTGCGTGTCGGACCCGCGCACTGAGGGTTCCGTGCCACCCTTAACTGAATTCAGGGTCCACTTACTTTCACTTAACGAAAACATCACAATATATTGCGACAGCAAAAATAACTTTGTTTTTCATAGTGTTTGTATGAAAGACAAAGTTATATTTGCGGTTGATAAAAATGTACAATATCTCAAAAACTACTGGTTCGATCTCCTTCAAACCAATTTTCGTTGCAAGTTTTTGTTGAGATCTACATCATATATTTTTTTCAAAATTTTCACTTTCTTAGTTCAAAAGTTAGATGGGGGGGGACGCCCATTTTACCACTTTGGAAGCGTCTATATCTCAAACCTTACACTTTTAGAAAAAATGGTTTTAGAAACCTCAACATCATTTTAAAAGACCTATCCATAGACACCCCACACGCATAGGTTTGAGTAAAAAAAAATTTTTAGGTTTTAGTTTCATGTATGGGAGCCCCCCCTTAAATATTATTTTTTCTTATTTTTTGTATCTGAATCGGAAAGCGGTGATCAAAATACACCTACCTACCAAGTTTCAGCTACGTGATGCTTATAGTTTCAGAATAAAGTGGCTGTGACATACGGACGGACAGACAGACAGACAGACAGACAGACAGACAGACAGACAGACAGACAGACAGACAGACTTGACGAAACTATAAGGGTTCCGTTTTTTGCCATTCGGCTACGGAACCCTAAAAAAGTAACTAAGAAATTAAATTATCAATATTTATTTACAACCAATGCATAAAAAAGTAGGAGGTTAGTAGCTTAGGTTAGTTTTACAAATATTATGACATTTTAGATTAATTAAAAAAAGGAAATAAAAGCAAATCGGATTTTTTTAAAGTAACGGAAACTATCTTACCTACTTTTAACTATGAACTAAAAAAAATATCAAGTATGTACAAAATTAATTTACAGGACCTAATTAATAAAAAACACTTAAAAAGTTATACGAAACAAAAAAAATAATTTTACTGGATATAAAAATGTAATTCTCTATAGCGCAAATTTCTCTAATCGCATGCGTCCGACAACGACGTCTGCCCTCACGTGTCTGCCCGTTCGGGTAGGCATAGTTCGGCGAATGTGCGCGACGACGACCGACGGCAGCGGCGGCGATGCAGAGTATTCGTTAAAAGGAATTTAAGCGATGCAGAGTATTCGTTAAAAGGAATTTAAACTTCAAAAGCGAACTTTTTTGTAACTTGATACACCCAAAACTTCTAAATTACATGTTCCTAGGTTCAGTGATTAAGATTTCGTATACAAAAAGTTTGGCTTTGTAGTTCCAGTTCCGAATCCGTTCCGTTCGAATTTCGGGAATTCCGTTTGTAGAAAAATTCTGCACATCTTTTGAGACCTACGTACCAAGATTCATGGTCTTATCTTCAATTCAACCCCTATTTCACCCCCAAACTGGTAAAAATTTCAAAATGCTAGAACAAACGATTTTTTGTTTCTTATGACGTGATATTTGACGAACTTGCATACTAACTTTCAACCCTTATTTCACCCCTTAGCTGGTCGAAATTTCAAAAATGCTAGAACAAATGTTTAATGATTTCTTATCAAGTGCTTAAATATAAAGTTTCATGGTTTTATCTTTTAAAATTAAGAAATCCCATACAAACTTTCAACCTCTATTTCAACCCCTTCATCCCTTTTTTTCGAAATAAAAAGTAGCCTATGTTCTGTCTCAGGGTCTAAAGATTGTCTGTACCAAATTTCATCAAAATCGGTTGCGAGGTTTAAGCGGGAAAGCGTAACAGACAGACAGACAGACAGACAGACAGAGTTACTTTCGCATTTATAATATTAGTTGGGATAGAAGAGAATAGAATGATTATTTATTTGACACACACAAAAAAAATTTAAAACAAAAGATATAAAAAAAATTATTAAAAACATCTTGTAAATTAATATAATATCCGCGAGATATGTCCGTAAATTGCTTTTGCCGCTCTCCATGACGCCAAAGACATGAACAGGTGGAAGACCATCATCAGAAGCAAACTAATAAAAGGGATGTCACGACCCTCAGAAATGAGGAGCACGATGCAAGGAGAAGGCATTGTTGGCTTGTTTCTGTTTCCATTCTTTATCTATATGTATATAAAAGAAAGTCATATTTGTTACAACACTTATAACTCGAGAACGGCTGGACCGATTTCCATGGTTTTTGATTTGTTGGATTTGTTTCCGTCCCGAATAGCAGAATACATCTTAAAAACAATGAAAACTCGATATGTGTAATGAATACTTAATCATTTCAAAAGATGCTGATTTGTTTATTACATGTCAAACATTTGTTGTCCAGTCCTGTCAAATAGTGTAACAACTATTTTTTTTAACTTATGGAAATTCCCATAAAACGGGGCCGGGGCGGGACGGGGCTGGGGGCGAAACGAAGTTGGCTGGGGCCGCTAGTTGTAAATAATTATTGCCATTTTGTTTTTTTTTAATTTAGTTTGGGATTATTACTTAGAATATTTTGTATGCATATGAAAGAAAGAAGAAAGAAACATTTATTTGACACACAACAATACAGACATAATAAAAATAATAATTTAAAAAACATGATTGTGTATCAAAAAGGCTCCCGCTCAGCACTAGTCGTGATAACCATGTGTAATGTTTATCACGACGCTG
This sequence comes from Pyrausta aurata, assembly GCA_963584085.1. Classification (NCBI taxonomy): domain Eukaryota; kingdom Metazoa; phylum Arthropoda; class Insecta; order Lepidoptera; family Crambidae; genus Pyrausta; species Pyrausta aurata. Next base: position 1,133,055 of record OY757254.1, on the reverse strand, counting down.
ATTTTCAGCGGGAGCGATTTGAAGCTATAATAAGGTACGCAGGGCAATTTATTTTCATTAGCATCTATTTTAAAAGTGAAGTATTTTCCTTCTTTTTGCAACTAAACTCACATGGGTAATATTACAACTCACATTGCGTTACTGAAAAAGTTTGCTTGATGTCTAAGCTTTCTGAATCTCATCTCAAAGCACGAAGAAAATTGGTTTCGACAAAAAATACAATCACTTTAAAATGTGGTTGTGCCACTGCTAATACGCGCATATTGGATTATACTCGAACCGCCAGATGCTTACAAAGGAAAAAGAAATAAACCGCTTACAAAATACTAACTAAAAAGCTTTATGTATTCGTACGTTTCTATTTAGGAAAAACAAATTCTTTTGGAATCAGTGCATGATGTGTTAAGTTTAAATTAGACTGAACGTGTAAGCTTGACATCATGCACCGACGCGACGGCGTGAAAGCGGTTAATATTTTTTTTGACGTAAGTTTCCTCTGCTACTCGCTCCCTATTAACTCGTCAAGTATGTGTGAAGGAGACACAATAGAAATTCCATTATTATGCGACTCCCGGGAGTCGTTTGATACCTGACTGATTAAGGATATTAAAGATATTTTTATGGGCACTGAATCTAGTGTCAAGTGCATCATTTTTAAAATTGAATATTGCAATTCTTGTTAGAGCTCCACCAGAAGTTTGTTAGTTCTGGATATTCAAATTCAATAGTTGAAAGATTCCATTACCTTATTCCACATATTTGCTGCAACATGGTGGTTGCAGTGGAATCTTTGGCATCCCCGATAGACGACATATTGGCAAACAAAATCCTCAAACAAATACCCACTCACAATAAGTGGATTTGTTAAGCTGAAACCATGATCCAAAACGGGTTCCGTTTGAAATAAATTCGAGATCAAAATGCTTTGGCTATATTTATTTGGTGCCAATATTTATCAAAATAAATAATAATAAGTCAAACAAACATACATATTGTATCTGTTTGTTTGTCTTATTATTAATCATGAAACTCAAATACATATTACCCAATTCCAACGCCGTCACATAAATACATGTCGAATTGATAACCTCCTTTCTTAGTCATTTAAAAATTTGAGTAAGTAAAACTTGTTGCAAGTTTTATCAGCTTTATCTTTCAAGTAGGTTTTTTTTATGTCACTAGGTATGTGCAAAAGGCCGCAAAAATACCTTCAATCCCTCCTCATCCTCCCGGCTTCAGGGCTCCTGACTGGGTCTTTTGTTCCCCTCCTGACACTAGTTAGCTTGCCAATACAGGGTGGAATTGCAAGGGGGTGCCAAATTTTTGGAGGTGAAAGGGACCATCAATATGAACAACTTTTACTATGGGACCATCGTTCAATTATTAATTTTATTTTCTGCCTCTCCATACATTATTGTCAATGTAGGTGACTGATTTTGTATGGGGAACCTGAAATTTTATTAAAGATTTTGACCATGACCCCATAGTAAAAGTTGTTCATATTGATGGTCCCTTTCACCTCCAAAAATTTGGCACCCCCTTGCAATTCCACCCTGTATATCGGAGTGGTATAGGCATGCGCTTGGATAGCGGAAGACACAGGATTCGATTCTTTTTCTGACACAGTTGCTCTTTACATGTGCAATTTATATTATTAAGTTTGTATAGTGCTAAAACACTATAAAAATAAAAAATATGATTATCCCAACAAAGTTTGGAAGAAGCCAATAATAGATGCACCAATTTAATTATTAGGTACTGACTGTCATGGTTTGTAAGATGCTTTGTAATACTAACCCTATTTTGATAACTGTTGTCAGATTTAATAAATAAATTCAATTTTTTATTAGCCTATATTATCATGTTGGCTAACATGTGCATTTTAATATTTAACCACTTACCTCAAGATATTAAAGTGTTAGAGGGTCTGGCATTAAAAAAAAACTAACCGATTGGCTAATGTTACATTGTTTTTATAGTGTTAAAGAGTTCCTAGAATATAAGACCAATTAATTAATTAATTACTATTTATTTGTTAATATTTGCACGTCTGCTTGCAGGCTGAATACATTTTACTTTGTTTGCACTTTAAGATCCAATTTTATGTATGTATTCTCGCAAATCTGATTCTGTCCAGCTGGGTAAAGGCGTCTCCCAAACTTCTTCACCCATCTCTGTCCGTAGCCAGCGACTCCCAATCCTACGCAAAGCTGACCAAATAAATAACAAATAATTAAAAAAAAACACAATCAGAGATCCCCAACACCAAAACCGCTGAAGAAGCAAATCAGAAATTTCAAAATTCACTCCACCTCGCGTGGGGGCTCACACGGCAATATCCATGCAAATGTTTACCACACATTCATTTGTCGCACGATTTACGCCAGTCATTTGACTGTTTAGGCCGACCGGGAACATTTTCACCCGATAATTTTTTCACCTGAGGCCATATTTTTTGGGGCAGAGACGGATTTTGGGATCGATAATATTGTTGTTTTGATAGCGTTATGTTTATTTCACTACTTTTGACGTTTTTTTCGTTGAGAATAACTTTATGCATGACATAATTTTTTTCTTTAATTAGTCTTAACATGGATTTTGAAAAAAAAAGGGTGGGATTTAAGAGAAATAAGAAAACTATTATACAAGCTTATTAAATCTCGAGAAGTTTAAGAAAATCCTTTCAAGTTTTACCTATATTTTATTAATTGAGTTGAGTGTTAGCTACAAGTTAATCAAACAGACAAGAAATAGTTCGACAACAATGTTTCAGGCATTATGCTACCTAATTTATTTATTTATTTCTGCAACGATATTCCTCCTTAACCTTAAACACAGGTAACTTCACTGCAATTTCATTAGTATTAATTTGAATATTTACTGCAAAGCCCATAAAAGCCTCCTTAATACGCCCCTGTCTTTCACACCTCTTTGTTTGTAATTGGAGGAGATTTTTCACGGTAACGATCAATGGAATTATACTTCCTCAAGGCGCATTACTTTCCATTTACATAATGTTACATAATTTCTCATTGCCTTAACGCCGCTACAATATTAACATCGACTTTGTGACTCGCGAATATTTCCTGTTTACTTTTAATGTGATTGAAGTATTTCCTTGAATATTTTAATCGAAATTAATTTATGACAACATTTTAAACATGAATAATTGTTATAGTAGGTATCTAAAAATTATTGTAAATCAAATCACTTTTGCAAGCAATATTAGTTAATTCTTTTTATATTTACTGGTTTCACTTAACAGCAGATACTATATGTAATGTCATGCAACGATTAACGTTTTCATAAACATATTTAGTAGACTTAAAGAAATATTATGATCTCCAAAGCGTCGTCCTGCATGTGACATCGCGATTACACGATCATCGCACTATTTAGTACTTACGTGATGCGAACAAAATTAATCTAAGTAATATAAATTGCACTTGTAAAAAGCAACTGTGACTCTGTGACAGACGAGGAATTGAACCCCATGTCTTACGCTATCCGGGCGTATGTGCTTTTTAACGCGTAGGCTTCGTGACATCATCAATGTTGCGAGATTGCTCTCACAATAACAGAAGGAAAATATTTTTCAAATTTTTTAGTTCTATAATATGTGTTCTAATTGGTTACGCAATCAAATATCGCTGTTTAGTAATCTATTTGAACAAAAACACTATCTTCTCATTTGACTGACTTTACTATCTCCATTACTAGTTAGTAACGTTTTCTCTAAAATCCTGACAAAACAATGTTGCATTTCGGAAATGAAAAATCCCGAAGCAAAATCCTCTGTGACAGTGAAGTGCAAGTTTGGGCTTTAACTAAGATTTACGCGAGAAATGCATTGTAACGAATGCACGCGCTGGCTTAACACACTCTGGATCAAAACAGCCAGGTTGGTAATAGAGTGAATGACAACGCAGGACAGTGTGCGTTGTCGATGCTGTCATTCGTCGATTATTGTCATCCGGAGAATAGGTTACCGTCGCCCGACCATCGTCAGGTTATTTGATTATGATATTCAGTTTTGACCGCAGCAAGTTGCTACAAGCCTGAAATTAAAGGAATTGAAGAATACAGCACTAAAATCAATTATGGAAGGTCGATCGATAATTTGATCTAGAAAGAAAATTACATTGTATAAAATGATCCTGTGTAAACGCCGCCATAAAATAAGCATTCCTTTGAAATTGATTAGCAGCAACATTTAGTACTGGCAGAAAGTAAAAGATATTGTTTATCAGAAAAGGCTTTTGACTGGGTATTAAGGCGAAAATCACCCGGTTCTTACACTGCGGTGTGGGAAGGAAGAGGGAGTGGTTTCCCTATTTTTTGTTATAAAGTAAATATCTCCACAAGAGCCTATTTTTTAAATTTAATGATTGATTTTTAAGTCCTGGAAATCATCCCACACGAGCGTGTCTAAAGGATTGTGCGTGATAGAGTCTCCATATTTGCGGAGGCTAAAGTTGCTAAGAACCCCACGTCATAAAATAATCAAGATCGTGGTTTTACTTATCTCTCTTCAGCTGCAGGCTTATTCAGAGAGGATGTTTGGGAACCTGGGAGTGTTGCACGGAACGCAACCTTCCTTCCTGCACTTAAAACTTAGCCCTCTGAAAATATCCTACGTATGGCTGAATAATTGTGGAGCTCACATTTTATTTACCCTGGAGCTATTCTCATCTCCGTTTCACATTAGTTTGTTTAATGCAGAATGTGTGTTAATTATTATAATAGATTTATTTAATGAAGCGGTCTACTTTTACAACATCGTGTGCTTAGGTATGTTAACAGATTATTTTGGTTCTGTCTTCCCTTTACCTGAGAAATGATTTTTTACCTACGACGGGTATTATAATATGCGTTTTAGGGTATAAGTATTTAGAATAGTTAGATACGGGATTGCTACCATGTACCTTATTATTTATGAGCTTCCGATATTACAAGTAAAACAATATATAAGTATTTGTTTTAAGTAGACCTCCTTTTTTGAAGAACTAATTTTGCACGACTTTTGGACGAATATGATAAGTACTGGCATTTTAGTGTACCTCAGAAATCGATAATTTTCATCGAAAAATAAGAAAACCATATTTTCCATTAAAAATAAGTTCCGATTTTCAACAAACCTTCAGTGATTTAAGGGACACCACAGCGTAGTTTAAAAGAGACCGTTAAAATAGTAAACTGCAAAAGTGTTCACTGTCCAAAACAGTGTCATTTATCAAGTCTCAAGTGGAACAAAGCTAACTCGTTGGCTCGTCACTGATATACGCGATGCATCCGTACTTCATTCGCTGATGAAAATATGTCCCGTGGGAACTGGGATACCGATACCTGGTAACTTTATTTTTCTTTTTTTCTTTTTCCAATCTGAATTTTGGGACGATATTGATTTGACTAGAGCATAAAACCGAACGTTGATTACTCAATTGGAATGATCCAGACATCTGACTCTTTCATTTATCATTAGTTATACAAACTACAGTTTATGATTAGTTATTTGTCAGAAGAGCTTAATAGTATAAGTTTGTAAGGCTTTGATACACTGGGCGCGTTCTGCGGTCTGGTCAATAGAAACACTGTCCGATTCCGGTCAATTTTGTATGGACCTGACTGCAGAACGAATCCAGAGTGTCAAATCCTTAAGAGTCTATAGTTTGTCCGGCCAAACAATGCTTTTTGAAGATATAAATTTTAACTTAAAATGCTTGGGTAGAATGACAAGCTGACTTTCAGAAATTTCCTATACATTTTCGGTTAAAATTAAAAACGTCAAAATAGCATCCTCTAGGCGGCAGAATTATAGTTGACAGGATAATTCATAAGAAACTAAATTCAAAACAATGAATGTGTTTTGTTTTTTAAAGTGGCTGCGTTGGGTGCATTAAATAGAAGATCACACGTGATACCTGCTCTACAATTACCATCTAAAGAGCATCCAGCTGTGATCATTTGGCTGGCTAAAGCTAAAAACCACATTATTATATCCCCAAAACTTTGTTCATGGACTAGGTCTTTGACACTTTGATTTCAACCTTGAAATCGAAAACTTCAGACAAATTTTCCTTACTACAAAAAGCTTCTAAGTGTTAAGTACACAACACAGTCACAAAAACTTTCGTGTTTATTGTCAGTCCAGTACAGCGCCGACTCCAAGTCTTTGTTCCGAAGTCTAAGAGGCTTTCATTATAAACTTCCACCGAACTATGTACTCGTAAAAGTTGTAGAGTTAAATTTCAGCGAGGAGGCCAGTTAAGAGTGAACTCGCTGTGAAGGTTTACTTTAATCGGGGATTAATTGCTGTTTTCTGTCAGGATTAAAATTAAATCAGGTAGCTACAAAATTCGCATATTTTATAATACAATTTTAGAACAAAATACGCTGTTTTATTCCAATAAGTTGAGCATTGTACAAACTGACCTTAGCCATTTCGAATCACTGACGAATGTCAGCTTTAGAACTTGGATCATGCTTACTTGCAATAACGTCAACAGAAGTTATGTAAGAAGTGTGTGGTGACACGAATAAGATTTCCTTGGGTTGTTACCAGCTATTAAAAGTTCAGTAAATCGCTTGAATATAGTTTATCATCATTTTAACAATCTCGAAAGTAGCTTAACGATTACATTTGCCACTATCCTGATTTTAATTTCATCACCCAATTTAAAATATAAATTCACAACAAGCAGTTTCTCTAATTACAAACACGAGTCTTACACCAAAACATGAAAACTTTATTCAGGGGTCTACTCTGTTAGTCCTATGCTTATCATAGTTGAAGTTATAAGCTAGGTCCTTGATTATAAGTTTAAGCTGACTGTACATCTAACGGATAATACAACGTCAACTTTTATAGGGTATACCCGCCATATCTCTGGCGGCCCCAGATAATTTTTGTATCGCGGCGTAGCATAGACTTTATATAGTAATTACCACGTTCCGGGGCACTAATCCAGACACAAAAGATGTTTTATTGTTTCTTATCTGTAGGCGTTCACTGTTCTTGAACGTGTTCATAATTATGAGTATGCTTAGCTAAGATTGAAAGGTCAATATAGCTCTTCCAAACAGAATTTATTTCAAAAAATGTTATTTCAAAATCGTGAATATGCAAGCTGATTACTAAAGTAGCGTTCTTACATGCCCACCTCAAGTTCGCAGCCTCGCCAGCAATCTGTCTCGTTCCGTTCACGGTCGTCGCGCGCCAGATTTATTAGACTAATCGTACATGCCTTTTTGGTGAGCAAACCGCGTAGCACGAAACATTATTTTGTATGTTTTTTGGCGAATATTCTTAGTGTTTTGACACGAGATCAGCACTTGATGATAGCTGTGATGGCGCCTCAATGGCAAGTCATCCCGTCTCCTGTCAGAGGCTGCCGTAATCAATGTCATTGGCTAAAAGTAGAGATGCGCCGAGTAGCACTTTTGCCGAGTACCGGGTACCGAGTTTTACTCGGTTCTTTTTTTTTCCAACCGAGTATTCGGCCGAGTAACTCGGTTCAATCAAATTCCTGTTTCGGGTGTTCGGGTGTGTAAGCAAGTACATACCAGGTTCGCGCAGAATAAGCTTTCATCAAGCCACTGGAGCGCGATGATCCTAAAAGTCACATTCCTTTTTTTTTGTATTACTAAATCCACAGCATGATGATAACATAAAATATAGACACGTAAGACTTACAGCCAATGACGGATTTACATTTTATTTACTAAATTTAAATAAGGTCGCTATTTCAAAGAAAATTTGCTAGCAAAAGACAAGAGTCCTTTCGATTGGTGGGGAGGGCCCCGAACAAGGTATTCAGAACTTGCACGCTTAGCAAGAGTGTTTCTATGAGCACCTGAAAGCACCATTCACAGCGACTGATTATTTTCGGAGGCTAGTAAAGTCTACGAAGAAAAAAGAATTGTCTGTTACTAGAACGTGCAGAGAGCTTTGCATCACCACAATACAATCTTACTTTATAAAATTTCACATATTATTATTTTTACTAACGTTTTCCTCATTTTGTCTCTACTCATTCATTATCATAATTGAGGATGTGGAAAATTTCCCCAGTCGTTTAGATGATCTACCTAAATATATTGCTTTACTTAAACTTTAGTACGAGTATCAAAAAACCTGCCGAGTACGCCGAGTACCGAGTATTGACCGAGTAGTCGGCCCATCTCTAGTTAAAAGGTTTTACCTACTTGGCTAGATAGAGATATCATGCTTTGCTTAGCGACCCCATTTCGAAAAAATATATGAATGAGAAAATTTTGTCTCTAATTCTGTAAAGTTAAGATTTTATTTGATTATTTTCCTCAATCTTATGTCTTAACAAGCCATTTTATCTGAGAGAGAAACATCAAACATACAGCTTATTACACTCATTACGCCATATCAACAATTTTCGATCTTATTGTCTTGAGTTTAAGTCTGAAAATGATTCGGTGAATATTTCAACATGTTATTAAGATTTCACATTGATTGCATCCTGTTGTTTATTTAGTTGATACACCATTTCGTCTTGTGTTGATATTTCATTAAAGTCAATAGCTGTTTCAGGATGCGAGACAGTACTGAGAACAAGGTCGTTGTTTTGTGAACAAATATACATTTATTGTAACATTAGCACCACTCCGTCTTCCCTAATCTTGAGTTAAAAAAAAACTCCACCAACAAGAGCATAGCTCTTAAATTTGATAATGGTGATGAAAAAGCTTTTTTTTTTTCTATTTGCAGACCATACGGCAGATATAAATGTTATTATTATTATGTACGCGCTTTTGAGTTACCCTTAAATTTTTTGTCATTGATATTTGACTGAAGTATACAGACAGCTTAATTTATTTATTTTATTTTGACATCAGTATTAATACTAAAATTAAGTCATGTTTTTTATAACATTGTATCCAATTTAATCCAATAAAATGTGTATACACCTGCAAAGGTAGATCCAAGTGAAACCTGTTTTAGTATAAGACATTTTGTTAGTATAAGACAGTTTAATTTTTATATGACAAGGTAAATGTTATAAAAAAATAGGATAGCCGGTATGCAAATGTGATTTAAACCAGGAAATGCAAATGTAACGTATTCCAATTCTCATATTATTACAGCTGCTTGAAAACGGTCGTATGTGACAAGGTTTGACCTAACGTTATTTCCTCGAGTTACTTTAAATGTTTTTGTATGCAAAACTTGTAAAAGCTTCGTTGAGTCTATTCTTGTGAGTATTAGTTTCGCTACGACTTCACTTGCAACTTTTCAGAAAACGATTATACAAAAGGTAAGTAGGTATGTATCATCTTTACTTGCAACACATTTTTTCCTACATCTGATTCCCAATTACAAGCCAATCTTATTAGTACCAATATAACCTTATCTACGTAAAAGTAAACATCGTAATCTCGAGGAAAAATCTTCAAAAACGAACCGATACTACGATTGAACAATCAACTGAGATAGACAAAAAGGGAGTTATTATGTTACTTGCAAACGATCTGTGTAAGGCTTGGCCAAAAGAAGTAAAATGACGAAAGTACAGCAAGCGTACTCCAACCAAAGGGCTGTACTTTTGAATTCGTAAAATCTATATATATATAAAAGAAAGTCGTGTTTGTTACAACACTTATAACTCGAGAACGTCAGGACCGATTGCCATGGTTTTTGATTTGTTGGATTTGTTTCCGTCCCGAATAGCAGAATACATCTTAAAAACAAAAAAAAACTTGAATAAAACGGGGCCGGGGCGGGACGGGACTGGGGGCGAAACGAAGTTCGCTGGGACTGCTAGTTTTGCATAAACAACAAATTTTTTGTCACAGTCGCATTCCAAATTGCATGAATGACGTCAAAATTCCGCAATATATTAAAGGTAATTCGTCTTCATTTATTAGTTTTAATATTTGCATTTTTCATGGCACAAAATGTGATAAGGTACCTTAATTTTATTTAACGTTAAACCTATCGCGTCACTGTAACTGTAGGTATATTAGTTTAGACGTCTTTCTAAAGACAAAAGTACTTACACAGTTTTTGATGACGAACGAGTAGCAATCTTTTTAAGTAGTAATATTTCGATGCTGGCTGGTTTCAAGGCGGCGCCTAGGTTCGATTCCCGGTCGGGTTAATGTAGAAAGCATAATTTTCTATATTGTTTCAAGGTAAGGTGTCTTGGTACCACCGTTATTTCTAATTTTCATATCACAAGTGCATATATATAATGACTATGGGAATAAGTAAAGTAAAATTCTGGGAATGACGATAGCAACAATTGCATTACGGCAGCGAGTTTGGTAATAGCCCTGATACAACAACGTGCAATCGACTAAGATGGAGACACTGGACTGTAAGCCTGATCGATGGCTGACGGCCGCTGACAAATTATCGGCCGATCAGATGATCCCACTGAACGAGCTGACGTTTATAACCTCTGTTCAGAGAAAACTTTTTTTGTGTCAACAAACTTGACGACCTGGGGGCGTATTGCGATGCAGTTTTGACAGATAGAACGCTCTGATTTACTGTCAAATTAGCAATTATTATTGCAATTTCGCATTATATTGATAATATTACTATTATATAACAATTTATAGATTAATATTCATACCATTGTAGTATTATTATAATATTATTATATTGATAATATTCGTTTACACTGAGTCTGAATTGAACTGCCTCGGAATTGAACGGATTAAGTTGGATCGCAATACGCCACCTGGTGTATATGGAACAAATAGAACACTTATCTTCTCTAGTATTTATATCTTTAAGTAACACGAAAGTAAGTATGCACTTAAAGATTTGTAGCAGGTGTTTATCATCATCATTATCAGCCAAAGGAAGTCCACTGCTGCATAGGCCTCCGCTAAGGTTTTCTTCATCGCTTGGTTGCAAGCGTTCTGCATCCAGTGTGATCCTTGTAGCATACATTATTCTTATTTATTTTTGTCATTTATAAATAAGATTTTTAGCAAAAAACTAAACAGGATTCGGCTTTTTTTAGCTTATGTAATCCATTTTTCAAACAATCAGCGTCTTCTTTTTACGAGTTATAAATAGAATATTAGTTTGTAGTTGTCATCTGGTGTGTGGAAAATGACTAGTTGAAAGGCAATGTTTATTGATCCTGAAAATATATTTGATGTTACAAAGTAAACTACGTCAAAGCATAAACTTAAAGTAACTTTTGACTACCTATTACTAAGCGTGTTAATATTCAGAGACATGGATCTACCGTCGTAAAACTTTAATTAAACTACTTATTCTAGTAGTAAATCTTACTTGTAACCAGATTATAGCTATGCTACAATTTCTTGTTTATAACTCATACATTGAAGGTGACACAAACTCTAAGGAGATTTAAGTAATTTTTAAATCTTGACCTACTAAATGTGAGGAAACGTCTAGTTTGTTATTGACTTAGCTAGTGAAATAAGTAAGGTCTTAAGTAACTAAGATAGATACCATGGTTTTTGAACTCTTGTTGTTTAACTTCAAGAGTTTGTTGAAGCATGTAGTAACAATAATTGCAACATTTCAATAATCCAAAAGTTTTGATTATAACTGCAGAGCCTGAAATTGTATTGCAGTGGTTCGTGAAGCAAGCCAACAAGTTTTGTTAATTTGCCAACTTGATAATCAGATCGCTCTAAACATATTATATCTGTTTTGAATACAATAAGTCTTTGCGTAACATTTTATCTGGAACTTGTTAATTTATTCAACGCTGACCGAGCTTAATTGCCAATTTGTAACAGATTGAGGTTATTATAATAAGATCTTTAAGTATCAGTACTGTGGTGACTAACTTGGAATAATTTTATTAAAAACGGACCATGTTTTCAAGTTTTATGACGTTTCCATGCACAAAATTGACCTCCCTCTCACTCTAAGATACGAATCGATAAGACGTTCAATGGGTACTCATTTAAATGTAATTACGTATGTTTCATTATAATTCTAGCATTTTTGTTCATAAGTGGCGAAGCAACAGGTTTATTCATTTCAAATCCAAAAAACAACCAATCTGCATACATCTTTATCTTATAAAATGCAAGTTAGTCCCAAAAGTGCCAAAACCACAAATACTTTGTCTGTGCAAAAACTTTTAACATCGTGACGGTTCCAAAATTCCCAAACCACCCACAATATCTTACTTTCATACCCAAAAATACCGCAAATCCGTGTAAATCCCTAGTTAAATCCGGCAGTAGTCGGCACTGAGGGCCATATATTTTAATTTGGACGCGTCAGACACGTGCCTTTTAATTAAGCCGGCGACAACTTTATTACCCACAGTTTATTTTATCTGGAGAAAAGTCGGGCCCTTGGCACAAAATAAATATGTGAAGAAAGCTCACAAATTCTGTCAAAGATTTTCGACTTCTGTACCAAATCGGTGACTGACCAAAGGCATTTTCAATGCTCCTAGGTACCTAGGTATCTTCGTCAGTTTATTTTTTATCTTGAATTACAAAGTGCAGAAAGCTGTTGTTTGGTCTCGTTAAATATTTTCATTCTCATCACACAAAAGGCTGTGATAAAAATGACCTATTTTTTTAATTTTCCCGGTTATTAAACAAATATTTTATTTTCAACTTAAAATGTTATGACAAATACCTTGTTACGTAGCATAGTATAGACTATAACTGTGACAATGGGCAGGGTCCATAGTGCGAAGAACTGGTGGCTTTTTGGACATACAATTCTAGATTTGAGACCCTTTGACCAAAGGTGCAGCGTCTGACGACAGACTATCCTGTAAAAATCGGGGGATCAAACTGGATGCAGGCCGCGATCAGTTGCTGTGGAAAGTCGTAGGGCCTATATTCAGCATTGGACGTCCTTTGACTGATAATGATGATGATGTTAAACTAATAATATGCATTCAGAATGCTGCAAAATCTGTTGGTTTTGTTTTTACCATTTTTGCTTGTTTAAATATTGCTTAGTAATGCAACGCTGAACTAAAGCTTGCATAGACATACAAATCAGTTTTAGGAATATAAGTGTGCCTAGTTTACGATCTGTAAACAGTGATATCTGTAATACTTATTTTTTTGTAAGTTTATATAAGTGCAACAACCTAGTAAACAGTAGAATAAATAAAATATAACATTCTAGGATTTAAAATGAACACTAGAACTGTTAAACCCTAACATGTAGTTTATGAATAAAGATATTTTGAAATTGATTGATATACTAATAAACTCATTCTCAGCTAATGGGATTTAGAATGCAAGTTCGTAATGATTGGCTTTGTATGTCAAGTATTGACGAATACAACACCATGAACTAATTTTCTATTTAGATTGTCAGTAGGTATTTGTGTTTCTCGCAGACCTACTGATACTTAATGCACTACGTGTCCAGATTTCTCTTAACTCACGTCATCATGGTGAGTTGACATTTCTATTACATGTGGATTTATAAGGCAAGAGCTGGGGTGGTGTGTCGTCACATACATAAATGCGTAAGAGAGTTTTGTCAAAGTGCGTGGAAAATTTTGTATTAATGGTGACTAAAGTGTTAATGTAAATTGAACCTAATGAACTTTGCATGTTGAAACAAAATATTTTTTATGAAGGCTTAACTCTGAATCATATTGACCTGACTGTCGCTATCCAAACCTCGTTGTCATATTTCTTGTTAAAATGTATAACGAAATCAAAATCGTATCCTAATCCTATCAAGACCGAATGATTTTAACGCATTTCATTAATCTTTTGTTCATTATTTTAAGTCAGACTATTTTCTTAAAAGCTAATAAACTTCTATATAAATGAATATGAGCAAAACGACACAACTAGTGACTAAATTAATTGAGTCTTCAGTTTACAAACTTTAGTGCTGCATTCATCTTCGTGATGTATTATCTCGACTTGATCATTAATCTTGCTAGAAATTGAATATTTAGTATACTATATCAACCAGCATATTGAATAATTTATGGGTATTAAAATGTTTACGACGCTACTAGATAATGTTATTTCCTTATCACGGGAAGTGAAACATAAAATTACGATGAATTTTAGCATTCTACCATTAAATCTGTGGTTACCCATTAATGTCAACAAGCTTTCAGGTGAATTTTGATTAGAGCGCTGATTTTCTAACGTCAGAGATATGAGCTGAGAGACATGATGATATGAGAGACATGAGCGAATTTAGTTAAGTGTGGCACGGAACCCTCAGTGCGCGGGTCTGACTCGCACTTGGCCGGTATTTTTTCGCATTTCGCATGATATTAGTAATTGTAATTTCTCTTCCCTTATCACATTAGTAGATAGCTAAAAAATCCAGAAAGAAGCAAAAATGAACTCAGAGATGCAAAGATAAATAATTTACATACAACTTGAACCTGTGAAACAGAAAAAAATATTTCATGTGTAGGCTGCAGTAATAATTTCAACTAAACGCACCACACAAACAAGAATGCGACTGTATTTCCCTATTCCCATAACCATACTGTTTGAATAATCCTAAATGGGCTACTGAAAATTGAACAGCTTGTGGGTGATGCTCTGAAAACCGCATAATGCTCAGTATGTTAGTCCAGCGACACTGAGTTCAATTTATGGTCTTGATATATGACGTCCGAACTAGGCCATTTCTATGATAGGACGGGAGTACGCTCGTTCAATGCACTACGTCACGATGATGGCTAGATATTGTGGGTATATTTTGGTAGAGGATTATTTTTTACTGTTCTTATGCTGCCATGATTAGAAACTTTATATTTACGTTAAACCATGATAAATAGCAGGGTTTTTAGTGTCCTTCGTTCTGAAATCACTCTATTTTTCTTTGCTCTTATTATTGTCACGTATTTAAATAAGTTTTCTTGTATTTTGATTGATGGATGTACTATAAAAATGATTTTGGAAGTAGATAAAGGGTTTAGGAAAATATTTTGTTGTAATCAGTCTGGTATCAAACGACAGCCGGGCGCCGCATAACAATGGAATTTCTATTGTGTCTCATTTACACATACTTGACGAGTTAAACTTTCACTATTCTAAGGTTTTTTTAACTGCCTCGGTGGCGCAGCGGTGAGAGGGTCGCATTTTAAAGCGACGGCTGCACCGGAGGTCCCAGGTTCAATTTCCGGATCGGGCCAAAAATATGTACCGGAGGTTTTCTGTTCAGAAATTTCCAGGGTAGCCTGGAGTTTGGAAGTTGGCGGTGTTTCACCCCCGTGCCTCGGAAAGCACGTTAAGCCGTTGGTCCTGCGCCTGATCTCTCTGCGGTCGTGTCAGATTGCTGTCCCATCCCATCGGGCTATGAGAGTGAAAGGAAAAGAGAGTGCACCTGTGTTTGCGCACACACTTGTGCACTATAATATGTCCCGCGCAGTTGGTTAGTCGTTGTGACTGGCAACCGTAGTCGAAATCGGCTAGGGGGACTATTATTATTATTCTAAGGTTTTGGAAACTTTACATGAACTTAAAGCGTACTTGTGACCTTTAAAATGCGTGTTTTCAAAATATAGTTCTGTCAGTAATGGCTATAGCAAAAAAAAAATATGATGACAGTGCAATTACATTGCCCGGGCAAAATAAAAATCATATTTTGTAGAGGGATTTACTTTCATGAGCTAAACAATTTGTAGAAAAGTCTTCAATAATTTCTTCAATAAACAATACATCTCAATATTTATTTGCGAGTTTATTAGATTCAGCAGAATAATGCGACGGAAAGAAAGTAATAGGAAAGTTTCCTCGTCGTTTTGAAAGGGTGGAGTTGCAATGCGAAGGGATTATTGAGTTATGGGTCCCATAAATAATAAGGTTATGTCGTCCGATCGAGTCCGATAGTGACGAATATAACTTTTTCTGGGACCGGTTCGAATATCTTTGTCAAATCATTTGTTCAGAACTTTTTGACTATACTAAGAATTAAAAGGTTCAATGTTCTTATTTTCAACCAAACTACAATATGTTAGATCTCAACAGATATATATTTATGTAATATATCTGTGATAGGTATGCAAGGATGGGTGTATAATGGTGTATTTTAGTTGTTCTTTCATATAGAAACTACTGAATAGGTTTTCCCAACTTGCGCATGATAAACTGACAGAGCCAGATCATTATTTTGATTGATCCTGCGGTAATCAGTCAGGTATCAAACGAATGCCGAGAGTCGCATAACAATGGAATTTTTATTGTGTCTCGTTTACACATACTTGACGAGTTAAGTCGTCATGCGCAAGTGGGCCATACTAAGTGTATACGAGTATCGTATAGGGCAGGGATGGCGATCCTATGGCACGCGTGCCACGAGTGCCACGTTTGAAAGTTCTCTTGGCACGCAAGGACAAGATATTTTCATCTTATTTTATCATTTAAAGTAAATACTAAGCTGTACTATAATATTGTTATTAGAACATTTTCCTTACACAAGCAGTTTTTTGATAACAGGACCTTTTAAATCGTAAATATTAGATAGTGCCATTCACGAAGGCGCGCGCCACTCTTATTTGATTGAGAAAAGTGCGGGGTGATTTAAAAAAAAAACTCTTGGCACGTTACGCCCTAAAAAAAAGTTCGAGATATTTTTTGGCACGCATATCTAAAAAGGTTCGCCATCCCTGGTATAGGGAGTGATTGGGACTTCCCAATTACTAATCTTCTCGATTACCGTCTAGAAAGAAGTAGGAGTGACTAAAATAAGCACTGTTAAAAGGCTCATACGGTATTTTATGTCATCATATGGGGAGCCACCTCCATTTGCCCTTTACGTAGTAAAAATTACTTGTTTCCTAATATGTACCTACCTGTCTCAATTCGTGGAAATAAATATTGTTTTTTAATATTTTATTTATTCTTACAATAACATAGCTCATACATCAAAATTAAATATTAGGCATTCGTAAAATGCGAACAACTCTAGGCGGATGAAATCGTGGGCAAAAGCTAGTCATCATTATCAGCCAAAGGACGACTAATATTACTGTCGGTGGACGGCTTACGCTTTGCGCCTTTGGTCGAAGGGTCTAAGCACTCAAATCTCAAATAATAATCAAATATAAGTTTGCGATGAGTAAACAGACTATCCTACTTATAAGTACTGAACTCGTTTTTTTTTACATCCCATGAGACTTAAAATGTTATTTTGTTTAAAGACAGTTTTTTCATACATAAAGTAAGAACCAAATAAATCAATCCTATAATTCCTTTACAAAAGTTTGCATCGTGTTCAGATACAATTTAATTTAAATGTGAAACGTTAAAAGTCGACCCTTTCAAATTACTTTGATCCCAGAGGTTAAACCGCTAGCTAGACTAATACTCGCGTTGAATGAAATGGACCAGATACTGTCATTATTGTTATTTGGTATAACTTTAAATTGTCCACATTCTTTTACGACAAATTAAATAGTCTTTAGTAATATAGGAAGTTTGATTCCTGGTTTCGAGTATCAGTATTGTGGTAACACCGCTGTTTCTGATTTTCATATCAGAAGTGCTTTAGCTACTTACTTTAGGGTCAGAGCAAAAAATGTATGTATTTGGTATTCAATATTCATTATTATTATTTATATTATGTTTCAAGGCTTACATTTATATTACTAACAAAAAAAACACACTTATATATTTCCATGGATCACCCGTAACAAGCACTCCACAAAGTTTCACGTTGCGGTTCAAACCAACCAAACCGTATTGATTCGTTTAATATTCGTCGTAATGCAAACAATTCTAATGGAATGTCCAGCTGACCCGCATACACTTGTCCCACACATCTTATTGTCTCATATTTTCATCCTCCCTGAAATTGAACGCATGAATTTTATGAAATTTATCGTTCGCACTCCATACTGTACAATACACACTGCTTTAAAGTTTGGTAAACATTGTACGTAAATACTGAGAGGAAAGTCCAATTAAGCGTTAAATAACCGCTCTCCTGGTGTTGGGTAGCAGCAATATTAAGGCTTTTGACTGGGTATTAGGAGGCAGGAACCCCCGATTTTTGAACTGCAGTGTAGAAGGCAAGACGAAAACCACCACAAAAAGACTCCACCGACAAGAGCCTAGCTCTTAAATTGTATAAAAATAGATGAGAGAGAATATTAATTATATTATAGTCATGAAAATAGTTTGAAACCAAGAAGTCATAGTTAGTCATAGTCTATAAAGATTTTCAACGTGTATTTCCAAAATGTCTCTTATTTAATAACAATAAACGATAATTTTGAAGTTTTTGGTTGAAAACAGTTATTTATCATCATTGTAAATAACCATATAATAAATACTTACTTCATTGTTGTAGGGATTGACTATGTTTGAGATAATCAAAGTTTGATCCATTGAAGTGAGCGTGGCAGAAGAAACTTCAGGCCGCCCGCGCAGGCGATGCCGCGATCCACCAGTTGGCTCGTGACCACGGCTGTTACAACGCAGCCGAAACGTTGAGCAGTGAGTAGCATTTACTAATATTAATATTTCTTGTTTAGACCCGTCATGTCCAATTCTCATTGTAATGCAACGCAAAAGTTTAAAATCTCATATTGACTATCTTTGGCACAATCCGAAAATAAACCACATCACATTTAATCATTAGTTGAGTTAACTAACAATCACGCAACTGGGTCTAAATCATTTGTTTATTTTTCTAACAGAACAAAAGCATAACTTTCATCAAACCTTAATATGATCACGGTTTTCTACATCCGTGTGTATCGTGAGCACTATCGAAAAGAGCGCGGATAACAAATATATCTTATTACTTTGGCCTTCTGCATAGATAGATGTGGACTTTGACAGCGGTCCGGGTACCCAAATTCTGGAAAGTCAACATACATTTTGGGTTTATCTCTTTCTGCGAACCTTATTTAGCCTTGTGTAAGCGAGACAAGGTCAGTAAATATTTTCAGGGCAAGCAAACACATACTGGGACCTTATTGTTTGCGTTAAAACCCGATCTGCCAGAATGTTTTAAATATTGAGTTTCTGTCGAGTAAATTTTGCGATGGTGAAGTCTTTTGTACAATTTGAATTGATAAAAATAAACTTTTTTAAATATGTAAATGGCTTACCAAATACTCATTCCTACTAGCACTACACGCCTGTCTATAGCATATGTCTATAGCACCATATTAAAACCCCTTTTTCGCATTATGAAGTATGGCATATGTCCTTTCGCAGGATCTAGAATATGTGTGTGCCAAGTGTTGCTTATCGGTTCAGTAGTTTCGGCGTAAAAGCGCGACACAGAAAGACAGACAGAATTACTTTCGCATTTGTAATATTATTAAGGATAAGAAACTTATTCGAGCAATGGCGATGTTAAGCTTTTGGCAAACGTGTGGCATTAGCATCCTATTTACCCATCATGTCGCTTCTCAAATTATCCGTGTGACATTTGCCCTTCCCACTGTCAGAGACCCTTGTGACATAGACATTGTTACATTCAACCTTCCTCGCAAAATTAGCTCAGTGGCCCAGCATTATGAACCGTCCTTTTGTAGGTCCAATCGACCCTTAAGCTACGCGAGTTTGACGATTAGGTAGGGTTAATAAGCCCAATTTAAAAGGGTTATTGTAACTGCCTAAATCTGTTAATTTTGAATGGCGTGGAGTTAAGTGGGTCGTGTGCTTTAATTGAATTTCATAATTAAGGATTAGTGTCAATGATAGTTAAGTTAATTATGATGGAGAAATAATAATAACAGTAGTTTTTCAAATATGTTATTTTATTAACGCTACCACTATTTCATTCAGATCCATAGTCGTCAAAATATAGATACGGGCAAGGCCATCGTACATTCAACTTTATTTTGCGCTTAGTACGTAGCACCCTACTTTAGGCGCGCGATCACTCGTATAATATTTTTACATTAATTAGCTAGTACGTCAATAACGGTCTAATTATACACAACTCAATCAAGGAAAGATTTGCCACCGTAACCCTAACTGTAACTGTAACTACTTTATTAAACTTATCTTTTCTTAACTACGGTGACCTTTTCTATTGTGCGTGCTCATCAAATTCAATTTAACTTTACCCATAGTGTATGTAACCATACATACATCCTAAATAACCCATTAACTTTAAACCTACAATGATAGCTAGTGAGCTCAGTATCAACGGTAATAGTCATTTAACGTTAAATTAGTGTAAAAAAAAATTAACACCCGTCTACCATCACAGCACTCCATTCTCCAATTACTTAGGCATGTTCATTTTGTATCAGCAAGAAATGGATCGTGATTGGAATACTACACTATAACTCAAATGTTGTGCAAGCAGTCGGAATACACTACACACACACACACACACACACACACACACACACACATACACACATACACACACACACACACATACACACACACACACACTTGTGTCAATGAAAAGAAATGACACAGATTCAACTGATGTTTCTTGAAGTCTTATTGTTTTTGAAGCAATTTGCATTTCATTTGCCACAATAACAAAAGGTATTGTAAAACAAAAAAGAGTTCTACCAAAAGCTCCGTGGGGTGAAAAAACCCAATTGAAACTTTTACCAAAATCGTCAAAATTAAATTTTGTCCCAAATTTTGGAACACGCATTATACACGAACCGCCAACTCGGATTCCGTGAGTTCCCTTATTATCCTCAGTATTCGTTTCCACAATAGACGATATACATGTTTAAACGATTATAAGTCTTACGTAGAAATCATCTTGATAATTCTTGAAAAACCTATTAACTGTCTGTATTGTATTCATTGTCATTTGTTGTTTTCTTAACGTCTTAATAAATATTTTTTATTACTGCTAAACCCTCGAAAGATCATTATTCAGACTTCAGAAGAAAGGGCACCAGAACCTCATCCCGATAGATAAATAAATTGAAATGAATTTTATTGTATGCACGGTTTTTATCTAGTCTGGCATTGGAAACAGTCAACCAGGGCTGCGTTGGCACTTGAATTTCATTTCAAACGGCTACTGGTAATGTTTCAACCAGATTTCCCTGAGGTGCTTTAGATGATAGGCTGATAGCGTTTGCGGTGGATTACCTTTTAAATGGAGTTTTTTTGCTAAGTCTTAGGACGATTTCCTTAAGATAGAAAATTATGTTGGCTGTGTACCTGCATTTTGATGTAAAGTTTGAACACATCTCTCTAAAAAATTTATTTTGTCAACCAACATCTAAATAGTTAAAAATAAATGGTCTAGAAAAAATACTACGTCTTCTTTTATCAAGACTTTTGCCCAGCTGTGAGATGTTTACAGGCTTAATTTACTTTAATTTACTTCTTTTATCACAGCCATGATTCTACAAAACGTAGGTAACTAATCTTAATTTTCGTTGTTGCAACCTTTATAGCATCCATGTCCCTTACACCCATCATTTAGAAACCTATGAACCACACATCTATGAATAACTTATCGATTGGTTTCAGTAAGAAACACCATCAAGAGACAATGAATCTTACCAACCTCCAAGGGTGATAATGATTCAATTACACACCCCATAACAATATTTTATGTATTTTTTATTGCCCAATAAATCTCGCCGCAGGCCGAACAACGCAAAAATCATCTAATCAACAAACACATCAACTCAAGGCAGTTAATAGCCTCTTTTATGAGTTGACAAAATTGCGGACCTTGAGTAATATCAAACAACTTTGAGACGTAAAACTTCAAGTTGGCGGCACGTAAACTTGCTTACAAAGTACGAAATAAATATGAACCAACTGACCGGAAAAGTAGATGACGTATTTTATGATTCTGTTTACGAGGGAAAGGCGAAATTGCGCGAGTTAGGCGATAGCGAGAGGAGATAAGCAAAACTATTACATGGTGCGGAGCGCCATGTAATAAGATTGTTCTGTACGTGATTGTTCAAAGGTAGCGAACGACCATAATAATATGTAGGTAGGTGCTTTCCGAGGCACGGGGGTGAAGCACCGCCAACTTCCAAACTCCGGGCTTCCCTGAGAATTTCTGAACAGAAAATCCCAGGTACATATTTTAGGCCCGACCCGGGAATCGAACCCGGGACCTCTGGCACAGCTGCAGCCGTCGCTTTATAATACGTCCCTCTAACCGCTGTGCCACCTGTGTCTGCGCACACACTTGGGCACTATAATATGTCCCGCGCAGTCGGTTAGTCGTTGTGACTGGCCCCCGTAGTCGAAATTGGCTAGGGGGACTATTATTATGTAGGTAGGTATAGCTTGAGCCATGATACCAAGAGGGGAACTACTTTTGTTGATACAGAACTCCTATAAATACTGCTTAGAACGAAATCTGCAGTAGGTATGTGCAGTAAAATATCTCAGAAACCAATTCAATGTATGACCGTAAAACGAACGCATGCTAAATAAACAAAAAATGGCGCTGTTTTTTTCTTCTTTCTAAAGGTGGGTTTAGACAAAACAAACAATAACCTAGAGCTAGAACAAAAAAATATTTCTTGATATTTTTAACAAAAAAAAACATTTGTTAACGGAAGCTCGATTATATAGAACAATTAATGCAGTGGGGATAGAATTAGCATTCGCTCGTCTGATGTAAATGGACTTTAACAAAAAAAACTTAGATTTTATTACGTGTGTGTACTCTTTTTAACGTTAGAGAGAAAGAGGTGTGGATACTTAATACTTTCGGTTAATAACTTTGAATTTAAATAGAAACATATCTTTGTTACGGTATCTCTAATCTATCTTGTTTCAGTTTTCTGTAGCTTTTCTATTTACGCTATCGTAGGAGCTAGCCCTAAATGGCGAGGTTAAGGATATGGGCATTAAGCCATCAAGCAACAAAACTTCACGAGCGAATCTCGTAATAAACATCTTTCGCTTGAGGCTACATATATTTACAGAATTTGCTCGTAATGTAGGTTTATTTAATTTGATCATTGAAAACGTCAGCTTACTTCTATAAACCATGACCAGTTTTTAAAATTTACCAAGTGACACTAAACTCCAACAAAAATGACCATACATGTTATTTAGCTAAATATTCTACGTATTTGTCTTTATTTCGTAAAGCGAGATAATCTTAGTAGCTATTGGATTGAATAAAAAAACATGTTTTGGTCATAGACAGTCTAATTGATAAAAATATTTTATGCAATAACATACTATGATGAATGGCAGCAGAGAATCAATAAAAATGTCAAACGCTCGGGGACGATATAAGCTTGAATCAGTAGTACTAAATAAGGACTATCATTTTAAAAGGAGGCCAACTGAAACATCATCGGCCCTGGTTAAGCAAGGGAATCCAGACTGTGCAATTATAACAAGGTTAATATTTTGAATTTGTCAGCAATTCATTTTGTTCCACTAACATCTTATTTCTGGCCCTCATTTATTATGTTTCATCATCAATAACGCTGTTTCTGTAGCATTAGCAGCCTCGTCTTTTGTTTTGTATGTTTTCTTTTTATCATTACACTACATTAGGTAAGCTTTCATTTCTTTGGTAACACGCTGATATTGATGTGATATTAATGTGGAATTAGTTTCAGTATTTCCTACGGTACGTATCATTTGTAAATGGAAACAAAAATACTTCTGCCCTATTAAGAAATTGTCTGTTTATTGATGGGTCAAACTTGATGGAGTCAAATTTGACTAACGAACGAAATTGAAAAACTTAAAAAGTATTGACATTGCGCACTTAGAACGTTAAGAAGAGCTTTATTTGGGTATATGTCTTAAATATACAGCGTGTGGCCTGTAATAGGAGCAATAAATATAAATAAAGGACCTTTCAGTAATCAGTAATCAATTCTAAATGGTCTTAATTTACTAAAATTAAAAACAAATTAATTGTAATTTTCTAACAAAATAAATTTAACTAACAATGAATTGCTAGCAAATGTCCAGTCATAGAACTAAGGATTGTCATTTAATTTACTACAATGAGTTGGCGATTTCGATATATCTACATTGACTAGCTAACTTTGGATTACTTTATCTCTGAGATAAAGCATTTAAGAGCACTATGACCAGATCAAGGTAATTATATACTCTGTAGAATGATTGATTAAAATTTTTGCCCCTATAACACACACACAATTTTTTTTTGGTCACACGCTGGATATTCTTTCTCGTCATACAATTCAAGTAAAAGCTTTGCACTAATATTTCAAGATATCTAGGCATTCGTTTAAAATTTACAGTACCATGTTACTTTTATCTCCATGCTCTGGAAGCGAGACTAAGATGAACTGAATGTTTATCCAGTATACCATTTATAATAAGTAGCTTGCTATCATGAAACCTTTCAAACTGGATGATACATCAAAATTGATGCATTGTGGCTCAGATACCGTTTTAAACCATCCTTCAGAAAATGTTGTTTCAAAAGGGATGTCGAGGTTTATTTTAAAATGTGCAAGAAAGATTTCAGAAGCTTATCGTCAATACTGTAATAAGATGGATAAGAAACGTGTTTATGAATTTAATACCATAATAAGGGTAAAAATAAAGGTTAACTTATTCATATAATGAATGCATACTTCAGTAAAAAAAACTAATTTAACAATATAGTCAAAATACGTAACCGGAGATCAGATAAATTTTTAAAGGAATTTTAAGCACAATAACTCGCAAATCAAGGTATGTTCTTTTTCAGTAAACAATGAGTGCTAACGACTACAACGACGCGCCGGTCAGATGTAGATCAAGGATAATACTTAGGTACTATTTATTTAGAAAAAGCTTGACGGTAGATGTGAAACACAACAGTCTCATAAAACTAACATTTCACTGACCAATACCTTCGGTGGAAATCACCGTTTCTTGTGTAACGTTTAATCTGTTCGGGGAATAGCCGCTACGCTCTCTGGCAATTACTTTTAAGGCTCGCCCAGAGACGGCTGAAATATTTATAAGGCGGCGCTAGTTGCGATTTCTTTTAGCAGTTCTTGATTTGTAGAAGCATTGATAGTTTCAGGATGGGTGGATGGGTGAGCAAGGTGAAATATCGATGGTGCTGGCACGTTTGTGTTGTTTTTTTTTTTGTTTATCTCGTTGCTCATGTTTATGTAAAATTCGTGCTTTGAGACGTTGTTTTTGCTCACTTTACTCTGAAATGAAGACCATGGATAAAACTATTAATTATATTAATCTATTTATATGTACTACCAGTGACTTAAAGACGCCTCACAATTATTCAAGAGATAAAAACAATTAGGGCATTAAAATACTGTTCATAAACTGACTGATAACTTTAACAGATGTGCATGTATCTACACTTTAAATAATTAGGCGGGAAAAACAGATAATATATAGACAAGCTTTTAAGTATTTATGGTCATACCGTTTTTCATATTTCCTTGATTTCGAATCAGTGAAACACACCCTTAGAATGCTTACATCACGTTGTGTGTACCAACAAAATTGCCTCACAAAAGTACAAATCATCGCACCTATTGGGAACGAGCCAATACATTAAGTTGGAATTACCCGCCAGGTAATCTTAATCGGCTGTGGGAATAACCCTATCTGGTGTAATTACCACGATGACTTGCGGAAATGTTGCTTGATGTAAGCTTGGGATTATTTAATGATCCTGCATTGCTTGATGCAGCTAAATGTACAATGAACAAGTACCTAGTCTTAGGTAGGTACTGTTAATCGGAATAGCAAGCTACCACGTTTGAAGAAGCTAGTTTGGTAACTCTGAGGTTAATCATTATTCTGTGGCTGTAAGTTTCTTTTAAATTATCTTATACATTTTGATTGAAAATTAATAATTAAACATTTATAACAAAGCAACAAATCTTCATTGGATTAGTCACGGGGATATCTAGAACAATTTAAAGTGAACTTCAGGATAATCTGCTTTTCTCGAAAGAGTTAATCTTTCGTTGTTTTTGAAGTCTCAAAGTAACTTACTAATTGAAGCACGGAATAGCGAGATGTTTCTAGACCAAGAGATTAATAGGAAATGTAGATAAAACGTAACAGCCAAGCTCATAAAGATCGATTCTGAAATAATTAGTATTTTACATAATCTTAGAATGCAGCTCGCATTTTGGAATGGTAATTTTGATTTTCATGGATCAGCTTCAAACAATCGTTTAGGACAAAAATGTGTGAAACAGAACAACTATCATTGAGTTACTGAGCAAAACAAGAGTTGATGGTCAGACTGAGAGAGTTGGTGATCAGACATTGTTCGTCCTTGACAACATCATCACTTACAACCAGATGCGATCGTTGTCAAATCTCTGATCAATCATAAAAAAACAACCTTAGTTAAATGAAGTCAGCATGTCTGTAGGTAGGCGATAAAAAAGAATAAGTAGATGAAACGTGTTCTTATTTCTTAAAATGCATGATGACGATTGAATCATCATTCTGACTCTGTCAGTTTATTTGACGTTGACAGAGACAAATAAGATATAATCCAGGATTAGCGTTATCTTGTTTTAAATCACCATGCGCAAGTGGATAGTATAGTGGATAAGTATAAGATAACAATAACTCCAATCTTGATGGAAGAAATCAGATTTCTAGGTAATCAAAACACTCATCAGTTCTTAGAGATCTTAAAAATATGTATCGCTGAAAACTGGCCTTTCTGCTCATGATTTGTATGGAAGCAGGCCTTAACCACAAAATGATTAATGAATCATCTTTGTTGCGAACTGAATCGGAAGCGTTATTAATGTGTGCGGAGACAATATCGACCGCTTAGGTGTCTGGTGACGAGAGGATGGCGAGGATTTTGCAAATATAGTAGTCGAGATGAAAATGTTGTTCCTGATTTAAGGCTTCCGTATTTCCAATGTACTAAAGGCAGTAACGTGACGTTGATCAAGAAAAAAATAGTAACAAGGAGATGAAAAATATTAATTTGTAAAATGTAAAATGATGACTGATTTAACTCAATTTCATGAAGTAATATAATATAGGGAAGAAAAATAGAAAAATATCAATAATAATAACGCTTTATAAGCACTCTGCGTTCAATCAAACCTAATATACTTAAATTAAGGAGACAATTCGACATTTTAATAACTGTTTAAATTTTCGAAGGCTGTCCTTCACTCTAATCCACCCGTTGGTTTAGCCGACCAACGCATTAGCATAGTGATAATATTTGTATAATACACTCCCAAATCCTTTGTACTTCCGCTACCATACCACAAAAGGTGAGGGAATACCCATATTGTTCTTGAAACACGCAACGGCACTAAATCTCTTTTGTAGGGTTACCATGTATAGCCAGTTACGCTAAAATACTTTTAAAAGTGTTTGTCATTATAACTTATGTGAGCACCATAAAAGATTACTACAAATTCCAAATTTTGCAAAGAAATCTGAATTTATGGTCTCTTTTGCTGCGTAGAAAAAAAAACAAGATAAAAACTACCATAAAGGTATTTACTTTACCTACTTCAAAAAAAAGAATCAGGTATCAAATGAAAGAAAACATGAGTACAAAAATGAATATTTAAAACGTTACAGTTTTAAAACAAAAAGTAATATTATTTATTGCAATGGTTTAGAATGTTTTTAAACACTCACAGTGTCATATTTATATTCTTGAAGATAAAATAAGAAATGTTGCGTGACGTTAGCGCCATCTACCGACAGCACGGTAGCTCAATTGGAAGAGCAGTTGGCCCGGAAGCCAGAAAGATGCTGGTTCGAGTCCCGCTCGTGCGCATTTTTTGGTTTCTTATTTCATCTTTAAGAATTATGTATTTCATCTATAAAAGCATTGTTCCCGTGACATGGTAGAATTCTTAACTTAGTAATAAATAGTAGTACTACTAAATTCACACAGCAAGCCGTATATTTTCCTACAACAACGAACAAATCTGGCCACTCTAAACCAAGGGTTCGTCACGCAGAAGCCCTTTTGTTCCTTTGTAAGACACTTTTGAGGTATCTGATAGGCATTGAACAACTTTCGGGATAGGTTTTCAGTGGTTTCACCTAAATCATTTTGGATTTTAACGTAAATGGAATTCGTTTTTGTTTCGAATGGCTTTGTTACGTGTTTTGTTATACCCAAATTAAAGTGCTATTGAGGATGCAAAGAGTGACGGAAAATATATATTTCTCGAATCGCTCCAAAACATATTATTGCTCGGGATATAGAATATTATATTTCTCAGTAAGAAGGGTTCCATTGTAAGCTATGGTGAGCGATATCGAGTATATCTCGGTATATTAATATTTATTTCCAAGTGAATAGGCAGCTTTATGCACTTTATGCCAATCAGTTTTAAATAAATCCTGTATGTAAAAGTATGATAGGCCTTGTATGCAAGTAGCGAAGCTTTTCTGATAATAAAAATATTTTAAATGTCAGTTGATAATAACAGGTATCGAGTTGACATTTAAAAAATGGTCGTTACACAAAATCCAAATAATAACTGTTCAAAACTTCAAAATGAAAATAATCATTATTTTGAAAAAAACTCTTTGTATGATTACATTTTACATGTGTTTGAGTAGGAAGTTCATTATAATTTGAAATACGAAATTGTTTCTGTAATATGAAATTGTGTTTATGTTGGTCTTTTATTACTTAAGTTATATTTTGTTACTGTTCTGAGAAACATTAATATGGATACCTACATACCTCGTTAACAATATTGAAATAGAGGTATGTTTTTTATTTACCCCTAACATTTTCAACCAACGAATAAGAAAAGAAAAAAAACACTAAAGATTATTATAAAAGTTACATCCGTAGATGTTTAAAAAGTCAAGAGCTTTTAGTGCATTTTGTTTTCGAAGTCGGTTTTTAATTTTTTATGCAGGGGGGAGGAGGGAGGGGTTGCAAAGTTACTAACACAAGTTCTGGCGTCCTAAGCGTTAAAGAGTTCCACCATCAGCACAGCTCCACAGAATGGTGAATATCAGACGTTAACATTAACATTCTAGTACAAGAACAATATAATTATGTACGTGCCTTTGAATTTTGGGGGTTTCCTTCGATTACACCAAGATCTTATCATCAACTCCTGATTTGGTAACAATGGGACCAACTAAAAGGTAAACCCCTTTAGGTAAGTGAAAAAAAAAAAACAAATCGGTCAACAAATGACTGATATAAATGAGGTAACATACATACAAAAAAAAACAGTCGAATTGATAATCTCCTTCTTTTGAAGTCGGTCAAAAAACCGCAATGGCTCCTTCCAGTTGGCTCATGAAAGTGTTGAGAAAATTTGGGGTCTGGTTATTATTCAAAATAACTCCGTGGGGTGAATAATAACAAATATTTACAAAACATGAATATGCAACCTCGTTGCAATCCGCCCCAGTTAGTGCTCTTTGGTGTTGTCCAAGTGAAAAGAGGAAGCTCCAATAATTAATAGTAAAACTCGATTTGTTATTTGTTAAGTTAATAATAACTGACTTGATGCGAGGTGACGTTTTAATGAAAAACGAAAATGAAGCGTTTTACATTATGTTTTTTTTTATTTCGAATTATTGTCTTTCAGTGCCAAATAATTACCTTTTTCTTCTTCTTTTCTAGAACAGCACAACACATTGATTGTCGCAATTTAGTAGTCTGATATAAAACGCTCACTTATTATGAAATTATTTATTGACCATCAATGATGGATCTTCAACAGAAACATGACTCAAAGGTATCGTCATTTTTCAAAATCTTCAAAAAGTGTGATACTTCTTACCATAAAATCAGCGCAATGAAGGTCCAATCTTTAGATTGATAAATTATTTCTTTATACACAACTTCACTTATCCACGACTTTTTTCCCATGATCTTTTTAGGCTCAGTTGTGTGATCGAAAGTTAACTAAACTAATGGTTAAATATCGTTACCAGTGGTTGAATATCTACGATTGTACACGTTTTGAAGAAAATATACCTTAACCATTGGTCAATAAAAATTGCCCTTCTGACATTCTGTTGATCCATGATTTTGTGACTTGTACCACACATTGTTAGTATAGAGTTACTTACGGAGAATCTTAAACGATATCTCGTTAATGGGAGGTTTGTTTTGGGCTGGATTCCTCGGTCTGACTAATTTGCTATCTCTCATCCGGTAGTTGTACTAATAAGCTGGTTTTAAAGTAAACTATTTGCTTAAATCTTGTGGCTTACTGAGATTATTCGGAATTTTGGTTTAAGATTAATGTTTTCTGCAGCAAAATAGAATATAAAAATCTTAATAGTTAATAAATTCTATTGCTTTCTTCCTAGTTAATTAATAAAATTACATAGGTACAACATGATTGGACAGCTGGAAAGTACCCAACTTTTTTATTAATGGTTTATTAAAATCATTTATTTTTACTGATTATTTGCCATTTGAACACTAATCAAATACGAAGATTTTGTAAGGAATCTAATAACTAATGCAAAAAATAAAAACATGATTGTGCTTCACATTTCAATCTTACGTTCAAAATAAGATCGTACACTTTTATCTTATTAATATGTCCAAAGGACAAATCCAAATTATTCACTACGGTAGGTACTCAATTCCCTAAACATAATTATTATCGAAATTGCCTGCTGCATAAACGTCCTACATTTAAAGATCATATTTGAATCACACGCAGCGAACTGGCCGCATAGAAAATATCTACCCGCATCCTCAAAAAAATACAGGCGCCTCTCGCATCGCTCGTCTTTTGTCTTTTGTCAGTTGTTCGACGGGCGCGTTCGCGTGAAAATAACGATTTGCAGTCAAATAATGCTATTGGTTGTGATATTAGATTTATTGTGAACTATTACTTCGTATTTTATTACCGATTTCATGTTTTGATAGTTTTAAAAGTGATTGAGAATACAATAAGTGAAAAGTGATGTTTGAATTGACTGTGGTGCTATGGAATTTAACGGACTTTTCTATGGCGGAATGCGGAATATTGAATACTTTTACGATGTTTGGATTTACCTTCATACCGGTAAGTACATTTTCAATTCCCAATCGAACGACTGTATGTATGCATGTGATTTATTTAACGGCGCTTTATGCGTATGAATTATAGTGATTTTGCTTAGAAAATGATAAGGTTTGATATAACAATTGGACGTATTTTTTCTGTGTTTCTCAACCATAGTTTTCATGATAAGTAAGTTATGTGACGCGTGCGTAAGTCCGCATCTCGTGTGACGTAGGCGTCGGGTGTCTGTGACGTCAGATCGTCACGTTCGGCGTGGTTGATGACGTCACGACTAACACCATGACGTTGCATTACCTAAAAGGAAGGTGATAAGCGAACTTGTGCAACTAACTAACGGAATACTGTTATGTGTATAATTTTATACGCTACAGCTGGTAGGTAAGGTTATTATTTTTAACCGACATCAAAAAAGAGGGTTTCAGTTTGGCCTGTTTGTTTGTATGTAAATTACTTATGTATCGCGTCTGGCTGAACCGATTTTGATGCAGTTTTCAGAAATGTGTTTGTTATAGGTAATCAGAGTTTGTTATTATCAGATACATGATACTTATCATGTGCGTTCTTTTCCAGACAAGTGAGTTACACTGGGATAATTGTGTAGGTGTGTTACATGTACTATCAAAGTCTTGCCTAACCACCTGAAAAACCAAAATTGCTATCACCTCGCGTTTTCTATTGTTTGGAGGGATCCCATTTTTTTTTGTAATTTGTGACAGTGCAATAGATTTACATCTGAAAGTGGTAAGGCGGCGAAGACCTCGACTTTGATGCTTCAGAACTTTGGCCGTACTTATAAAAACTATTCGCTAATTATGTGAACAGTTTTTATCAGGTACTTTAACTTACACTGATTATTTTAACTTTTTCCTGGGGACAACCTACTTTTTACTGGCTATGGTTTTAGTTCTATTTATTGTTCTAGTGATTGTTCTTGGTGGTTATCTTTATATACTATGTTAATAACTATTCGATTATTTTCTTTCTCCCTATTTCCGAATAGCACATCGCGACGTCAAAACCGTCTGTTACGTGATGTCACGTACGTCGCTCACTTGATTGATTAATACAGGGCTGCGATGACACGTAGTTATTCAGTCGTGAAGTGAGCGCAGTGTGATCTTGTCATAGATTACAAAATAAGTATGTAGTTATGTCATGTTTTGTGAATCAGTTGGCTCAAGTGGCAGTAGGCAGGGCATATAGCGCGTAGAACTGATGGCCGTTGGGGCAGAAAAGTCCTAGACTGAACCCTTCGGCCAAAGGCGCAGCGTAGGACGTCCACCGACAAGATGGACAGACGACCTTGTAAAGATCGCAGGATCAAACTGGATGCAGACCGCTCACAACCGGTCGTTGTGGAAAGCCGTGGGGGAGGCCTATGTTCTGCTGAACACACTCCACTGCTGTGGACGTCCTTCGGCTGATAATGATGACGATGATATGTTTTGTGGTACGATTTGGCAACACATTTTCTTGAAAAGTGGCGGGCGAGCGTGATTTTGCCAAGTGTTGACGACGCGCTCATTTGTTTAGGTTTATTTTATGTTGTAAATGAAATACATTATCTGTAGTGTGTATCCGATCTTGAGATCTCAATATTGGTTAAATTGTCGGTATTTTGATTTAATATTTTGTAAAGAAAAAGAGGGTACGCGCGGGCGATGTGGCCATCGGCCTCGTTCATTTAAAAAATCTAGTCTGCTTCCGTACGACCGCGACACCGCACGCGCACCCTCCGCTACTAAAAACTGTTTTACTGTACGTGTGTCGTGTGTTTGCAATAAATCTTTTATTTCTTCGTATCTCCGATCGTTTTCCTACTTCAAAGTGCCACCTATAACTGCACCTTCTACAAGTTCGAGCCGGATCATCAGCGAGATTTCATGTTCCACACCCCGCCATCATCGAAAATGGTTAACACACGCAGCGCAGCTCAGAGGGAGCGTTTGGAGATTGAAGAAAGGATAGATGCTCCCCAGCCTCCGCAGGGATCTTCAGAGCCTACATACGTAACAAATAAACCACAGAAAGACATTTTGCCGACCGTTAACATCGGGAGTAGTGCGGTTGAATTTGAAAATAAACCGCAGACGTCCGTTAGGAATTCAAAATGCAAACGGTCAACTTCGTCATCTGTGCTGGCTCGAAGAAAACAGCTGGAACTGGAAGCAGCTCGCGAAAAGGCTAAAATTCAAATGGAGCTCATCGACAAGAAATTAGAAGCAGATTTAGCTGAATTAGAAGACGAAGAAAGTTGTTCTCACCTTGAAGAGCGCACTTGTACCGATGGAGAAGTGGAGAAGTGGCTAGAACGCAGCGAGCAAGAACTGGAACGAGCACAGGCTGCCCCTGTTCTGAGTACAGGGCGTCCGTGCCCGCCGGCGGCATTTGACTCCGCCACTGAAGGGACGATCCAGGCACTAGCTTCTGCACTTAAGGACCTAGCTTCCTCCTCCGCTGCTAAAAGTGACCAAAATACTCACCTGCTGAGTCGCTTATGTACGCCGAAGGAGCTACCGACCTTCTTAGGCGATCCAATGGAATGGTTGGAATTTAAGCAGTCGTATGATGAGTCGACACAAGTGTGCAACTTCAGCCCTAAAGAAAACCTGTGGAGACTAAGAAA
The DNA here is from genome assembly GCA_963584085.1 of Pyrausta aurata. NCBI lineage: Eukaryota > Metazoa > Arthropoda > Insecta > Lepidoptera > Crambidae > Pyrausta > Pyrausta aurata. The sequence goes on along the minus strand of OY757254.1, from coordinate 1,099,557 downwards.
GTGTCTGCGTGGACCTGCAAAAGATGCTGTTGCGTCTCTGCTAATCACTGCTAACGAGCCTGATAAGATAATCTCCACGCTGGCATTAAGATTTGGCGACCCTGATATACTTATAGACAGAGTTATGCAAGACATAAAGAAAATGCATCCCATGTCGCTGGAATATCACAAAGATATCGTATCGTTCTCAGTAAAGGTACAAAACTTCGTAGCTGCCGTACAAGCCGTCGGTCGGAATGAATACCTACAAGGAATAAATGTAGTGTCAACTATATTGGCCAAACTTCCACCATTACTAATCTCTAAATGGTCAGATTATAGTTATTCTTTGATTTCCGAAGGCAAGAAGTCACGAATGGAAATTTTAGCCGACTTTCTGCACGAAGAAGCCGTGAAAATATCGACAACATCAAGATGTATTAACATTACGAGTACGCGAAATGATCATCACTACAAAAGGACCGGCGAGATCTTCAGTAAACGTCAACAAACTGTTTTAGTGAACGCGGACTTAAGTGAAAAGTGCCTTTACTGTCGAGTCGCAAATCATAAACTCACGGAGTGTAAAAAGTTCAAAAAGACATTGTGTAAAGACAGATGGCGTTATGTGAAACGTTACGGTGTGTGTTTTAAGTGTCTTGTATCGCGTCACGAACGGGAAACCTGTTCCGCGGCCGCCTGTGACATGGAAGGCTGCGGGCGGGCACATCATCGGCTACTTCATTACGTGGTAAACAAAACTAACGTAAGCCACGACGCTGGCGACGCATCAGAGGCCGTAACTACTCCTACGGAAACGGTAACTCATCTGAACGTGAGTACAAAGACAGTTTATCTCAAAGTGTTACCGATTAAAGTACACGGACCTAACGGAATAATTGATGCGAACGCTTTGCTAGACGACGGGTCGACTGTGTCGCTGATAAGTAACCGGTTAGTTGAGCGCGCAGGGCTGCGCGGCCGCCGCGAGTCTATGCGTGTGAGTGGTGCTTGGGACAACACTGAGGTTGTGTGCGATACAACTGTTTTGAACTTTAACGTTTCGGGCGTAGATAATAAGGTCTATTCAATTGTTGCTCGTGGTGTAAACAATTTAAACTTACCTGTACAAGATTTATCAGCTGTTGATGTGAATATGTATGCTAACTTGCAATTGCTGCAAGATAAGTTGTGTATTACTAAAATGAAACCTGATGTACTTATAGGGCAGGATAATTATCATTTATTGTTACCAATTGAAACAAGCTTAGGAAAGCATAATGAGCCGTCAGCAACGCGTACTCCCCTAGGCTGGTGTTTACATGGTAGCGTAAGCATTAAGCAAAATTGTAGGGCTACTCTGTCTCACTCGACCCTTCTTACCTGCCAGACACACGATGACGCACAGGATCACAAAGAGTACAGTCTTCAGGATCTTCATGATGAGGTAAAACGTTCGTTTTCGATCGAGGCAATGGGCGTCTCAGGTAAGCCACGACAAAATGCTGACGACTTGAAAGCTCAGGTTATTCTTGAGAAGACAGCAGTTCTGGTCGATGGTAGGTGGCATGTAGGGCTGCCGTGGAAGGACGAGAACTGTAGAATGCCGGACAGTTATTCTAATGCTTTGTCTAGGTTGAAAGGTGTAGAAAAGAAAATGTCTGCCAACGAAGGTTTCGCACAAAGGTATGCTGAGCGGGTAAGTCATTTATTTGAAAATGATTTTGCTGAAGTACAAAAGGAAAAGTACCTGTCTTCACCGCGATCATGGTTCTTACCACATTTTGGTGTGGATAATCCAAATAAAAAGAAACTTCGTTTAGTGTTCGATGCCGCTGCAAAAACTAATAATTTGTGCTTAAATGACTACTTATATAAAGGACCGGACTTATTAGTGTCATTGCTAGGTATTATGATGAGATTTCGTGAAAACGCATTTGGCGTAACAGGTGACATAAAAGACATGTTTTTGAGGGTAAAAATAAGGGAAGAAGATTAAAATGCCTTCCAGTTTCTATGGAGAGGAAACCCATCTCAACCAGTCAAGGTACATAAAATGACGTCTTTGTTATTTGGTGCTAACTGTTCTCCTTTTATTGCTCAATTCGTCAAAAATAAAAATGCTCAAAGGTTTGAATCGACGATGCCGGATGCTGTTGAGGCTGTGTACAGGCAGCACTATATGGATGATTACATCGACAGTTTTTCGGATGAGAGCAGTGCTATTTTAATGGTAAAAAATATTTCAGATATACATAAGTCAGGTGGGTTCGAGATTCGAAACTGGACTAGCAACAGCGAAGCTGTGTTGGACAGCATGCCGAAAGAAACGTTAGGCACTGTAGCCATAAGGTTTAAACTCGATCAGCAGTACGAAGGCGAGCGAGCTCTCGGTTTGTTGTGGTATCCGAATGAAGATAGACTCGGTTTTGACGTTTCATTAAAGCGCGTACCTGAAGACATAATAAATGGTAAGGAAAAACCTACGAAAAGAATTTTGCTGAAGGTTGTCATGTCCATATTTGATGTGTTTGGGTTTTTAGCTCCATTTACAGTACAGGGTAAAATACTTCTGCAAGATACTTGGCGCGCAAACATCGACTGGGATGACGTCATTCCTGATAACATATTTATAAAATGGCAGGAATGGCTCGCGCTGCTACAGCTGATTAAAAACATACGCATACCTAGGTGGTATCAAGCGCCTACGACGGGTAAGGAATCGATCACGCGCGACCCGCGTGACACTGATGCCACAGATATTATAATACTAGTACAGATACCTCATCTCATACAAGAAAACGGTTCCACCGTATCGGGCTAATATCTCCGGGCTAAATTTAAGTATTGAGAGGGCTATGTAAAAAGCCGTAGATAGCGCTACGTAGACTGATGGACTTCACGGAATAAAGCATGTCGATTGCTCGCAATTAGTTCATGTGTTCAACACGTCAATAAATGGCGCTACGTGTACTGGATTCACGGAAAAAGCATGTCGATTGCTCGCAACTAGTCTACGTGTTTACTTTCTCAATAGATGGCGCTAAACTCATTGCTGTAGTGGCTGTAGCACTAAAATAAGGTTAAAATAATGTAACCAAAATATAAAGGTAAATTTCGCTGTTATTAATTATGACATGATGGCGCAGCGGATTAGTAAGCGGCCTCGGATTTAAAAAATTCGGGTTCGTATCCTAGTACTTTATGTACTCCTTTCAAGTAGTTTTTGTTTTTATCAGTGTTTTGAAATTTTTTCTCTTTTCTTTTCAACAAAATCCAGATATTATAAAATAATATGTGACAAGATGTCCTTCAACTAATACAATAAATAATTTGAAATGTTTTATATTTTATGATCGTAGTTTGTTGTGTGTATCAATAAATATAAATAAATGAAAAAAATTTCGTCATCATGTAAAAGTAGAGTAGGTTTCCTAAATGAATGCAATTTGTACTTCAGAAATCAAGTTCCTCCTTATCTTTTGTTCACAAACACAACGACCGTCCAATGCGGCTCTCTCAGTAGTTCAGTTTCAGTCCCCATTATGAGAGTAAAGAGTACGGATAGATTGGTGAGTGAGTTTAGTAGGTACTGCAAGAGCAAGACAGAGCGAGGCTGTTGCACGACTCGGCCAGCTCGCGTGACCTCTCGAGGAGAGCCCACGCTCGCGCGCCGAATTATTATTTCGACAGCAGAATGAAAGCAGAAATGTTATTAAACGTCTACGTAGTTTATGTATTGTTTAATGTATTGATATTTGAGTTGATTTTCACATTCATGCATGCAATTTTGACTCATGTTTCATGTTCATGTTTGTTATTAAGCCGGCGTTACCTATGAAGGAAATCAGTTATCTTTGGAATAATTTCTAATTAAAAAAAAATGATTTAATTATTCATTCTAGTAGACAGCTAAAATCTTATTATTCCGCCCGGCAGCTACAGATTAGCAAGAGTCGGCGGCTAAACCGGTGTGTGGCCGGTGTGGATATGGCGCAACAAATTGTACTTAATTCCATTGTTTTCATTAAGTTAATGGTGTTGTCAATTATATATAATATATACGCTCGCAGCTTTGCAAAATGCCGAAGGAAAATGACAACTCGTTCAATTTTTGACGTTAGTTATAGTTTTAGGGTAACCATGATTTAACAACGTTTACGTCAAAACCAGACTTGGTTTCAGCAATCAGAAATAAAGTCTGATTTGCGCATAGGACGAATTAGAACCAATGAAGATATTAAATAAGATTAGATTATCCGTTTTGATTTTCGTAAAGTTCACGCCATATGGCATTCTCTACCAGTCATACCTTTGGGCTAAGCAGAAATGATTGTGGACGGTGCGACACAGAAATGAAATTAATTATTATCATTTCAATTGTGTTCTAAGACATGGCAATAAAACAGGTATTTGGTTGCAGTAATTCGATAACATAACCGATAGATAGAGCTAATTAAAATAACCGTTGAGATTTAACACTTTTTACGACATTAAAAATTGAGTTTTAAGTCATAGCAATAAGACAGGTTTTTGGTTACAGTAATTAGATATTATAACAGATCGACGATAACTAATAAAAATAACACTTTCCATGACATTTAAAATTACGTTTTAAGTCAGTGCAGTAAGACAGATTTTTGGTTGCAATAATTCGTTAACATATCAGATCGACGATAAGTAACAAAAATAACACTTTTCTGTTCGCAGTACCAGTAAAATAGCATAACAGTTACATAGTTTTTGAGATATTGCACAGTTTTATCAACCGCAAATATAACTTTGTCTTCCATACAAACACTAAGGAAAACTAAGTAATTTTTGCTGTCACAAATGTGATGTTTTCGTTAGGTGAAAGTAAGTAGATCCCGAATTCAGTTAAGGGTGTCATGGTGTACGGCATCTATCTAGAAATCATCGATTAGATAAAATATTTTATAATGGCAGATTTAAAGTATACTATAGTTAAATAGGTACTACGATGGAGTAAAAAAATATTGCTATTTATTTCATGCATAGTAAATATTCTATTTTTACAAGTACGAGTATATTGAAAAGAGGTGATGGACTTGTGTTGATCATGGTGGAAGAGTAATAAATAGAACTGTAGACACGGCAAACATTTCTTAAAAACTATTAACTTTTAATTAGTGGCGGGCAGGTAATGAATGTATTATAGATGACTGACTAAAAAAGTTGACAGCTTCTTAATTTCACCGCTAAAGGCGTGGATAATCTTCGCATCGCCAATAATCTATCTACGCATTATCTGCTAAACGAGAAAAACTATTATTGGGTGCCCTATATAAAAAACCTTAGTCTTATTAGTCTAAAATAAAATACAGCAAAGCTAGGTCACCCAGGTACCTACTAAGTAGATAAACAAACATGTTTTTATTTTTTAAACTAACTAAATGAAAAATAATCTCATTGTGGCATTATATTACTGCTGATAACCGCAACTATTTCATTTCCAACATTTAAGGGTTGGCGAAGAGATCTCTTTTAGGGATAAGCCCACCTTTGTTCACATTGTGACTTCTTGTATTTTTTGTACATCTTTTAAGTGCTATAAAGAAAGAATATAATTAAATAATCATCATTTAACATCATCATCGTCATTATCAGCCAAAAGACGTCAACTGCTGAACATAGGCCTCCCCACATTATGATAATCAGCGTAACAATAAGACACGTGTGCCAAAAACCAGAACTTATTTCTTCAACCTGCCACGGCATAATAATATAAGCAGCGATAGAAATGTAAATCAAAAGTGGCGAAATTTTATGAAATGCCGCAACATTTCATGTAGGTACAATTGAAACGCAGTATGCATAATACCGTTTTTTTTTAATTTCGTTCTTTTTCGTGCCATGGCTGAGCAAAACAAAATGGCGTCAAGAAGCGACCGCGTGAGAATAGTCACTTGAAAGACTGAAGTTTGCTACAATGAATTACAAAAATTGAGATTCTCAAACGAGAACAATAGATAATCCCTGTAGAAACATTTTTTAAGGTTATGCACCTCTTTCAATGCTATTGGGCCCATCGAATCTGGTATATGGATGACGCTTGGAAGTGTGACAGAGTAATTGCTATTGTCAATCTGAAAACATTTTAATGATTATATGATTTAAATGTTTTATTATAATATTATGATACTAAAAAAGAAAGAAGAGGTGCTCACTTTGGAGGTGTTTGGATGATACGTCAGTTTTTCTTTGCTTGTCGAATATTGTAAACAATCTTGACATTTCTTTTTAACGAAATCATGCTTTTAACACAACAATCACAACCGGCATTAGGTAATTTATCGTTGAACACTTGAGATCTTTTTAAATCAAATAGTTAATGAATGTTACTTTTTTTACTGATTTCGTTAACTGATATTCTTTAAAAGAAAAAAAAATGTTTACAACATTCGACAAGCAATAAAAACGGATTATACATATTTTTATGAAATCTTCAGCACTAAGGGACATCTTATTGTAAAAGCACATGTTTAACAAGTTAGTCTTTGTTGTTATCATTGTCATCATGCTTAATTTCTGAAATAAAATCCTATTTGTCCTACCAAACTGTTAGTCATGGTCACCCTAAATCTTCATCATTGACAA